>JAWNNK010000022.1:6512257-7224676 GCA_035045065.1 Hirtodrosophila trivittata
GCAGACACTGAAATCAGTGACGGCGGCATCAGCTTAAGTGCCGGGCATCGTCAATTGCTCTGCCTGGCACGTGCCATACTGCGTGGTTCCGTTTGCCTGGTACTGGATGAAGCAACAAGTACCCTAGACAGCAGCACGGAGCGTGCGCTTCTCAAGGCGGCGGATGAGGCATTCCAGGGACGCACGATTATAACCATTGCCGTAAGTTGTTTCACTTCTGAGTGGAGGAGTAGAGGCCATGTTATTCATTTGTTTTTGTACTTATCAACAGCATCGACTGAGCACCATTATGGATTATGAACGCATTATAGTACTGGAGCAGGGTCAAGTCGTGGAGGATGGCAATCCCAAGGAGTTGCAACAGCAACCGAACTCACTTTTCTATGGACTCCTGCAGAAGGGCGACCAGTTAAATAGTGGCAATATATCTTAGATCGAAGGATTCTAACCTTATAGTAATCGAATTGCTCGCAAGGACTTAAAATGGATTTCTAGGTGCTGCTTAAGAATATTAATTCTACGATATTTAAATACGATATTCAACTTAGTTTGATGATGGATAAGTTATATATTAATATGTATTATAAAAATAATCATTGAATGGTTTTCATAGTTTTGTTATATGTAATTTGAGTTGAAAGAGATATTTGATACATTTTGTAGTTAGTCATGTGCGTCTGTTTGTGTCCTTTGTAGTTGTTTAGTCGAGTGTGTCGAATGTGATTTATTTGCTATATTTGATATTTAATATATGTTTATATATATATATAATTTAATGATATGATGTTTACTTTAAACTTATTTACTTGCATTTTACAGTATTTCATTTGTAATAAAGAGAGCGCTGTTGTCAAAAGCAAACATTACATTTTTGGCTGCATCCTTTCACGTCCTTAATTCATCTGCTCGCAACATCCAACTGTGCGTATGAGTTACGTGACAACGTGGCATTACGTACATGTCCTATGTAAGCATATATACCTACAAATGTGTGAGTGCATGACGCAACTGAAATGACACGCGGGCACGGATATTTGATTTTTTTGCAACTGGTAAATACACACACATACATACATACATACATACATATATACATATAGATATAGGTATAGGGAAATTTGTCAGCAGTTTTTGGTTTGTGGCGAACGCAGAAAGCTGAGCAACACTCAACACTGCACATAAACGTGACTTCATCCAAGTGTGTGAGAACTCATTGAATTGCCAAGATTTCTATTAAGTTTACTTAAGGCTTCGTCCTGTGGAATATATTTTAAAGTCAGCAACTATCAAAAGGCAGCAAATAATAGAATTATTGTACAAAGGATTAAACTTAATCTAACTATAAATTTAAGTGAGATTTTGATATATAAATCTAATTATTGCTTTATGATATGCGTTAGCAGCTTTGGCTTAAGAGGCTCAAAGATTTTCCCAGCTGGAGGCCATTTATATACTTTTACCTGTTACGTACACTTTGATTATACCGTCGGCTGTTTGTGTGTGTGTGTGTGTGAGTTGTGTGTGTGTTACAAACCAACCGCAATAAATGGTTATTTTCTGAGAATGCCAATCAAATGGGGCTTTATCAATTTTCCATTCCCTGCAGCAGCAGCTGTATAACAGTTACAACAACAATTAAGTACGACAACAATAAAACATTTCAACAGGAGCAGGAACAGTCAGAGCCGGAGCCGGAGCCGTAGCCGGAGCCACTCGGTGTCGAAAATCAGCCCAATTAGAATTGGAATTCGTTCCGGAGTCGCGTGTATTGAATAATTGCATAAATATGCAATGAAATGTTGCACCGATATTTTTGAATTCATGCCGCACACACACACCCACACACACACAATTCATGCCACACGTCACCTGCTGCGGGTGTGCACTGTAAGGCCTCGCCACAAAGGCAATATTATTGTGGAATAAATTGATTGTTAAATGGGTCTGTGGCCAATCCACTCCCTCCCAAGGCCCAAGTATTTTTGTGCGATTTTGTATGCGCACCCCTTGTATGCATATTTCAAGTAGTTTCGGCTCGAAGCCATTGAGCCTGCCAGGCAATTAAACTTAATTGGCAATGAGGAGGAGCCTGGCAGAAGCAGTTGGCTACCAATTGGGAAAGGATTTACTTTTGCTTCATTTACCTTTTTGGGATGCTTTGATTTTTGAAGTGCTGTGCGAGGCGTTGCCTGCAAATTGGTTTCATTCTTAGCCCCCAAAAATGGGTTAATTGACATGCAAAACTGGTAACAAGAGCGTATCACGATACGAACTAAACTTCTTTTACAGCCTGAGAAAAAAATGAACAACGCGACTCTTTTAAGGCTCCTCAAGCTTATTTTCTTTTTTGGCAATGTGCAGTAGACTGTGAGTCATCGTGATCAAAGGATTGATTCGATATAATGTATATATCTCTCTTCAGGAGTGTCTTTTATGGATTTGTCTCTTCTAAATTGTTGTTAAGTTAATGCTGATTAGGCAGAAGGAGTCAGAAATAGGTACTCGTATCTGAGAATAGGATAAAATGAACAACGCGACTCTTTTGAGGCTCTTCAAGCTTATTTTCTTTATGGCAATGTGCAGTAGACTATGAGTCATCGTAATCAAAGGATTGATTCGATATAATGTATATATCTCTCTTCAGGAGTCTCTTTTATGGATTTTAAATTGTTGTTAAGTTAATGCTGGAGTCAGGAATAGGTACTGAGATAGACATATCTTTTGTATCTGAGAATCTCAGCATAGATTAACCACAGTCTCATTAGCTCCTTCAAGCTGTTATACATCTATATATAGTATAATATATATATATACTTGATATGTTTCAGTACAGTCCTAAGTGTGTGTTCAGGGATAAATTATTTGTATATTTGTGTATACACTTTTGAGACGTGTGGCGCATTCACATTAAGGGCGTGTTAACTGGTTTTGACTAATTGCCGAAGCGTCACAAATCGCTGCCGAAACTTTGAGCCAGTCGCAGTGATGGCGTCGCTGTGCTGCCAACCAGTCACTCAGTAATCCACATAATTGGCATGGGCACTGGCGTTCCCAATTCCATCGCCATCGCCATCGCCAGCTTCTTCTTGTCCAAATCCTGATGCTATTCGTCGGCGGCGTCGTTAGCCTTGTTAATCACTCATGCCGCTGTCATTTCTTCAGACATACATATATACATATCTGTGTATGTCTGTGTATGAGTGTACTCCATAAAGCGTGTTTCTCATGTCTTACACATGTTTGTGCATGTTGGCTACCCCCCGTCCAGTCCCTCTCCCTCCCGCTTAGTCGTAAGTAACCTATGTATACATTCGGTTAATTCATTGCGCTCCTCGTGCCGCGACGAGACTCGTTTATTTCTTAGTTAAGTTCTTTGATTTGTTGATTTATTTGTTGCTGCCTTTTGTGTTGGATTCTTTTTCTTTCTTTTCGAATGGTTTCTGAGTGCTTATGCTGACACAATCATCAGGCTTTGCTTTGGCCTGCTTCCTTTCGTTTTCTTGTTTATTTCTGCTGTCTAAGGCATATTTATTTGAATATGTTCTGAGGCTGTTGTATACTCTATCTCTGTAGATGAATATATATATCTTTCTATATATTTTCTGCACTTATTTCTTCTTTAATTCCTGGCCCAAATCCTTGCATATTGAACCAAGTTCAACTACCAAAAACCAAATCCCTTGTGCGTCTCGACAACTGCCCCAAAAAGAAAGTTCAAGCACATTTTGTAGACTAAGCAAAAGTTTCGTGATGGAAACTTTGATTCAGCCCTAAATCGGTTCAATAGTTTGTGTAATTATTATTTGGGTTTGTCTCTCACACGTTGAGGACCTTGACTTTATTATTTATGTAGCGTTCGAAATATGTTACACTTGTGCCTTTTGGCTGAGTTGTTTATTCTATGTATTGTTTCTGATGAAATTAATTGTTTGCGTGCATACATAGAACATGTGTGTGTGGGGGAGTGAAAACGCTGGGAAAGCACTTAAGCAAAAATAAAAGTTGCAAGTTAATTATTTCATTAATTAGGCGCCTAGACGTGAACTGCTGATGTTGATTGATACGCGCAGCATGCAAAAGTGTTGAAAGTGCTGTGGGAAGCACCATGGAAAAACGGGTTTGGGGCTGGGTGAAAGCCTTTTCCTCCTATCTAGTGCGTTGTTTGCACAATTGATATCAATTTGAAAGTGCTGTTTCCCCACTTTGATGGAGCTTGGCCTTGTGCCTTCTGCCTTCTGCCATGTGCCATGTGCATTTCTGCACACTTTTTGCCAGTGTGGTGAAGCGCGCTCAAGTGCGCAACGGATTTTATGATGTCTTTATGTGATTTTCCTTTTTATATCGCCTTGTCTCTATTGCGGCTTGTTTTTATTAAATTTTCCACAAGTTTCACAGACACCAATACAAACACACCCACTAACACACACACACACACACTCACACATGAAGCATATATTTACAATTGGATTTCATGTGCTCGAGCGCTTACCGCACTCCTTCCCACACTCTGAGTCGCTTTAATAAAAGAAATCTGTCAAATTCAAACGCTCGTAAATGTCTTTCACAGCCAGTCAACCAGTCAGTAGCCTGTGAAGAGGTCTCTATGATGTTTTGTAACTGCTTATCCTCTATCCACTCACACTCTCTCATGTTGGCTAATCGCATTGTATTTTTCCATTGAAATTTTACAATTGAATGCATTTGAGTATAGTTTTTTTTTACATTTTTGCTTTTCTACATAACTCGTAATTCATATTTTTATACCCTCCACCTAGTCAAGAGGGTAAGGCAGAGGCTAAGAGAGAGGGTAAGACAATGGGCACGATAAACGAGAAACCTGCCAACCGATCAGCTTTCACTTTGCACATCTGAATAAACTTAAGAAGATCCTTGACTTTTTATACCCAAAGACTTATACTAACATCATTGAGTTGATGAAATTCTTGTAAGGAGCAGAAGGACTCCATAAAGCATACATATCCCGGATCAGTATTAAGTACCCGCTCATCTGTATTCATTCTAAAGACATCAACTTTGACCTGCTCCTTTATATCGCACTCAGACACTCAGAGGAGCAGCACAGATTTGCTTATTGATTGTCAAAGTTAAGGGTATCTTCTAGTCAGAAGCCTTTGACTGAAATATGCTTAGTTGTTGATAATAAACTTCAGTTCTTGTTTACGAAATTATATAAAAGTGCGAGCTAAGAATCTTTATGTCTAGATATTTAATACCAATCGAATCTTGAAGTTGATATTTTTCACATTAAAATTGGGTTTTATCCTGCTCTTAAGGTTATAAGTGTTTCCAAGCTACCTAATGAAGATTCCTGGAATCCTTTTGATGACTAAGGATTGTTTGTGGCTCTGAAATATATACAAGTGTTAGGTCCTTTATTAAGTCACACTTGTCTGTTGCCCAAACCATAATCTTTGATGTTTAATAGGTAATTAATTTAGTAAATTAAACACAAACTTCAACTTGAAATTCAAATGAAATTTAAGGTAAACTTCCCTCTCTAGAAATTATTTGCACCTAAATGACAATAACTTAAAGATGACTCCACAAAAGGATACTCAGAAATGCCAATAGTGCTAAGGCAAGCCCATTCTTTGGCCAGTTCCATTGATTGGGTGCTGTCTGGTCCCAAAATCTCAAGATGAAAGCAAGGGCTGAGGGCAGAATATTATCTTCATTATCATTGAGCACGCATGATAATCAGACGATGTCTTTATACCAGTTGAAGCGGTAAATTCATAAGGGAATGACAACGCAGCATATTTATTTGTACCTGGACCGGTGTTAGCCCCAAAAATATGACTACGTTACAATTTTATTGGTCGAGTGATTTTCACTTAAGCACATAAACATATTGATTTAATTTGCAGCTTAAATTCATGTGAATCCTTTTTGTGTCTGAAGGGTGATCGGCTTTGGTATGGGATCACGTATGCGTTGGACATTAAATGAAGTTAAAGAGCAACCGCAGCTGGCACAGTGCATGCGAAAAGTATGCAATACAACAAATACAATTTGAAAGCCAAGTCAAAGCCAAAAACAAAGCGCAGCATTTGACCAAAAAAAAAGTATAAAACGAATCAACAGAGGAAAAAAATAACAACACTGAATTGAATCAAAAGGTAATCCACAAAACCGGCATAGCATATGCGGCATTGACAATGTGAAGAGGCGCCCCACGAGCTCACACACACACACGCACACGCACACCCGCACGCATTCAAAGTGAACAAACAAACTGGATATTGACCCAGTGAACGATAAAGAATCGCGTGGATCCCATGTGGAACCCATTCGGCGCGCTGTATCTGCAGAGCAAAGCGAGAGAGCCAGCAACAGCATCCGCACAGAGCCGAAGCCTTCAGCTGGCCGTTGACACGAAGCTGTCGTCGGCTTTCGTAGGCGACCTTCGGCTGGCAGACAACCCTGTCTAATAGCGGTGCTTCATGCTGTTGCGCCTGGACCAGCGTATCGGCATCCAGTTTGAACAGTTGCCGACTTTAGGACTCCGCTGGCCGTTCAGTTGTTTCGTGTCTGCCTACGCGTGCGGTTAGTATTTGATTTGATTCTGTGGTGCTTCACGTGTCGCATAGTGCGCGCTTTTTGGCGTGATTTTCACGAGATTTTCCCAATTCCAATTAACGGAGCTATTCGGTGTGAAGCGCGTAAGTGTTGCCTGTTCGGATGTTCGGATGTTCGATGTATGCCTAAAAATAGGCCCTCACAGGATTACATATGCAAATAGTGCGGCCACAATTTACCGGGTAAATTGAAACAATTGCGAGTCGCGTCTTTACATTTCGCATTTTTGCTTATCGCGCGCCGCTTTATGGTGACTCTGGGCCAACTCATGCGTATCCTGGTCGTATCCAAAACTGATGCGTGACACATACGCCCCGTTGTACGTGTCTTAGGTAGGTGTGCATTGGCCCTTGTGGTCGTTTAACGAATCTTTGACAATGGAGTTTTCCCTCGTTTACTTAAATTGTGTATGGAACTGATTCTCTGATTTGTGATAAACTGAGCCAATCCTAATAAATGCTGAATATTTGGCAGCTGGATTTCACTATTTGACTTCAAAAAATTTCCATAATATTTGCATTTGCTGCAATATATTTGTAAGTCTTTTCTTTTGTATCTTTGTGTGGTTTGGTGACAAACAGAAAAATGTATTTTGGATTTATACATTTTGTTTGCTGAGTTGAGTTCAATTTTCTGGTCAATTTAAATAAAAGGCTTTTAATGCTTTCACAGATAATTTGATTTTATTGAAGACATATATGAAAAATTCTTTGATATTCCTTAAGCCTTTCTCTTGACTGATGTTTCTTTGTTGAAATTCTAGAAATATTTTGTCTTAATAAAAGCCTTAAATGAAATTTGAAAACGTTTAAAATATTCTTTAAACTTTCTGTCTCTGAATATTTAGTGCGCTTTCCAACAAAGCTTAGCATGACTGTCATTAAACAATATGAATTCATTATTTACCAGTTCATGATACTTATAATTCTTGACAAGCTTTTGCCCGCCAAGGAATGTATAAATTTATCACTGCAGTTCCCGATAATTACGTATATCATTTGTCATCATGATTTAGCACTCTGGCTTCGGCCTCTTCTATAAGTTCTTTTCATTAGTTGCGATCCACGGGGTGCCACTAGCTGCCCGAAGGCTGAGTCTATTGTTGTCCGTGCTTAGATTTGATGGACAGGCTACCTTATAAATAACAATATTGGTATCACACTTTAAAAGAGCTGAAATCCAGAAGAAATCTTGTTAAGAGACTCTGTCTGATAATTCTGATTCTTAAGTTGATAAAATTATTGTCCTATTAATATATAATCTAGCACTGAAAACTACAATTAATTGCACTGAGAACTTGACTTTACTCTCAGGGTGAAACTGTATCGTATGCTCCCCAAGCACTTAACAATCAGCTGCATTCACATTAATCCACAACTAATTAGAATTGTGTGCTTTACCAATTATCCGAGCGAAGAGTTTCCCTTTCTCTTCCTGTTGTTTTGTTAGCAGTACCAAAAGTAATTAAACACTCGCCCTAGTACAAGTAGAGCTATGTAGTGCCGCATGTGGCAAGTTGCGAGGTTGCGAGGGTGAAAGAAGAAGGCTAAAGCATCTACTTACAGTTACAAGCCACACACAATTTGAATTTTTAATTAAAAGCAACAACAAGAAGCGAATGAGACGCGTGTCTGAACCATCCTCAAGTTGGTAAAAGTTGAGTCAGTTGAGCGAGAGAAAAGAGGCAGGAAAATGAGGAAAAGAGCAACAGCGCTTATTCATTTACCATATAAACGAATGCTTAGAATGTATTGTTTCAAATTGACAACAAACTTGACCTAAAAATTGGCCTTAAGCACATTTTGGCCCAAAGGCCGAAAGAAGCCGCATGAAAGTCAAAGAACTTTTCTCAACTTTCAAGGTTGTGTGTGTGTGTGGGTGGGTGTGTATCGGATTGCATATGTTACTTGCATTTTGCATTAGCATAATTAAAACTTAAACAGTCTGACAGTAAACACAACGTGTGTGTGTGTATGTGTGTGTGTGTGTGTGTGTGTGTGTTATTAACTGGGCTGCTAAAGTCTACATGGGCGCAACTTGACCCCCGGGCTATGCGACCACAAAGTAGGCACCAAACTCTATGCCATATGGCCCCTCAACATGCCTACACACACTTAAGCACACACACCACACACACACCACACACACATACACACAGCGAGTGTATCCTTGAACTTTATTGTTTGCACATCAGCGGTTTGCCAAAGCTCTGTGCGTGCTGCGTTTTGAGCACTTCCAGGCCTCCTCTGTGCCGCCCATGCATACACCCAAACACACACACAAACACACACAAAAATACACACACACCCACGTTTATGTTATTCTCCTCGGCTGTATGTATGTGTCTGTGCTGGTTTTTTATTGCATACTGTCAGTCGCACCAACATATCGGTTTACCATTGAAAAATATATGCGCGCATTTTTCAGACAGTTTTCACAAAATTGTACAGAATGTTATTTTTATTTTTTGTTACTGCCTTCATTTTGGGTCTTTTGGGAGTGCCACATTTGCTTTCTTTCTCTCATTTATTCTTTATTTGTTTTCTTTTTTGTGTACTGCCAAAAGGCTTGTCTTTGCTCCGCCCTAAATTAAGCTGCTCATAAGCTGCACTCAAAAGTCAAACTGACCGAACAGAACTCTCGCATGCAACTTGACTCTGAGTGTTGTTAAATGACCTGAATCCTTGTATCTTTAGGATATCAAATTAGAATAATTGGTTTCTGTTTTGGTTTTCTAATTAAAGTCTTTTCATATGTGATACTCTTAAAACTGCTTCAAATCAAAATGAAGTTACTTTTCGAGATGTTTTTATTACTGCAATTTATCAAAAATTCAGAATCTCTGTTCAGCTATCAATTATTTCATTGTTATGCTAAAGATTAGTGTATAAAAGAGTAAACTTGTTTTAGGCCTCACATCAATGCCATAATTAAGTTTGTTGCCTTTATTTATTTCATTTGTCAATCAATTGCCCAATCAAAACTAGCTCTTATCACTTTTAATACTTAATGCTCTCAATAAACTCAATTGTATCTATTACCAGATGATAGCATTCTGATCATATGCAACAGACCTTAGACATTCGCTCTGATTGCTCTCAATTGACGAGGAGCTGAGTTTGAATACATGTTAAATCAAATCTAAATCCAATTGCCAGACAATTTGCTATGGAGCTCAGCTCAGCCGCCTGCTCCCAGTGCGTGTTACTTGGGGGTTTTTTCTACTAGTTTATTCCATTTGTGAAATAGTTTCGTATAAGGCACACTTATAACTTATAACACCCATTGGCTGTGTGGCAGCTTCACATAAGATTCCGCAGCTGTCTGAAGTTGCACGTTGTTTGGAGTGTTTTATGCTGCCACACGCTTCCGAGGCGAGCAGCAGCCAGCAGTCCTTGCACCTTCAAATAATGCCACAAGTACATGAGTATATAACATATGGTCGTATAGTTCTGTTGGTCATTTCTCTTAACTTACAAGTCGCGTTCTCTTGACAGCTGCTTTGAACGCTTTTTACCCTCTAGAAAGAAGCTTGATGGGCATTTTAGCTAGCATAAGCTATGGATTGGAGTATCTATTTGATTAATCAGTTATATATATACCTATCTTTCTTTCCTATAGCATCTATGAATATCGTAAAACAGTTTTTCTTTGATTTAGTTACAGGGTATTCTCTGCATGAGCAGCTGCTGTTTTTTATTTGTTTGTTTGTGTGTCCCAGTCGAGGTGCTAGCGCTTAACCTGGTTTACTTTCAAGTCACAGCCACATCGCGCAGTTGTGCGTCAATATAGAGTATATATATATATATATATATATATATTTTTATTTATTTAAGCCACAGAGCAATGGCTTTCATTTTGTTGTTTATTTGTGGCCAAAGTTTGTTTTGCTGAAAGTTCAAATTGTTCGAATCTTTTCGGTTATACGTTGAACCAACTCTAGAGCAAATGTATAACTAAAACTATAAAACTTTTGTATTCCAGAAACTGCCTAAACTGTGGAATAGAATGAATAGAATGGTGAATGTGTAAACAGGCACACCCCATGCGAAGCTTATTAAAACTCGCTTAGTTATACATGAAGAGGATCCAAAAGGCGTCCAAAGGCAGCCAAAAACGAGCCAAATGTAACAACAATTAAATGAAATACGTGCGGGCTAAAGAAAAATACGAAATATGTGTATGAAAATATAAAATACAGCCAAAAAACAAAGCGAACAACTGTGAAAATTGTGCGAAACAATTTATATGAAAAGCAAACAAAGCGGCGGTGCCAGCTGCTGTTTAAGCAAACACAAAGTTACGGTTTCTGTTTCGCTCTGTGTGTATGTTTATCTGTGTGTGTGTGTGTGTGTGACTTTTCGGGGTGTCCACAGTGCGACGGGTACTTCATAATTACACTTGCTTGTATTCAAATTTCACTGGCGGTGCACCACAGCAAACAGAAGCAGAGCGGCGATTGTGATTTGGCGTCGGCATACGGAGCGTATACGTAACGCGTATAATACACACACACACTGACAAAATACATGGCGTATGCTTAATGTGAGTACTAGACTAACTTTTTTTATGCTGGCTTATTTATTCTTTTATGTTCTCAAGTTTCTACTCAAATGCCTAGCTTGGGGGTTCAACATGAGAATCCTGCAACATGTGCGTTGAATTTTCCATTTCCCTCTAACTGCGGCACAATCTAGTGGGAAATTTAGATATGCAATCAAATAACTGATTTTGATATTTATACGAATATACTTCTATAGATATGTAAAGAGATTTATCTGCTTGAATAACTGCGAGAAAGTAGTTATAAACAGGCGTTGACTTGGACAACAGAGTTGCGATTGAGCTGGTCCAGCCTGAGGGTAAATAAACTAAACTGGGTTTAGGATTAACTTAAATAGCACATAAATAGAAATACCTTAGCTTAGACCAAAGCATTCCAGCACGTTTCAAATTTTTAACCTTCAGTCAAGAGTGTTAATCTTATTTGTTAAAGACCCTCCCAATGGGTTTTCCTCATACAATTTCAACACATGTGGTGCACTCCCTTGGGATTTATTAGCTGCAAAAATTAGCTAAATACCGTTTGACCCTTGTCAGGCATCAGCGGCAGTCTGATCCTAGACTTATATATATATATATATATTGTATATCCATGCCCCATCAATAACAAATCTTTATGTATACAATAATAAGTATGGAACAAACATTGGTAAAAGCCATAAAACTTAAGATGCTCTAGGAATGTTCCAGCTAATTCTTGGTGTAGCTTTAAGTTAGTTTTTGGCAAGCCAAAATTAATTATTAACTTCAATCGGGGCCCGAAGCGCAGAGAAAAAATTAAAGTCAAGTAAATGGATAAGGCACGAAATGGCCAAGCGGAAAAGTTTTTCGGTTTCCATTTAGTTTTTCTTGGGTAACAATGTTTTTTTTCTCTTTCTTTCTTTTTTTTTTGGTGGTCTGTGCGTTTGAAATGTTTTACGTTTTTATTTGTCATTCATTGCTGCAAAGTTTTGCCGTTTTACGGCAAAGTTGTTGTTGCTGTTGTGGCATAGCCAGAGCTGTTGCCACTGCTGGTTGCCATGCGGGCCCTTCACAGGCGACGTTATCTGTGAGCCTTTGTCTTTTTGGCCACACTCTCTCTCTAGGAAGAGACACAGAGTTAGTTTGGCAACGAAAATTGTAAGTAAGTAAGTTGAATGGGAGGGGGAACAAAAAAGAAATCAGCTTTGAGCAAAATGAGGCAATAAAGATTTATATCAAAAGTACGACAAAGGACTCACCGCCGAAAAACCAATGCAGCAGATTTGTCAAGGATTTGCAGCTGACAATTTATGTTAGCCGTTGGCTTTGCAGAAACTACAGAAACACCATGAAAATTGTACATTGAATTTTAAGGAAAATCCTCGTTTGCATGCAAAATGTGTGTGCGTGTGTGTGTGTGTGTGTGTTGTGGCAAACAAATATCGTAATCTATGCCACATGCAACATGCATAAATTTTAATTAAATCGTCTGCATGACGTAGTTAGAAGATTGTCTGACTTTACTCTCAATAAAAATTGAAATTTATATTTTCAATTGTTTTGTGTTGTTTTTTTTGTTTTGTTGTCGAAAATTAGAAAATTCTGCGTGCACGGAAATTTATCAGATGCCACGACATGAGAATACTTCAATTTATATTTCTGTTCAATTATTTTGCTCGTTTTAAATTGTGAATTGAAATTTAGTCCTTGACGAAAATATGATGTAAGCCGTAAATAATATAATTTATATTTATGGAACAGAAAGAGAGGCTAAAAAGCTAAAACATTTTCTATACAGATTTGTGTGAGCAACTAAAACGTTCAAATGGAAACAAGCTTTAAAGCAATAAACAATAATTTAATTGATGACTTTTCATAACCAAATTTGTTACATTCTCCTAAAAGAGTTAAGAACTGAATTCAAAAGTTAATGTTAAATATTTTAGAGTTCTTGCACTTGACTTCTACCTTAAACCCTCTTAAAACTATGAATGCATATTCTACTTTTGACTTCTTGCTAAACTGATTTCGCTAACAGTAGCCTTAACCTGGCTAAAAGCGTTATGGACTTGACAACACAACTGAACCACAGCCTGTGGCCAATCTTGGTAGCTTATCGAGCGTTATGTTTCACGCATTTTGCATATTGGCTGGCTTGAATCCACCTTTTCAGCACAATTTGAATTTCGTGTATAACCTCACATTCGCTATAGACCGACAAATATGCAAACAAAAGCTTGTTGGAACATGTCTTGCAAACTGTGACAATACACTGCTGTCTAGTTCTACTTTCCAGTTGGCTTTTGTATTCGGCGGAATATGCAAAAAATCGACTTCTATTTGGCAGTCATCCTGCTGTTCTGGCGAATTCTTTGCGGATTCACATGCAAACGAGGTGACTGCTTTTCTCTTGCAACTTCTTTTTTGTTGGAACTAACTTTGCATTTTACTCGTAGTATGCCAGAGCAGCTCCTACATAGATATATATGCATGTGGATAGGTCGCATTGTTGCTTTGTTTTCAGGCAGAGAGTTGGTAATAAATTATGTTGAACAAAATAACTAAACGGTTGACTACGTTTCGATACTGTCAAAGTCAAGGCTAAGACTGCTGCGGGATCAAAACAAAACATAAATAATAACTATGAGGAAATAGCTGAGATGGAAAATATGAATGTTAAGACAAGCTGACTACAACTTAGTATGGAGCAAGTTAGTGTCTACCTTATGGCCTTTTGGTTGAGTGGCCCAGAAGCAAACGGAAACACTTTGGCATAGGCAAAATTAAAGCAAATGCCAATTTATTTGCTTCCTATGTTCCACGGGCTGCTTCGTAAGAGATAAAAACGTGACCGCGAAAACATAAAATATAAAAAGCTCAGGCCAAACAAGAATGAGACACGACCAAAATACCGAAGAGTCTTTTGGCCGCTTTAATAGGCCGAGTTTAGCATAAGCAGCAAAAAGCAAAGAGCGAACAGCGACGGCGAGTCAGAAGGAGGGAAAGAGAGAGTGAAAAAATGGTGGCATACTT
Source organism: Hirtodrosophila trivittata (assembly GCA_035045065.1). Taxonomy (NCBI): domain Eukaryota; kingdom Metazoa; phylum Arthropoda; class Insecta; order Diptera; family Drosophilidae; genus Hirtodrosophila; species Hirtodrosophila trivittata. Next base: position 6,526,415 of record JAWNNK010000022.1, read on the forward strand.
TGTGGCGCTTGTCAGCTGCAAGTGGCGCCATAAATCAGAAATGCGAGTAGTAGGAGCAGACCACAAACAAAAGTCAAGTCAAAGGCGAATGCGACAGCGAAAGCGACGGCGGAGCCACAACAAATGCCGCAACTTGAAAGCAATTTTAGTTTTAATGTGACCAGCTTGGTTTTCAAAAAAAGAGGAGCAGCACATTCCAAGCCCTGGATGGAGCTAGTCTAGTCTGGCACTGGACTTGAGAGGCAGCCAATACTAGGGCAGAAAGTCGAAAACGCGTTGCGAATTATTGATGCCTCATCACTGATTGCTTTGCGTTTACGCCATTTGACACAAGTGTTGTTGTTGTTGTTGTTGTGCTGGTTGTTGTTGTTGTTGTTGTTGGTATCCGGACTAAAAGCCTAAACATACCCCAGCTCCAATGCCAATATCCCCCTGTATTACACGGAACGCTTTTGGGCATAAATAAGTGAAGTTATTTCGTATTTCTGGCATGTACTCGACTTGGCTAGAACACAAATACTTCCCACTTCCCACAGCTACCTCTCGCGTCTTATGTGCCATGTGATTATGTGTGTGTGTGTTTTTTTTTGTTGTATCTTTTTTTTACCGGACCCGTGACGCTATCAGTGCACACATTGTCAGCATCCTCCCACGCAAAAGTTTTTCCTTCTTTCCCTCATTGTTCGCATTAGCATCATTTTACGGTATCTGTGCAGAAAATATGGCAAAACAATAAACGTTACAACAATTGCGGCTGTTTCTAATCGCTAAGAGAGAGAGAGAGAGAGCGAGCGAGAGAGAGAGCGAGCGAGAGAGAGAGGCGGCTAAAATGTTTGACAGCTTGGGCTAAGTGCTTTGTGTGCTTCACTTAGCACTCTGCCCTTTAGCTGGATAGCTGGAGTATCGAGCTTTAAATTTCTCGGTAATTGCTTGGAAGCTTTCCAAATAGATTCGCTCTTTGCCTGAATCCTTCTGATCGAAGATATGACCTCTATTGATGTGCTTACATGACAGTTGAAGATAGACAACAATTGCCTAAGAAAATAGTAGAATTTATCTGCTGTGATATCATTCATTGCTCTTTAAGTAAATTTAGTAGTAAACTTTTATAAGAGATCAACTTATACCCTTTTTCGTATTAATTTCTGTTTAACATTTTAATCATTCTTAGGAATAGATATCTATATATCGTGTTTATAGTTTATTTCTCTGTTTAAAACGTTAAAATCGATAGCAATTCTACTTGTAGGCTCATTGTGAAAGAACTTGTTCTCGACCACATTGAAAGCGTTTCAATCAAGATCTTTCACACCATTTCACAGCGAAGTCTCTGAGCGCACTTCATGTCCGTTTTGTTAGCCAGGGCAGAGGCTTTCAGTAAGTTGCAAATACGAGTTAATTGCTGGTCTCTGGCCATCAGCCTTATCAGCAGTCTTAGCCCAAAAGCCGTTCGTACTGCTGCCCTCTTCTTGGTCCTGTGAGGGTTGCCGCTGAGCCTTTTGGCTTACTGACAAAATAAGGAAAACACAACTCGTTTTTGGACAGAAGCCGCGTCAAAGTTCACCAGCGTTGGGCTATTAATTTAGTTTATGGCGCTGGCAAGCTTTGGTAAAGCTTCCGATGTCCTTGAAGAGCGTAATGAACTTTTTTTGGACACGAACAAGGCGAGAGAGGGAGACGAAATCTTTTCAATTGTAAATGTTATGCCATAAAAGCAAAAAGTGACTCATAATTTAATATTAAGCGCAGCTCTGTGGCTAAAATCCAAAGCAGTGCATTGAGCGTACCCCAGTTGACGTTTGTTTTTGTGCGGCCAAGCCGCATACGCAGGTCCCCTTAAACGAGACAGGACCCACTCCCCAGGGGTCCCTCTCACATTTAATAGCATTATGGAGCGCATGTATTATATGTTTATGCTTATGTTTATGTTGATTATTAATATTCATACCAACACATTCATGCATTCTCCATTTAAATGATTTTTATGCCTGCGCACAGAAGTATGCTACACTTTTTTCTTCTTTTTTTTTGCCAACATTCAAGTTTAATGTTTCGTGTAAGGAACTTTACATAAAAAACAAACACAGATACAGACTCAGACACAGACACAGACACTCATATGTACATGTGTGCATTATCGATGCTTCTTTGGGTGCGTGTAATAAAAGAACATATTATTTATTCGGCTCTGGGCAGAGAGCCCAGAGGTAAACAATTTTGTATGCTTCTTGGTGGCATCTAGTTTTATAGCTTTTGGGTGATAATTCAATTAGCTGCGATAGATAAGCTCAATTTATGGAGCGTATTTGGCCATTTACCTGAACCCGCTTGACATGGGATGTAAATTTCTGTTTAGGTTTTTGGTATAATTGAATAATTTGTATTATTATTTATATATTTTAGCAAAAAGGTCCTTGAATATTATCATATCATCATATTGTCCCATATTTGTAGCATAATTCGAAGATGAAATACAACGAGACGCAGAATGTTTCAATATTATTTTTAGCTTTAGTCCTTTTCCCTCAACTCATCCCCTCCGAAAAGGTGATCTGTATTGAACCCATCTCAAGTCAGAAACGTGTATGCTATCGAAATCCTTTTAGGCTTCTCTCAAAAGGGTTCACACATACCCGCAGTTAAAGACATGCCCGTATATGTGTGTAAGCCCATCGCCATTGGGTCGTTTAGTTGTAAATAGTGAGTGGCCCCAGCTCAGGACGGCCATTTGACGATGCTTTCTGTGTAATATTTATAATTTATGGGGGTTTTTGGCAACATGCTCGGCTTCCTCCTCCTCCTACTCCTATTCCTCCTCCCCCAGTTGCTAGTTATAATTTCTCAAAGGTTTGTGTGGCCCACGCTCAAAGCATCGCAGGTTTATTAAGTAAATTGTTTCCGTTACTTTTACGGGATTTCCTTTGAACCGACTGTGGTCTGAAGTGGTCTGTTGTCCAAAACAATGAAAAACCATCCGAACTGAAAGCAATATCAAATACGCACCGAGCCAAACAGGAAGTCAAGGCGAAAAGACTTTTCACTTGCGAAGGGACAGGACCTGTCCTGGCCGTTCATTAAAGCGATTTTCAGTGCCAGAAATTTATGTGTCAATGAATTTGGCTGGGCTACCAGCTACCAGTCTTTGACATCAATTTTGCGACTCTGTTGGAAATTGAATTCGGCCAGTCTGGCAGTCTGGCAGTCTGTCAGTCTGTCAGTCACGCAGTCAGCCACTCCGCAGTTGTTGTCGCCATTTAGCTCGTAATTTTTATAGCCCGTTAGGCCTCATTTGGTCACGAAGCTCATTCTACAATGTATATGAGAATTTATACTACTTACTCATGTTGTTATTGTTTTTGCTGCTGTTGTTGCTATTCTTCTGCGTTTTATTGTGTATATTTATAAGATTTTCATAGGCTGTCGCCATACAGCTTAAAAGGATGTTACACAACCTCATATATTCTTCTACCCTGTGTTCTTTGGCAAATCTGTGTGCGTATTAAGAAAAGTTAATTGAAATTTAAAATATTTGAGATTATTTTATTGGTTTATCTTTTAGCTCTTGAATCAAATGAAGGTCCTGTGAAATGTTGGGTAAATTCACAAGAATTTCTTTCAAATTTCAAAGTTATTTCTATATAAATTTCTGCTTCTGTTTCTGACTGAAAAGGATAACTGCTCGCAGAAGATTAAGCGAGAGGAGATGACTTCCTCTACCCATCATAGACATCCTTCTACCACTTTACAGGACATCTTCTAGTCGACTACCTCATTTGGTTCGTAGATTTGGCTTATGGGCTGCTTTATGACTGCAGCAGAGCTCAATTTATGGAGAACTTTTGGTAGGCAGCATTTGCAGCAATGCTTATTGCTTTTAGGTGGTAAATAAATAAACTTAGTGTCTGCATTTGGTTTACATGCACACTTTTGATCATACACACACACACACACACACACACACACACTGTGTGTGCACATAATTGATGTGTGTCTGCAATCTGTTTTAATAAAATGAAATCTCTTGGAAAACGGCAAATGCATTTATAATATTCTTAGATAACTTATTTGGAGCCTGGAGTTCATCATTCTGCTGCCTGAAGTTCATCCTTCAGTTGGCTAATAGTTTCCGTTGACGCTAAATTAAGCAACCTATAAGAGGCAAGCCAAACAACAAGAATGGCCCATAAAGAGGCTCTAGTTTTTGCTTCTTTTTTTTATCGTGGGGCCAGCGTAATTTGAATTTATTTTGGTAAGCAGAAAAAAAGATGCAAATAACAGCAAAATGTTGCCTGCTCCTCCCTCTGGCTAGTTGCTGGCTAGTTCTGGGCCAGGTCCTGGTCATATTGCCCAGTTTCCTTAGCATTTTGGCCGCTATTGTTTGCAAATTATTTGAATTCATGCTTTCGTATATACTTGTATTTTTTTCTTCTTATGTTTTTCTTTTTTCCATCGTTTGCTTTGGTCAGCGCCTTGTGGTGGGACCAAGTAGCTTCCGTTTGCCGGCACATAATCTACGTCATTTCCGCTTTAAATTATTTACATAGGGTAAATATGGTAGACTCACGTTGTGGTATCCTAGCTGACGGACTGGCAGGACAGCGTCCTCTGCCTCAGCTCTCCAGCTGCCTCAGCGCTCCTTCAATTGTTTGTTGAACTGTTATGACTTTTTTTTTGTGTTGTGGTTTGCTCATCTTTCAGATTCCTTTGTTAGTGTTGCCGCTTTTAGGATTGGACTCGGCTCCACGATGATATGCTCAAGTGGCCCAGCAACTTATATTGCGCATTTTGTACACTTTAGGCCAGCTTTTTTCTCTCCATCTTAAAGCTTTTGTTTTTGTGTTTGCATTGGAAGTGTTTTCCTTCGAGGCCCCGTTGCTGCTGGCATTGCAATTTTTTGATTTTCGCGCTTTTCCAGCTTATGTTGGCCGCTGCTTTCCGTTGCTTTTTGTCGTAATTGAATTATACGCTTGCATGCCCGGCGTTGATTTGCTTTCGTCCTGGAACTGATCCTGTGGACGGGTATAAAAGTCAGAGAGCACAGTTTAAATATTTGGATATTTCTTTATTTATTTTTTTCAAAAAATGAATTTTTATATAATTTATGCAGATTGCAATAGGCCGCGCGTGAAACTGAGCCCTAATTGTTTATACCGTTTCGGCCAAATATGGTTAGAAGCTCAATTTTTGGCCAAAAAGCTATTGTTAATTTGCATAAAGTTTAGCTGATTGCAAACTCGTAATAGATTTAAACTTTTTCTATTCCACATGAAGCGTTTATTAAGCAGAGAGAATCAATGAATATATAGAGAATAGTCTGTTTGAAATAATCGAAACAATATGTTTATTTATCCGATTTTAAGCCTCAATCAAAATGATTTTAATACTTTAATTGATGACAACGTCCACTCTTTGGCCTTCTGACGAGCTCATATAAAAATATGCACATTATTTATATTGTGATTAAGTTGAAATTTATGTTAAAGCGTCATAATCGTTTAATTATGATTAAAATATTGCCTGAAGTATGTTAAATCATCAATTTTTTATTATTATATTAGGCTTTGTGGAAAGGAGTTTTTTTTATCCAATCACTGGCTTTTACCTATAATATTTATGAATGCTTAAATGGCTATTTATTAATAAATTGATATCCTCTTTTTTTGTGTTTCGTATGGGAAACATTTGACAACCTTTTGTGCAATTCATTAGGCTTCAGTTGGGATGGCAATTTGTGACAGGCGAGCGACTCTTCCTTTGGGCTAATGGCAATTTGAGGCACATAAAGGACATTTGTGAAATGTGAAAATAGAGAAATAGAAATAATTCTTAGGCGTATGCCCAGTCCAGTGGAGGAACCTAAACTGAATGATTAATGCACAGAGTCTTTGTAGTCCTTTGGCAAATGGACACCATATGAAGTAAGGATATATTTATTCGGAATCCCAAACGGAAATTGGTCAAGTTGAAAGAAAATTCAAATTTTGGGAAATCAATTTTCATTACGCGCTTAAACGGCTTGGGTTCAGATTGGGACCAATGTCCGAGCGGCGTCGTTAAACAACATTTTGTAGCACACCCAACTGTGCCTCATGTGTGTGTGTGTGTGCATGTGTGTGTGGCTAAATTTACGTTGTCCGTTGCTCGCCGCGTCCAGGGAGTCGTTAAAATGCAGTTTAGAGAAAACCCCAATGCCGCCAAAGACAAAGTGCCTGATAACGAGCGCCCTAGACAATTTCTATCTGGCCTCAGCTTGGGGTTTTTCCTCCTCTTTTTTTAACAGCATTTTGTGCTTCGCTTCTTTTTTTTTATTTGATTCGCGTATTTTTATGGTATAATAAAATTCATAGCGCTTGCATATAAAATCAACTTACTGACCACTGGAACAGCTCCACACATGGGTCTCAGCCTTAACTGCAATGCACATTGAGTAGGGGTTGAGATTTAGGCATAAGATTTCAATAAAAATAATATTTAAAGCAGATGTATGTCCAGCGGATTGAATACTCCATCGGGAGTTTGGGATAAAGTATAAAAGGCATGTACAGTAAAATCTTTTTTTACACGGTAGGTACGTTCCTAAGAAAACCGTGTAAATCAAAAACGTGTAAAAAAATACACGATTCATATGTAAATCTGTAGAATCTGTTCCACAACCTATAAAAATCGTGTAAAATGAAAAAAATTCAAATATTTTCTTAAAAAACCGTGCTAAAAAAGTGATATTAAACTTTAAACTTATTGAAATTATATATTTCGTCATTAACAAACTGATATATTAAATAAAAAGGAGTTTTCCCTTTTTTTGGTTCCAAATAAAGTTGGCAGGGATGTCTAGAGGGTATTTTCCTTAAAGTAAACAGACCGTGAAGTAGAGTTGCCACTTGGATGATATCTAACACTGCAGAGAATCATGTGAAATTAAATTAAGAAAATTAAAAAAATTTGTTGGAATTCGTGTTAACTCAAAAATGACGTTTAAAAAAATTTTTTAAGTTCTTCTTGACGAACCGTGTTATTTCAAAATCGTGTAAAAAAAGATTTTACTGTACATACTTCATGGCAGCCTCTGCCTAGCTCTAAGCTCGGTTTTAACTTTTGTATTGTTCTAACAAATTGCAGCTGGGTTTCCTACTTCATATTATTATATTATATGATAAAAGGCTGGAGGGTTTGGCTAATGCTTTCTTTATGAAATGTTTTTAAGCAGCTTTAGTTTCCATTTGATGCATTTGACCTCAATTCCTTTGTACCTGGGCCCAGTGTGCAGTTGCAATGTGTTCGGCTAAATATTTATTTTTTATTTTTATATACTTTTTACGTATTTATTTATATAGCATATCGCTGCCAGCAGCTGCTGCAGCACAATTTGATTTTCATCGGCTTAGCGCTAGGATTTCCTTAATGCTGTTTTGTTTGGCCTGGTGTATATATTTTTTTATTTTATGTTTGGCCCATTTAAGCCATTTATGAGTGTGGTTTATTTTGATGAGTTGATTTGGCCAGAGAGAGAGTCAGAGACTAGATAACTTTTGACTGCCGGCACTTAGACAGCATTCAATTGCTTCTGTGTTTACCTAAAGGTAGTTGAATTTGGGTAAATGAAATAAGTTTTCATTAATTTTGTGCAAAATTCCGGAGAGAGCACAAAGCGCACTTAACTAATCGGGGACCGTTTGAGCGTAATCAAGCGTAATGCCATATAAAATATTCAAATTCTATTAGTGCAACAAATACACTGATTTCTGTATAAGTGTGTGTTTACACACACACACGCAAGTGGTGAAAATGTACCGCAATTAGACGACAAATCGTTTTGACGCCAACACTTCAGTATCTCTATATGTACATCACGCTCTAGTTGTGACGTCAACATGCTTCAATGTTTGTCTGCCTGTGTGTGGGGGCATTAAAGCATGAAATTAATGCACAAGGCATAGCAAATAGCCTTAAGGACATGCGTACTCTTGAGGCTGAAGCATGGCTGGGCAGGACAAACAAATGGGAGCCTGAGCCAGGCAGTAGACCGCAGTAAAAATTGCCAAAGTAAATTTTTATTTTAGCTGCTGTGTGGCAGGGAATTTAATTTGTGGCACACATGGCATATGCATAATTTAATTAGGGAACGAGTAAACGTCTATGAAATTTGCTTGAATTTTACTTAAGCGATATTGCAAAATATCTTAGCTGTCAGCTTCAATTAAGTTTCCCATGAATTGAGGCTGCCTGCGTTTTCTTTTAAGTCATTTCAGCCTGCGGCACATGCGATGCGAGGGACGTGTCCTACAGTTTAGGAGACACACCAAGCCACATGACAAAAAGTTGTCGGTAAACCTCTTAAGATTCCTGTCTCCCAAAATACACACACACACACACAGACACACACACACACACATGGCCCAAACTCATCTAGACATTTACTTTAATTCGTTGTGCTCCATTTCCGCATCATTACGAAGCTGGCGAAAGTGCTAGAGATGTGCACGTGAGCATGAATATCTTAAGGACATAACATAACATGATATATATATAATATATATATAGAGTCTGTACAGCTGAATGCTAAAACCTTAAGCTAAACAGAAATTATTTATAAGCTAAGGTCACACTGCACTTTAACACTACTTTTAGCCCAATTTGTGCCGAAAAACTGCTGACAAAACCAAAAATTAAATATATTCTCTGTTTAGACAAATTCATTTAATTATAAGAATAAAATTATAAACCTAAAATAAATAAGAAAAATTAAATTAGTTTCAAGTAGTAAAAGGAAAAGCATTGAAAATTGATTTTAATTTGAACTTTATTGCCATGTTGTGAAACTATTTCCATTTTCTATAAACTTCCAGTTTTAAGATACTCTTTTATCACTTTTTAAATCTATTTTAAACTCTTAGGTATACATTTTTATTTAAATTTCTCAGTTTTGTGATATTTTGCTGTCAGCTTTAGCAGTTTGATAATCTTTTATGAAGTTGCTGTCAGAAATTTTTGAGTAGTTTCCTTTTTGCTGGTCAGCAGTGGACTTTGTCCTGTGCTCGATTGAATTTCCTTTAATAACTATTAGTTAACATATTTATATGGCCAGAAATAAATTTTATTTCCAAGCGGCTGCCTGTCAAGTGAGAGAATATATTTAGAAAACAATTCCAAAATACTTTTAATAACAGTTTGACTAACAGTTTCGCCTCTGGCATAGTTATGTGTCATTCTGAGGCATTTCTGGTTTTATTTATATTATATTTATATAAATATTCATGGGGCAATTCAATATATGTTGCTTTTTATACTAATTTCTTTTCACATATTTCGTATCTACTTGGAAAAGTTTTGACAAGTGCAACTTTTATTGGCCAGCTTACCCCTCCCCTCCCCCTCGCCTGAAGTAATTGCTCTTCAATACAAAATGTTCAAGTTGAATTTGGGCAAACCCTCGGCAAAATGTTGAAGCGTTTTTAAAGAAGTTTTGAAACTGTACTCAGTGCTGCTACTCAACTATTTCCACTTAATGGCCGTTAGCAACATTTTAGTTTCTCTATTTCATTCTTGTGGCTGTTTCTTTTTTTTGGTGTACATGACGTATACTTGATTTTAGTTTGGTAGAAAAAGTTTCAATGGAGTGCAAAGCACAGTTTGGTTATGTAAATAGGACATGATATGGTTTTGTGTGCGGTTGAGGGTTTGCTGTGTGCTTCAATGGACGATGGTCAAGTGGACATCGAACGGGTTTATACTCATAGAATGTGAATCATTTTAAAATCCAAGTAGAGATCTCAACTACAGAGATTAGTTCGATATCATATTATCGTGGTTAATTAAGTGAAAATATTTTGAGTAGCTGCAGACAACAGTTATTTCGTATGGAATCTACTGAAACTGCAAATTCGAAGTGCTTTTCAACAATGAAAATGCATGCAAAAGCAATTTTCACAAAGCTCTGCAAAAATAACAAAAACAAGGATTCATTGGCATTAAGTCCACTTCATAACTGTCAAGCGAGAAAGCACTTCAAAAAAGCAAAACGAAAAACGGATTTAAAAAACAAAATAAAAATAAACAGAGAAAGCAAACACATGCAGGCAAAATAAATAAAAGAAACAGAACTCTGAACATGGAATGGGTACGGCACACACACACACACACGCAACATATACACACACACACACATTTGCATAATACCCAAGCGTACATGGCTGACATTAAGTTGCCAGATGAAGCCTGCAAGCGGAGCTGCCTTAAGCTCCATTTCAGCTGGCCAACCGAAGGTGAGGCGGAAGCCACACAGCAGATCGCCTCGGCCATAACTCATTTCGGCCATTTTAATTGTTGAGCCGCAGGATACAAGATACTGTACGCTGACACAGGAGCACGGAAGCTCTCTATAAATCACACGCGCGTCATTTGCCCATTATGACATCAACTACCTCTTAAATAGTTTAACACTTTTTACGGCATTTGAATTCATCTCAAAAATAGCACTTCAATTATTTTATGTGCTTTTTTGGTTTTTGAGCTGCCGTTTTTTGGTCTGCCTGGAGCTATCGCTGTGCTATTCGATGCTTTACACTCAACAAATATAAATATATATCGTACTCGCACAAACAATATATATATTGTAGTACCTGTCAGCTTTGCCAGGGATTTTTACTGGTTGTCCCCTCATGCATTTTTCAGTGGACTATACTCGACGAAACTCTCCGAGCTGGAGCTTTGAGTACTCTGATTACGGCACTTTGTTCCTGTTAAATATTTAGTAAATAAAATGTGAGCAGAACTCGAATGAATGGAGTTAACTATAGCAGAGGTCTCAGGTGGGACTTGAACCTAATCTTCGAACTGTGAAACTTTTTGTGACACTTCTTAAATAAACGATATTAACATAATGATAATATTTTTATAATTTCTTCAATTTATTTTCTCTTTTTCCTAAAAGAACTATTCAATTTCTTAAATCCTATAAAAAATAAAGAATAATTTATAATCTTCAAGAGACAACTTTCATTTAATAATAAGCAAATCAAAAGAAAATATCCTTAAAATATCCTTGAGTTCTTCTGAACCTAATTTTGCTTTATTTATACCCAAATTTTAAAAGAACTAAAATTATTTCTATTATTTTTTTCTTTTTTGATAGATTGCAGAGCATTTTTTATACTCTTTTATAGCAAATATCTGAGTATAGATATCCTGCATTTTATGGCCGATTTCCGTTTGTTATTTTGTATCTTTGCTTCTAATATAAATGATGTCTCCCTTTTATATTAAAAGATGTGAGCATTATAGCTTTTCTAAGCATATATATGTTTAAATCATGATATATAACCCAAAAACTTGGTAATAAATTAAATTTACTAACGAAAGTATTGCTTAAAGTTTCCTTTTGCTGTTTTTATTGGGTTCTATAAGGAAGTAAGAGCTAAGAGCTAAAACGTGGAGCACAAAGCCCGAGAACGATTTGTTTAATTTTCTTTTCGCATTTGTTTGCAGAGAAAACAAAATAAAAACATTTTGCAACAATGGAAACTGTGAAAAATCTACGAATGAAACAATAGAAATCAGAAACCAGAAAAGTTAATTAATCCCACTTGACCTTTTTTGCCATTTTGGGCAGTTGAAAATCAGTTAACAGAAAGTTTCAAAGTGGCCAAAAAGCACTCACATTAGGGTGCGCTCTTTTTATATAGATTTGGAATTTGAATACCTAATGAAACGAGAGGAGGGCATGAAGTTTTCATTAAGTTCACTGAAATAGTAGTTTATAGTACAAACTGTGACGTCACATCTATAACCACATATAAGAGTTTCTTGGGTCCCAAAGCGAGGCTAGTATCGATAGGTCAATCCATAATTGACTTGCCTGGCGTAACCTGTGACCGCTGTGACCTCACTTTCACCTTCGCTGTGGGCCATAAGCCTGTATCTTGGCACATAATCTAAGCATTAGTCGTCATTGGCATTAACACACAAACAAATACAAATACAAATACAAATACAAATACATGTGTACTCGTGTACGCCGGCAAATCCCGGTTGCTTATTATTTTTAGTAAATTATGAAAGCGATAAGCCTAATAGCTAGGGCTTCGCTCACACACACACACACACACATACACTCTGCTCCCTGCTTCAGCAAGGACATATGTTGCCAGGACGTCGTTGGCATAGTTTGCCGAGAGATAACAAAGAAAAGTAAAATCAAATGGCATAAGAATGTTAGCATAGCTTTAGGCGTTCGACTCGACTAAGCTGCTGCTGGGCTGTGTGTGTGTGTGTGTGTGTGTGTGTGTGTATGCGGGGATAAGCCATTTTGTTTAATATGCCAGCTGTTACTGCAACCGGCGCCGCTTGCCAACGATTATCTAAAATACATTAGCGTCGTCGCATCTACAACTAATGTACTAAAAAGCTTCGCATCCTTTGGAATAGTTCCATTCAGATGTCTTTCGAGTTGCATATTAATGTCCTGTTATGTATCCTTGCCTTTGTTCGGCTAATTCACACTTGTGCCTGGACTGTGGGCAACTTGATTTTAATTATTTTCCATACCCATACGGTCGGGGTCGCTGTTATTGTACGTGCTGCATGCTGTTTGCTGGCATTTGATTTCATTTTGCATTTGCAACTTTTTGTGGCATGTTGCAGCAGTTTTAATTTTCTTCTGTCGCGCCGCTAATATTGCGCATTTCTTGTCCCCACACCATTCTATTCAATTGCTGCGACAGTCTGTTTACCCTCTCCCCGCCACTCTTCGTCCTTTTTCTTCTTATTATTCCCTCTGTTTGTTATGCAACTCGTCACACTAGTTGCTGGTGAAGATAACTTTTCTGCAACTTCTTGTAATTGGCACGCCCTTACGTTGCCTTCAGATTGTCTGGTTACTTCATAAATTTCACTTTTTTAATTTACTTTCATATATTATGTTGAACTTTCTGACGCGGTAAAACAAAATAGTTCGCAAATTGCTGTTCTGAAATATTAATTCTATGGGATTTGTTGTAAAAGAAACCTTTCATATCGAAATAATGGAAATAGGACGGGGGCAGATGTTGAGACAGGTTGACATGGCTATAGCAAAGGCATTCGTCGCTTTGATTAAGATTTGATAGGACCTGGATCTGGCTATTAAAATCATACAAAATACATTTGTTTTAAATAAGTAAAAGTATTTTATTACAGGGCACAATATGAAACATTCTTATAACTAAATCTAATACAATTTTCTGGGTATGTCCGTTTATGAGTTGGTCAGAATTGGATGAAGACTTTCAATATTTATTTTGGCTCATTAAAACTTCTTGCCCCACTTTCCTCCCTTATTATGTTTCTTGATAGTCGTCTTGCCGGGCGTGATCTCCCTGTGGAACTTTGTGATCGTCTTTGTCGGTTTTCCAGTTTCGCAGGATGCAGGTGTGGTGGTTTCCGCGCCTCCAGGTGCTGGTGTAGTATCTCCTCCAGCAGCTGTCGTTGTGTCTCCACCAGCTGGCGTTGTTGGAGCTCCTTCTGGGGGTACTGTGGTTGGAGGAGCTACTGTTGCTGGACAGAACTCGCCGCCATAGTTTGCTGGAACCAAGCAACATCCTGCGGGAGTATCAGGAGCGGTGCACGCTTGTCCCATGATCAGTGGCAAGTAGGAAACGGCCAAAAGGGCACAGCCCAAAATAATTGTGTTGGTTGTCATCTTATCGAAATCAATTGGCGAATGATAACTTTCTTTCAGACTCAATTGCTTTTAAAGTGTTTCTCCGAAATGTTAATTTGCTTAAACAGGTGTTTTCTTCGCCGGTTCAAAAAATGATTCGATTCATAAATACCTTTATGTGCGAATTAGAAAATCGGATATTTGTTCAGATGGAGCTATTAGCTCTATGTATAATTGGCACAGAATATACACATAAATATATAGACAAAAAGTGTTTCTGTTTAGTTTACCTACTTACCTAGTTAAATACACAGATCTAATAGAAAATCAAACAACCGTTGTGGGAACTTTGCAGTTAATTTGTGTTATATTTGCTGAGATCAATTGGACTGTGTGTTGAGTATGTGAGACGTGAATTCAGGGTATCTCGTAGTCAATCACACTCTACTGAATCATTCTTACTTGTGAGAGGAGGCTTAGTTAAGAAAATGTCAGTCGACATAACACATTATGAATGGGAATAGTCAAATTAAGAAATATTATCATATATATAAAAAATAGAATAAAATGTAATGTAAATGCCATCATCATGCAAACTTATATAGAAACCTCTAGTCAATATCTGAATATCAATAGCTCTTTTGGGTAATATCTTAAGCCTTTCCTGAGAACAGTCTGCCCAAGAACTTACTGTATATTGCTTAGAATCTGATGATAAATCATATAAATTATATAAATCATATTCTTGATCATGATCTAAAGCCTTGTCGATGTCTTTCCATATGAAGGGGTCTACCTCAGAGACTATAAGAGCCAGAAAAAACCAAATTTTCTTTTATACGTTCGTATACCATATTCAGAGAAAACTTGTTTTCATTTTTGGAATTTATCCCTTACGGCAAGCACGATTTTCCTCCGAACTATCGAATCTTCTGATCCGAAGCACAGAAGATATTCGAGAAAGAACTTAAAATGAGTTTTCAGTCAGTCAGCAGGCTCGAATTCGGCAGATTTTGGACAGGCGCAAGCAGAACTTAGTTCGAAGTGTGTGTGTATGTGTACATGTGAATGTAATATTATATATATATATATATACATATACATATACATAAGTATGTACATACATATTCAAGAGTAAGAAGGGAAGACCTAGGTTAAGTATATCTCGTAGTCGGGCTCGCTCGCCTGGAACATTCTTTTTTGGATGCACTTAGCACTCAGCGTACTTATCTTTATAATGAATTAATTAATTAATTTATTAATTTAATTATTAATTAACTGATATACATATGTAGTTTCAAATTAAAACAAATATTTTATTAACGTGCCTTTTACAACAAATCTTATGTCTATGGTTAATTAACAACAATCAAGTCAATTTGCGAACGATCCGTATTCAGTTTTTGATCATTGATTTAGATATACAAGTATGTCTATACTTGTGTATATCTATCCTCTGTTTCCCCTCCTTCCTCCCCTCCTTCCTCCCCTCCTGTTATGTGGCTTCATAGTGGGTCTCGAAATTGGTCTCGAAGTTGGTCTCGAAGTTGGTCTTGGTCTACGATTTTTGCCCCACTTTCCCCATTTTCCTCCTTTCTTTCCGCGTCTCCTGATAGTCGTCTTGCCGGGCGAGATCCTCCTGCTATACTTGGTTATCTTCTTTGTCGGTTTTCCAGTTTCGCAGGATGCAGGTGTGGTGGTTTCCGCGCCTCCAGGTGCTGGTGTAGTATCTCCTCCAGCAGCTGTCGTTGTGTCTCCACCAGCTGGCGTTGTTGGAGCTCCTTCTGGGGGTACTGTGGTTGGAGGAGCTACTGTTGCTGGACAGAACTCGCCGCCATAGTTTGCTGGAACCAAGCAACATCCTGCGGGAGTATCAGGAGCGGTGCACGCTTGTCCCATGATCAGTGGCAAGTAGGAAACGGCCAAAAGGGCACAGCCCAAAATAATTGTTTTGGTTCTCATCCTATCGAAATCAATTGGCGAATGATAACTTTCTTCTAGATTGAATTGCTTTTAAAGAGTTTCTCCATAATCGCCATAGTCTGCTTAAACAGGTGTTAATTCGGTATTTTAATTTAAATTCGTTGATTTAGATATTGAAATTGGAACAAGGTAAAACACGATTAATATATATGTATGCATTGAGTCGTTAGCGCGAACTGGAAAATCGGATATTTGTTCAGTTCTGGTTATTATTGGCACGGAAACTATGAAATGAATACAAAATGAATTTGTGTTTGATTTACCTACTTGCATACATATATAGTTAAATATATTAGGCCAAATAGAAAATGGATCAAACGGTTTGGTTTAAGTTTCACAGAACTACTAACTACAATATATTAAGATAATTTTATAAATATCACGCAAACTTCGCTTCATAAGTAATTAAATGAGATCGAAGTAAATCTTAATTTATTTGCCAGGAAATAAAATAAATTTCTTATAAGAGTTAAACGTGGAACTTGGACTAATTTGAATAAAGGACACAGATCGGTGGTGTCCTCCATACATATTCTTGATAGAGGTTTAAGAGGAATCAACACCAATATCCTTGCAGATAGCCAAGCTGCAATACAGGAGGAGCTTTCCTTGTACAGGATAACCTCAAAACTAGTAACGGACTATTAGTACTGACAATAAACCAATATCATATAGAACATAACCTAGTTTAGTCCCTGGCCTTGTCGGTATCTTCGGTAGCTTCGGTAACGAAGATAAGGAAGGAACTGTCAAAGCTGTGGGCAAAAAGTAAAGTGAATTTTCAATTGAAATTTTCGTGGTGTGGTGCACTAGGAATTCCTCCCACCTCGCCAAACTGTTAATAAGGAATATTATTTGAGCGTTATGCGTCGTTTGCGTGAAGCAATTCTTCAAAAAAGACCAGAATTATGGGCCAACAAAATCTTCGTTTTTGCATCACGATAATGCACCGTCTCACCCTGGTTCTCTCTCGTTCTTCGTGACCATTTCGCCAAATATTCGACGCATATCGTTCCGCAACCACCGTATTCGCCTGATTTGGCTTCGTGTGACTTCTGGCTATTCCCAAAACTCAAGAGACCACTCCGGGGAACGCGCTTCGAGTCGATTGAGGAGACAAAAGCTAAATATTGAATCGAAGAAGGCGCTGATGGCTATACCGGAAAGGGACTATTTGGCATGTTGCCAGGATTGGAAAAAACGTAGGCATAAGTGTATTTTATCGGGAAGGGATTACTTTGAAGGGGATGAAATCGATTTACAGGAATATATAAAGATTTATCATTTTACAAACAAATTCACCTTACTTTTTCCCCACATTAGTATATAGTGGCCATAGACTTCATAAATGAATAAGAAACCCTGTGGGCCCGTACCCCGGAACTTCGGGATACACAAAAAGTAAATCTTTGGATGCGACTCTGTAAAATCTGCGTCGTAGGGTTAATTACTTTGTAAACATGTTCTGCGTTTATTTGCGACCATAATGCACTTTTGACCGGAGATCAAGACGGAGATCATACTTTAAAATACAAGAGGCAAAAGGCGAAACGAAATAGTTCGAAGATTAATTCTATGGGATTTGTTGTAAAAGAAACCTTTCATATCGAAATAATGGAAATAGGACGTGGGCAGATGTTGAGACAGGTTGACATGGCTATAGCAAAGGCATTCGTCGCTTTGATTAAGATTTGATAGGACCTGGATCTGGCTATTAAAATCATACAAAATAAAAAATACAAAATACATTTGTTTTAAATAAGTAAAAGTATTTTATTACAGGGCACAATATGAAACATTCTTATAACTAAATCTAATACAATTTTCTGGGTATGTCCGTTTATGAGTTGGTCAGAATTGGATGAAGACTTTCAATATTTATTTTGGCTCATTAAAACTTCTTGCCCCACTTTCCTCCCTTATTATGTTTCTTGATAGTCGTCTTGCCGGGCGTGATCTCCCTGTGGAACTTTGTGATCGTCTTTGTCGGTTTTCCAGTTTCGCAGGATGCAGGTGTGGTGGTTTCCGCGCCTCCAGGTGCTGGTGTAGTATCTCCTCCAGCAGCTGTCGTTGTGTCTCCACCAGCTGGCGTTGTTGGAGCTCCTTCTGGGGGTACTGTGGTTGGAGGAGCTACTGTTGCTGGACAGAACTCGCCGCCATAGTTTGCTGGAACCAAGCAACATCCTGCGGGAGTATCAGGAGCGGTGCACGCTTGTCCCATGATCAGTGGCAAGTAGGAAACGGCCAAAAGGGCACAGCCCAAAATAATTGTGTTGGTTGTCATCTTATCGAAATCAATTGGCGAATGATAACTTTCTTTCAGACTCAATTGCTTTTAAAGTGTTTCTCCGAAATGTTAATTTGCTTAAACAGGTGTTTTCTTCGCCGGTTCAAAAAATGATTCGATTCATAAATACCTTTATGTGCGAATTAGAAAATCGGATATTTGTTCAGATGGAGCTATTAGCTCTATGTATAATTGGCACAGAATATACACATAAATATATAGACAAAAAGTGTTTCTGTTTAGTTTACCTACTTACCTAGTTAAATACACAGATCTAATAGAAAATCAAACAACCGTTGTGGGAACTTTGCAGTTAATTTGTGTTATATTTGCTGAGATCAATTGGACTGTGTGTTGAGTATGTGAGACGTGAATTCAGGGTATCTCGTAGTCAATCACACTCTACTGAATCATTCTTACTTGTGAGAGGAGGCTTAGTTAAGAAAATGTCAGTCGACATAACACATTATGAATGGGAATAGTCAAATTAAGAAATATTATCATATATATAAAAAATAGAATAAAATGTAATGTAAATGCCATCATCATGCAAACTTATATAGAAACCTCTAGTCAATATCTGAATATCAATAGCTCTTTTGGGTAATATCTTAAGCCTTTCCTGAGAACAGTCTGCCCAAGAACTTACTGTATATTGCTTAGAATCTGATGATAAATCATATAAATTATATAAATCATATTCTTGATCATGATCTAAAGCCTTGTCGATGTCTTTCCATATGAAGGGGTCTACCTCAGAGACTATAAGAGCCAGAAAAAACCAAATTTTCTTTTATACGTTCGTATACCATATTCAGAGAAAACTTGTTTTCATTTTTGGAATTTATCCCTTACGGCAAGCACGATTTTCCTCCGAACTATCGAATCTTCTGATCCGAAGCACAGAAGATATTCGAGAAAGAACTTAAAATGAGTTTTCAGTCAGTCAGCAGGCTCGAATTCGGCAGATTTTGGACAGGCGCAAGCAGAACTTAGTTCGAAGTGTGTGTGTATGTGTACATGTGAATGTAATATTATATATATATATATATACATATACATATACATAAGTATGTACATACATATTCAAGAGTAAGAAGGGAAGACCTAGGTTAAGTATATCTCGTAGTCGGGCTCGCTCGCCTGGAACATTCTTTTTTGGATGCACTTAGCACTCAGCGTACTTATCTTTATAATGAATTAATTAATTAATTTATTAATTTAATTATTAATTAACTGATATACATATGTAGTTTCAAATTAAAACAAATATTTTATTAACGTGCCTTTTACAACAAATCTTATGTCTATGGTTAATTAACAACAATCAAGTCAATTTGCGAACGATCCGTATTCAGTTTTTGATCATTGATTTAGATATACAAGTATGTCTATACTTGTGTATATCTATCCTCTGTTTCCCCTCCTTCCTCCCCTCCTGTTATGTGGCTTCATAGTGGGTCTCGAAATTGGTCTCGAAGTTGGTCTCGAAGTTGGTCTTGGTCTACGATTTTTGCCCCACTTTCCCCATTTTCCTCCTTTCTTTCCGCGTCTCCTGATAGTCGTCTTGCCGGGCGAGATCCTCCTGCTATACTTGGTTATCTTCTTTGTCGGTTTTCCAGTTTCGCAGGATGCAGGTGTGGTGGTTTCCGCGCCTCCAGGTGCTGGTGTAGTATCTCCTCCAGCAGCTGTCGTTGTGTCTCCACCAGCTGGCGTTGTTGGAGCTCCTTCTGGGGGTACTGTGGTTGGAGGAGCTACTGTTGCTGGACAGAACTCGCCGCCATAGTTTGCTGGAACCAAGCAACATCCTGCGGGAGTATCAGGAGCGGTGCACGCTTGTCCCATGATCAGTGGCAAGTAGGAAACGGCCAAAAGGGCACAGCCCAAAATAATTGTTTTGGTTCTCATCCTATCGAAATCAATTGGGGAATGATAACTTTCTTCTAGATTGAATTGCTTTTAAAGAGTTTCTCCATAATCGCCATAGTCTGCTTAAACAGGTGTTAATTCGGTATTTTAATTTAAATTCGTTGATTTAGATATTGAAATTGGAACAAGGTAAAACACGATTAATATATATGTATGCATTGAGTCGTAAGCGCGAACTGGAAAATCGGATATTTGTTCAGTTCTGGTTATTATTGGCACGGAAACTATGAAATGAATACAAAATGAATTTGTGTTTGATTTACCTACTTGCATACATATATAGTTAAATATATTAGGCCAAATAGAAAATGGATCAAACGGTTTGGTTTAAATTTCACAGAACTACTAACTACAATATATTAAGATAATTTTATAAATATCACGCAAACTTCGCTTCATAAGTAATTAAATGAGATCGAAGTAAATCTTAATTTATTTGCCAGGAAATAAAATAAATTTCTTATAAGAGTTAAACGTGGAACTTGGACTAATTTGAATAAAGGACACAGATCGGTGGTGTCCTCCATACATATTCTTGATAGAGGTTTAAGAGGAATCAACACCAATATCCTTGCAGATAGCCAAGCTGCAATACAGGAGGAGCTTTCCTTGTACAGGATAACCTCAAAACTAGTAACGGACTATTAGTACTGACAATAAACCAATATCATATAGAACATAACCTAGTTTAGTCCCTGGCCTTGTCGGTATCTTCGGTAGCTTCGGTAACGAAGATAAGGAAGGAACTGTCAAAGCTGTGGGCAAAAAGTAAAGTGAATTTTCAATTGAAATTTTCGTGGTGTGGTGCACTAGGAATTCCTCCCACCTCGCCAAACTGTTAATAAGGAATATTATTTGAGCGTTATGCGTCGTTTGCGTGAAGCAATTCTTCAAAAAAGACCAGAATTATGGGCCAACAAAATCTTCGTTTTTGCATCACGATAATGCACCGTCTCACCCTGGTTCTCTCTCGTTCTTCGTGACCATTTCGCCAAATATTCGACGCATATCGTTCCGCAACCACCGTATTCGCCTGATTTGGCTTCGTGTGACTTCTGGCTATTCCCAAAACTCAAGAGACCACTCCGGGGAACGCGCTTCGAGTCGATTGAGGAGACAAAAGCTAAATATTGAATCGAAGAAGGCGCTGATGGCTATACCGGAAAGGGACTATTTGGCATGTTGCCAGGATTGGAAAAAACGTAGGCATAAGTGTATTTTATCGGGAAGGGATTACTTTGAAGGGGATGAAATCGATTTACAGGAATATATAAAGATTTATCATTTTACAAACAAATTCACCTTACTTTTTCCCCACATTAGTATATAGTGGCCATAGACTTCATAAATGAATAAGAAACCCTGTGGGCCCCTACCCCGGAACTTCGGGATACACAAAAAGTAAATCTTTGGATGCGACTCTGTAAAATCTGCGTCGTAGGGTTAATTACTTTGTAAACATGTTCTGCGTTTATTTGCGACCATAATGCACTTTTGACCGGATCAAGACGGAGATCATACTTTAAAATACAAGAGGCAAAAGGCGAAACGAAATAGTTCGAAGATTAATTCTATGGGATTTGTTGTAAAAGAAACCTTTCATATCGAAATAATGGAAATAGGACGTGGGCAGATGTTGAGACAGGTTGACATGGCTATAGCAAAGGCATTCGTCGCTTTGATTAAGATTTGATAGGACCTGGATCTGGCTATTAAAATCATACAAAATAAAAAATACAAAATACATTTGTTTTAAATAAGTAAAAGTATTTTATTACAGGGCACAATATGAAACATTCTTATAACTAAATCTAATACAATTTTCTGGGTATGTCCGTTTATGAGTTGGTCAGAATTGGATGAAGACTTTCAATATTTATTTTGGCTCATTAAAACTTCTTGCCCCACTTTCCTCCCTTATTATGTTTCTTGATAGTCGTCTTGCCGGGCGTGATCTCCCTGTGGAACTTTGTGATCGTCTTTGTCGGTTTTCCAGTTTCGCAGGATGCAGGTGTGGTGGTTTCCGCGCCTCCAGGTGCTGGTGTAGTATCTCCTCCAGCAGCTGTCGTTGTGTCTCCACCAGCTGGCGTTGTTGGAGCTCCTTCTGGGGGTACTGTGGTTGGAGGAGCTACTGTTGCTGGACAGAACTCGCCGCCATAGTTTGCTGGAACCAAGCAACATCCTGCGGGAGTATCAGGAGCGGTGCACGCTTGTCCCATGATCAGTGGCAAGTAGGAAACGGCCAAAAGGGCACAGCCCAAAATAATTGTGTTGGTTGTCATCTTATCGAAATCAATTGGCGAATGATAACTTTCTTTCAGACTCAATTGCTTTTAAAGTGTTTCTCCGAAATGTTAATTTGCTTAAACAGGTGTTTTCTTCGCCGGTTCAAAAAATGATTCGATTCATAAATACCTTTATGTGCGAATTAGAAAATCGGATATTTGTTCAGATGGAGCTATTAGCTCTATGTATAATTGGCACAGAATATACACATAAATATATAGACAAAAAGTGTTTCTGTTTAGTTTACCTACTTACCTAGTTAAATACACAGATCTAATAGAAAATCAAACAACCGTTGTGGGAACTTTGCAGTTAATTTGTGTTATATTTGCTGAGATCAATTGGACTGTGTGTTGAGTATGTGAGACGTGAATTCAGGGTATCTCGTAGTCAATCACACTCTACTGAATCATTCTTACTTGTGAGAGGAGGCTTAGTTAAGAAAATGTCAGTCGACATAACACATTATGAATGGGAATAGTCAAATTAAGAAATATTATCATATATATAAAAAATAGAATAAAATGTAATGTAAATGCCATCATCATGCAAACTTATATAGAAACCTCTAGTCAATATCTGAATATCAATAGCTCTTTTGGGTAATATCTTAAGCCTTTCCTGAGAACAGTCTGCCCAAGAACTTACTGTATATTGCTTAGAATCTGATGATAAATCATATAAATTATATAAATCATATTCTTGATCATGATCTAAAGCCTTGTCGATGTCTTTCCATATGAAGGGGTCTACCTCAGAGACTATAAGAGCCAGAAAAAACCAAATTTTCTTTTATACGTTCGTATACCATATTCAGAGAAAACTTGTTTTCATTTTTGGAATTTATCCCTTACGGCAAGCACGATTTTCCTCCGAACTATCGAATCTTCTGATCCGAAGCACAGAAGATATTCGAGAAAGAACTTAAAATGAGTTTTCAGTCAGTCAGCAGGCTCGAATTCGGCAGATTTTGGACAGGCGCAAGCAGAACTTAGTTCGAAGTGTGTGTGTATGTGTACATGTGAATGTAATATTATATATATATATATATACATATACATATACATAAGTATGTACATACATATTCAAGAGTAAGAAGGGAAGACCTAGGTTAAGTATATCTCGTAGTCGGGCTCGCTCGCCTAGAACATTCTTTTTTGGATGCACTTAGCACTCAGCGTACTTATCTTTATAATGAATTAATTAATTAATTTATTAATTTAATTATTAATTAACTGATATACATATGTAGTTTCAAATTAAAACAAATATTTTATTAACGTGCCTTTTACAACAAATCTTATGTCTATGGTTAATTAACAACAATCAAGTCAATTTGCGAACGATCCGTATTCAGTTTTTGATCATTGATTTAGATATACAAGTATGTCTATACTTGTGTATATCTATCCTCTGTTTCCCCTCCTTCCTCCCCTCCTTCCTCCCCTCCTGTTATGTGGCTTCATAGTGGGTCTCGAAATTGGTCTCGAAGTTGGTCTCGAAGTTGGTCTTGGTCTACGATTTTTGCCCCACTTTCCCCATTTTCCTCCTTTCTTTCCGCGTCTCCTGATAGTCGTCTTGCCGGGCGAGATCCTCCTGCTATACTTGGTTATCTTCTTTGTCGGTTTTCCAGTTTCGCAGGATGCAGGTGTGGTGGTTTCCGCGCCTCCAGGTGCTGGTGTAGTATCTCCTCCAGCAGCTGTCGTTGTGTCTCCACCAGCTGGCGTTGTTGGAGCTCCTTCTGGGGGTACTGTGGTTGGAGGAGCTACTGTTGCTGGACAGAACTCGCCGCCATAGTTTGCTGGAACCAAGCAACATCCTGCGGGAGTATCAGGAGCGGTGCACGCTTGTCCCATGATCAGTGGCAAGTAGGAAACGGCCAAAAGGGCACAGCCCAAAATAATTGTTTTGGTTCTCATCCTATCGAAATCAATTGGCGAATGATAACTTTCTTCTAGATTGAATTGCTTTTAAAGAGTTTCTCCATAATCGCCATAGTCTGCTTAAACAGGTGTTAATTCGGTATTTTAATTTAAATAAGTGGATTCGTTGATTTAGATATTGAAATTGGAACAAGGTAAAACACGATTAATATATATGTATGCATTGAGTCGTAAGCGCGAACTGGAAAATCGGATATTTGTTCAGTTCTGGTTATTATTGGCACGGAAACTATGAAATGAATACAAAATGAATTTGTGTTTGATTTACCTACTTGCATACATATATAGTTAAATATATTAGGCCAAATAGAAAATGGATCAAACGGTTTGGTTTAAATTTCACAGAACTACTAACTACAATATATTAAGATAATTTTATAAATATCACGCAAACTTCGCTTCATAAGTAATTAAATGAGATCGAAGTAAATCTTAATTTATTTGCCAGGAAATAAAATAAATTTCTTATAAGAGTTAAACGTGGAACTTGGACTAATTTGAATAAAGGACACAGATCGGTGGTGTCCTCCATACATATTCTTGATAGAGGTTTAAGAGGAATCAACACCAATATCCTTGCAGATAGCCAAGCTGCAATACAGGAGGAGCTTTCCTTGTACAGGATAACCTCAAAACTAGTAACGGACTATTAGTACTGACAATAAACCAATATCATATAGAACATAACCTAGTTTAGTCCCTGGCCTTGTCGGTATCTTCGGTAGCTTCGGTAACGAAGATAAGGAAGGAACTGTCAAAGCTGTGGGCAAAAAGTAAAGTGAATTTTCAATTGAAATTTTCGTGGTGTGGTGCACTAGGAATTCCTCCCACCTCGCCAAACTGTTAATAAGGAATATTATTTGAGCGTTATGCGTCGTTTGCGTGAAGCAATTCTTCAAAAAAGACCAGAATTATGGGCCAACAAAATCTTCGTTTTTGCATCACGATAATGCACCGTCTCACCCTGGTTCTCTCTCGTTCTTCGTGACCATTTCGCCAAATATTCGACGCATATCGTTCCGCAACCACCGTATTCGCCTGATTTGGCTTCGTGTGACTTCTGGCTATTCCCAAAACTCAAGAGACCACTCCGGGGAACGCGCTTCGAGTCGATTGAGGAGACAAAAGCTAAATATTGAATCGAAGAAGGCGCTGATGGCTATACCGGAAAGGGACTATTTGGCATGTTGCCAGGATTGGAAAAAACGTAGGCATAAGTGTATTTTATCGGGAAGGGATTACTTTGAAGGGGATGAAATCGATTTACAGGAATATATAAAGATTTATCATTTTACAAACAAATTCACCTTACTTTTTCCCCACATTAGTATATAGTGGCCATAGACTTCATAAATGAATAAGAAACCCTGTGGGCCCGTACCCCGGAACTTCGGGATACACAAAAAGTAAATCTTTGGATGCGACTCTGTAAAATCTGCGTCGTAGGGTTAATTACTTTGTAAACATGTTCTGCGTTTATTTGCGACCATAATGCACTTTTGACCGGAGATCAAGACGGAGATCATACTTTAAAATACAAGAGGCAAAAGGCGAAACGAAATAGTTCGAAGATTAATTCTATGGGATTTGTTGTAAAAGAAACCTTTCATATCGAAATAATGGAAATAGGACGTGGGCAGATGTTGAGACAGGTTGACATGGCTATAGCAAAGGCATTCGTCGCTTTGATTAAGATTTGATAGGACCTGGATCTGGCTATTAAAATCATACAAAATAAAAAATACAAAATACATTTGTTTTAAATAAGTAAAAGTATTTTATTACAGGGCACAATATGAAACATTCTTATAACTAAATCTAATACAATTTTCTGGGTATGTCCGTTTATGAGTTGGTCAGAATTGGATGAAGACTTTCAATATTTATTTTGGCTCATTAAAACTTCTTGCCCCACTTTCCTCCCTTATTATGTTTCTTGATAGTCGTCTTGCCGGGCGTGATCTCCCTGTGGAACTTTGTGATCGTCTTTGTCGGTTTTCCAGTTTCGCAGGATGCAGGTGTGGTGGTTTCCGCGCCTCCAGGTGCTGGTGTAGTATCTCCTCCAGCAGCTGTCGTTGTGTCTCCACCAGCTGGCGTTGTTGGAGCTCCTTCTGGGGGTACTGTGGTTGGAGGAGCTACTGTTGCTGGACAGAACTCGCCGCCATAGTTTGCTGGAACCAAGCAACATCCTGCGGGAGTATCAGGAGCGGTGCACGCTTGTCCCATGATCAGTGGCAAGTAGGAAACGGCCAAAAGGGCACAGCCCAAAATAATTGTGTTGGTTGTCATCTTATCGAAATCAATTGGCGAATGATAACTTTCTTTCAGACTCAATTGCTTTTAAAGTGTTTCTCCGAAATGTTAATTTGCTTAAACAGGTGTTTTCTTCGCCGGTTCAAAAAATGATTCGATTCATAAATACCTTTATGTGCGAATTAGAAAATCGGATATTTGTTCAGATGGAGCTATTAGCTCTATGTATAATTGGCACAGAATATACACATAAATATATAGACAAAAAGTGTTTCTGTTTAGTTTACCTACTTACCTAGTTAAATACACAGATCTAATAGAAAATCAAACAACCGTTGTGGGAACTTTGCAGTTAATTTGTGTTATATTTGCTGAGATCAATTGGACTGTGTGTTGAGTATGTGAGACGTGAATTCAGGGTATCTCGTAGTCAATCACACTCTACTGAATCATTCTTACTTGTGAGAGGAGGCTTAGTTAAGAAAATGTCAGTCGACATAACACATTATGAATGGGAATAGTCAAATTAAGAAATATTATCATATATATAAAAAATAGAATAAAATGTAATGTAAATGCCATCATCATGCAAACTTATATAGAAACCTCTAGTCAATATCTGAATATCAATAGCTCTTTTGGGTAATATCTTAAGCCTTTCCTGAGAACAGTCTGCCCAAGAACTTACTGTATATTGCTTAGAATCTGATGATAAATCATATAAATTATATAAATCATATTCTTGATCATGATCTAAAGCCTTGTCGATGTCTTTCCATATGAAGGGGTCTACCTCAGAGACTATAAGAGCCAGAAAAAACCAAATTTTCTTTTATACGTTCGTATACCATATTCAGAGAAAACTTGTTTTCATTTTTGGAATTTATCCCTTACGGCAAGCACGATTTTCCTCCGAACTATCGAATCTTCTGATCCGAAGCACAGAAGATATTCGAGAAAGAACTTAAAATGAGTTTTCAGTCAGTCAGCAGGCTCGAATTCGGCAGATTTTGGACAGGCGCAAGCAGAACTTAGTTCGAAGTGTGTGTGTATGTGTACATGTGAATGTAATATTATATATATATATATATACATATACATATACATAAGTATGTACATACATATTCAAGAGTAAGAAGGGAAGACCTAGGTTAAGTATATCTCGTAGTCGGGCTCGCTCGCCTGGAACATTCTTTTTTGGATGCACTTAGCACTCAGCGTACTTATCTTTATAATGAATTAATTAATTAATTTATTAATTTAATTATTAATTAACTGATATACATATGTAGTTTCAAATTAAAACAAATATTTTATTAACGTGCCTTTTACAACAAATCTTATGTCTATGGTTAATTAACAACAATCAAGTCAATTTGCGAACGATCCGTATTCAGTTTTTGATCATTGATTTAGATATACAAGTATGTCTATACTTGTGTATATCTATCCTCTGTTTCCCCTCCTTCCTCCCCTCCTGTTATGTGGCTTCATAGTGGGTCTCGAAATTGGTCTCGAAGTTGGTCTCGAAGTTGGTCTTGGTCTACGATTTTTGCCCCACTTTCCCCATTTTCCTCCTTTCTTTCCGCGTCTCCTGATAGTCGTCTTGCCGGGCGAGATCCTCCTGCTATACTTGGTTATCTTCTTTGTCGGTTTTCCAGTTTCGCAGGATGCAGGTGTGGTGGTTTCCGCGCCTCCAGGTGCTGGTGTAGTATCTCCTCCAGCAGCTGTCGTTGTGTCTCCACCAGCTGGCGTTGTTGGAGCTCCTTCTGGGGGTACTGTGGTTGGAGGAGCTACTGTTGCTGGACAGAACTCGCCGCCATAGTTTGCTGGAACCAAGCAACATCCTGCGGGAGTATCAGGAGCGGTGCACGCTTGTCCCATGATCAGTGGCAAGTAGGAAACGGCCAAAAGGGCACAGCCCAAAATAATTGTTTTGGTTCTCATCCTATCGAAATCAATTGGCGAATGATAACTTTCTTCTAGATTGAATTGCTTTTAAAGAGTTTCTCCATAATCGCCATAGTCTGCTTAAACAGGTGTTAATTCGGTATTTTAATTTAAATAAGTGGATTCGTTGATTTAGATATTGAAATTGGAACAAGGTAAAACACGATTAATATATATGTATGCATTGAGTCGTTAGCGCGAACTGGAAAATCGGATATTTGTTCAGTTCTGGTTATTATTGGCACGGAAACTATGAAATGAATACAAAATGAATTTGTGTTTTATTTACCTACTTGCATACATATATAGTTAAATATATTAGGCCAAATAGAAAATGGATCAAACGGTTTGGTTTAAATTTCACAGAACTACTAACTACAATATATTAAGATAATTTTATAAATATCACGCAAACTTCGCTTCATAAGTAATTAAATGAGATCGAAGTAAATCTTAATTTATTTGCCAGGAAATAAAATAAATTTCTTATAAGAGTTAAACGTGGAACTTGGACTAATTTGAATAAAGGACACAGATCGGTGGTGTCCTCCATACATATTCTTGATAGAGGTTTAAGAGGAATCAACACCAATATCCTTGCAGATAGCCAAGCTGCAATACAGGAGGAGCTTTCCTTGTACTGGATAACCTCAAAACTAGTAACGGACTATTAGTACTGACAATAAGAAATCTGGCACAGAATATATGACACAATTAAGTAATTAATCGCAAATAACATTTATCGTGACTTGTGGCACAAAATTGTAGATTTTTTCATAAATGAAGCGCTTAACTACTTTTCTGTCAGTCTGTTAATAATATATTGCAGAGCGACTTCCGTTTTAGACAAGTGTTAAAATATATAAACTCTGATAAAGATTCAGGTGTGAGTTAATGCCTTGTAATGATTATAGAATTTTCTGTTGTTCACATGTTACAAAATCAGAAATTGATTTCAAAAGTTTATGGATGAGCATAAAATCGAATGCATAAAAATATTTAAATTATGCTTTACATTTTATTAGGTTATAAAGAAAACTAACGCATTGTCGTAAAAAAGATTCAGCCACATTTTATAGGAGTTCTACTTGTGGCACAACGAAAATCAAGTCAAACAAAACAAATCAAAATTTTGCGGGTAACAAAACCAAGAAAAATTGACTTTTGCCCAACAAACAAATCCAAAAGAAACTTTTATTTTGTTCTTTTCTGATTTCCTATACAAACAAATGCGTGTGTACGGCTCTGTATAGTATGTTTGTATGTATGTGTGTATGTGTGGAAAGCATACTTTCATTTCATTCTGTAACTTTTACGCATGCTTTGATCTCACGTATTAATATTGTGTTTGCGGATGTGCCACGCATATGACGTCCCTCGTAAATGGGTCTTGTCAACAGAACGGAAACGCAAAGCAAATGCCTGACAATGAAACAAAGCTTAACACCTCCCAGAGCCCACAATGTAGATGCCAAACAATTGCATTGAAGCGTTGATAAACTTCTGCGTCGAACAGTATTTTCTATTATGCTCTCAGTATCTTTTCTTTGTTTGTTAGACAGTGCGTATGAGTGATTTTTGCTGCTTCTCTTGTTAAGATGAATGTGCACTTATTAACTCAACTCTTTTCCTTCTTAAGATGTTTTGACATTTGATTTAGAAGCGTCATTTGAAGCTTATCAAATTGTTGTATGATTTCTGGGCATAACTTTCAACTTCACGGGAAGCTTTAATAATCTTAGGCTAAACGCAGTTCTGCGTTCAAAAAAGTACTGAATTTACTTAGTTAAAAAAGTAACTGTGCATTACTGTAAATTTACTGAAAATTGTTTATATTGCAGTTAAATTAATTGGCAATTAATGTCAACAACAGTCAGAACAGTCCAAGGAAGCAGAGTGGAGAGGCAGAGTCGCAGTCTGAACAATAACAGACGCACAGAATTTAATAAATATTTGTTCAAAATTGCACGCGTCTGTTTATTATTGGAGATATAATTGAAGGCTTAACATAAACAGAGAACGAGAGCGAGAGAGAGAGAGAGAGAGAGAGAGAGGGAGCAGTGTTTTGGGAAAATTCAATTAAATTATAATATAATCAATTTAACGTTGAAAATAATGCATAATTAAAATTAATTTCCATGTTCATGTAAATGGATGAAAATTAACCCCAACGCTGACTTCAACATTCCCAATTTAAGATGTGAATGAGAAGCGTATAAAACGAGTACTAGATATTGCTTCTAACACCACAAGTAGTCATTAATGTGGGTTATGATTTCAACATTGTAGGGAACAGACTAAGTGCCTAGCCAAGGGAGTCTTCTCATGCCATAAATATCAATAGCCAGGCCATAAAGCATGGCTATTTCTGGGTCGCTCTGGCAGGACCAAGTCCTATTACCAACACATTTTGGCACATTAAGACTTTTAATCACCATTGCCATCTATTAGCAACTGCAAATTGAACGCATAAAACTGTGTGAAATATAATAAACTGTTGCAATCAGCAATGAGACTGTCACACACACACACACACACACACACTTGTGTGCAATTTATTGGCAGGGTTTTTGTCTTTAGGTTAAATGCACTAAACATGGTCATAACTGTGGCTAAGCACCACAATCTTCATGGATTACGGCGTGTTGTAAAAACTACTACGACTCGTCCTACTATAATTATATATAATTATGTGCAACAGTCTTAGTGGCAAACGGTATGTTGCTTCCACAAGGGCCTTTTTAGTGTAATTTGAAAAGCTTTTGGCTAAGTCAAAGCGCCAGTTTTAATATCCCTGCAATGGGGTCAATGAGTTATCTCTAAGTTCTGCTATGAAGTTGGTTTTTTGGATACGCTTAACTCTGGCTCAAAAGGCTTATTTGAATCAGGATGAATAAGCAATGTCCTATATCTTGTATATATGTCATTCCTTAAAGTGTTATGTTTATCTTGTCATAACTCGGTTAACTTAACTACTCCGAATCATCTTACTTTAAGTTGAAGGCGGTTGCTTAATTTTCATATTGTGGTTCATATGTGGCCCAACATTTTCAAGCAGCTGCCGCAGAATATATTTCTTTACATTTATCTCTAAAGTTGCCCACTTGCAAAGCTCCGCAAACATTCCTACACACACAGACACACACACACACTTTACTTCAGTTGTGTATTCATATTCAAGTGTACACATGTGAGTCGCATTCAGGTCGCAAATTTATTCATTTTAGCAGACTGTTTGCTCTAATTATGCATGCCAGCATTAGTCGGAAAAGGAGCACTGCATCCTTGCACTCAGCCGGGATTTGTTGCCACATTTGTAGCATAGGCCTACCTTTAATACCTTGCAACGTGGATGAAAAGTGTGTATAATAAAATTGTTGTTATCTTCAATAGGAAGCAAGGGAAATGTGAGTTCTTTTTTCGGAGTATTTTCTAGTTGCATCGAGTGCCTTTACTTTTAATTAGAACAATATTTCGTTTTGTTTTCATATGTTTGGGAATATTACTTTTTAGTTCGGAGGAGAATTTTATTTGAAGTGATTTTGGTAATTGAAGTTGCCTTCAGAACATATTTCAAATGACTTTCACGCCCGCCTCTAATGTGATCACTAATTATACAAATATATTTCAATGTTTCTTTCGGTATATTGTGCTTTTTGCTTTTTTTTTATAGGTGGCGTGTGCACGAGCATAAATTATAACTGGGGTGTGGCAGTTTTGTATATAAATCATAACACCGAAGAAAAAAGCGAAAACAATTTGCACATAAACAACATAAAGCATTGCCAGTCCTTAGGCAGGCTACGAGTATTTTTTATGCGGCGCAAGTTTTTTATACTAGCACAAATAATTTATTAGCGAGCGCAGCGGCTTGTGAAGACCTTGGCCCTGGTCCTGGGATGGTCCTGGGGTGGTCCTGTTCCTGGTCAGGCCACATTGCCCAAAAGCCTAACAGAATACCGCTGCATAAATCACCAAAGTCAATTGCTTAACAGTGGCTGCGATAAGTCGGCACATTTAAACTAAGCAGCAACTCAATTAGAAAATTAAATTACGCCGCATAAGAGACAGCGGCAAATTCCACAAAAACATTCACAATTGATTAAACAATTTAACTGAACTTGCGGTAAGTGTTGGAAATATTATTCAGCTCCTCTTCACACAGTTACATTTTCCATTCAAAGGATCAAAGAATATTATGATAATCCGTCAAAGCTACGAATATTTCTTTACAATTCTTCACGCTGTCAAATTTCAGTTTTCACTTTTGATGCGAGAATGTGTTTTGATATTTGCAAAGGATGTTTCTGATTGTAAGGGGGGCAGGAGGGAGGGGGGAAAGCTTGATTAATCTTGAAACGAATTCAATTTTGGCTTCAGCTCGATATTATTTCGCAGTTTTATGCTTATTTATTTATATATTTTGTCGGCACGGCAAAATTGCTTAGCCCTGGATGAGGTGTTGCCTCACTTATTACCAAACAGGCTGCGCATTTTGATTGATTAACTTGTGTTCTTTTTGGTTGTGGCCCAGTGGGGGGACTGGAAAGATTGATTTGGAGGAAGATTGAATTAAGTTTCGAAATCCGCATACGATTTCAATTTGTGCAGAATTTAAAATTAAATAAAGCCAAAACTGTACTTCGATTAAAGTTTACCTCACCTTAATGCAAGCGCCTTCAAATTAACTCAAATTAATTTGCTTAAGTTCATTTGTTGCATAACTTTTCTTCTTTCCACCCTCCCCCCTCCAGTGTAATTAAGTAATGCAATTAAGTTCAAGTGGCCTTAATTCATTGGCCAACAAAGCAGGGTCCAGGCCAAGTTGATAAACATTACGGAAAGTTACCCATTCCCCCCAAAAGGGGTTAACGGCAAAGGAAATATAATATGCCTGAGCCCTTTCATAATTTGCACCCACAAAAATGCTACAACAAATTGCTTCAAACGCTTTTTACGCTGACCTTGCCCGAGATCCCAGATGAAGGAAATTTACCTTATCAATCAGGCCATGACGCGAACAGAAGCGTGGAAGGTGCTCTTCAAATTTGGATGCGCTCAATCAAGCGCTTAGTCTTAGCCCCGTCCAAGCACCGGTGGAGGACCGTTTGGAAAAGTTTTGGACACATTCTCCTTTGCACCTTTATCTTTTGTGTTTTGGCCACCTTTTGACTTTTGGGCCCTAGTCCTAGCCCTCGCCGTAGCCAGGACAGGATCTGATCAAAACTTTGGCCCCGTTTGTGGCGCTAATTTGTTGTTGCACGTGGGCTGCCACTCGCTTGGCCCAAATGAAGCGCGTCATTAGTTGGCAGCTGCCTCGCCTTCGTCTCAGATTTTGATTTCAGCATGGGGCCCCGCCTCACGATTTATTATTAATTGGCCACAGGCAAAAGTTTCCTTTGCTTATTTATCCTGCAACTTCTTCCTGGCAAATTTTTGTGCTACGTGTATTTCAATTATTAACACTTGTGGGATAACGTTTGTTCTCTCACTTAATTGTTTAATATTTTACAGCAATTTTTGGGTCGCAGTGCTCGTTGCTTATTTTGCTGTTTTTGCTTTTGTTACTTTTATTTGCATAAATGCTTCATAAATATTTTCTATTCAATTAAAACTTTCTGTTTTCTAATTCCAGACACCAAAAACTGAGCCCTCGCGTTTGTTCAGCTGAGTGGCAACATGATTGAAGGTAAGTGCTGCTAAACGAACACGAATGACTTTAATTTAACCAGCAACAATTCCTTGATCTACTTCACGTGTGTTTATTAGTTGAAATATACTTCAACAAATAAGACTATAAGTAAATATTGTTTCATTTATGAATGCCTAGAGACCTTCGAGCTTATTCAACACTTGGCAAATTGATGCTCTAAATAATTGATTAAAAGTCTTTAAATAGGTCTTTTCAAATTGACTTGTAAACACTTTAGGATTCAATTTTTCTATCCAATTATTAAGTTTAATTAAAAACAATAATTAAAACTTAATTGCCTTAGTTGTAAGGCTCGGATAGTGATTTTTGTTATACGAAGTTGCTGGATAATAGAAAAATTCTGCCAATCAACTGAACAAAATTATATTAAAAGAAAATTAATGAAATTTGTAGAGATAATTAATAAATATGCATGATTACATGAATAATAGCAATATAGATGAGCTTTAATCAATAATTCCATCGTTATTGGAATTTAATTAATGTGGCCAAACATATTACAAACACTTTGCATTGTTTAAACTTTAATACGACAAAATATACACACACACACACACACACACACACATTGCGGGCTCTAACACACACATATGTGAAAAGCGGTGGCAATAAAATTAAAGAGATTTTCACTGCGGTTACAAATTGCTTTTAATTGTTGCCGCCGCCACAGCAGCTTTTGTATTGTTGTTGTTATTTTTTTCCTGTTTTTGTTGTTGTTCAACTAAGCATTAAATACGGATGGAAAACATAGTATGAGTCCGTTGTTGTGCATTTCAGCGGATTTTAGTTTTGGTTTAAGTTCCTTTTTGTCGCAGCTCTGTAATATTGTTCTTTAATTAAGTATTGCATATGGGATCTAAAGGCTGTCGCTGTTAGCTTTAAGCTGAGCACATGTATAAGTAGACAGACAAACAAACACACACACACACACACACACACCCACACTTACACACTCATAAGATAACAAACATCAATTGCCTAATGAAAACAACCCGCTTTGGTTGCTGGTTTGTCGCTCACAACGCCTTTGCTTTATTTCTGTTGCATACTTTTGTGCTGTTTGCATTTTGTTGCTCCTCCCAGCTGAAGCTGAAGAAGAAGCAGCAATAACAGAAGCTGCAGTAGCAGAGGGAGAGAACTAACAGAATAACGTAAGAAGAGGCAGACAGCAATATCATGAAAAAAGTGCTCTGTAAATACGCAGGCTGTCGCGTCATGTAGTATTTAGACAGACGCAAGTGCCGGGGGATAGCCTGATTCAGCTCCTATAATTGTGCCTTGCAGGATGTGTGTGTGTGAATGCATGTGTGTGTGAGTGTGTGCCTGTTTGTACGGCAGCGTCTTTTTATGAACTTGTTAACAATCTAACGACCTTTTTTGCCCGCCTGCCAGCCAGCCAGCCTGCATGCTTGTCTTGTGGTTGTTGTCCTTGCTGTGGCTGTTGTTGTTGCTGTGGCTGCAAACATTGACTCTTAACGGCGAATCATATGTTTGTACATAACAAATATTTGCATACTTTTGGGCTGCTCATGAAAATAACATAATTTCATTCCGACAAGAGCTAAGGATGTGGTAATGTGATTTGTGCATATGTGTGTGCCAATGTATTATATTTTGTCTGCCAAAAAGGGTGTCCAGTTTACTGCATGTGTATAAAGTATAAGTTATTTAATTTAACCAAATATCTAAAGAATCTGCATATAATTCCCTTAAAAGATTAAACAAATGTTTGTACTAGTAGAGTGAGAACATTCTTACCCTAAATACTAATATATTGGTCGATTTAAATATCAGACAAACTCTTTTATTATCTGAACGCCTTGAATATCAAACTTGCTGTTCCCCTTGAATATAATCTTATACCTAAGCTCTGTTTTAATTGATTATTTATATTCGTGCACTTCAGTTAACTGCAATAACTTAATTTTCTGTTTAAGATTTTCTTTCAAGTGTTGAGCTGAAAATCAAACATTCCACATGAGCAAATAACTTTGAAAGAAGTATTAGCAATCGCCTGACTTGTATTTTAAACAGTCTTTTCTCTGCAAAGTTTTGAGTCTAAGCTAATTTGAACACAAAGATTTTCGAGTACCTTAACTTAAATGCCGCTCAAATATTGCATGAGCTTATTGTCGGGGCAAAGCCTAAGAGCATTTCCCACAAAGGTAAGCAAACAGCAATTGTTTGTCGGATGTTTAAAAGTTCTGAGCAACAAGAAAAACAACTTGACCGGCAGCGACAACACCAAACTCATTAATTATTCATAGTGTTCAGCACCAAAGTGTTTATGTGGCAACTGCCGCACAGGCTCAGCCCACAAAATGAACAGTATTCAGTGTGGCAGTAGACGGACACACACAAAAGGGACACAAAAAACCTGGTACAAAAAAATATATGCAAATTTAACTTTTTCCCCAACATAAAAATAAACTAGCTGCCTCTCGACCAGACACGAAATTGACAATATTGTTAACAGCTTCTTTTAGAACGAAGCTGATTAGATCGAAATCAAGCAGGCGCCTCCACGGACTGACCCTGCCCCGGCTTATGCGGATTCCAACTATCAAAAGGACAATCGATTGTTGTCCTTGCTGTTGCTGATACAGAACAAATCCATACGTGCTAAACGCACATTTGAAAGCAGGTCAAACATCTGCAACAACAACAACAACAACAAATGTAACTTTGCATTGCTTTTGCTTCTCGATTGCCATTTGTAGGCATTGGGCAGCTGTTAATGGTAAAATTTTAAAGCTTATTTGCTCGGACCGCACGTACGAGTACCCATGGCATGCACCCTTGAGTGTACTCCTATTTGTTGTGAGTATATGTTTTGTATGTGTTTGTTTGTCTGTGTATGTTTAAGTGTATTTGTGCCTTTTGTGTAAATCGTTATTGAATGCCCAAAATTCAAATTGCACCCAGGGCGACCTTTTGTGTATTTTGCTTTCAAATGGTCAACGCAGCGCCATTTGTAGGCGCTCGAGTAGGCGTGGCCTGGTGATGATTTGTTTTGTGTGTAATTTGAATGCAGCAAAAGGATTTTAGTTGATGTTCAGCACTTGCTTGCATGTAAGTGCCAATTGGGGAGTAATCCTTACTACAACAATTGATCGATACTCATTTTAAAATACTACTCCTATTTGCTGAAATGATGAAGTCCTTTGAAACAAATTGAGTGATTAAATGTTAGATATCGAATGATTCAAATGGGATTCTCTCTAGCTCTTTCGCAATTGGCTGTTATTTGTCTTCAAAGAATTAAATATTGGTAAGCAATTTATAATTGTTGGTTTGATTAGAAACCCATTCACATCTCTTGAGCTAGGACATGCCCTAGGCACATACATGGTTAAGCTGTCTAGATTTTCCATAAGAAATTGCCTTTCATATGAACATAACTAGCTTAGAACGGAATTTTGAATAAAGGGTTTTACATGCTGTCCGTAGTATAGAAGTGTAAGCAAACAATGGCTTCATTGATTGGGGACAAGATTTTGTTTATAGCCCCAATCAGACTGTGTGCATGTTATGTAAAAAGTCAGGTCGAGTCCTTTAACATAAGCTAAAAATTTGCATTGCCTTATTTAAATGGGTCAGTTTAAGTTGTCGGCCAGCTTTTATCATGCTATGACTGTATATGTCAGGCTTAGACTGGTGTTCATAGTTTGGTCAGGAGTTTGAAGCATGGAAAACATTTTCTTTTTCTTTTGCTCTCGTTTTGTTTTAATTTGCATGTAAGTTTTGCTTTGACAGTTTGCTACAAAGGATCTGGACAGCGTACTGAAGGACACTTATACACACATATACAACTCAATTATTGGTTCTTGGGCAGGCAATAATGAAACAAGTACCAAATTATCCATTTCCAACCTGAGAGTTGGTTTCATGTTGAGACCAACGGTGCGTATGCGTAATCTAATGAAAAAACCCTACACTAACTAGTACCTGTATTAAGTAATGGTCAACCCTCTTTTACCTCAATAAAACTTTTAATTTAAGAATAATTCAATAAGAATTTCTGTGCGAATTTCTTGCAGCTTTGTCTGCGCCTTTGAAGTGCTGGACACTTCGTGACTCAATTGGCATTCAATTTAATAAGAAGCAATGCGGCACACGGCTCAATTGAATTCAGTGTTCAATTGAATTCAGGAATATATAGCCAGAAGATATAGCCCAGGCGTGCATGTCGAGAAACTTTCTTAATCAATAATTTAACAAAATTGGTAAGAAAGACAGCTACCCGTAGAGTGCCTGGTGCTGGTTACTCGGTGGACGTTCGCACTCATTTAACAATTTTACGCTTCGTTTAAGCACCGTGAGCGGCATTGAGTGGCCTCAGGCCCAAATCAACCCTTTGCGTTTTTGGATTCACTAAATATATATATAATTTTTTATAAGGTTTTCTGAATGCAAAGTTTTTGGGAAAATAAGATGGGATTTGCATGGTTTCTGTTAGTTAACCCTTTTTGCCCGGTGAGCGCTCCCTTTTGCTGATAGTCCCCTGACTTATTCGCTGTCCTCGTCCTAGACGCTGTTCTCAGTCGCATCCTTGTCCCGTCCTCGTCCTCGTCCTCGTCCCTATCTTCGGTTGAGTGCGCACAGTTTCCCCAACGGAAATGATGACATTTCGTCCAACTTTGTCGCCGCGGTGTGCAGTCGCATAGAAATGCTGTAAGACGTTGTCTAAGGTGTCTAAGAAAATATACTGCGAGTGTGGTATATAGAAAACATTTGCGACAGTTGTGAAAATGAAAATTTTCACTTGCCGGCACAGACGGTGGTCGGAAATTGTTGAAATGCTTTGTCGTTTTGCTTGGCAGCCGCAAAATTGAAATTGTGGCCAAATGTTGTCGCCATCATTTTTATTGATTTCCCTTACATACTTACATATATATTTTTTTATTTGGTTTATTCTTCTCTTGCAACAGACAGCGAAAGGAAGGTAGCAAAATGTTATTATCAATTATCATTTATTATTGTTTGTGGCTCTTTCCTGCATCGTCGGTTTGTTCTGTCTTTCCATAAGCGTTTTCTGTTTTCATTTTGTCGTTTTGTTTTCATTCAGTTTATGCTTTTTACTGCTTTCAGTTAGCGCAACGAGCCAAATTAAGTTATATTTTGAGTTTAAGCGTTTATTTGTTAGATCATTTGATGTATATTGATTTCCTTTTGCTTCTCAGTATCGCATCAAAATCTTTTAATGTTTCAACTAAATGTTATTTAGGTCGAGTGACACATAAAAAGTTGAAATTAAATTAAAAAAAATCAAAGTTGCATCGGCCGGGAATCGAACCCGGGCCGCCCGCGTGGCAGGCGAGCATTCTACCACTGAACCACCGATGCTTGTGGTTCTCCCCAGACACTTTCTCATATACAAATGGCAAGCTTTAAATAAATATATATTATACAAATAAATCTAAAAAAAAACAACATATAATTTACATTTTTGAATAATTTGTTGTAAATTTCTTAATCTTTATTTATAGAGTTCAGTTTGAACTATGCCTAGGCACGATATTTTTTCTCTTTAAGCACTTGCTAGAAACTTTAATTTCTTTCAGTCAAAATCAGCAACTCGTGCTCATAAAGAGGCAGAACGAGTTTAGCTAAATTGTGTCAAACGTTGCAGCACTTGTCATGGGAACTCTTTCTACTTAGGGGAGGCAGCTGTGTTGCATTTTATCCAAAAACAATAAGCGTTACGTCAGTTGCCACACGTTGCGTTGCATCGCATAGGTTTCTAATGAAATTATGCTGGGTTGCGGGTTAAAGAAAAGTACCATGTATCCATGAGATGCCCATGAATGTCAACAACATGTGGGTATTAGTGACTGTCGTGTGGATGTAATGATGCTGACAGCTTTGTTTGCCTGCACTGTTGGAGTATCTAGACAAGGTAGACAGTAAGACGGCATGCGCTTAGTTGGCGCTATAAGGACAAAACCAGTCAAAGAAACAGTTGCAAGCAGCCACATACTGTTTCTAGCTAGAAGCCTGCTGCCTACAGCAAATATGAAACATCTTTGAAACTTTGGACACAACTCTATGACAGTGTAGTACACAATCTTGCGAAACAGTTTCCACGCGCCAAGAGAAAATTTGCTGAGAGAGCTTAATTGAAAATGTTTATTTATTCTTGTTGCTTGGCTAACTCTGTGTACTTGTGTGTGTGTGTGTGCTCTTTGCCAAGTTGATAGCAACAAGAACAATTTGTTCGCTTCTAATTGAAGTCGCGAAAACAAATAAGCTGACGATTGGATGGACGCTGCCGTTGGCATAAGGTAGCCAAAGTTAAATTGAACTCAACGAGAAACTTTAAGCAATTGTAATATCAATTTATTTACAACTTATGACACTTAAATTATGCAACTAAATAACTAACTAACTATGGAACTAAGATCTGATGTGTGTGTATCTATCTATATACAACATTTGTCAATGGAAATACTTTAAAAGTCCTTATCCCAGCCGCTTAACTCCTCGGGCGGCTCATAATCATTCTCCACGCCCAAAGGCATAAAGTATTGCAGGTCCGTGAGGCTCCTCAGGGATCGCTTGATGGGTGATGGCAGTTGCTTATGTTTGAGTCGTGTCCAGTCCAAGCTGTCGAACCAGCTGTGTCGCTTTATGTCTGCAATTCCCTTACGCTGATAACCCAGACGCTCCGCTGGCAGCTGCTTGCACAAGTGCCGGATGAGATGCTGTGCGGATTTTGGGATGCGGGACGGCATGTGTATGACATCGATGCCGCTGAGTATGTTCTGATAGATTTTGATTTGATTGACGCCACGGAAGGGCGTTTTACCCACAAGCAGCTCATATATTAGTATGCCCAAAGCCCAGTAGTCCACGGATCGATCATGTCCGCGGTCCAAGATTATCTCAGGTGCCACATACTCAGGTGTGCCCGCAAAGGTGTTCGTCTTCTCATTGGGACGCACATACTTGGCAAACCCAAAGTCCACCTGGGAGATCATAGATAAATCAATTAGTTAGTTTCTATCTAAGATTTGGATACGACTTACCAGCTTGCAGTAGCCGTCGCTGCTGAGCATCAGATTCTCCGGCTTAAGATCCCTATAGATGAAGTTATTCGTGTGCAGAAAGTCAAAGGCCTCCACAACGCAACCTGCTATAAACTTGGCAGTCTTATCATCGAAATACTGACGCTTCGACATCACCGTCCAGACGTCGCCGCCCATGCAAGCCTCCATCAAAAAGTACACATACTTCTCATTCCGGTACGTGCGATAGAGTCTAGAAGAGATTTAAGTCTCAGCCTGGTCAGAAATCAATCTCAGATTAGTTTTACTCACTGAACTATAAACGGGGAGGCGCGGCACTTGATCATCACGTTCTTCTCATTGTAAACATGCTCGATCTGATCCTGCTTGATGACCTCGATCTTTTTGATAATCTTCAAGGCGAACGTCTGGTTGTTGTGCGTCACCAGATCCACACGTCCAAAGGCGCCAGCGCCCAACGTGGCCACCTTCTTCAGATCCGAGATGGCAATGTGTGCGTGCTCGTTGTCGAACTCAGTGCTCTTGTTGCTGGATCTTCCATTAACATTCGCCTGTTCATCTGGCTTCTCGCTCAGCTGCTTTATGGTACCCAGATAGCTGATGAAGGCTCTGTTAAGTAGGAGGAATCAATGAGGAGTCCTTTATCAAATCTATGAAAACTATGCTTACTCTCTCTCCAACTTGAGCACCTCTGTGCCAGGCGCATCCGTATAGACACTGGCCTGTCGCACATCCGCATTCATCAGCGCCTGCTCTCCGAAGTAGTCGCCACGCTTACGTTTGGCCACTGTCTGCTCCTGGCCAGCGTCGTCCTTCTTCTTAATGGTCACCGTGCCGCCACGTATGATAAAGAACTCGTTGCCCACCTCGCCCTCTCGCACAATGCAGCTGCCTGTCTCGTAGAATTTCTGCAAGAATAATATTATATATATAATAAATCGGAGCAGCTATTTATGGTTAAACTCTGTACTTACTCGCTGCAGTAGATCCACAATTTTAATGAGCAGACTCTCCTCCAGCTCCTGCAGAAATGGAGCCGAGCGCAGAAACTGCAAGTTCTCCTCACGCTCCCTGGAGCCCGAGATTTGCATGATGGCTCGAAATGTTTCCCGGGCTATTTTCCAGACTCGCGCATCGGTGGCCGCTGCAACACAAAGGATATTCCTGATTGCTGAATAATCGGAAGGATATAGTCAGATTTACCTTTTATGGTGGCTTTACGTGGTGCATTATAGAGTATGGCCAGCTCGCCGAAGACCGTGGCGGGTCCAAAGTTACCCACATGCTGACCCGCCTGTATCACGTCGTAGTAGCCCTCGGCAGAGACGAAAATCTCGGAGCCCTCCTCGTGCTCGTTGATGATGTAACTGTTCTTCTTGTAGCTGGCCGGCGCCATTGCATTGATGACCATCTCCTTGCGCTCCTTGTCCATTAGATTATTGAGGAAATCATTCCGTTCGATGGCATTGAGTATGAGATTGCGTGTGCTATGGGTGTGGTAGGTAAAGCGGATAATCAACAATAGTTGTTTATTCTGGCCAATGTCCTTTGCTCTACTTACGCTTCGTCCTTTGCATTAAATTCGATTTCAATATTCTGCTGCACGGGCAAATTTGGTCTCACATAGATGAGGCCACCTTCCACACGATGTGTTTTTGTTGCTGAGCTGCTGCTGCTTCTGTTGCTCTTCTGGTTATCCTCCAACAAGGATAGTTCGTCCTAATTGATGTGGTGGAAAGGAGTTATTAAGCTGTTTGTTTTTCTGCTGGTCACATTGAGTTTTGTGGTTATTTGTTGACAGTTAGAGTTAAGCCTGAAGATTAGCTCATTGATGAAGGTTAGCCAAATATGACTCGGAGTCTGCACAATTTAAAGGAGCTTCACTCTCCGAGTTAAAGGGGCAATGCACTCCACCAAGGATATGAATAGGGTTTGAGCCCAGAGGGCTTAACGGACACTTGTGATTAAATATTCACCATTTACACAATGGAATTGCAGACATTATAAGCTTTTCCGGTTGGGCCCCAAACTGTGGACCAAAACTACAGGCTTAACAGTCGATGGCAACAGTCGACGGCTGCACGTAGGCGGCAGGAAGGATAATGCCGTGGAGCACTAAGGACTCTACTTGACACAGACTTACAAGGCGCTACATCAGCCAAAAATTTCTGTTGTGGCCTGGCCAATTCGCTGGTTCAGCAACAGTTTCAATTTCAGGTAAATATCAGGAGCTTCCAGCTACGTTGTCGGACTATAAAACAGCACGGAAAACGAAATGGTAGCAGCTGCATTAAATAGAGAGAGAGAGAGAGGGACAGAAGAGGAATAACGAGGGAGGGAGCAGCTAAGAGTTTTATCTGTGTTGCCTGTTTCTGTTGGCCAAAAGTTAGAGTTCATGTCTGTTGCCAAATAATTAACATTTCGCTTGTAATTAGTAGCATGTCAAGGAGTTCCCACTCTGCGCTCACTAA
The DNA here is from genome assembly GCA_035045065.1 of Hirtodrosophila trivittata. Taxonomy (NCBI): domain Eukaryota; kingdom Metazoa; phylum Arthropoda; class Insecta; order Diptera; family Drosophilidae; genus Hirtodrosophila; species Hirtodrosophila trivittata. The sequence goes on from JAWNNK010000022.1 coordinate 6,569,894, forward strand.
ATTATACAATAATATGCAGACTCGAGTTCAGCTGTTGCTTTTGCTACCTTTTCTACGTTTTTGTTATTGCTGTTGTTTTGCTGCCATGAGGAGGATTATTCAATTAGCAATGAACGCCCTAATTAATGCCACGCCCAGGCCAACAGAGCAATATTTGTTTGGCGAAATGTGCAGCATATTTTGTTTATAGTTTGTTTATTATACTAAAGTTTTACGTTGAATCCTTTGCAGGACCTGTTTAAGTTCTAACCACAAGCCCAGTGTGCCTTAATAGATGCATTTCATACTTGACTGTTCGAAGCGTTGAGGCCACCTCCTTCAACTGGCGGCAGCTCCTGGTCTATTAGACGCTCCACACTACGTTTCTTGCGCAAATGCAGCGGTGTCACCGGCTTTAGGAACTCCAAGGGCAGCGGTGGGGGCGGTGGTATGTTAATAACGGGCATAGTGGACACACGACGCCGCTGGCCACTGGCTGCAGCCGGCTCGATGGCAATGGTGCTCTTGGACCTTCGCAGATAATTGACTGACACATTGCTGGAGCTTTTTCCATGCGCCTTCGGCGTTGGCGTCAACGTTGACGTTGACGCTGACTGAACCAACCGCTGGCCATATTCCTGTCCCAGTTGATGATCCAGTGCTAAAGTTCCATTTTTCAGCTTGTTTTTATTGCTGTTGTTGTTGTTGTTGGCATCGTTGCTGTGGCAGGACAAACTGTCGTCAAAGTGCTGCTCGGTGTTTAGCTCCTGTGTATGACCAATGAAAAATTTTACATTTTCCTTTGCGGTTGGTGTGCCTGTTGTGCTGTTGTGTGTGTTGGGTGTGTTGGGTGTGTTGGGTGTGTTGGCAGCCTCATTGTCACCGCTCTCATCAATTATACCATTTACATTCAGCTTGAGCTTTGACTTGCCGTCCACAGCGTCGCCAACAGCATCAGCCGCCTTCAGCTCCTTCCCCCGCTCATCCGTTTCCGCCTCCGCCTCCGCCTCCGTCTCCGCATCGTCCACGTGGGGCGCCTCGGTAGGCAATGCCGTGGGGCGTCGCTCTTTGACGGGCTTTAATTTCGAACTGCTACGTGTGACATTAATTGCAGTACCATTGACTGCCGCAGACTTTTCTCTTTCTTTCTCTTTCTCCTTCTCTTTCTCCTTCTCCTCGGCGTGCAGCCGGTTCTTGTGGGAGCGAAACTTCCTTGGCTGCTGCTGCTGCTGCTGCTGCTGCGGAGTCCCCAGGCTGCCGTTGGCATTGTTGTCAGCAGCGCCATCAGCACTGACCACATTTTCGACGACAGCCTGGAGCGGCTGTGCGGAGGAGCTTGTGGGCTGCTGTTTTAGGCGCTGCAGTTGCGCCTAATAGAGCCCAAAGGAGGACAGGAGCGAACACACACACCCAAACATTTACAAAGACAAACAAAAGTGCGGGAAGTGCAAGTGGGTCCGTGGGTGTAGATTGTGTTGTTGTTGTTGTTGTTGTATTGTGTACATATTTACAAATGTTGTTGTTGTTGTTGTTGTTGTTTTCATCATTTCGTTTGAAAGTATAAGAAACATGTGTGCAAATATTAATTGAGTTTGGCAAAGACAAGCAGAATATGGTTAGATGGCGATAGTTAACAGTTAACAGGCGGGACCCCTGAGTTGGTGCTGGTTAAGTGCTTTGCAACAGGTTAACACACACTCACCTCACTGGTACTGGGTGTGATAATGGGCGAGTAGAGTGGTTTCTCCTCCCTGCGTATGTAGAGTCCAATTTGCTGAAAGTAAACATAGATTATGAGTGGAAGTTGCATGAAAATAGAAGTGAAGAGATATCAATAAATGATGAGAGATGAAAAATATCTTTGGTTACTACCTGACGATATTTATAGCCAACATAATTTAACTTGTTTCACAATGGAAACGCAAATCGCGTCAAACGTCAACAGGTGCCAACAAAAAGAATATGAAATATGTATATGACAGCGAAAAGAACAACCGCTGCTGCTCGGCAATTGTTAGCCAAAAAATAAAAAAGAAGTAAACGTCAAAACGTACAACAACAATAAAAAAGAGTTCCAAACAATCTGTGAAAGTAAGCAAATAATGCCGGCTGCTTTCGTTGTCGGTGGAATCGGTCTGTCGGTCTGACGGTCTGTCAGTCTGTAGGTCTGTGGGTCTCTGGGTCTGTCCCCTAGCTTTGAAATCAATCTGCTGCTGACACAGCTGATAAATGTTGAGAGCCCTGCAGTTTAATGTTGCCGCTGGTGTGTTCAGCTACAGTTGCCAGTTTATCCCTCCATTGAGCCTCAATAAACAACAACAGGAAGAACGACGAGAACACAACACTCACACACACACACACACACACACACAAATGGCCTTTTGTGTGCTGGTATTGTATCTTATAAATATGTTTCTATATCGTCGCATTTGTATTGTTGCCGCATTAAACTTGTGGCATAAAGATTTTTCATACTTTTGAGCTTTGCCTTTCATATTGCATACAACAAAACTGCCATTTGTCTGAATCTCAAAACTGAATCTGTATCTGTATCTGTATCTGAATCAGAACAGACAGTTGACGACTTTGCGCTAGGCTTTTCCACACTTTCAACTTTCTGACAGCTTTGGATTTTTGTTTGATTTGCCCCGGATCCAAGGGCTTTATGTGTTCAGCTGCCACTCTCCAAATGGGGCCCAAATATCAAGTACACATGAGCATAGATTAAGTCAAATGAAACAAAATATATAATATTATAGGGTTAAGTATATAGATACAGTTTGTGTGACTCACTGAGCTCTTGCCAGATATTAAAGTCACATATCTAGACCCGAACTTGGCTAACAGTCTTATCTGCAGCGTTTCTTTGTTTAACTGCCTTTATTTGCACGTTTTCGTACGTTTATAAAGCAAATAATATAAATATTTGTTTCTTATATGCGAATAAATTGCTGGAAATATTCACTTTTGTCTAGAAGAAATTGCAGCCATCTCTTTTTCATAACTCTCATTTAAACTCTATTAATGTCTCATTCAATTTCGTTGCATAAATTTCTTATTAATTTATTCCAGCATTTTTATTTGCTTTTTATGTACACACAGACTTCTGTATGAAGTTTGTTTAGTAACAAAGAAGAGAAAAAGTATCTTGAAGTATAAAATTCTCTAATGAATCCTTAATTAAGGTATTAAAATTCCGAAACAGAGGACGACTTTATCATATGTACATATTATTTCTTATTATTTATTTATGGACGTCAGCAAAGAAATGCTGATGAGCTTCTAGGAAAAGTCTAGACACCCGCGTTATATTCTTTTATAATTCATGAATAGAATTAGCTTAATTTAGGTCAGTTTTCAGTTAGGAGCAAAATGTATTTCACCTCCGCAGGTGTTAGTCCTTTCCAGCGGGCATATCATAAATTTGTAGTAGGTTTCAATGGTGCGATTAGTCACTTATTCATTGCCAGCTTAGGCTTGAGTTTAAAAGCTTTTTAAAATCCGAGCTCCTCCCCCTACTCCCTCCCCTGGGCTTCCCATCTTATCGCACAGTTTGCAGACAGGCAAGCGGCCAATAAAATATTCAAACCTTTTTTTGGAGGCTACAATGGAGCATCGTTTGCTGTTGTGTGTGTGTGTGTGTGTGTGTGTGTTGTGTGTTGTGTGTTGGTTGTGGCCCACCAGCCGCATAAATAAACACATGTCAATATGCAGGTCGCGTGGTTGGCTCCGCTTTGATATGTTAATCAGCCTTAAACGACGACATTTTGACAGGCTTTCCGTTTTCCCACGGAAAATGCTCCGCTCGATAGTGTCAAGACGCAGCCCTTTGCCCAATGTTGGCATTATCAAAGTCTTAATCGATGCGTGTTATATCAAAAAGCCAACTCTATATATTAAAGAGCTAACAACAATACTTCAAATGCGAATCGCATTCCATGTACAAACATGTTTTTCCCCTGGAGCGTTGTTTGTCTAACGATTTTGGCTTTGAACTCAACCCACAGACTTCTATGTTATTTTCTTTATATGACGACAACGTGCAGGTTGTGCGTGCAATCATGTCGATCTCTATCTCTATCTCTATCACGTTGTCATCCTGAGACAAGTCGTCGCAAGATTGAGTCTATTGACATATCCTTGGATAGCTGTGCGTCTATAGACTCTGTATATCTATATGTCAGCTGCTCGAATATATTATGGCTTCGATTTATGCATGAGATTTATACTACACCTATTCAAAGGGGATGTTTATCACTTCTTTGCATATGGAATTGTCTGCTTGTGTTCTTTTTGTGTGGAAAGAAAGGATGAGATTGAACAGAGTCAAGTGCTTTTTCAGAAAATTCAAATACTTTTATCGCCTCTGGTAATTCGATGCAGGCGATTTTCATGCAAAATCCAATTGAAGATTCATATCACAAATACTCTTTGTATAAAGCAATAAAAACTTATCAGAACGTATACTTAATATAATTACTTTGCCATTAAATAATTACTCAAGGACGTAGACTAAAGTAACTACTATCAGAAGTCAAAGTTAATCTTTTTTTGTATACAAGTGTGATATATTTGTAATGTCTATTGGCTTACGATTCATGATAAGAGAACATTATGTATGACGAATAAAAATGTTGCCATAATTTGATAGTTTACCCTTTTTATTTATCAACGAGTAAATAAATATTAAAAATAATGAATATGATTCAATATGAGAGTATATTTGATATTAAAATCGATTGATAAAGTTATGGAAAGTGATTACTTCCTGAAGAGCTCTTGGTATTATGTCAGTTAAATTCATATCAAACTTCTTTTCTATCTCTTATTGCTTACAGAGTACCCTAAGGTCCAGCACTCCCTTTTACTATGTTAAATTCTGTTTGTTTTTGTGTTTATGATAAACTATTTGAAAAGTGAATGTCACACTCTGATAAGGCTGATAAGTTTTTGCTACACGTTTTCTGTTTTGTTTTTTTAACCAGGTTTAGTATTTAGCTATAGTATTATTTATGATAGACTTCTGGCCCCGCCCCGCTGCCTTAACTTAATTAAACACTTAATCAAGTTATCAGTGCTGGTTATCAGCGCACAAATGATTAACAAAAAGGCATGTACTCCCATAGTATATAGGGTGCTCTGGGAAACTCACCACGGGACTATCTTGTGTGTTGAGTATCGTGTCGGTGTTTTCATCGTAGGCAGGTGAAAATTTGTTTTTGCTGCGATGGTGGAAGAGGCGCGGAAAACAGGCCATGTTTACGGATTCCGATGTGGCTGTATTGGAGGAGCTGCTGGTGGGGTCTTGGGGTCAGCTGCGTGCAGCTCGGTGCGATTGGTAGTTGTATTATATTGTAGGGTATTGTTTGGCTCTGTGTTTGCTGTGGTTAGTTGTCAACAGCTATTTGAGCATATTTATCGCACATCTTTTGTTGCAATTGTTTGTTATTGTTATTATTTTTATTGTTCTATTTATTGTTATTGTTATTGTTGTGATTATTGCCTGCAAATAAACCAGAGCAGTGCAGAGCTGTTAACGGGTTTTAACCCGCATTTGATTACTGCTGCAAGGATTGTGATTTATGGAACGCGAATTGAATTGGCGCTGTAAATTTGTTGCCTTTTGGTTGCAATTGTTGTTACATGCGAGTTGTCGATTATTTTAAGCACTCAATACCATTCACACTGAATGGATTTGAATGCATATATTTCATTTATTTTCACTTATTTTTTCGGTTTTCACACTCGCACTGAGCGTTATCTGGAGCGCCAGCACCCTGGTCATTTATCGCCTATATATACTCATACATATTTCTTTAAAAATTGATTAGATTTATTGTGGTTTATTTGATTTGTTCGGCCATTTCTGCCGAATCATATGAATAAATATTGATTCTTCTATGGCCTAATTCGGGGCACTTTTAGGGTTACATAATCCAAAAGCTTTTGTCTACACTTAGTTACAAATTTAAGCATAAATATATTCCTATTTATTTTAATTGTCTTTTATTTTGTGTGAAGTAAACTAAAAATACTTTATTAGTTGAAGCGCTTTTGGCGCCGGAATAGGTAAATTTATAGGAATATTCTGTCTTAAGTCCTTTATAAGCCACTTCAAAGCTGACAACTTTATAATAGTTTGGTCGACCACAGTCGCTTATCAATGTCATACAGCGTACAGCAAAATATAAACGAAACGAAACCAAACGAAAATGTGCTTTTCATCAGATACGAGTATTTTGGCGAGTATTCGTGCAAAAGTTGTAAAGTTCACAAATTTCACGCATCGCCAAATGGATGGGCTAATTAGCCAGAGCTGGAGCCAGAGCTGGAGCCAGAGCTGAGAGCCCGGAGCTTACTTTTCATTCTCATTCTCATTTCATTTCCATTTTCATTTTCCCTTCAACCAAGTTCTGGTATTGCTCTTTCCCTCCAGGCACTAATGATGATTCACTATGAGAGCGGGTTTCGTTGTATCGTTCATCTCTTATCGTTCCAAATGCTTAATTGTTTTCTATTCATGCGGGGGGATTTCTTTGTTTGGCCAACAGCTTAGGGCCGGGTTGGCCTTCTGCTCAGTTTTGGTCGTGAATAATTCTTTCTTATATCTTATCAGCTGCACAGCCTGGTTCCTTTGACCAATTACTGAGCTCTCTAAATACCAGAATTTGCTTCTTCTCTTACAATTTCATCTATATGCAGCTAGAATACAATATTGTTGTTATCATTTTGTAGTTTTGTTTATTTCCTTACACAAGATCTAGATAGCAGCAAGCGAACATAAGAATTGTATATGGCAAATCAAGAGCATTCTTTATTTTGTTTTCTACTCGTTTTCCCTTCAATAACCATTTGTGTTTCACTTTTCTTGCCAACAAGCGATCCAAAAGAGTCACGAGTCCGTCATTTATATTATTTTATTGACATTTCGTTTGCACTTATCAGTGGAATGTGTTCTTCTTTCTTCTCTTCTATTTCTTTGTTGGATTTCATTTGCTTGGTTTCCACTGTTTTTCTTCTTGCTTTTCCAAAGTATTTTAAGTCACATAACAATGTTACTTTCATATTTCGTTGCATTTGCTTTTTATGCGGATGTTATTGGCCACGTGGTGATGTTTTTGATGGCCAATTAAATTGGCTTACTCTGAGTGCTTTACGGCATATATATATATTGATTTGATTGAAGTCTTTTATGCCAAATTGTAACAAACATAAAGACCATGAAATCAAATCATTGTTCTCAGAAATGATATTCATAAATTTATACAATCTGCCCTGTCCTACCACAATTCTAAAATAAATATAATTCTCAATTATAATTTTACATAAAAAGGTTTGTTCTCTTCATACAAATAAATTACGATTATTGGTTATATTTTCTGCTCGATTAAAGCTTAACAATTTTATAACTATTTTATTATTGTGATAATGAGAGAGAAAATTGGTTTTTACAAATCATTTTCATTTATTTTTTTTGTAAATTCCATTTGCAATTTTATTTAAAGTATAAAAGAAAAAAGAAAATGAAAAAGAAAAAATGTAGTTTATGTCTATTGATTAGATATCAATAGTATCAGCGGCAATGTGATTGATTTGCAGGCTGTTCGATTTGTTAAATAGAATACGAGTACAACAATAAGTTTGACAGCAGAGATCAGAGTTCTAGTTCAGCGAAAGAAACAAACAACTTCTTATCAAATATGCTCTATAATTTCATGGACACCGATAAGTCACCCAGTTAAGGTACTCGTAATTCACACTCGTTTATAATTCTTAGTTAACACTTGTCGAATTTATTTCATATTCTTTTCAACAAACCACTTCAAAACGGACACGCAAACTGCTCATGCAAACTGACCCTAGCCTTTATATCGAATACAAAAAACCGAATCACATTTCGCGTATTATGCATAAAAATCTCTGTTTACACTCGTATTTCCGTTAAGAGTTTAGAATTGAATAACTCTGTGTATATATAATGCACATATATCCAATTAGGCACGTTACAACTTCCGCTTCATTGGCTTGATAAATCACAGAATTCACAAGTTTACCAATGCTCTGCGCCGATCCGTAGCACTCACAACCCGTACACCTGCCGCCGTGGAGGCTGATAACTCAACTAAATTAACGCGGCCAATTTAAATTGGCAATTTGCTCAAAGCGTCGACGGCAACGGCAACCGCAACGGCAACGGCAGCTGGCCGGGCCCTGAGGCTCTTTATCGGTTTCTGAGTTGAGGTTGAAGTGCCCGCCCGCCTAGCATTCCCGTACAGCGAAACGCCGGCCGTGTTATCTTTTGACAGGTGCAGAGAAACGCGTCATTGTTTGAAGAGAATCGGACCAATTATATATATACTATATGTACTGTAAAGAATGGGCGTGTAAAGATCGGCTATGGTCAATAAAGATATTTTCCTATATATACACCCATACATTGATAAGACGAAGCGATATTTACCTACCTGTCTATCTGTTTATCTCTCTTCTCTACACTCTGAGACTATGTAAATGCAACTTGACTCACGTGCCGCTTACGGCAACAGGTGAGTACACATATCTCAGGGCCTTGGTCAAAAAACTGTTTAGCATTCCGAACAGTTAACATCTAAGTTATGCTACTAAATAATACAGTTAAGGCGAACGTGCTGCTAAAAAACGCTTTTTGCATTAAGTAAATAATCTAAACTCTTCACCTTAAATATATTCAAAGTAAATAGACATTGTTTTAGTGTTATTTTAGATGTTTATTGTATTATATTTTATTTAGAGTTGATAGAATGATTTCGATTAGAAGGTGAAATTTTAATTATAAAAGAATTAATTTATATTTTAATTTAAAAGTAAACTGGAATTTAAATAAAGTTAAAGAGTAAAAAGCGTGCATCGAAGGAAAGGGAGGGAAATAAGTGAATTCTTACTCGCTGAGCGTTTTTTATTTGTTCTGTTTTAAAATATATACAATAGATACTTAATAGAAGTATAAAAATTATATTATTATTATATGATAAAGCACATTCTATGTTTATATGAAGGGAAAAATATAATCAAGCACAGATTATTCATTCAGCTTTTAATCCCTTGTCATAATTCTCCCTTTTATGGCTGAACTGGGTAAGGGAAAGCGAGAATATTTTCATTACTTTTTCCTATGAAGTTTTCTTTACAAATATTCAGTTCTTCGAAACGTAATGTCGGCTTATACTGAGTATTTGCAATACTTATTCTTTAAGCTTTTTATAGCTGTATGCAAATATAATATGTATATATAGTACAAATATTGTTGTGCCAATTAACTCGCTTATTTTAAGAAATCTGAGCCAATAAGCCACAACTCTGTTTGTGCAGTGATTTATATATATATATATACTACTATATGTATGTATATATATATAAATCCCTTCACATATAAATAAATATACTTTATAATTTTTTAAGTTATATCTTTTGCTGAGATGCTCAGCCCAAAAGTATGCAGCAAATTCGTAAATTCGTCGCTCCCAGCAAAAGTTATCTTTAAACCAAACTTTTTGGAATAAACCTAAATAAAAACAAACAATATTATTGTAGTGGCAATAAAAAAGCTTTGTCGTATATATAAATCCCTTCACATATAAATAAATATACTTTATAATTTTTAAAGCTATATCTTCTGCTGAGATGCTCAGCCTAAATGTATGCAGCAAATTCGTAAATTCTTCGCTCCCAGCAAAAGTTATCTTTAAACCATACTTTCTGGAATAAACCTAAATAAAAATAAACAATTTTTTTATAGTGGCTATAAAAAAGCTTTGTCGTTTACCGAACTTAATTCAGTCAATCCATTTTCTGTAAGTTTCTCAACATTTATCGAATTCCCAAATTTGCACCACATCAATTCTTACTACCTATACGAGTACACTGCAGATTGCTTGTGTATATATATGTTATATATATATTTTTGTATTTGTAGTCCCCGAAGTAGTGTGCCAAATGTCGCACACAATTTTCATATTTTCTTTTCACGTGTGTAATGTGTCATTTCCAGAAGAAGCAGTCTGCAAACATAAGTAAATACGTGGGTTGTGAGCAAAGGTTTTTCTTTATTTTAATCTACAAATTTGTTATGGAGTTAAGAAGAGAAATTGTTTAAGAAAAAGATCTACTAGCGTATAATTAGGTACTTAGATATTTTAAGAATTAAGTTAATCTAGGGCGAAAATAAACAAATGCACGCTTAACTTAGCTCCATGATTATGTAGGACAATAACTTTATAAGACTCTCTTGAGATTTAATATATGGCTGAGCGAGTAAATTAACTTTTTTTAGGCACGAAGCTCGCATGCCAGGACCGAAAATAATTATTCATTATGCCTAAAATGCGTAACAAAAGTAATTTGAAAGTAAAAATCGCGCATTCTCACGCACATGGAGAGCGAGTCCCACTGAGGCTGCTGGAAGCTGGGAGCTGGGTGCTCTGCTCTGCTCTGCTCTGGGGGCTATGACTTTGCGTGCTCACATGTGCTGGGATTGGGAGCCAGAACTTGTCTTAGCCAAGAGGCGTCTATGGCTTATGCACGTGTTACGACATTGTCATTTGATTAAACTTGTTAGCACACAGCAGAAGCAGAAGCAGAATCAGGAAAGTTTAGAAACCTTTTCTGTCAAACTTTGGCGACATCTTAAAGCTAACAGCTTTGTCTACGAAATGGCTTCTGGCCCACATCTAGAACTCAAGTGGAATGCAGACACAAATAACAATAATAAAAAGATCTACCTGCTGGCGCAGACTCCCACAATCCTCTTAAACGCCAACTCTCAATGTTGAATTCAAAATCTAAATATTGTTCCTAATTTATGCAGTAAAATACGCAGCTAATATTTGAGCTACGATATAAACATTTTCAGTAATTTTCAATATGATTGGTTTGTTTGGCCTGAATCTATTTGCATTTTACTCGTATTTGCTTTTAATAATATTAGCTGAAAACTATCAATCAGTATGTATAAACTAGCTTTTACCTTATGTCTGCTTTATGATACAGCACAGAGCAGAGAAAGTCACTTTATGCTGGATAAAGTCTGTGTAGAAGCTCATGAAATTTAGGCTAACAAACAGAGCCGCATGACGGCTTAGTTCTTAGTGCTCAGATTCATGTCAACTAGTTTCAATATTTTTGCAGCATGGCCTTAGGCTACACCCACCGCTCTTACCAGGAGCTTTGAATATACAGAGCAAGTCTGGCACTTAAGCCTCACAAAAACTGCGAAAGTCAACCGGCTGAAGAGTTTTGGCAATTTGGCACTGCGGATGCCCTGCAGCCAAATGGGAGGGACGAGTGAGGGACATAGACTATGGCAACGGGGAGCCGAAACAAACAACAACAGCAAGAAAAAAGAAAGAAGAAAAGTTCAACAAAATATGGGAAAACAATTTGGAAGTTGACAAAGAAAAGCGCTCGAGTGTCGAGCATTTCGGGCCTTTGTTTTATGAGCACGCACGCTTCACGGCAGTCATGATTGATGCGTGACGCTGGGCTCCATTTTTAGTGGATTTTAAAATTGCTTTTTCACGCTGACAGTTTACGATTTTCTAGTTCTACTATAGGTGGTGTGTGTGTGTGTGTGTGTGGGTGGGTGGTTGGGATTGTATAAAACGACAGCGGCAGTTATTCAAATGCAAACGACAGCTGTCAAAATGGTTTTTGCTAAAAATTTTACTTCATTTCTCTGTCTCTTGCAGCGGGCCTAAATTCAGAAATGAGTGTCATCGACGTAGCAACAACTGCGACAGCTTCAACAAGTGCAACAACTGCAACAACTGGAACATCTGCGACTAGTGTGTATTCCAAATGATAAGACAAGAGCAGCTGGAGACGCGTCAGTTGAAGGAGACGCAGTTGAAATACAGTTCAAGAGTTTAAAATACAAAAGCCAAGTCAATGTCGCTGCTGACAACCATTAGGTTATCAACGACATTGCTGCTGTTCACGCTGCTGCTGCTGCTGCTGCCGGTAGCAACATTGTTAACATATCAACAACAACAACAACAACAACAACAACAGCAACATGTGCGCCACAAGCGTCAAAATAATGCGGATCAAAAATTCTCATTGCCGGCAGTGCCGCTGCCACCGCCGCCGCCCTTCCCCGCCAGCAAGCATAACTTTGCCCTGAATGCCTTTGCCGTCAGTGACCACGAAACAGATGGCACCAGCTCCGGCTCCAGCTCTAACTCCGTTTCCTCCTCCTCCTCCTCCCCGGGCTGCGGTGGTCTGCTCAAGTCTCGCTATGGCATCATCCAGACACCAAATTTTCCACATCGCTTTACAACGCCCATCGAATGTGTTTGGATAATTGACGCCTCCGAACTGCCAGCCACAGCACAGGGCAATGTGTCCATTGTGGTCTATCTCACCCAGCTCTATGTGCTGGGCGGCCTCAAGTTCACCGAATTCATGTACTACTCGGACGACTTTAAGGTGCCCGCCCACCGCGTCTTCACCCTGACCGAGGACGATGTGACCCAAGTCACATGGATGCAGTTCAACAGCCAATACCTAGAGATACGCTTCACCATGGCAACCCTCGATGGCACTCACCTCCGAGCCCTGGATCGCCTGCTGGACGTCTACGGCTTTAACATCACCTACGAGGTCCAGCACGAGGTGAAAACAATGCAGTGCAATACGTTGCAGTGTCGTTTCCTAGGCGACTGCTTTGCCAGCTCTGATTATGGGTGAGTAGCAATCATTTTTTGATATGATTCCCTAAGCTCACGTCATTTTGTTTTGTTGATTTTGAAAACCTCCTTTCAATCCTTTTGCGGTCTCACATCCTTTCACATTTCTGATTCTCAGAGATGACAGACAACGTCTCTTATTTATGAGCATTTATCATACACAATTTTTGCTGCTGAAATGTCTTTAACCTCTCGGAGTAGTCCTGCTCCAAATATTTCATCAATCAATCAAGCCAAAGGAAGATCTCAGTCCTACCCGAGCTTGGTTCACAAATTCTCATGCATGTCAAACTCAATTGTAAAGGTTATTCATAAGAACTCACCTGAGCTTTGTTGCTGTTTACCTTCAGAGCGAAGTGCATGAAGCGTTTCTGCTGCCTTTCAATTGACTTTTGGCACAACTTTTTTTAAACCCTTTTTTTCTTTTTTTTGCTTTCTTTGGGGTCCGTCGAAATTGTGTTGGCAATGCCTTTCATTGTTTGGGGTTCTCAGTTGGCTCTGGGGAGCACCAGCAGCAGGCGGAGCACAACAAAATGTTAGTTATTTGGGAGCTGGAACATATTGCAAAATGTATGGCTCCCACTTGGCTTAGCCTGAAAAACCCCCACACATTTGTACCATTTTTCCAGCAGGATCTGTTTCCGAACAAAATACAGACACAGAGCAAGGAGAGTTAAGATTGATATGCAAACATTTAACTGTTCCATTGGTTAGCTGCCTGTGATTTCGTGTTGCCGTTGCCGTTGCCGTTGCCGTTGCCGTTGCCGTTGCCATTGGCCCAGTTTATATGCATTGACCGGAATTGAACGGAAACTCAATTTTGAAATCAACAACAGTCGACGGGTGCTACCTACGTTTCAGTTCGGCATGTTTGCCAAACAGTCGAGAGACGCAAAACTTTTGGCGTATTTTAATATGCGTGCCACCCGGACGCAGGTGCATTGGGTCCGGCGTCGCTGGGGCATTGCCCCTTGGGCTGGCGCGCTTAGGCTTTTCGGGCATGACTTATAAATGGCGGCATATGTGAGCGCTAATGTGCGCCAGTTGGCTAAAAGCAATATCATTTATCTGCCGTTGCCAACTATTTACGAGGGCTTAACACAGCGGCCCGACTGAGGTCACGGCCGACTACCGTGGGGATCGCTAATGCTCTACGAACTCTACTCCGGCCCTGTCATAAAACTAATGAAACTTTGTTCGGTCTTGTCATAAAACTTAGGACACCTTCATTAAAACATATTTCGCTTTATACTTAAGATATAAAAGGATTAAAAGACCAACAATTTAAGCCAACAAGTTGCAGCAAAAAGTCATTTTAAACTTCCTTTAGGTAATCTGAGCCGCAGCTTCTGAATGAAGCGATTTTCGACGATACATTTAACGATAGCTCAAAGCGAGTTTATTTGCCGCAAACGAAGCTAAATTTGTGGCTGTTGCCACTCAATCAAGAAACCAAAAGAAGCATCCTTAGAGCTCGCAGAGTAGACTGCAAATTGAATTTGTTGCAAGTGAACCCGAAAGAGTCGTCAAATAAAAGCGATGCACAAAGTGACTTGAGGAGCAATTGAACCCGAAGATGATGTGACTTAAAGCTCCTAGGAAATCATAAAGTTAAACTGAAACTGTTGCTAATTAGTTTCAATCTAAAAGAGATGTGACTTAAGCAGAAGATAAAGCTATTAATCATAGAGTTTCATGAACTTCAAGCGAATATAAGCTGAAAATGTCAACCTGAGAGCGATGCAAAGACATAATTATTTGTTATATATTATATTACTACTCTGACATTGAGAAAGAGGTTAAAGGTTAGGTAAAATTTTCAGATATGCAGAGTTAACAAATTTGAATCCATTTGGTATACAATTAAATAAGAGAAAACTCCTAGCTGAATGTCCTTAGAGAGAGACACTCAATTAACATAATAAACAAAACATTTAGAGGGGCGAATCAATGAGCTTTTTCAATTGCTTTGTTAATTTGAGTTTTAATGCTTACAAATTCGGCAATTTCAAGGCAATTAACACACTTTGCCATTTCATAGAAACGGAGAAGAAAGGCAACAAATCAATTTTAAGCTTTGGCTACGAGAGCAATTTTCGGAGGCTTATGAGGCGGACAGATTTTCGAAAAAATAATTTAAAAACTTGACAGCAATTTTATGCGTAAAGCAAAGAAAACTTCCAAATGGCCTTCTACTTAGCATAATTAACATTCATTTGGCCAGGCCCGAAGGCTGGCTAATTGAATATTAATATTAATGTCAAAATGAAAGCGAAATGTGTTGCCTGGAAATTTAATATAAAACTGACAGCTACCGATATTCCGCCCAGCTGCTAATATTCCTCCTATCTGGCACGTAGATTCTCCTGGAACTTTAACTGTAACTTAATTACCATGCGGAGAGGCAAATGAGGCCCAACCTTTGGCGACGTGTCTAAGATAAACACACAGAGAAGCCTTCTTTGCCTCTCAACTTGGCCCATGACAAGTAGCTGAAGTTCTTGACTTTTTATAGTTTATGGCCCACATGTTTGCTGACAGCTGAGAGCCCCTAGCCAAATCAAGCAACCCCAATGCTCTGGCTTTCCATTCTTGTCACACAATATCTCATTGCATTTTTATGAGGCTCGTTGCGAAGCAAATGTGAGAAAAAATGCATAACGCTTAAAAAACGTCAAATGGCAGATAAGAGCTCGCAACGAAAGTCTCTGTGTGGTGCGGCACACTGTGCGTATACTTGACATTTTTCTTTTGTTTGTTTATTAATTCCACTTTTACAGCCTGGCTTGCGGCGCACTCATTTGACTTTATATGAGAATTTTTAATAAGCAGCCGCGAATGGGGGAATATGATCGCAAGGATAGAGCCAAGTCGCAAGTCTTGAGACTTAAGTTAAGAGACTTTGTCATGCAAAAGTTTTCCATCTCATCTTTAACATTTGCTGCTTCCTTTCATCAATTAATGCTTTAATTCAATTTTGACTTTGTAATTTTTAATTGAATAATTTAGTGCGTGTTAAATTAGATTTTCGGTTTATTTATTCGATTAAAGGTAGAAATTTGCAAATATAAAATCAATTTAATGGCCAAAACTTAATTTGTGGCTAATAAATTTAAAATAATTGACATTCTCAATTGAATGCAGACATTTCCGCTTACCCTTCGGCCTTTTGGCAGCTCATTACAAGTGTTTGCCAGCCAACTTCATTTCATGTGCTAATAAAGTTTGCATAAAATATTCAAAACGCTTTCTCAGTTTTACTGCCAGTCCTCTGGCCCATTGGCACCAAAAGCACCACAAAAACTTCCGCTAGAACAATAAACAATATGCAATAAACAATTGGTCAGCCAGCTGGGCGCTTCCCTTTGACTCAATTCTCTGCAGCAAAAAGAGCAGAAGGAAACAAAAATATTTGTTTGTTTAATGCACTTTTCAGACCGTTTGCCATTTTTTTTTTCATTCCTACTGGCCACTGGAGTAAGTGCATCAATTTTTGGTTAGCTCTTTCCATTACCAATTTAATGCAGCTGTAAGCAATTTATGCTTAAATATTTGGCAGAGTTTTGAACCCATTTTTTTCGCATTGTCTGAGGCTTTTCTGTGCGTCGTATTCGTATTCTGTGAAAAGAAGTGTTTAATTGAAAAAGTTTTCCACTTTGAGGCTCTTCAAAGAGGATTATGCATTGAACTCTGATGCGTTCAGCTTATTTTTTTTCATATTTTGCAGTTGCTTTAAGTGAGAGTCCAATTGCAGGAAATTTATTGAAATGTTAAAGAAAGGGAAACGGAAAGGTTTATCTCTCAGAGTAACTAATCAAATTGATTAAAAGATACTGAAAGTATTCTTAATATTCCCAGTAGGCTATCTGAAACTGACTTTATCGACAATGCTTACAATGATTGCGATAAATTAATGTGTTTGTTTTGTCATTAACTTTTAAACGGAAAGCAAGTAAAACCCATAATACACTGCAGAATGAGTGCAATCTTTAACTTCCAGAGCTTACTCTCGGTTATCCTGCTGCTCATCTGCACCTGCACCTACCTGCGATCCTACTTTCCGACCATCATCGATCGCAACAAGGCTGGACTCCGGGGCACCTTCTGGAAGCTGGCTCGCATAGGAGAACGTGCCTCACCAGTTGTTGGTGCTGCCTGCCTGATTATGGCCTTCTCGTTGCTGTTTTGGACTTAGACAATGATATGAAAAAGGAGAAACAAACACATATTTTATCTTCTTGAGCTGATGACATGTGTTAGCTGTGTTTTAAAATGAATAAAATGCAGTTCGAATAGAGAAATATGTTTGTTCTCCTTCTTATTAATATACACTCTTTTGATTGATGTTCATACCACATTGCCACGCTTCGATCGATAGAACCTGCTGTGATTGCTACAAATGTGTCCAAAAGATTAACTCAAACTGAGTTCTGAGTGGCAACTGTGTAAACATGTCGCATACCCCTACTTTATGGCCAGCCAGTGCCAGTTGCGAGTGCACACGAGAATGTTGTCCCTGAAAGTTGCATGTGCAACACGAGGAAAAAGACGACGACCCGTCTACCTGTCAAAGGCGAACAGTAATAAGCGGACCTTGGCAGGGCGGCAATCGGAAGAGTAGCACAACAAGAAGAACAACTGAAATTAGGCCACAAGCGGTGGCAAATTGTGTGTCACATGATGGTGGGTGAGGGAGCGTGGGAGGGGGGAATGGCTGGGGGCAATCAATGTGCAACAGCGCTTCGTCTCGGAGTTTTCGCATTTAATAACAAAAAGCGTAGCCGCTGCTGCAAGTTTGGCAAACAAAGCGACAGCGTTAAATGAGATCAGGTTCAGTGCGAGAGCAAACAGTAGCGCAGGGGGAGGCAGAGAGGGGCAGGTACAAACTGTATACATATATAACAGAAAGAAAGGCGGACAATGTTGTGGGCGTTGCATATGCAATGAGTCGATTGGCAGCCGCCCCGTTCCAACTGTGTCAGTGTCATGTGACGATGCGTGTGTTCTGTTTGCCTTGTCAAACATTGTCATTTATCCAGAGTCGACTGGAACACATAGCCGGAGCTACAGTCGGGGTCTTAGATGAAAGAGAGAGAGAGGAGAGGGAGCTGTTGCTTTGCATATTGCAATTAAGTTTTGTTTGGCCAAAATTTTGAGCTGTCTTTGTCACATCATCCGACTCCACCCCTGCTGCTACCTCAATTAAAAGTTTGCCCTGCGACTCTTGTGGCAGTTTCACTTTTAATTTTCCTGTGCTTTCTTATGATATGTGGCTTACCTTAACTGCAAAGTTGCCACAAAGTTCACAATTATAATTGGCTCTTGTCATTTTTTGTGCAGCGCAGAAGAATTCATTTTAAATTCGCTTGGAATAATTTTATTTCCGATTTCGTAATGGTGGAAAATTAATTTCTACACACAAAAGATAAAACCATCAAAATGCAAATTCGAATTTATTTTTTTAACAACATTTTTACGATTGTCGGGCTATAAAGTAAAATGGCAGCCCTCAGGCAATGGTAACAATCAGCCGCATATTCCCCGCTCTCTCTACCCTTTTTCACACACTCACACATAAATACACACCCACACACACAGGCACTCACGCACGAGCAACCATCAAAAATAATGGCATTTAATTTGATTGCATTAGGTGAATAGGTAAAAAAAATAAAAACCGCCAACGTTGCTCGGGTTTATTTTTTACGCTGATAAAATTTTATTTGTTGGTCGAGCTACACACCCACATACAACACACACACACACACACACACGTGTGCCAGTTGCCATTTTTCTATACGGATACCCTAATATTTTTGTTTCGAACGCTGCCTTAGGCGTCTGTGTTAATGAATGCTTTTTAATTTGAAATATAAATTTTAATAAATGAGCACAGAAAATTTGAAAAATTAAATAAATATTCAGTATTTTATATATGTAAATAAATAAAATAGCTATTTAAATTAAATTATTTGTTTGGACAGACTTTCTTTGCAGTCTTAAATTGGTTTTTCCTTTTAGAATTTTGGCTTAGACTATCAGAGTTGCAGTCCAGGATTTACTGTACTAAGTCAACTATAAGGGACTCTGTCCAGGATTTACTGTACTTAACCAACTTCCCCTTATATTTAAACTTATTTCTCTTAAATATTTATCTAATATTTCAACCAATTTAGCTAATGTCCTTGACCATTTGTAATTCAAAGTTTGTTTCTTCTCTGATTTAGACAGAAGTCGCTGCTTTGGCTGAAATTCAATGTTTCTATATTAGAAACGCGCCGCTTTTCATATTTTGCCTCAAACTTGGCAGTGCAATGCTTTTTGGCGTTTTGTCAAGAAGTCTTCAAGCAAAGTCAGACACTGCCTCAAGCGCTCGTACACTGCGGTAAAACAAAGCGATTAGAATAAAAAGCAAGTGCTTAATTTATCTCTTATAAGAATAAAGAACATCGCTTGACTAGACCATTTGGCTTTAAGTACTTGTTATGTCTGACGACTTATTTCTTATCTTCGTTGCGTTTTCAGCCCAAATATCTTTCTCTCAGTGTACGGTCAAAGGTCTTGCTCTTACGTCTGCATATTGTCGGTTACTTGTAACTGCGATCGCAAGGGAAATGTTGGCTGCCGTTCCGAGTATGACATGTTCATGGCATCTACGCGCCATTGGCTCGTATGCACATACAGATGAGTGCCTCTGTGTGTATGTGTGTGTGTGTGTGTGTGCATCATGGAAATTATTAGTCCTTTCTGCGATTCTCAAAGCGCAGCCAAGCGATTCCAGTCTGCACTCTGCCCTGCGCCGTCAGCATTTTCCGAGTGGCAGCCCATAAAAATATAACAGCTTTTGGCACGCAGTCTTAATTGTTGAGCAATATTTGAAATTTAAATGAATTTAAAGCGCATTGCGAAAAGCTTTTGGGCCATCGGCTCGATTTCGTAATCAAAACAATGCCGTCCGTGTTGCACATGTCGCTCGCTGAATGTATTTACTTTTTATTCACAGCGGCTGCCAGGCAAACAGAAACAATAAAAGTAGTAAGAGTATTCAACTCGAGTGTGTTCAACTAATATTTACCATACACACAACGCTTCAATACCCTAACTGTAAGTACTAGCTCCTATTGGAGAGGTCTGCTACCAATTTGAGGAGCTGCTTTCGAGTTTCTGATAAATTTCTTTATCACAAAAGCTGCAGGAAAAAAGGCAACTAAAAAAACTTCGATCTTCATTTTCAACCACAATTCCTGCATACCCTCTTCCGGTAGGGTATTTCCAAAATAAAATGTGAACCAAAATTTTGGCAGGTAAAAAAGTTTTAAGTCGTCAAAAACTACAAAAAAAAGAAGACCTAAAAATATGCAGAAACGTGCAGCACACGGGCAAACAGCTGCAGGTGATTTTCAACGAATCGTAAAACTGCAAAGGCTCCACTGAGGAGGAAGGACTCTCTATTTTTTTGGGTATTTTTCTTTTAAACTTTGTAGTTTTGGAATTTTCCCCGAAGTGAATATATGAAGGGATTAAAAATAAATCAAATAACCAAATCTTCATTTATTCTTCACACTTGCCAGGCCTAAAGTAAAAAAGTAATGTGCAATTCGTAGAAATTTCTATATATTTTGAGTTTTTTTTGCAAGTTGGCCCAACAGAAGGCGAGCCATGTGGCACTTATTTGGGCAAAAGCGTTTCCGCCACAGGCGGCCGGACAAGCAAGGACGCTGTGCAGAAGCCTTGTAAATCGTAAGCAGCGCAGATGTCTGAACACAGAGGCAATTAATTTCCGCTAAACAAAGGCACATATGCATATATATACACATATACATAATGAATATAGGCAAGGAATACGGGAACAGTGCTCGGAGCAGGTCAATACGAGTATGTGGCCTTAACAATGGGCGTATACTTAACGATTCATATTCGTATGGACTATGATAAATTTCTCGTGGCGCTGCTTAAAGCATTTCGAAATTGGACAACAATAGTTGCTTTTGTATAACGAACAGCAATTGCCTTGGCAACATTGCTCTATAAAGATAACCTGGACCCAAAATCTTATAGGCCGTATAAAATTGGCACATCAAGAATGCCTATTAAAGGCGAAGAAATTCAAGTGAAAGTTATACAAGAGTAGAAAACAAAAGTTTTCTTGTCGCCTTTCAGTTTTTGTCGCACCCCTGGGCACGTTTTGATGTCCTTTGTTCAAGTTATAGGCGTTGGCAAAAAGGGAAACTTTTTCGCTTATGCTTTTTCTATTGCTTGTGGCCAACTTGGCGTATACTTAACATGAATATTGCCATAATGGATATTGCTTCTGGCGCTAATAACATATCAATTAGTTTATGTGTTTTCTTTCGCTGTAATACCTACAATAGCTGCAAATTAAGGTGAATCTTAAAGGAGTATATTTGTGCATAACATTTGTATATTTCGGGGGAGTCTCTTAAAATGTGGGTCGCGCTTTAATGTCTGCTGCCATTGCAGCTAAACAATTTGAAATTTGTTCAGAAATTAATTTCTGCTGACATGTGTCAACGACGCATGTCACAACGCAACAACAAACAACGTTTGTGATTGTTGGCGCTGAAAAACGAGCGACAAACAGACAGACCAACAGACAGACCAACAGACAGACAGAGAGACAGAAAACAAATGGCAAAGGATGCGCAATTATTTAACACACACAAAATGGTGGCGACCTTTTTGTTATTTTTATTTTCCTTTTGTCAACTGTTCGCTAAACTGCGAGCCCCAATTAGATTGTCAACAGAAATATTTTGTTAGCCTGAATTAATTTCTGTGATTTAAAATGCAAAAATTCTGAAAAGCAATTTGCTGTCCGACAATTCGCTACCAATTCTCAAAATTGACATGATAGGCAAATTTAATTAAACTGTTTAGGCAAACAACATTTCCAACAGCCACACACAAACACACACACATTAACAGGATATTTGTGTAATATATTTGAAAGTTTTAGCTTGAACTGAATATTAAAGTCGAGTTGACTTTAATAACATTTAATGGCCCACTGTCATTAGACACTGGGAGAGCTAGACTCCCCAGCCTAAAAGTGTCTACGTTAATGAGCAAACGTGAGCGCAGCGAAGGACATCTCGGCCTCTGCTCTGGTACTCGTAATTGAACTTAATAAGTGTGCAAAGCCTTCTCAAGGCTGACATGATGAAGGAAGCGTCGTCCTTCTCAGTCATTCAGTCAGTCAGTCAGTCAGTCTATCGTGCCCTTGGCGCCAAGTTATTTAAATTATTGCCTGGGGTTAAGTGTTTGACCTTTGCATTTAGCTCTAATGATGCCGATGCTCCGCCCCTGATGAAGTGATATTTGAGAGAGACACTCGCATAGGCACGTTCTACAAAATGGACAAAAACTTACATACAATACAGAAACATATAAGAAAAAGGAAGATATATGGTAAAAGAAATCGTATGTAGAAAACTGACAGCTCATTGTTGGTGCCAAGCCGCAAACTGTGAGATAAGTTTATGTGAGTCCTGCGCTGACAACTGCGCCACGGCCTGGCTCCGTGACAAGTCAGCGTAGGGAGCAGGTCCAGCCCTGACAGCTTATCTGTGGGCGGTCAAGGCTCAGTTTACAACTAAACTAAAGGAAAAAGCAAACGTTAATGAATCACATTCGTATCTCATTGCAGCTCCTATGCCTGCGCCTGTTTTCCCGGCTTCAGTGGCAGCGACTGCGGACACGGTCCACTCTGCACGGATGCGCATACAAACGTCTGCCAAAATGGCGGCACATGCAAGTAAGTACAGTCCACTCAAAACATATCTAGTATATAATACACTCAGGGTATTTCTAAGTCGAGCAGTGCTTCAGTATAGCAAGTCTCTGTTTAAATGTTTACTTCTATTATGCGGGTAATCAAGTAGTTTTGACAATGGGAGCATTTGTTTAACTTCTATAAATATTGTGAGTACGCGTAACAGAGGAAAGCAAATAGAATTCGTCAGAACTTTTGATAAAACATTCTGTTGGAGACTAAAAGACACTTTATGCTCTTTCTTTATTCAAATTAATTTGAATCAACTTCAGCAATTACCCAAAATATATTCAACTGCTTAACTGCTTCTTTACACATACAAATAAATATAGAAGGAAAATGTATTCATTAACTGGGCTTTAATTGCAGACACATCGGCGATGCGGCTATAACCTGTCACTGTCCGGCCGGATACAGGGGCACAAAATGCGAAATACCCGAAATAAACGAGGCGACGCAGGGTAAGTAAGCCGATGGAGAGTTAATTAAATGAAATCAGAACATATATTGAGCGAAAAATAAACTGGCAAGGGGAGGGCCACGCTTAAAATTGTCTGAAAGGAAAATTAAAATACGCGTGAAGAGAAGGAAAATAAATATAAATGAAAGGAAATCGGGCAAGCAAATTAAAATAAGGAAGTAATTAAGCATTTAAAATCCGCTTAATATCCTCTGTGCACAGACTGCAGCAGTTCTTTCAGAGAGTCATGAAGTGCGGAAGGCGCGATTGCTCAATCCTCAGGTTGTCACTTGTTGCCCACCTGCCGTTCAGGTATAAATAATGAATCGATACTGTGATCCCAGAGCAATATGCAACTTTCTTGCGCACATTTTTCTTTCAAAGAACAAAAATCTATCCAAGTGCCACCAGGAATATTCCCCGAAGTAGAACTCTCTTTTTAGTATGACAATACCAGGTATTGACTTTTCCGTGCTCACCTCCGGCTGAGGTGGTAAATGCATATTGAAAGTGGATGCCAGTCGATGAGCAACTGGACGAGGGTTATCCTCTTCGCTGGGTGGTGGCATTTTTCGCATATTTCATGCGCTGTTATTTCTTTTATTGCATTTTTACAGCTCTCGCAGCGACGTGGTAAATTTCCTCAGCTCTCTGGCTCTTTGTGTGTCTATGACGGTGCAGCAAAGACCCCTTTCCCATCAAAATCGCTAGCTAAGCAATATTAAATTATTCCACTCTCCCGACTTTCCTCGCTTTGATCAAATGCAAAGTATTTTAATGCTTTCGCTTTAAGCAGCAACGTCTGCAATACTTAGGAAGAGCACACTCCCAGTTCGATTATATTTTACAGTATATGTTTCTCGTATCTCCCAGGATGTGTTGTCAACGCCAGCAGCAGCAATTGCCATCGTGCCTGCGATTTCGACAGTTCCGGCTACTTCAATGCGAGAAGCAATCGCAATGCCGCACGCACTGGCAAGACGCGCTACGAGGTGACCATGAGGCTAGGTGCAAATTTGACTGGATACTATCGCAATTCGGAGCGGGAGCAGTTGACCGGAGCCATGGAGCGACATGTGAGTGGCCAATGAAATAGAATAATACCTTAGATCGAAGGATTAGCTACACTTTATGTCTGTTTCGAGTAGGGAAATTGTTTAATCCGACATCCAATAATGATATTTTTTCCACAGCCTGACACTTACCCTTTAAATAACAAGCTGCACTCTTAAACGGTGTAAATTGTCCAAAACATTTACTTTAATTAGCGCCCACTTACAACTAAATGGGAGTCACTTTTTCTGCTTTCATTTTTTCATTCTGTTTTTTTCGCATACCATTTGAATATGCGAGGCCTGGCAATTTAATCATCATTAGCAGGCGACAACCACAACTTGAAATTACTTCATTATCATCTTGCCGCCATTATGAGTAGTCTGGGTGGACAGTGCTTGTATCTCTGATGATGACAGGCTACAAACACCAGCACACAAAAATCATCATCAGTCAACGTTGAGTACTGTTATCTCACACCATTTTCCGCTCAAAATTATTAACTGTTTCAGTCAGGCAGTTGACATTTGGGGCGTCATAACGGTCAGCCTCTTAAGCGGTCAAGATTAACTCGGGCTGAAATTTAAATTTAATGAATCCAAATAAGTTTTCAGTGAAAACTTTGGAAATGCCTTCACATCTTCAGTTTTTCTCATCATAAATCGGATTTTTCTGAGCTACTCTTAAAGCTACTTTTAGTTGAGCTTAAAGTATAAATTGAATGTGATTTCAGCTGGTTTCTGTAACTCCTATTTCAAGCCTTTTTGAGTAGAAGAAGAAGATGTTTTTGGGATCTTTAATTAACTGAAAGTTAAGTTGAGACAATTTTTCATTTAAGTTTCACGTTTTCACTTTATATTTCACATTTTTTAAGGCGACTTTTTTAGCTGCGGTTTAATTTTAAGTATTGACTTCAGAGTTATAGAAAGGATTATGTATGAGAGAGTTATATAGGGTCCTTAACCCACATAGTTCTGTGTCAAATTGAGCTGATCCTCCTCGACGGTGCCAATGCTCTGCAGCATATTCCGCACAGCACCTGGTGTGCGCTCCAGGGAGGCGGTCCATGGGTTGTGGGCTGCCTGCTGGGCATTATTGGGCGCCGGGCTGCCAGCACTGCTCTCCATGATGGTGGGCATATTGGGAGCATGCTGCGCCAGCGCCGCTTGCACATCGCTGCGCTCCTGCAGCTGGGTAAAGTTGGCACCTGTGTATTCTCTGCCAGCGCCACCTCGCTTAAAGCTGTGCGCGGAACGGGAAAGTGGACGCCAGCGATTGAATTTCTTTGACGGCTTACGCTGTGCGGGTGGTGCCTCCAGACTTGAGGCTGCTGCATTGATTTTCCCTGCACTAGCCGCATGTTGCTCCAATAGGCTGCTCACCAGCTTATCCAAAGCTTTCAGATCCACATTCAACTGGGAGTTTGGAATGGAGTTCATGCGGCTGCCCGCCAAACTGCTCGAGTTCGATCGCATCGGATCATCTCCATGGCGCTTATTTAGGCCAGCGATTTTAGCCAAACGTTCAGTGAGCTAAAAAGAAATAGAAGTCATTAGAAATATTATTTATATAATTATTATATTATATTATAATGAATCAAACCATCTCTATTGTCGATTTTTATAGTTTAAAAAAGCATTGCATACTTTTAGGAGCTCGCGTTAAACAATTTGCTTAACCCTTTATGAACCTTGGCCCGTCTTTGTCATAAGGCTATTAAATATTTTCTGGATAAAAATATGCAATAGAGAATGTTTATAATGTTTATAATTGGAAGCAAAAATATCGAAGTTATAAAGAAAATTAAATTGAAATTTTGCGAAACTTTTTCCCGAAGCTGGTGAAAATTTTACAGAACGAACAAGTAAAGATGGGTAGGCAGCATGTGGAAAATTAAAGAAAATGCCAACGAACAAACGGAACTGGGCATTGTGAGATTTGCAATGAAAAAACTTAAAACAGAATAAAGGATTACATGCAGGACGCTGTGTCAAGTAGCCATTTGGATGTGAGCCGCAGTGGCAGGGAGCACCACAAGGATTAACAATGATGGCCTTGGACGAAAAGCGATAAATTCTCAGAGGCTGCCAGGGTTGCCAATGGTGGCAATGTTTGTCGCGTTTCTCGCGTAGCCATAGCAATGTGCGACTTTAATTGATGTTTCATTTCCGTTGCAAAGTGCTTCCGCTTTCCTGTGCACAACATCCGACGTTTATTTTGTGCTTGCCCTCGCTGGTGCCTCTCAAGCTTGAGTGGCAACCCGGTGGCATGGCAAACCAGAAACGTGGAAGCCCGTCTACTAGTAATTGAGTATCAATGCGGTTTTAAGTGAAAAATGCTGCAAGGACCCCTTTGCCCCCTGGATATAGTAGAACCAAACTCAATCCTCAACCCATTCAATGACCAACCATTATTTCCGTTTGTAATCTTTTGCCTTGATTTCTTCTGTACTCTGGTTTTATTTTTCGGTCTCTGTTTCTGTTTTTTTGTTTTTATTTTTGTTCCTGTCTCTGTTTCCCTTTCTGTCTCTGTCTCTCTCTTTTTCAATTGCCTTGTGCTCCGTCAAATGGGGTTAATTGAGTTTTAGTGGCCGCGACTCACTTTAAATAGATTACAAGCCGTTCAGAGCATGCACCCACCTCACTGAAGCCTCATCCGTTTGCGGCAAGTTTACTTTGCTTCGAGACCTGACTCACACCCCACAAATATTTGGAGCATATCTCTGCTGTCACCCACTTAAGTGGTCTCTCGTTTTCACTCCTGACCTCAGTCTTCATCTTTCCAAAATGAATTAATGTTAAAGTTGATTTGTGGCAAATGACGCTTGGTTGACTCCCGGTTGCCACTAAGTTTTAAATGAGCTTTTCGTCGGAAATTAAGAAAGTTTTTTCCCATGTGGCAGCTTATGAACTCACGAAAAAACGAATGTGTATATTATTATTTCCTTAATTACAGTTAACATTTTTTAAACAGCAGTTAATAGCCAAAAACATACATTTATTTCCTTGTCTAATCTAATTTTCCTAAATTTGCAATCCTATGCAAAACTCTCTTTAATTTCTGTCAGAACGATATTAAATTGATATTTAAATCTCATCTCTTTTCTTACTATACTTTTTTTATGGGACATTGGCTTCATGAGACTCTGCCATAAATCTTGGTATATTACATTCTCAACTATAAAATAGCAGTCTGCAGCTTTTACTTCTTGACATGGACGAAACTGAGGCTGACCTTTCGCTCAGACTATACTACGCATTGATTTATGACCGTTTGACTTGGTTTATTATCCTTTTCGTCCTTGAAGTTTCTCGGCCAGCAGCTTTCGCCTGTCGCTGTGCAATGCGAGTAGCTCTTAATTTAAGCTCCTTCCGCGCTTATCAAGTAATGATTGAGGTCCTTTCTTAATGTGTCCAAGTCCTTGTCACTTTTGCAATTCTCTCTGACAACAATAATAATACTTTCTCCTTTAAAGAATATTCTAATAACTTAATAATGGACAAGAATGA
Organism: Hirtodrosophila trivittata; assembly: GCA_035045065.1. Lineage (NCBI taxonomy): Eukaryota > Metazoa > Arthropoda > Insecta > Diptera > Drosophilidae > Hirtodrosophila > Hirtodrosophila trivittata. Next base: position 6,597,410 of record JAWNNK010000022.1, read on the forward strand.
AATGAATCTGCTCTGAGCTAGGTCAGTTATTGCTTAATAGATGTCCTGGTAGAGGTCAACTAGAATCAAGTTCATCAGTTCGCAATTCGTAAGGGGCTCCTCAGCGAGAAGCTTGCGAAAAAACATTGCTAAAAAGTTGTTTATTTGTTGTTGAAATTTTTAGTGGGTTTTTTCTAGCTTTTTTGTATTTACATAGTCAATTGTGTTAGAAAGCATCAACTGAATAAACATCTAACATAAATGTTATACGAACAGATGCAGATGTTTTTTGCGAAGTCTTCCCTTATTGATAGCAAATAATAATACTGCCAAACTTCTCTAGTATTGACATTGGGCAAACAAAAATCCAGCTGAATAACCTCAAAGAAGTATTTGATTCAACGATTCGCAGCCACTGAATAGAACTATAAAAGGGAAATACTTTGATCGAAGCTTATCATTCACAACTTGAAGTGGCTAAGATGAGAGTACAATCAATTAACTGGAGCTGGTCCCTGTTGGCCATACTTGTGACCATTGTGGCAATAGGCAGTGCACAGAGATGCACCGCACCTGACACTCCACCCAATTGCACTGACTGTGATCTACCCGACAACGCTGCCAGCCCTGACTGCGCTGCTTCACCGACAGACCCAGAAGCAGCTCCAGAGACAACGCCGGCGCCAACAGAAGCGACGCCCGGGGGAAATGAATCTTCAACAACGGCACCCATAGCGGCTGAGACAACAAGAACGCCAAGGCGTAGGAGATCAAGGAGAACGAGGAAAGTACGCAGAACCCGCCGAGTTCCAGTGCAAACAATGCTAGCAAATCGCAGAAGAAACGCATTCAGAAACGCAAATGCAAACGCAAACGCAAACGCAAACGCAAACGCGAACGCGAACAGAAACCGACTCGCAGCTAATAGAAATAATCAACTGAATGGTTAAATGAATCCTCAATTGATCCTGCAAACGGCAACGGACTTTAAATCAAAACTATTCGAACTACACTGTATTCCATGCAACTAAACTTCTGAATAAATTTGAATGAATTTGTAATACTCTTTTCTACTTTCTTGCTTCCTACTAATTTCTACGTTGAAAAACTAATGAAACACCTTTAGGAAGGTTAAATTTATTAGTTTACTCTCTTGAAACACATAATGCCATCTTTTTATACCCTTAACCCATTAAGATATTGGAAAAGGGGGTGTATTCAGCTTGTGCAAATCTATGCCACAGGCAGCAAGAAGCATCTCCCAATCTCATATTCATATTCTTGCTCCGCATCTCTAGTCGAGACGATTTACCCTGTTCGTCTGATCTCAACATTGGAGCTAGAGATATCAAATCTTAATCAAGCTTATTTAACCTCCATTTTTCTTTTGTTTATTTATTAATAGTCAACTATTGATAGTCTACTAGAAAGTTTGGTGTAAAAGTATTAAAGTAGAATTAACATAAACCACTTTAAATATAATTGAAATTATTAAATTTGATTTGAAATTAAGATTTTAACTTTTGGAATTTAAAATTTAAAATTAAAGTCTGGGAAGCTCAAAATAAATGTATTAAATTATCCAACATTTTTTGCGAAGATTGGAGGAGGATTTCTAACCCAGATTAGAACAGCTATTCTTATTGTATTATTTAAGTTACTACGGGCAAAAAAGTTAAAAAATTGGTTTTTAATGGTCTGAAGAGAGGACTCTGAGTTTAAATATCGAAAGCACTTGAAAAGGTTCATGCAAAGAGTAGTTAGTAGTACAAACATTAAGAGAAAGTGGTGGAAAGTTACAAGTATGTCTCGAAGATACAGAAAAGTTAATTTGGTTTAATAACAGAGATGAATCAATTTCGCCCTTTATTAATTTATGTCAAAATAAAACAGCCATCATCTTACGACGATTAGTCAGAGATGCAACCGTGATATGAAGGCAAATCGCTACCTAGAATCCAGTTAAAGCCACGAACAGCTAAAGAAAGAAACTTCTTCTGTATAGACTCAATTCTGTCTTGGTATACCTATGGGAAAGCATTATTAAACATTTTTGGCAACTAAAAGTATACAACACACGTCTGTATATGTTAAAAATTGCATAACGATCGGATAATAAACACAGAAGTTATTCAAGAATCAATTTGACATGACGCTGGCAGCGCTGCTGGCAGCGACGTCGCAGCAGAATTCGTTCGAGCGCAAGCAGAGACTTGCTTGGAGTGTGTGTGTATGTGTGTGATGTTAAGTAAGAGTGTAAGTGAGAACATAGTCGGGTATACTCGACTACAGCAATCCTACTTGCTTTCTTTTCTGTTTTGTCGATTATTTGGATCCTATTCTCAGCTTCCTATGAACATCTTCATCCTGAATCAAAAATCTCTTCTGTTCACTGCCAAAATGTCTAACCATAAGGTGCTGCTACTCTTATAGCAAGCTATCTGAGATGAATATATTTTGACATCATAACGACAGCAGCCATAATTATAGCATATATTATATAATATATCTTAGAGTAAATAGTGCTATAAATACTCGCGCTGGCAACTGATTAAATAACCGCATATAGAAACAATCTTTTTCATCTCAATGCAGATGAAAAGATTTTGCATAAAAGAATTTTAAAAACAGCTCAGTAAATATGCCAAATCTTGGCAATAGCAAATCTCTGGATTCTGCTATAAATACTCGACAACTTAAGAGGAAAAGCATCAGTTAACTCAACTTGATAAGATGGGAACCAAAACAATTATATTGAGCTGTGCAATGCTAGCCATATGCATTGGGTTCTTGCCCTCGAGCAATGGACAGGACTGTACTGATCCTGCCAACGCAAGTGATCCTGCATGTGCAGCACCACCTGGGACACCACCTGCTGGTGCCCCACCTGCTGCTCCTGGCGGTGCAGCAACGACGCCAGCACCTGCAGCCGCAGTAGCAGCTACTACAGTGGCTGCTGCAGCGACAACAGCTAAAACCAGGTATTGCAAGTTGAGGAGGAGGAGGAGGAGATCTCGTGGTGCCAGGCCTGTCGGCAACTCATCTACTCGAAGGGATAGAGCAGTAGTCCAAGATAGGATAAGCCCAAGAGGCAGAGTCCTTAGAAGAAGCGGTAGAAACAACATGAGCCAGAGAAGAAGGAATCGTCTCGGTTAGGCCTAAGCTCTGAACTATTGAGAATCGACAAACAGAATAGCATATCAAATATAACATTGCAAATGAAATATATTTCAATTTGGTTTATTAACAAGCACTTCTCGGAATCTGCTGGTATATAGCTTGGAATCAAGGTCCACTTACTTCACCAGCCGCATTGCTCGAGTAGCTCATCCGCTTGACTTTCTTGAAGGTGACATCGCTCTCGGCTTGTGCCAGGGCACGCTCCAGGGCGGTGTCCATCTTGGCATTGCGCGACTCGTCCAGGCCATGATAGTCCCGGCCACTGTTGGATGGGAGAGAATATATATAAAACGTGTTAATCGTATGCAGAAAAAGGAACTAAATAATGTAGTCGTATCTAATGTCTTACGCAGCTTGAACTATGTTGCTATAAACGTGAGTAAAGTCCGTAGAAGAATGAATGAAGATGTATAACTAACAGTATATGAGTTTAAGGTCCTGCAGCCATTTTGCTGACCAGAGTTAATGTGGGGAACGTCTTGTAGTAAATCTCTTTTATTTGCTCGTTTTATAAAAAGCAGATGAATTATTTTTGGGTTCTGCACAAAAATGTCATAAAATTTCTTGCAATGATTTCAATTATGCGATAAATATTTTCTGTGTTGCTACCCACTTCTCGTACCACTATCAAAAATTTATTTATATCCTGGACGAAAAAGTACTTAAGAGGGTCGAATCATATGAGGTATAAATACTTTTGTTATTTACCTCTCGAAATTGCTTTGAACCGTATGGTTCATATGGTTCTCGCTACGCCAGAGTCACGGAAGCAAGTGAATTGCTATGCCCTCAGGGAATGTCACGAACAGACACACACCCACACACTTGTACACACACACACACACACCCAATCTCAAAGTCACACATGCGCTCAATTACCGTAACAACAATAAACAACAATTGCAAAATCATAAATATAAACGAGCACGTGAAACTGGAATTATGAGTTCCTCTCTCCTCCACTTGGACTTACCTCATAAACTTGTCAATGCCCCCAGCTCCATGACGGATCGTCGATCGATTGGTCTTTCGCACGGTCCGAAGATCTGTTTCCCAGAAGCTGTCAAGGAGAATAAGAAAAGATTATTAGTTGAACCAGTTTTAAAAGTTGTCAGCTAGAAGTCTTCTTGATTTGATCTGAATCCCCAACTTTTGGATCTATATCTTTGATCTTTAACAATCTTATATTTCCTTAACTTAAGCCACAGCTTTTCCTTAGCCACAACATGAGCGACCAATGAAAGTAATAAAAAATATATAAAAAACTTTTCAACTTTTGGAACTGCGTTTCAGAATCAATTCAATAAAAAAGGAGGAAACAAAGAAACAACAAATAAATATGAAATCATGCACTTTATTCGTATTGCACTAGCCGCCGAATCGGAATGAAAAACAATGGAAAGCCAGAAGCCATATGGACAATAAATGGGTAAAAGACCGCCCAACCATGACATTTATTTGAGGAGAGCTTTGCCCCTATGCCATAAAGGGTGTATACAAGTGGAATGCAGCAGGACAAAATACAAATATTGCATAAACAACTGTTAAATGCTCAGAGCAGAGAGAAAAACAGAGACGATTCGTTTGATGGGTTATGCCCGACTAGCAGGATACCCTGATTAAATTTAGAGGAGATTTTCTCATTATAATCGATCCTTTCTTGGCAAGGATTAGACATAGATATTGTCTGGTCTGGAACTACCCTTTGTCTAAGCTGCCCCTTTGCTACTCCTCCTTGGTCCTCCTTGGCTTTACAGGGTATAGGCAGGCAGTGGCTGGCTGCTGGTTGAGCGAGCGTGCATTTGCCTTAATACGCAAATTTGTGCAGACTGTTACAAAAACTTTAGCATACGAGTATAGTCGTAATTCTGTAAATGTTGACAAAGCTTTGGAGGAGAAGAGAGTTTTGCGCTCGCTTCAAGTAATTTAATGCGCTACTTTATGAGATTGAAGGCCGCAAAGGAGACCAGACATGTGCCAGCCTCCAAGTAGAGGCCATTAGCACGGACACACACTGATTCCAAGATGGCTATTTATTATGGTTGGACTCGCAATAAAACCAATTTATTTTCATTTAGCCTTTTCGACCACTCGGCGTATGAGTAATTTCCTAAGAGATACACGCAGTAAGCCAGTTAATTATGCGATTTGTCAGCTGCCATAATATGGTTTAAAGGTTTATTAAATATATTTCCTACGATGACCTCTGGAAAACACTCTTCACTATATCCTTAAGTGTTTCCTTTGCATAAAAATACTTTAAGAAGCGACTCAGACTTAATTATGCTTGTCATACTTCATTCGTCCTTGAGGGATAAATTGAGGTGTGCATATTGTGTTACCCGTCCTTAAGTGACTTGCTACTTATTGTCTTTACTGATGCTGCTGCTGCTCTGGCTGTAATTAATTACATTAACAAATGGTTGAGGGACTGGTCCGGGACATGATAAGCTTAGAGGCAAGTGGTCTCCCATTGTGTGTTGGATTAAGAATCCACTTACCGCATTAGATCCGGACTGGCTGTGTATGGCGCCGATACTTCCTTAATTTTCAGCACAATTATGGCTGTTATAAAGATGCAGATAACATTCACGACGGTCAGACAGGCTGAGACTATGCCATTGATTAGGAACTCCGTCGGCAAGTAGTCCGTATAGAGGAAGGGGTAGGCGCTGGTTGAGTTCATCGCTTCGTTTTTCAAGTGCGGTATACGCTTCTCCGGATAGATGAGCCATATGCAGGCCTGTGACCAAAATAAACCCTGTCAAATAAACGAAACACAGACTATGAGGAATGCGCTGACCAGGATTAAAGCAATTCGGTCCCTTGAGTGTCGACGCGACGCGTAGGCTTTTCGAGGTCATAAGGTCGCCGCTTGCGCGTTGCCAAATTGAAATTGAAACCGGGAGGAGCATTGCTTTTAGCATACCAAGTAGTAAAGCTGGCCTTGAATTGTTATAAATTTTCATCTACTACACATGCTCACACTACTAGCTAAACACCCACACAATCACACACACACACATACACACATAGATGTAACTTCATTGTCACATTGTCTGCTGGTTGCTTTTGCTTCTGTTTTTTTTTACTCCGATAATTTATAATGCCTCAGCGCATGGCCACACACACTCCGGAAGTGCGTGCCTGCTGGAAAGCTACCATATGTATGTGTGTGTGTGTGTGTGTGTGTGTGTGTGTGCTTCCTCTTCTTTGATTTCTTCTGTTGATTTTGCTTTCTTTTGTTTGTTTTCTTTTCCTACAAATTTATGGGCAGTTTGGCTAACTTATAGCTTATTCGTATTTGAAAATAAAGACGCCAAAAGAAAAAAAATATTAAACCCATACAAGTTCCATTAAAAGTTAAACAGGAAAACAGAAAAGCAATTATTTATTTCTAATGTACTCCTAATATAGAAATAACAACAACTCATTCCACACAGTTCTCATAAGGATATCATTGGATGTCCTCGGTCTGAATCCAATCTAAAACAGCCAATTTTAATTTAGTTTTAAGTATATCGTTGTTTTATTTCATATGTTGACATAAGTTATTGTTATCTCTGCGTATGAGTAATATGAATTTCATATATACTATATATAATTACTCATACGCATCGTTGCCGTCGCACTGCCTGCATGCAATTAATTGTGACACGCTGTTTCGGGGCGATGCAGTTAGCAGATTTTAGGTTAAAAACGTGCCACTGCTGCCTGACAGAGCTGACAGCGTCAGAGTTTTAGTGCGTGTGTCTGATTTATGCGTCTCATATAAGCCAAAAAAGTATGCAGCTGGTGGGGCGGCAGTAGCTGTAAACGGGTCGGCCACAGGGCTGGCAAGAGGTTTAACTTTCTGGCTGGCTAGCACACATGCTCGACCACAATCGTCGGCATGATTAAGCGATCTCAGCGCCATTGTTTCAGCACATGCAGTTAGCAGCAAGGAACCAGGATTCAGGCAAGGAGCAGGAGCCAATGCTCTTTCCCGTTCTTGTAATTTGCTCTCTTGCATCATTTTGTCATGCTTGTGGTCGCCTCTCGACTTCCTTCTGCTCCTTCTACTCCTGCCTCCTTCTGCCATTGTCTTTCTGTCAGAATTGATAAATGTCAGCCAGCCTTGTGTCGCCGGGAGTTTGTTTGTTTGTTTGGCTGTTTGGCTGTTTGGCTGTTTGGCTGTTGGCTTGCATTTCCCTTACGCAGGCTTGCTTGCTTAATAATTTTACGCAACATCCGCTTGTGCTGGGCCAGGGGTGCAATTTGCACTTGAAAATTGGGCCAGAATTTATGTACTCGTTGCGGTTTGCTGCCACAAGCTACCCAAACAGCTGAGCCTCAGCTTGAGCCTCAGTTGGAGCTGGAGCTGGAGCTGGAGCTGGTGATGGTTCTGGTGCCGTAGCCAAAGCTAAGTTACAGTTCAGCATGGCAATCGGCCGCATAGATTTATGACCAAAAGTTTTTGTGCGTTGCACTTTAGATTAATCAGCAAATTGTATTTTGGCCTAATTTATGCGAAGCAGCCCAAGGAATGCAAAGCCAACGTTCGTTCTGCTAGTTTCGGTCTCTGTCCTCATTATTTTAAGCAAATAATCGGCAAGCATTTCCACAGTTTTAAAATCGTTTTCCCCCTTTGCAATCCTTGACTATTTGTCAAACATCAAATACTTTTAGCATAGAAGAGAAGGATATGGAGTACGTGAAAAGAAGTATTTAAAAATTATTGAGAAAAGTAAGATAAAAGTTTAAAAGAGTATTTTCCGGTATATAAAAATGATTGAATATGATTTCAAAGTATATATTTCTTAAGAATATTTCTCCAAATACTCTTCTATTCCATAAGTTCATGTTTCTTAGATTTATTCATAAAGCGTTTTTTATCCAATTATTGCTTTATAGGAGTTCTTTTTTAGGGAAATTATATTAGATTAAATGTTATTTATGATTTATTATAAATAAGAAAGAATTTATTTATATATTTATCATATTTGAAGTTGTTCAAACTTGAACGAAAACTTCTGTTTAGAGAACAATGCAATGTCAATATTTTGATCAAGCTAAGCTCTTTGTAAACTAAACTTCAGCATACTCTCTGACTTAAACCTGTGCAAATAGTCAACAACAAGTGACGTCCGCAAATATATCACAACTTATATTTATACAGAAATGTTTTTCATCCAGGCACACTTCGGCCACATCTCTGCTTAATATTTGTTGCCACTAGCAATCGCTGAATTTGTATGTCATCAAATTATTATGTGCTTACCAATTAAATCAATCTTTTCTGGGGATTTTCATCCACTGAATACTCACACAATTGACGACAGGCGGCAGAAGCGAGGCTGAGATGGCAACTCCAATCAGGGGTCCGGCGGAGCCTTGGAGGAGAGCCACGGCAACGCCAGTGCCAGATGTCAGGGCCCAGAGCACGCCCATCCACAGGGAGCGTACGTTGCCTCTGTAAATTGGAATTTGTGGGGGGTTTATTGAAAAAGCGACTGTGAAATAAACAGAAATTAATTAAACGCACAACAAATGTGTCAAAAGGCAACTGGAGCGAAACTGTGAATCGAGTCACATTTAGATGAAAGCCAGGCTTATCTGGTTTGTCAGCTGGACACGTAGCCAGGTGGCGCCTCCAACTTGTTTTTGCTCTTTTTTGTTTATTTTCTGGCGGTTTTTCTGTTTTGGTGGGGTAATTCGCAACTTTGTCAAGTGTCAGCGGCTTTTGTTATCACTTCCGCCAAACGACCTTGTCGCCGGTTCTGGGGAAAATGTTTTAAAACTTTCCTTTTTTGCGCTTTTTTCTTGTGATTCATGCACCTCATTTGTGCCTACAGTTTGCCTACATGGAAATTCCATGCTATATTTGCCTAACCTCCGCACAACTTTGCTTGATTAATGGCGCTTGACTTTGGTTACACTTTGAGGTGGTTAAAAATTTCCCTTGACTGCAGAAATTATACATTTCATTTTTTTTACCCTGTGGCAACTTTACTTTGCGCCGCAATTTACGCTCAATTATCGGCGAACTTCCAGCTAGGCCCATAAATTAAGGCCTGTATAATGCCTTGGCTTATATTAATACCCTTGCACTCAGTACTATAATAAAGTTACGAGCTGTGACGCTTTTAAGAAGGTAAAAGGTCGTGTCGCTAACCCAAGACTTGAATCTTTTTAAAAGGAAATAACATAAATTTATTTAAAGTGTAACAGATAATTAAGCTTAGTTTAAATATTGATTAAGATCCACTTTAAAATTTGTTAAATTTCTTCTGAGTACGCGGCCTTTTTAGTACCATATTCTCCCGTTGTGTCTGAAGATTCTCCGCATGAACTCGTGGACGTGGTGTAACAGATAATTAAGCTTAGATTCAAATTGATTAAGAGCCACTTTAAAACTTGTTAAATTTCTTCTGAGTACGCGGCCTTTTTAGTACCATATTCTGCCGTTGGGTCTGCTTCTTGAAGCGCTTTATCGTTTTGGTGTCTGGAGATTCTCCGCATGAGCTCGCGGACGTGGTGGCCTCTTCAGTGGAAGCCTCAGTCTCAGTTTCCACAACGGGAGCTCCTTCGACAGGTGCTGGTTCCGGTTCCGCTTCATCTGGTTCCTGTTCGCCTGTTTCTACCTCCACGCAAGCCGGATTCAAAGCGTTGATTAACAGATCGCAGTCGATGCAGTCAGGGTCTAAAGGTGCCAATAGGCAGGAGAGTTGTGCCTCGCAGGTGGGCAGCGTTGTAAATAGGGCCAAAACGGCGCAGATTAAACTAACAGAGGCAGCACTCATTTTAGCCAATTGAATACTATTTAATAATGATAAATTATCATATAAACTAATCACTTTTATAGCAATTTAAAGATGACCCAGAAACGTTTCTATGATTGACACAGGTGTCGGCAGCTGTTCGATAAAACGAATATGCAAATTGCCGAAGAAAAAGAGGTCAATAGATCAAGGTACAAGTGAGAAGTGTGTATGTAAGCAGTGTATATTGATCTAAGGCACACATGACCCTGTTTAAAATCCTCCTGCGATAGCAGCTGTTAAAAAAAAGTAACTTTTTTGTGAGGTTCTCCTTCAGCTCTCAGTCTTTTAGTGTCAAACAAACGCAGCTAATTCGGTGGCCAGTGATGAAGCTATTTTCACGCGCCACGTGACACAATTACGCTCCCACATGCCACCGATCAGAGCAGCTTGAGGCCAGGGCGGTGGCAGCAGGCAGGATACTGTCCATTAGGAACACACGCGCTGGAGGAGATAGATAGATAGATAGCTGACCCAGACAGTGGGTTGAAGCCTGGGCAATCACGCAATCAGGGCAGAGCGAGCGGCTTACGTTATTATTATGATGATTTGTATTTGGACACTGGCCATCGAGCATTGTGTGTGTGTTGTGGGCCATGTGCATGGGCCACTGCTCCATGGAGATGTCAGATTTGGCAACTCAGTCTGAGAGCTGAGAGCTCTGTCTATCTTTTGTATTATTATTTTAACAATTTATTTTGCGCAATTAACACAATTGCCGACACACACATTCATTACACACAACTTCCGTAGAGTTGTGTCTGAGCTTAATTTATTGTTGTTGCCTCTGAGGCACAACACCAGCAGCAGTAGGTGGGGGTGGGGGTGGGGGTGGCTCCTGCGTGTTTAGGCCTAAGCCTATTTGGCCCACTTCAATTCAGGAGATTTACGCAGGCGGCGCGTGGCAACTTGAAGATTTGCGCTTTGTGTGGCCTCGCCAGCTGCTGGCAAAAAACGATGCCATAATAAATGTGTGCTCATATACTTGCCAAGTGTCTATCTCAAAGAATCTGGCTGAGTGTCTTAGGAGGGTGTTAGGGTGCAGCTTTGTATGGAGGCTGGAGGGGGAATCCTACAGAGTGTTTGCCTAATGAGCGCACGCCTCACATTTCGGGCGAACGGATCAGATTAGTTGAATTATTTGCAAGTAATTTATTACGTTTTCGCAGATAGATCCCCAACTGACTTCAAGTTGTATGAGCCGATGCGTAATTAACATACTTAATGGATTTCAATTGTGTCAAAGTCAAAGCCGTTCGAAGCAATCTCACTCTCAATTTAAAAGAAATTACAGACAAACTTTCTAAGCCAGCTCTCGCTTCCAACTGAAGCTGAAGTCTATACATAATGTACTAGCTAAAAGTATATATATATTTATTAATTAAAACCCATTTATTATTACACCAACCTTAAGTAAATTCAAACACAATAAGTTTCTCGTGTTTCACTTGATTTAAACTATTATCATGTCCGCATATTCTCTTTGGCTGTCGACATACGTGTTTACCTCTTTGATATGGCTCCTGGCTTCCGAACCGGTTGTCATAGCATTAATTAAATTATAAATTTTCATTTCAAAAGGCATTCAAGTTTCAACTCAGTTCCGGTGTCTGAGCAGCATTTCAGTTTCCCTTTGACTGGCTCTAATTCGAGTTCAAAGAACTCTATTCTATTGAAACATAACAAGCTACTCAATTAATTACAAGCATACAATACAAGTACTACATAATTATATGCCACGGCTTAAGATATGAATCCCAACAAGTGAACAATGCATCCCAACAATAGAGAATAGAGAATACCTTTGCTGAAACTTACCCACAAATTAGTCAGTTTGACTCTTGTGTTAAACGTGACAAATTCTGTGATATACATCGCAATTGTTATTAATTGAAACTGGCTTTGCTTACCTGCCACGCATCTCCTCCGTGGGCCAATCCGCATTCTGACCCCAAGGCATCTCGGTGGTGCCCAGGATTAGTCCAAAACAGAAGCCAAAGACACAGGAGATCAACATGCCCAGGCCCAGGCACATGAAGCCAACACGCTGTAAGAAAGGGAAAATAATTAGAGTACATACAAATTGGAGATAGGCTTTACTCTGCGATATCCCACATTAAATAATGAAGCTGCATAACAAATAAAAATACGTTAGAGAAGCAAATAAATTTGTTTTTGTTTGCTCTGTGAAGGCAGCTGTAGAATAAATCTACTTTTGGCAAACATTTGCAGCTAAGCAGCTTGCGTTTCTATTTGATTATTTGCACAGTTGATAAAATTCGCAACAGGTGTATTCATTTAGAAATGAATAAATACTTGGGAGGTGTCACATCGAACAATAATTCATATAAAATATAAAAAATGAATCCAACAAATTTAACATTTAAATCCAACTTTTCTTTTCTGTACCATATATTATATATAAATCACGTTGGAAAGGATTAAAACTGCGTGTAGAATGTAGCCTTTAAGCCATTGTATCTAAGGTGAAGTGAAAGGTAGATAGAAAGGAGAAAGGAACAGCAATTTCATGTTGAATGCCAAGTGACGCCAGCCAGCGACACTTTAAGCGAAAATGTAGCATACTTTACAGCGCGCACAGTAGTCGCTTAACGAATAGCGTGGGACAGAGATAGAAAGAGAGAGAGAGACAACGAAAAGCGAGTGGGTGCGTGACATGTTAACCCAAATTTGCAGCCACGCAGCATAAACTGCTTTTGGCAGCTGCACACAAAAGAAAAATGTTCTTATGTCAACCAGATGATGTCGTCGTCGCACAAGTAGAAGTGTCCAACCTCAGCCCGCAACCCCTCAACCTCTCCACCCCGTCACCCCTCAACCCCTCGGGCAACAATTGAAGCAGAACGCATACAAAGCAAGTTCGCTCCCTAACAAGCTGACAACTGCTTAAATATTTTACTAAAAACTACCAACAGAATGCGGTAAATGCAGTTTAAAGAGTCTGCCAAAACAATTTGCCAACTGGCATTAAACTTAACCCAAAGTATAACTTCTTCTCTATTTTGGCTTCTTCTCACACCTGCAACAGGTACTCCACTCGAATTGTAACAACTTTAAATGCTTTGCAAATATTTAATATCTTTCGATCAATAGTTCTGTTTGTTTTGCCTGCAGCTGCACTGAAATTGTGTTTCAATAACATTTAACGATTTCTGACAGTTGCTGCCATAAACATAAATGCATGTGGCCAAAACATGTTTCGTTTTCATTTTGCAACTTTGTGATTATTTTGAATGTTTTCCAACAATTTCATATTATTTGTTGCTTTATTTTTCTCAGTTTTCGCTATCACTTTTTATGTGCCTGTTGCAGTTATTTTTGTGGAATATTTTTTCCACGCTTATCACAACATTTACCAATACAATTTCTGTGTGTATTTTCTCTGTGTAATTCAAGTATATTTGAATAGATCACTAAGCATGGAAATATAATATGCAGGCGAGTGTAATAGAAACAAAAACAAATTCAACTAATAATTGATTCATAGGTGAACTGGCATTAATTTCAAATAATTTAAGACTTTAAAGGCAACTGCTTCAGACGCAAACAAACCCACAGAAAATGCCGACAAAAAGTATATTCGTTTCAAATAAAAATTTAATTGAAATACACACCGCACTTAGAGATACATATGTCTCTATCAGATGGCTGCTGTGGCTACACGTGAGTGCACAGTCTGCAAAATGATGTCAGCAGACACCAACCTGCCCCCAGGGTGAGCCGAGACCGGAGTAAAACCAAATAAACCAAGCCACGGACGTGTGTTGTACTCATTAAAAATGGTAGCAAGAGGATTTTTTCTTACAACATTTGTTGCATATTTTGTTTTTGGGTTTTTTCGGCAGATTCTATTTACCTTCATTTATGATGTCTTACACGTTCCTGAATACGCTTAGAACAAAGTGCACCTGCGACATTTATGAAGCATAACGTGTTTTGAAGTTCCTCTCTGCACAGACAAAGCAGAAATCTTGTCTCTTCCATAGAATTTGACTGTGTTTCGTGGCTGCTGTTGACATTTATAGCTCTCCTGGCAGCAAAAACAACAAGGAGTAAGGAACAGAAACAGGAACAAGGACAGCAAGAGACCAACAAGAAGCAAGTGCTTGATGTTAAGTTTTATTTGCGTCGAGTTGGTATAATTCCTTAAGTGTTTCTTTTCTTTTAAAACGAGTCTCTCAAGTTTGTTTGTTGACACTTTGTGCTGAGTCCAGGCGACTGTTCGCGGCTATTTATATAATTTCAGACACCTAACAGAAAGTTTGAAAGGTAATTAAGCCAGCTTAAGTTGTATAAGGATAACTTGTTAATCCTTAAAGCTTACAAAAACTTTTCATTAACTCAACATACGTAACACATGGTTAATCAGAAAAAACTTTCAATTGAAGCATTTATTTATTCATACACACATCATCGAAGAGTCAACCACAAAAGTGCTGAAAACAGGCAACAAATTCGCATAAAAAGTTGTCGTTATGCATTTGACTACCGCGTTTATCCTTTCTATAGAAATACCAGGCCAAAAAAGTTATAGGCAAAAAGAGAAGGAAATGTCAATGAGTGGCACAGCAATTTTCGATGAATGCTTTTTATTATATCCATCTGTCACTTTCTCATACATAAATCACACCACAACATACAAAAGTGCAGTGCCAATGGATTGTCAGGGTAGCAACTGCATTCAATTTTTAACTCTAACCAAGTTCTTTTTTTGCTTTGTTGGCATGACAACTCGCATAGCTTCTGGGAAAGCAGCACAATTTCTGGCCCGCAACACAGAAATGCAGCACAAAAGCGAGTCAAAATGGGTTTTTGGCCAACCGCAGACACAGACACAGACCCAGAGGAGGATTGCAATTGCAGCTGCTGCACTTACCATTAGCTCTCTGTCCGAGATAATTGCGCCAAATGTAATCGACATAACAGGACCCATAAGCGGCGAAACCAACATCGCCGCAACAATATTCGGTGCATTATTCTCGACTAGACCCAGGGCGGCCAGGGAGCTGCAAGATGGACACTCATTAGGGCAGTAGAGAAAGGAACTAGCAACTAGATCTGTACTCTGTACTCTGTACTCACTCGGCGGTAACAATTAGCAGCAGATAATCAAAGGATAAGGATCCGCCGGCCCGCACACCGTCAACTACCTGTTTTACGGTTAGCTTCGATTTAATTGATTCCACAAAATTGTTCCACTTGGAGGCTTCCTCGGCATCGTCGCTGTAAGAAGTTAAATAAATAAACGCCATTATGCCATCATAAAATCGAATGTCCAATGGCATGTGGCTAATGTGGGAGACCTGAGCAGCTGTGCTCATAGAATTTCCACAGAATTTTCTTTAATTTTCATTAAAAGAAATCCAAAATGGAAACTTGTAATATGCCCAAAACACATCTGCCGTGAAATGGCTTTTGTTTTGGGCTACTACTATAAACGAAAGTTATTTCATTATTTTCTGTGTGAAACAAAACTTAACTTTTCTCTAAAAACTTTACTCGCATTTTATCTTTGTGGCCCAGTTTTTAGCAATAAATCTGGAAGTGAACTCAGCATAACCCCAATCGGGCAGGTGCTTATCTTTTCTGCACGTTCTACTACTGCCAATGCCAGTGGCAATTACCTGCAAAAAGCAAAAACCACTACACACACACGAACAGACAGACAAAATTTTTTTGTCAACAGACGAAAGTCATAAATTATGTGCCATAGACAAATGCATTTAACCCATTGATGGGGTTAAAGTCACTAAATCGCCAGCTTTCATATGTAAATTTGAGCTTTTTTCCTGTTTTCTTTCTAGCTTAGACAGTTTTTACAGCTATTGAGAGGAAAGAGAGAGAGAGAGAGTAGGGGTATCCCTGGACAATAGTCGTAGCTCTTGCCAAAGCCTTAATAAACTTGGGCATAGGCCAAGGCCTGTAGCTTTTGGCCTGGCCACCGTGCTAGTACGTGATTCCTCGTCCTGTGCATAAAGGACACACACAATACAAGTGACAAAAAATAAGCCAAACCCACTTGTCACATTGCCAGCAGGCACACACACACACACACAGACACAATGAATGGTGCTGAAAGTGAGACCTGCGAGTGAAAGTTAATGAAATGACTGTCGACTTTTGAGAGTTGGCCACAAAAGAAAGCATCGAAATTAGTCTCAGACAAAGCTGAGGCTTCTATCGCTGACAAAGGCATCCGAATTATGGCTATACATGTTCATAATACTCACAATGGGATTACTCATACGAGTACGTACCTGGAGTCATCTCGCATGTTGGCCGCATCCGTGATGGCATCATAGCTAACGCTGCAGGGCAGAACGCTGTAAAACAAAGCAGAGAGCAGAGAGCAGAGCAATCCTCAGATGAAAGGCCAGAGATGCATTTGAATATGGAAATATTTGTGCAGCTGGAGCGAGTCATGCATAGTTTTGTGGCATTGTGCCTGACTCCATGGAGATGTCTTGATTCTCGCCTGCTCTTGGCATACCGATTTGACAGCTGTGAAGCTCTTGATGCTTCTGCTTAATCCTACGACCACGACTGCGAGGAGGATGCCTCAAAGGTTGCCGCACAGATGTTCTCGCTCGCAGGGTCAAATTTAATTGCATTCTGTGCACATTAAACAGCTTAAATATTACTTTTCGCACCCGTCCTTTGACCTGCCACTCAACCACCCCCTCCCCCCTCCCCCTTTGGCTGCATTTCAATGCAGCAGCTTAATGCCATTAAATGATTATCACACCTTCTTGTCCCAGCTGTCGTTGCTACCTTCTTCTGCCGGCATCTTCTGGCTTCTTCAGCTATCTTTTGGCATCTTCTGCCTGCTCATCTTTAATTTACTTTGTAGGGCTACTTAGTAGAGTTCATTGTTTTTGCTTAATACCAAGCAGCTCTCTGTTGCTTAATTTACTTCAAGGAGCAGACAGCTCCCTCCCTCCCCCTGTTGGAAATTCATTTGGCATTTAATACGTTTCCCATTGTAAGGGATGTTACTTTCAATTAGTTCAGTTTTATCTTGATTGGGGAATGCCATTACAAGCGTAGACTGTAAAACTACACAGGAGCTTAATCCGACTGAAAGTTCTTTTTAATATTACCTCGGCTGCTTCATAGATTTAATCAAGTTTTACTACCTGCTAGACACCGAAATTATATTGCATTATTTCAACCAGACCCAAGACCAAGCTCGTAATCAACGAGTCATGGAAAGTTTAATAACCTGGCAGCAGTGTCTGCTGCTGGAAGATGACTCTCAAAGCGAGCTTGAAAAATTAGATGCTGTCAGGAGAATAAACCCTCAAGTGTAGGAGATTCCACACACAACATGCACGTGGTCGTTATGTCGATGGAAACTGGAGAAAGGTGTTGGCAACACTTACTTTTCTGTTCCTTAGCTTGCAACTAAGAATTTTCTAATTAATATTCTACTATTCTCGGTACTCTGTCATCCCTGCCTATGGCTCCATATCCTACGCTAGTTTCACTTACACTTGACAAAAGCTTTCAATTTTCAATCCGGAGCTGTCCAGCTGTTGCATAGCCGGCAAATCGATATGTCGTCGCCTTGGGCCACACGGCTAAAGCATCAGTTTTAGCTTCTCGTCCCTACCGTTTCCGCCTACAGGCAATCAAAATATGAACTTGCCTCCGCACCTTTCTGAAGTCCCCACTGTCCTGTCCCTCCGTTGCCAGGCCCTTAAGACCCTAACAACTGGATGGCACCGAGTTCTTAGCTAAAGCTGCGCTCAGCCCTGCCAACGATGGCTGCATTTTTTATTAAAAAAAAGCAAAAACTAGGGAATGAAGAAGAAGAGGGAGGGGATCAGAGCGGAGTCTGACCAGCTGTTGCATGGGCAATAGTTGACGCCTTGTTGGGCTGCCCGGCACGTTTGCCGTTTGGCGGTGCCTTTCAATGTCTCAACTTACCTGACACTGGAATTCAATTTAGTGCCAATGCCCAGCTCCGTGAGGCAGTGGAGAGTCGTCTCGCAGGCATCGCCAGCTTGCAGCGGGAAAACGACGTGATGGAAATAACCTTTTTTACTTGTTGTCCAAGTAACATGCTCAATCTCAAGCTTGACAAGTAACTCCTCAAGTACCTGGCAAGTGAATAAGAAGAATAGCAACCACAGCAACGGCTTAATAAAAACAGTTATGTATCTAATAGGATTGTTATTCTTATTGTTAACTACTCTTCTGCTCTACTACCCCAATATGTACTCAGTCTTTGGCTTATGCAACTTATGCAATCATCAATCTTCTCGGGAGCTTCTTTATTTTGAGCGCCAGCTCTGGCTGATGATCCTCATTCATCAAATTCCACTTTGACCAATTGACCAGCTTTAAGACAATTCGGTTGCCACTGGACATTGTTTCCCCCTTGTGCTATGCACTGTGCTACAGTCACGTTCCTGTCGGTTAAGTGCATCCACACGAGACAACACAACAATCGTTGAGTGCCCTTAACCACGTCGCATACTATACAGAAAGTCAGCTTAAAGTGTTGGGACTAGGATGGGGACAGGTATGAGTAACTGCCGAATGGACTCACCTTTTCAAGCGGCACCACTAAATTACGACTGTCCAGTGGCACAACCTTCGTGCCAGTAGCACCGACGCCTGTTCCGGCGGTTCCAGGACCACCCGCCCCGCCTCCTGCCTTCTTGGCAGCTGCTGCTGCCGCTGCAGCGCCACGACCCTGTCCAGCACCACGCCCAGCTCCGCCCACGCCGCGTCGATACTTGGGCACATTCTTGTCACGTAATTCAACTTCGAGTCGTAGTATTGCGTTGTTATTTTCCGGAAGATTGATGTTCAGATTATTATTGGGATGATGCCCTTGGCCACCCACAGCCTCCGCTCCCGACGACTCAGTTAGACCATGATTCGAAGTGCCTACAAGTAAATGAAAAGGTGATGTGCTAAGCCTAAGACTCTAGACGTATATAATTCCGGTTCAAAATGAGAGACACGCATTGGCTATCATTGCCGTAATAACAGTTCTGGGAGTCTTCTATAAAAGTTCAAAAATCGTTAATGTTTTCTGAGTTGAATTAAAGTATTTAAAATTTATTTATTAAATATACATTTTTTAGCTATTAATTATTAATTAATTTGCGTTTTATCCCTTTTAAATACTCGTAATAAATTGAAATTTTAAATTCTCCTCTTTTGACCCGATTTATTTTTGTAATTTGCCAAATTACTGGCCCATTGTGTTAAGCATAGAATAAATATTTGCAATTTTTTGGCTGGAAGCGTAAAAGCAAGCTAATTAGTTAGCTATATTTAAATAGCATTAATTAAATTAATGGCCTAAGCTAAAAACAACGCACAATTGTTGATTATATATTATGCAATCGAAAGGATTAAATGAAACGAATTTAATATTGTTTTGTGGTATGAATAAAATTGAGGTTCTTCAAGGAATTTGTTGGCCTGAGCTCCACTTGTGTTAAATAAATAAAATGGCAGGCAAAAATCAAATCAAAGCCTACATAAAAACCAAACAAAGGATCACAATTTATTACACACACACACACACACACACACATAGACATAGAGACAGACATTGAAATGTTATAGAAATCCCCGCACATTGACAAATGCCAAAATGAAGCTTAAATAGGCTTAGGTCAGGGCATAGTACCAAGTTTTCGCAGTGTAAGTAGCCAAGTTTTTGTTTCACATAGTTTCTTGTGGCCAACTTGGCCAAAAAGAAATCCACAAGTTAGCCCACACTCCCCCTCTCTCGCTCTTTCTCTCTTTCGTCCTTGCTCTGTCTGTCTGTGGCGCCACTTGAGGACTGCGCAATTTTCGG
The DNA here is from genome assembly GCA_035045065.1 of Hirtodrosophila trivittata. NCBI lineage: Eukaryota > Metazoa > Arthropoda > Insecta > Diptera > Drosophilidae > Hirtodrosophila > Hirtodrosophila trivittata. Next base: position 6,617,213 of record JAWNNK010000022.1, read on the forward strand.
GGAAAACGCTTCGGCTTGGCATTGAGCCCTGTGATTTATGTCTGGCACCTCTGCCGGCTCTTCAATGACTTGACACAAGTATGTACTAGATGTCAAGTTTTTATTTTGCCAAAGTAATGCCCTCAGGAAGTTGGTTTTGCATTTACTCTGGTGTGTGTGTGTGTGTGTGTGTGTGTTGTCATGTGGCAAGCAAACAGGGGCATGTTTATTGCCTACTTTTGCATCAGGAAAAGTCATTTATTTTACTTTGACTTTGAGCAACTTTGTTCACGCCCTGCAACAGACTCAGCCCCGCATCGGTTCCATTGTCATTATCAGCCATTGGGGCCAAGAAAATTAATGATGCTGCTTGGCTTTTGTTTCATATATGAGTATTTAAATAAATATTTGATTAATAATGGTTGGCACACACTCCACACTGATAAGTTGACATATTTTTTCCAAGGGTTTCGTTATATAAATTATGGTATTTGATAGGTTTTTATTGCCAGCAGTTTTTTGTTTTTGTCATTGATTATGATAAATTAATAGCTCATGTTTTTTGCCTAATGACACTTGATTGTTAAAGTTTTTGTGTTAAAAATTAATGAGTTCTTTTATGCCTCATCTGCTTTATCACTCATTAAAAATAAAGCAAATGTGTGTAACAACCTCAAGCCAAATCCTGAGAACATTTCACATTCATTCGAGTCGAGCTAGTCCTCTGTTTCTGACTCCTTTTGAGAACTCATCGTGCATTTGCCTCGTGGCGTTAGTTATCTTTTGGTGTAAGATTCCTCTGAAGCTCCCCTATGCCCACAAATTGGTAGTTCTCGAAAAGCTTTTGGTAACAGTACAAAACGTAATGCAGAGAAATTCAATTTGAGACACAAATTAACTTGATATGCTTATGCAGCAGCAACAAATTTGATTAAGTTTTACCGCGCTTCGTACATCCACCTCGATTTTGCATGATACTTTGACTTTTTGAACTCTGCATCTCGTACATTCTGTTTGTGAGTGTATAAACATGCCACATGCCACATGCCTCGCCGCATCCTTTCCACATGCGAACACTTAACCCCACTCAGTCTGGCTAATTAAAATTTAATATTCAATTTTTAGACAGCAAAATGTTAGCGTACAAACCTCTTTAAGCGGGACGTGTGTATGTGTGTGTGTGTGTGTGTGTGCGTGTGTGTGTGTGAACGTGTTGTGGGCCACATTCGTGGCATGCTTTTAGAGAACATTTTTACACTTTTACGATGTCATAAAATAATTAATAACGCCACTAAACAACATAATTACGCGCCTAAGCACCGCATACGGCAGACAACTGATGGCTGTCGGAGAGTGAGAGTGAGAGGGAGAGAGGGTGGCGGGGGGGATGGTGTGTTGGACATGTTGTGCCACAATTTTGTGCAGCGTGTTAACAGAGCGGCAAACAAATTTGCAACTTTCTATTTAATTAGCACTCAGCGCTTATTCAATTTCTCTCCCGCTTTTGCCTACTTACCGTAAATCAACTCCCGCTCAAAATTCGCCGTTGGCACTACGATTAGGAAGACAACGCCCGGCATTCTACGGATGATACAGCCGTTGTTCCCTCAGGAGAGAGGCAGTCGAGGAATCTGTGAATGGCAAAAGGCAGATAAATGGCCATTTTAGTTTACAAATTGTGTGCTTTATCCAAGGGATGAGCCAAGCACCGGATGGTCCAGGAAGCTGCAGCTGGAGTACATGAATACAAAATTGCATTTGGCCGGATAGCTGGATAGTTGGCAGCACGAAAAACTTGGCAAGCTGCTTGCCAGAAAAGTAGCCAACACCAAAAGGGATGCACTATTAGCACACAAGGATGCATCTAATATACACTTAATAGGTGCATCAATAGCTAACAGTGGCTTATCACAGTCGACGACCTTTTGAAGTGTTTCGCTAAGCACTTCAATCAAAACTTTGTCTAGACTAATTGACAAAGTTTCCTTTGCTGCTGCTGCAGTTAAAACTCATTAGGTGGCAACTTTTGCTCCAGTTGGTGGTCAAAGGCTTTCTGCCACTTTGTGGAACAAAAAGAATTTGCATCAAATGTCTTGCGATACGCTTTGTAGTCGTTGACTGCGCTTTGCTGCCAAATTGCAGACCAGACGCTACTCAAGGAATACTTCAGAAATGCGAAAAGGTAACCAAGTTGAGAGTTTAAATATGCATTTTATGCGCCTTTCAGTTACCTCTGCTCTTTATTATTTAACTTGGCATATTTCCATTGGTAATTTTCCTTTATCAGTGGTAAAATGTAAAATATCCTGCAGCTACGCAGAAGTGGCAACGTCCTGGCAAGAGATGCCTTAAACACTTTCCGTGTTCCCACTCTCAAATGTTGAAATTAAAATGCCATTAGCACAGAATTAAGATAAAAATGATATGAGCAAAGGCAACCGGCAAAAAGCCGTTCTGCCTCTCTATCTGAGGATGAAGATATCTCCCAGGACAGGAGCTGATTGTGAGCTGTGTGTGTGTTGCCGGAAAATCGAAAGAAAATAACTGAGATTTGCGTAGGCATGAGAGTATAATTTAATTATATATTATATATGATTACATTGAATGAGGTTGAGTGAAAAGTTACTTTTTTAATGGAGATCTCAAAGATTTCTATCAACGTTTAAGTTTTTATTCCAACAAGATCGAATCTATATGCTGATAGTAATAAACTGACCGTTTCTATAGAAGCTCTGAAGCAAACAGACTGAGTTTTTAATTTTGCACACTTTTACTTAAAGCATTGTGCCCCAGAGAAAGTTCCACCAGGAACAGAGCAAGGAACCTTCTGTTTGGCCTCCTTCCCTCCTTCCCTCCTCCCCTCAGTCCCTTGTCAACTTTTGACGCCACTCCACGGCGCATTGACTGTTGTACATTTTTTGCTCTTGCACTTGGAAGTTTTCACTTTGTGGAATATTTATTAAAAAACAACGGGAAAAAGAAAGAAAAAAACGAAAAGAAAAGAATATTCTTTAATATTAACCGAAAATATTTATTTTCTTACTTGCTGCCTGCATTTTTTTCATTAATTTCGTAACTATATATTTACATAAGTTGAGTAAAGTTTGGCCGCGTTGAAGACACTGCTGGTCACTTGAGAAGTGGAAAGTGGAAAGTGGAAAATGGAAAATGGGAAACTGGGAAACTGGGAGACTGGCAGAGAAAGAGACTGGGAGAACCGTTCCGGGATTTACTTTACACTTCAGTGAAGTATTTTTTCTCCGGATGTTGCATTGTTGATATTTGTGCACCCCCCAACAATGGATCCGAGCGCTAATTTGTTCAAGCATTTTCCTCAAGGCCTGCTCTCTAATTAGAGCAACAAAATTGCATTACTTTTGCACTTGAGCAATATAATTATGAAGTGCACCCGAAAAATAATAGAAGGAAAATGCCTTAAATATAATAATAGAGAGAGAAAAAAGTGCTTTAAGACTGCCTTGGCACGTCTTGAAGGCGTGAACAGAAAATATTGTAATAACTACCAATAAGCGGCTGATTGCCTCAACGTCTCAAAGTTTTTAGTTTCCCATTTTCCATTTCCCATTTTCCACGCTCACCACTTGCCCTTGGTTCTAGTCATGTCATGCTGTGTGCCCTGTGTGCAATATTGAAGTCAACTACTTGTACTTAAAACGTCCTGCCAAGCGCCACCCAAGGCAATTTTCCTTGTGTTGTCAGCTTTGATTTCATGGTTTGCTGCTTGCCTCAGGGTCTTTGCCTCTTTTCTAGTTTTTGTTGCAGCAGCAGCTGCCACAGTTTACAATGCCTTAATGTTGTGTTAATTAAAAGCGCTAATTGGGTAGAATGAAATCAATGTGTGTGTGTGTGTGTGTGTGTGATGGTGTGCTTCTAAGCCCTTTCGTTTGTGCAACATGTAAGAAAAGCTGCAACACTTGAATTGCATTTTATATACCAAACTTACAACTGGTTGGCAAAGTCTGTCTCTCAAAGGAAGAACTACAATGCCAGTGAATGTCTTTTTAGCATAATATTTTCTTTATTTTCTAAGCCTTAGATATCTTTAACGACTTCTGGATTTAAGCCCAGTAACAAAGGTAGCAACATCGCAGAGACTTTTCTTATTTTTAGCTACTTTTTCATTCCAGACTTAAATACTTTGCTTGTTAGTTTTTGTAGCAACGTTTTTCTTCATTTTGATGTAAAAGTAGTTTTTATTCCTGTGAACAATTTTCACATTTTTTCCACTGAAAATACCTTAAATTGCATTTTTTTTTGGCTTTGACTTTTCGCCTGTCCTCTTTATGCCGCTCCAGTGGCAAATGAAGCGTTGCTGTATTGGCCCAAAGTTGCTAAGTTAACGGTATTTCTAATGACAGTTTTTGGCTTAAAGCAAAACCAAGTTGTTTGCTTCCTATTTGCAGCTACAGCAACAATTTGGTAGGAAATGTTTGGGATATTTCTCTGTACATCTCCAGCCCTGGCTTAAAAGTCGTTGACTGCAAAAGCCTGTGCCATGAAAAAGAAATAGCTCAATAATATTAATATTTAAGTAGACAGTTGTAGTCACTGGCAGCGGCCAAACACTGGCAAAAGTTTTGTAAAAACTTTCTGGCCAGAGCAACGACCCTCGCAATGGAGCCGAGCGACCAGCAACTGCGAGTAACAGCAGCAAACGACTTCAACATAATGCATAATCATTTAAATAAGGATAAGAACGACACTCCAGCCGCACTGGCCGCACTATCCACATACCCTGGCCCCAGATTATGACACACAGTGGTGCAACATGGAAAAGTTTCCTTCGGCACAGGCAAAATTGCATTCCAAAGCCAATTTCAGCGGCCAAAGGAAAAACTTTCAACTTCCAGTTGCCCAGATAAGAAAATAGCCACAGAAACGGAAAGAAAATGTCCCATCAACTGTTCTTTTACTAAAAAACTCTATTTATACTCTACATATTAATAACAGACGGAAGCATGAAACATTTCTTTGAGTGTAATATTTATTTAATTCCTACTCTTAAGACAATTTAGAGTGTTAGACAGAGGAGATGATTTCTGATTCCAGACAAAGCTGAGCTTGTTTGGGATTGGAATAAACGAAATATTATTGTATTTTCTATGCTTACAAAAGAGTTAATTTATATTATCATTTATTTAAGATTATGAGAAGGAAAACTTAGCTAAAAAGGTGGAGTTTCAACTGGTTAAGGACTAAGCTGTGTGAGCTTATAAAAGTTGATGTTAACTTATATGAAATCCAACTATGTTTGGCCCTGGCGTATTTGGAAGCCTTTAACAAATTTACAAGTTTCAAGTATTCAAATATTATTCTTTTGTATTAACGTAAACAAAAAAATATGTATAAAATATATTATATACATCTGGGGGTATTTATAATTGAAAATTGATTAAAAGTGCTCCAACATTTGTTGCATGGAATTGGAGAAGATCCAGAAAAGCCCAATCAGATGTTACCTTTATAAGTATATTGATAGAAGAGTTAAAAGGCAGAGGATAGAAAGATAGAAAGATAATATTGATATGATGTAGAAAGTGTGGAGAATATCAAAGGATAGAATGGAAAGTGAGGGATAAGAAGGTGCTGTAGCCAGAAAGGAGGTTGATTATTTCTACCAAGATAAAGGTAAAGAGAAGATTTCAAAGAAGAAATTATTTGTATAACATGTAAATATATGTCTATATATCTGAATCTTTTATTAATATAATTTATCTTCTTTCAATTGCAGCTAACACGTGTCTTGCGCAACTTTAATATAACAAAGATAAACGATCTTGAACTGATTTCGAATACCACCGATCGTCTGGATATAACATTTCATTTCTTTGGCATAAAGGGAGATTCCAATCGCATCCGAGAGGTCATAACCCGGATGGTAGAACGTGGACGCATTGGAAATGTGACACTTGTCTCAAACTATCATCACTTCGACGAGAATCCACCGCTTAACATGTTGGTAAGTCTCTTTGTGATAAACTAAGCTTAGTTTAAATCTTTTGTATGATTTTCAGTTAAGTCTTTAAACTTGATTTGCATAATAATTAATTTCAGCTGCACTTCATGAAAATGTCATTTCACAGACAAGTTTCGATTGCACTTTACAGTTCGAGAGTATTTTTGCAAATAAATTGTGTGATGTGTGGAGGGCCAATCAATCAATCGAAGCACTTCATTATTGATATCTCTGGCTCTGGCTCTCTGTCTGTCTGGCTGTCTGGCACTTTTATTAATAAATACGAGGGCATATTTTACATAGATACTTCCGTTTTTTATATCCGTTATAAATTAAACATTAATTTATTTACTTTGGCGACACGTGTGACAGAATATATAATAAAAACGACAACAGCATTAACAGCAAATATACCACTAAAAATAACAATAACAATAACAATGTTAATAAATATGCAGAAACATGAATATGTCAACAATGCGGCACTTGTCACTTGCCATGCAACAAGGCAAATAATTATTTATTAATTGTGGCAAGCAGATGAACAATTGGCCTCATCAGGAGGCCATCAGGTCGACACTGGCTGCAATTAAGTTGCATTAACATAACCGACAAGCCGGAAACCACAGGGCCTCCTGCCCCCAAAAGGACAACACAGAATTTGTGTGCTGGTTGACAGGAGCCGAGGGACCGGAACACTCAAATAACTCCTTTAACCGTACATTCAGGACGTGGGCATCTAATTAGTGAATATTGTGGTTTTCTTTCGTTACAGGACCTCAGTGTCAATCAACCACAAGCAGCTGTGCGCGAGGACAGTGAATTTATCATATCCTGCACGGCCCAAGGATCATCACGTATGCAATTCCAATGGTTCAAAGATGGCGCCGCCGTAAACGCAACAAAGGCCACGAGGTAAATTTCACTTTAAGTATACATAACATATAGTATAGTCCTTTCGATTCCGGGAAATTGGGTTAAAACTTTGTCACAGCTGATGAAACAGGAAACTATAAAACAAATACTGCACTTCAAATATCGAAGATTGAAAATAAGCTTCGAGTGCCACTCGACTAGGAAATACCCTAAGGAAAGGCATCTGTATCGAGTATATATAATCCATTGATGGATTAGTAGCTAAACTTTGTTTATATATCGGAATAGGGTATACCAAATCACACTTGGCCGTTTCCAGAAATTTTATTAAAAGCAAATAAACAAAAAAGAATTCAGTCAGTGCTGAGGGTGGTTGAAATGCTTCGGATTTGGTTGGAGTTTCGGTGGGGTTTCAAGCACAAGTGTTCAATTTGACTTTATGACTTTTACACATCAATAAACATGACATAAAAAGCCCTGGCGAAAATAAAAACGAAACGGCCAAAAAGGATAAATAAGTCAGGGCAAAGATAAAGATTTGTCAGACGAGACATCGAAGCTAGTCAAAAGCTCACAGAGAGAGAGTTGGACAAGCCTAACCGCAGTCGGCCAGGGCAAATGATTGATCATAAACCCTAGGATGGGCAGGCAGAGCACATCTGCGGAGCACACTACACACACACACACACACACACACACACACACATGCATAAGAGTGTGTGTATACGAGTATAAAGCATAGAATTCTCACAACCTTTGTGCCTGGGCCCCCGCCTCTTCTGCCCCTCTTCGCATGTTTGTGCCATATTACATAAAAAGCATATGGCCGTAACTAACGAGGGGTTGTTACTTGGACGACTGCTCGGCTATTGGGGCTGCTGGGGTCTCTATGAGCTTAGCTTTGGCCACAACTAACGGGCCTTGTAGCCTTGACAACTTTCCATGCTGTTTCTCAAAGCATAGGACTTTAAATTTGTTCCACTGGCTAGGGGAGAAACTGAGAGATGCCTGAGGTGGCATAACAAACGATTTGAGGCATGGTGTGAGAAGTTACGCTTGTTATTAAAAACTGCATGTTAAAACATAACCATGGTAACGCGGTATAAGAAGTATGTCCAAGCTCTGCTTTAACCTCTCACCCCAAGATCAAAAGTCATCATAGAAAGCTTTAAACTCATTATACATTGATCAATGTGGAGTCAACAACAAAGAGGGAGCACGAAATCTCCTTAAACATTATAAGGAAAATATGGGAGTGGGATATGAAATTTGACGTATTGATTGATTACGCGGAATCTTGTTTTATATTAAAAAATAAATGAAATTAAATCGCGTTTAAGAGAATCCTCAATGTAACTTTATACACGCTTCGGTATTTAATTTAAATGTTATTTCTATTGCTTCGTGTGTTCGAGGTGCTCAAATTGCAATGGAACATTAATCTAAGAGTTTTCAGGAAATTAACACATTCGTTTCAATTTGGATTTGACTTTTAAATCGTTGATTGTCCTTTTACCATGGTAACCACATTTGGATTACGTCATCAAGAACATTTTTAACTAAGCTGAAAACAATTTATATATTTGATTGACAAAGCTCCTTTTTATAAATAGAACGAAGTGTGCGTGGGTGTGCGAAGTGTGTGTGTAAGTGCTACAGCTACTGATTATCGTATAGAGAATGTGTTACACGTGTCCTGATCCCTCCTCATGCAGAACAAGTTGAACGCATCGATGTGTAAATAATTGAAAAGTGTACAAAAGCCACAAACACATGTTCCAGCGTGAGTGCAAAATATGAGTAAATATTTTAACTAAAGTTAACTGAAGCCACTCACTTGGACATTTACTAACTCCCGCATTACACAAACGACTAAGCATTGGGTCAGTGGTAGCTTCAGTTACTTGCTAGTTGGCTCTCCCTCTCACTTTTGCGTAGTAAAATAACCGGAAATAAGCGAATTTATAATGCTTGATTTCACTTGGATAGAGGGGCAAGCCAGCGTGCGTGATTTATCACTCCTCTCGTAACTATTTTGCATAACTGGCCAATACCCAAAACATTTTTAAGCCAACTTAAAGTGTTAAAACGATAATATGCCCAATTCTGACCCAGTTAGCAGCTGCAGAACTCGACACAAGCCAAGCCGCCAGCTCTAGCTCCAGCTCAAGCAGATTCAGATTCCCATGCGAGGTAATTAATGCAATTACATTCCAATCACGTCGCTTACGTATCCCCAAGCTATCACAACTTAGCGAAGGCCGACACTTTGATTAACATGCCGAGCCCCCACAGCGAGTCACCCATGGAAATATATGTAAAATAATCTGTAGCATACACCAAGGCGCGGCAGTTAATTTTGTTGGGAGTGCGCTGATATTCTGTTATTAGTTTTAGGATTGCCAGAGGACATGTATACATATATATAACAAATAACGAGTATTTCTAGTTCGATTTTGTGCAATGCATTCATTTATTAAACTAGAATTACCTGCTCGCGGCCGAACTAATTGATTCGATTAGCTGCCGCTGATGGAAATTGAAATTAGATTAAATTTGTTCTACGGAACACAGGATAATTATGGTTTTTATTCACTTGCAGCTGATTCACTGATAACTATTAGACTGTTAGAGCTACGTACTTGTATTTTAAATGAATAATAGTCTCTTCAACCAATTTATTGTGTATTGTGCCGCAAGCTGCAGCAGACTGAAACTATTTGCTGGAAAAGCTTTTCAAGATGATATTTCCATTGATAGATTTTTGCTTTACGAGCAAATGTTAATTTCTGAGACACGTGCAGCTAAAAGCTTGTTGCAAAACAAAAGCAAAACAAATAAATTAACAATAATAGCATAACGTCATTCGCAATACGCTGTGGAAACTGACAGCTCTTTCATAAGATTGACTGCTGCTCAAAGATAAACGACTTTTACTATTTCTAATATTAAATTTTTCAAATTCATTTCCCACTTTGAATATACTTCTATTAGTTAAAATCGTATATAACCTTTTTGACAAACCCGTCAACGACAGAGTACTTTTCAGCCAATCTATTTAAGACTCTGTAGTTCCATTTAAGAACACAATGTCACTTCGCTGTGTCAACTTGTAGTCACTTTTGGCTAGTTTGCTACAAAATTTGTCAAACTGTAGAGCTAACAGCAGAAATTCAATTTCAGCAGCCAACCAGGAAAATTGCCTGACCCCCAGCACCACATACATATATATATATATATATATATATCCTTATTTTATAAATTGGCTCGACCCGGGGCCAACAGCAACAATAACAACAACAATAACAAAAACAAAAACAATGCAACAGCAAATGTCTTGACAACGCCAATGCTGGTCTAGGACAATGCAATATTATATATATTTTTGCTACAACTCCGTTTTGTTATACTTAAATACATATACAAGGTGTCTCTGGTGGCAAGAACAAACTATTGAAAGCCCCAAATTATATATTTAATAAGGATTTATTAGGTTTGCCAGCAGGTTAAAGTGAAGCAACTGACTGTGTTTCTAGGGTTAAGGCCAAAAGGCCAACTCCAGCTTCATTTCAAGCCATAACCCTGACCTCTTCTCATATATATAAAAGGTAGTTTCGATCAAGCCTTAACAACTAAATAAATTGTCTACAAATTCGATATTAAAAACGGATATAAAAACTTACTTCAGCTGCCACTTTTGGCTACTGTCTTCAGCTTCATAAAGCTGCTGCACCCTGTTTAAATGTGGTACACACTCTCATATGTGAGTCATGCTGAATGAGGGTCACGATTTTCATTAAATACATTTGCCACAATGTGTAGACAACGTTTAAACTCATACGCTGCAAGTATGAGAGGCGACAATGCCACAATTAGTTGCATAAAGACGTTGCCGCTGTTTCATAATGATATTGGGCATTATCGCATAATGGTTTCGCTTGTCTGAAGATTGTTTCCAACTCATTGGCGCCACTTCTCTCTGTGTGTGTGTGTGTGTTGTAGTGTGTGTAAAAATAGCTGCAAGGGTTGTGTTCTGTCAGTACACAAGAGTATTGATCAAACAATGTGAGCTGTGGGTCGCTCTACTTTCCGGCAATGGCTGGGAAAATTTATGCGTTTCGGAGTGGGGGCAAATGGTGCAGAAGCTTGCGATATTTATGCGAGGCAATGGAATGATTTCACAAATAGCACAGCGCAGTTGGTACCTGGGCCGGGCAGAGGTACAGTCGAATCGAATTGGTACGGCTCGAATATCTTTGCATAGTTTTATTTCGAGCGGGTCGACTAGTTAGTTAGCTAGTTAGTTAGTAAGTAAGAGTCGAACAGGGTGGAAGATAGCAGAGGACAACGGTTTTTTTGGCGCCCTCAGCCAAAAGCAACTCGTTTGCTCCGTGTGCAACGAAACAAAACACACACCAGACACACCACAGGACACCACAGGACACCACAGGACACCAATCGAAACGAAACCATACCATGCCCATACACTGGGACTGGGATTGGGAGCACGAGCACGAGCACGGCGGCGCTCATTATCACTGGCCGTCGCGCATGCATTGGGCAACGGCTGAGCCCAAATGCCGACAGCGTCGCTACTACCTGTCCCACGAGATGGACGTGTGCGCCCGGGAGTTTCATCTGCGCGTGGATGATAGCGCCTGGTGCCACGGCTCGTGTCTGGTGGGGCGCGTGGTCATCGAGACGGGCACGGAGCCCGATTCGCTGGGCCGCGGCACCTTCAAGGTGGTGCTGGACGTACATCACTTCCAGTTAGGCGAGCTGACGGTGAAGGCCAAGAACAGCGACACTATCTGCGTGGAGGGCAAACAGGCGGACGATCGCGCCGAGAACGGTCAGCTGTGCATCACGCGTGAGTTTACGCGCTGCTACAAGCTGCCCCGGCATTATGATGCCACTCAGGCGCGTGCCACCTTTTCGGCGGACGGCATACTCGTGGTGACGGTGCCAGCACCACCCAAACTGGATGACGTGGAGCGTGTGGTGGAGATTGAGCCCACCGGTAACTACTTTGGCAGCATTGCGGATCCCAGTGCGGCCAAGGCCATTGAGCAGGCGGCGGCTAACGATTCAGGCGATGGTGGCGAGGTGAATCCTGCTGGCACAGCGAAGGATAAATGAAGCTGGCGACGTCTGGCGGTCGCGCGTGCCTGGCGTCCTCTATGCAAGTGGAGGAAGCGCTTCCTATAACGCGTCAAGGCCGTCAGAGTCAGTCGTCCAGCTTGAAAGAAGCTAAATAAGAGTATGAGTATATGGATTAATCAAAGATCAAGCAGACTTAGTAAGCCTGGCAAAGCCATTGATGCAACTGCATCCTAAACCAATCGCACACACAGAGCACCAAGCACCAAGCACCAAGGAAATAATACTCTATTCAAGTTAATCGAATCTCTAGTTGAATTGTTAGTTACGTTCTTGTTAACACTTAGTGAAATTGTTGAAAACGTTATCAAATATGGCTCCCTAGAATCTTTAACTATAACATAATAATACTTAAGGTGTAATCGCATTGCTCTTAGATTTTGCTTAATGCCAATAAAGGACTTTATCATTCCACACACCAACAAAAAAGAAAACCATCCTGAAATCTTCTTTTCTTATTCTTAATAACCCTTAAAATAGATATTCTAGATTTAAGCAGTCTTTTGTTTCCGGGAAAACATGCGATTTCCCCTTGTGACATTAGAGGACTTTGTCACGTGCCATTTGATTAGCGTCAAATTTGAATAAAATTCACTAACACCTACGTACGGGTGGAACCCTCCAACGACAGGAAGACCCAGCCCCGTTGGCGCTCATACGCACCATCAATAAAATGGAAAAGTCGGAAAAGTCGGAAAAGGCAGCTGCTTGTCAGCAGAAAAAAGGGAAACACTCCTCCTCCACGGCAGGTTCTGACCCAAACAAAAAAGGAAATGCCAGCATGATAACAATAACAAAATGCGTAGTATTACAGCAATATGCCAAGGGGCAAATAATATGAGAATATGCTTGGGAGTAGTGCAGGAGATTGGCCAAAAATATGTGGGGCGTTGTTTTTCGACAGCCCCAAGCTAAATAGGGAAATTCTACAGCGTTTTTGACTTTAACAGAGCTGCAAATACTTTTTAAAGCTGAATGTTAAACTTAAATTACTGTTACTGTTAACTTTTCTGCTGCTGTTACTGTCACTGTTACTGTTAGTGGGACTGGGAGTTAGTCTGTAAAAAGCCAATCAAGCCTTTGGCCAATGGGCATGGACTCCACGTTCTGGGCAGCCTAGTTATGGTATGTGCAATTTTTGTCTCTGCTTTCGCTTTTGCAATTTAGTTGTTGAGACACGTTTTCTTGTTACGATTGTAATGAAATTTGTTACAACTTGAAGTGAATTGTGTGACCAGGCTCAACTCTGAGCCTGAGAGGGCAGCAAGAAAAAATTGCTAACGTCGGCGTCGCAGTCACGCAAAAGGACAACTGAAGACGGAGCTGGAGCTGGGAACGCGTCGCGTACTTTGTCATCGTTTTATTTTTATGCGTAGTTGCGTTTAATAAAGTTTTTATATGGGTCCTGGACGTTTTTGGCCTCTGAGTACGATTATATATGTACGATATATACACATGGGCTTATGCTCTTGAATTTTTCTATCTGCTGCTTTAATGCATTTCTAGCATAGAGATCTGACAGATATATTTATTCTTTATACTTGTGTGTACAACGCAAGAAAAAAGTAACTTCACAATTTCAATTTCCCATGCTAAGAATACAAGCAGAGTAAACACCTAGACGACAATTTTATGAACTCATAAAACCATTGCGATGGATTTGTATTTGGCTGCCTCAAGGCTGGTCATATAAATATATCTAATCCCCTTCGCTTCGATTTTTCTCTCTCTATTTTTTTTTTGATTTGACAACTCCAAAGACTGCTCTGAGCTATTGTCAGTTTTATTGGTCTAGCCCCACATATGGGCTTTATACGAGCATATGTACTACTCGTATGTATTTTATTTATGCATATTTACTTCTATGCGGCCCAAAATAAACGCAAATTTTTTTTATTCATATTGGATATGAGGAATGTATCCGGTTTACTTGAAGCCATCTAGCTCACGTTTTTCAATTTGATGTCAGGCAATGCGGTATAGAAAATAAAAGTTAATAGTATATACGAAACGACTTGAGCAATTTAATATGAAACTTCATAAGAAAATTCCCAGTCTGTGCGTTAAGGCAAAACCCAATGATACTCGTATGTGGAATAGCTTAGGAAAAGTTGTTCAACATGTTCTCAACTTTACAGACTTATCCTGCTGGCCTGCTTTTACTTATATATACGTAGCAAATACATATGCAATTTTGTTAACTGAGATAGTTTATGCTAATTTCTTTAGACAAGTTTATTGCCAATGTCGTTTTTAAACTGTTTTCTTTAGCTACCGAAAATCAGAGCAGATGAGTATGAAGAAAAGTTTTAAATGTCCCACAAGGACCAAAGCGAGTCACCCAGCAACAACACGTGTTGATAAAACTGTTAGTACACACACACACACACACGCACACATGGCCTTTTACAGTTTCCTTTGACTCTACGGTGGCTGCAAGTCAACAAATGCAGTTGGGTAACAGTGCAACGATGCAGCAAAAGCAGTTACTGAAATGGTACGGCAATAGCTACTAGAGATGGTAACTTTCCCAAAATATTCACACTAATTTTTGGTACTATTATTGGTAGTACCTATAGAATTGGCAATACTCAAATTTATTTTGATGAGGAGTCAAAAAAAGGATATAAACGAAGGTGCCAGCAGAACACGAAGTTTAGGCAAAGGCTTAACAGAATAAAACAACAAAAGTAACAGCTGGCACTCATATTATGTTTAGAATATAAACCATAACTTTATATAAGACTTGATATCATATATTGAACTTATATTCCAAATTCCACTATATATTTGATAGTGTTATAGTTTCCTAGGCGACTGCAATCGACCAATACTCGACTCGGAATGTTCTTAAAGGCATTTTATCTGCTTTATATTAATATAAAAGTGATAAATATAGGTAAAAGTGTATAACATATAACTTCCAGAGGAAAAGGAATAAGTGTAGTATGTTTATATTACGGTTAAATTCTAGTAATGTTCAGTTAATGCCGTCTCCACTCAAATACAACACGATAGTAAATTTCTACTGCGATAGTGGCGCCATCGGGCGGTGAGGCTAGGTACTAATCAGCCTGCACTCGTATGTAATGCTTATGCCCCGCTAAAGTATGGATATTTATGTGTGTTATAACTTGAAGTTAAGACCAAAAGATCTGTCATCTCTATAAGGTATACGATTATAAGCCTATCACGCGCTCATCTCTACGAATTGTGCATTTTTGTTAGCTGTTAGTGCTGAGTGGGGCTGCTGTTTTGCTTTATCCTTTGTCCTGGTGCTCGGTTCGTGTACAGATATATGCGTATGTATTTGTGTAGCAGTTTAGTCTGTAATTGTATTAGTCGAGCAGCAACCATCACTAAGGCAGCTTCCTGTGCGTCATAACCATTGTTGTTGCTGTTGTTGTTGTTGCTTATTTGCCGTAAACGAGGACTGAGCTTTGCTGTTTTTGCGGTTACTGCGCTGCTGCATTTAAGCGCTACGCACTTCCTGCACAGAATGTTATTACTTCCGTTGCCGTTTAATTGATTTTGAAGGTGCGTAGTTAGTGGCACAGGCACTGGCAAAATCTTCTGCCGTTGGCCATTAGCAAATTGTAGGTTAAGTGCTTTGTAAGCTCAGGCATTGCCACGCCTCCATTACCTGCCTACCTACTACTAAAGCTACTGCTGCTGCTATCTGGGCCCATTACAAACGCAGTTTTAGCCAATGCACCTGTGCAAATGGCTTGACGCACTCAGTTGAGGCCCAACTGTGGTTTTCGATGCTGCTTAAACCGCACTTTCGTTTTGTGCGGTTTTTGGGCTACTACTTTTTCAGTGTTACGAACCTGTTATCCTTTCTGCCGACGTTATCCATGCGTAAAACTTATTAGTGGAATGCACTCACTAAGCTACGGCTCTGGCACAGACAGCACAAGAAACCTGCACAACCTCAAAGAGCACTTAAGTTCTTACCAACGGCAAGAGTTTTGGTTACGGTTTTTGATTCGTGTTTCTTTCACCTCTTTAACAGCAAATTGGGTAGCAAAGTGTGGCACCCACAGACAGTTTAACATCTTCATAGGTTCAACATATTTGACTTATTTTCTTTTGCTGTTTTGTTTACTAACTGGAATTTTCATCAAAGAACTGCGATAAGGCTGTAAAAGCAAATTGATGCATGAAATTAGAATGTGATAAAACAATAAATTATTCATCATCAAAGTTCAGATTATCAATAGCTAACCATATTCTTATATTCATAGAATCAGCTGGATATTCGCTTGTATAAAAAAGATATTAAATTGAATCGCAAGTTTTAAAAACAATCAATTTCTGTCGTTAAACTAATATATTCCGTGGGCTTTGTCCAATTTAAGACTATTTAACACTCGCTGATCCAACATTTTTGTACAGAAATATACATATTTTATTCAGAGCCAGAAGTAATAAAAGTTTTTCAATATGTTTTGCTGCTGTGTAAATATTTCCGAGTCTATTATTTACTGGTTCATAACGAATTCAGATTATTCAGCATATTTTAAAGTCAATCGAACAGCTTTTTTATAATAATAAAATGAATATAGAAAAGTGTTTTTGCTGATCAGAAGCAGGACACAACTGGAAAACCTAGAAGTTGGATAAGTCATAGGAGTTAATACATATTTATGTTAATATATATATATTCTGTTTAACTTTTTAGCTCCTCTTCTAAAAGTTTTCATCCAAAATTATAGCTCTATTTCCATTTTATTAACCGAGTGATTTGAGGCAGTGATACACAATTTCAATTATGTTTTGGCAGACAAACATTTTGGCCTGTTTAACTATGAAAGCAAAAACTAATTTCTAATTTTGCAACAATGCCACCGACGCGACACCGACAATATTTTAGAGGGAAAAAAGATTCGCAAATGAATCACGCCGCGTGCTAATTGACTTCGAACCGCAGCATCCGCGATTGTTTTCACATTAGCAATGATTTTTCACGCACAACCACACACGGAGTGCATTTTTAGAGCCGGAATGATAAGTAGGCCGCTATTAGTGGGTCAATTAGCGGAGCAGCTGGCTGGCTGACTGGCTGGCTGGCAGTATGAGTACGAGTATATGCTCCAATTCATTTGATGCAGCTGTGTATTGGGTGTGAAAATGAATGCATCGTGTATCGTATGCAAATCCAGATTAACAAGTGCAAAAGCGAAAGTGGCCTGCTAATTATCCAGACTACTGCTGCTCATATTTTGAGTAAATCCATTAAACAGACTATCCCATGCTCTTTGCAGAGAAATCTGGACTACTGTGTTGCCACCAGAATCGAAGGATGTCTACACGGCCATTCTGGGCGTTACCAAAGCGAGTCGCATCGACGAAGGCGTCTACAGTTGCAAGGTAAGTTCTAAAGTTCTGAAAAGAAACAATATTTTTATTGTCTTTAATCTATATTGGAAGATGAGTAGATAATTTCACCAACAGCAAGTTGTTTACCACATTTTTCTGTATCTGATTTGATTTATAAGTAACTAACTCGAAGCAGTCGCAACAAGGAAGTTACCAATTGATTTATAACTTACTTGGGCCTACTGCTTCATATGTGTAGAAGGAAGACCAGCTTGGATCCCTTTGCCACATGTCAATAGCATATAAAAAGCCCACCTCAAAGCCATAAACATGTTGTTAATACTCTGCTCTATGGAACACTCTTCTCTTGTTGTTGTTCTCGCAGTACATGTCAATATTTTTTTACAAGCCATTTGCGTAATTCGTTATTTGCCAAGCCATAAACAAAACGGTTACCGGCCTTGGCTATTTGGTAGCATTTTAGGCTTAATGGCCTGAAACAGTTTAAAGACTTAGTAAGTGCTACTAAACCCAAACAAAAATCCGCAAAACGCTCAACAGTTAAGTAAATGGCTGAATGGCATGGATTAAAATTTAATTGGATGTATTTTATACTATATAAAATGGGCACAAATCAAAATAACCCACATTTAAAGTGGTTTCTACTCTTCTTTTTTTTATTCAGTTTTTATTTTTAATTTGCCTAATTAAAAGCCAGTTTGCAGTGAAATGAAGCACCGAAACAGAGACGAGGACAGGGAAAAGTTAAAAGTAAAAATTGGCTGACAGAGTGTGTGTTTGGTCTTAACGCAGGGCAATTAAACTGATTAGTTGGCCGCAAGTTTCATTCGAAATTTAAGAAAATGAAAAGGAACTGCCTTATATGGTATTTTAATTGAATTCTGTACATATTACCTGACAGTCGGGATAAAAGACTTGGAACATTATTCATGAATAATAAATTGCAAATTTACATCTTACTCAGAAAATGAATACTTTCAATTAAAAAGGCTTCTTAGAAAGCTTCTTTATGCAGTTAAGAGTACAAAAACTTGTTTATAAAGATCTCAGTTATATTCACACTATTCATTCATTGAATTTATTTGGAGTTTTAACTCCTTTTTCAATCTATCCATAGTCAAAACTTATGTTTCTTCTTCCCATTTTCATTACTTTATAATTATTCATTGGGTCACGTTTCGTCGCGTGTTGAGCTGACAATTTGGGTTAAGTTGCAGGATTTTCCAGGATATGCTACAAGGACTGCACTTTTAACACTCTGCCATAAATTTTCCTACTTTAAGACCACAAAAAGCAGCAGCTGTTGCTTGCAGCTAACGAGCGAACATTTTCTTTAAGGCCAACCCAGCGGCAGCAACAATTGTATTTAATGCCTTGTCCGAACACTCCAAAGGGATTTCCCTGGCTTTTCCATAGTTGTACCCATCGTATATGGCTCCCCCAACAGTTCTTAGAACTGCTGCTTCAACATCTCCCACTGCTGCTGCTGCTGCTGCTGGGGCTTTGTGCCTCTCGGTACGCCTAGTGCCTCTCACTTATTGCTGTCGCTCTGTGGTGCACGTAATGACGCCATCAGATCAAAGAAAGTGCTGGAAATCGGAGCTGTTTGGGGCATGGGCGGGGCAGCCATGTTGCCAGCTGCTTTCAACTAAAAAAAACTTCACGTTAATCAGCGTACTGCGCTCGGGCTTTTTCTCAGCGGACCTGCCTAATGCACACTCCCCAAAGGTTGCTCGTTGGCAACTTTTGCTTTTGCCGTTGACTCAAAACTCAAAACTCAAAACTGAAAACTGCAGAGCATAAATCGTTTTCAATAAAGTTCGCCTCAAGGTCCGTGTGCGTCAACAATCGGTGGCACGGCTTGTGGCACGACTCGTACGGGTGCACTGGGGACCTCACATCCAAGTCCATAAGTTGCACACAAATATGCCCCAAGGAGCTTTGAGCGCAGCCATTACTTATTTATTGATATTGATATTGATATTGATATATTGATGTTGATATTTATTGCAATTAGCTCATTAGCTCAAGGGACTTGCTGCCACAATCTTTAAAGTAGTTGTTATTGTTTAGTGTCAGACTTGTTCTATCTTTAAAGAGTAAATGGAAACAGCACCTATAAAAGTCTGTCAGATTTTCGACTACATTAACATTGCTAATTTTATTGAGATTCCTAAGAGAGAGAGTGATATGATGGGTCAGACACGTACAATGTGATATTTAACGACTTCAACTGTTAATGAGACGCAACTTTGAGCTTCAGTCTTAGTCCTTGGCAATAAAATCACTTTTAGCCATAAAAATTGTACACTGTCACTGAGGTTGCGGCTAAATGAGTTAATTGCCAATTGGATTTCGTGGCTGCCAAAGATTTGTTGACTTTGCACAGTCGTAAAAGAAAACCCAACTCTTACTTCTACTTTCACTTACGTACCACAAACTTAAAGCTGAATTGCTGTAAAATGTGAACAGAACTGAAAATATTCGATTTTCTTGTGCCCAAAGTTCGTTCTGTCTATCAAATGTTTCCGGCTCAGTTGCAACACAGACACGGACCTGCCCCAGACAAATGCAACAGCAACTGCAACAGAAACGTCAATGAGGACGTCGAGGTGTGATCCTGACGTCGCTGCTCGTTAGATTCTGTCTGTGCCTTATAAATTTGAAACGGAAATTCGCGACTGCAGCCAACGTCATCATCATCATCATTATTGTCCTAATGTGCCATCCTTGTCGTTAGGACTCCATACACTTCCAATGTATTCCCATAGAGCAGCAGCAAAAAGAAGAAAAAAAAGGGGGTTGTTTGTGCAACATGTTTGTGCCACATGACAATAGAGCCGCACAGTAGCCAGCGCCAGATACAGTTCAACAACTAAATGTTATCCTATCTTCAAACTGCTTTAAAAGCCTTGAGTTCATCCCGAACAACCCACGTGCAATCAGACAACGTCATATCCAATCAGCAGACACTGACACCGGTTTATCTGCTGGCCAGCCAAAGCAAAGGAGTCTATTAAACTTTGTGTAGATGGTTGCAGCATGTGGCAACAATTGTTGACACAAGCCACACGCATTCAAAAAGGATAGTTGCAATGACTTTTCACAGGCTTTAGTTACTCCAGCTGTGTGTTGTCTCTGCTCTAAGCCGTATTTATCGACTGCAGAGCCATCTAATCTGTACTCCAGTTACTTACACGAGTAACACTTACTTTGTAACAGTAACTTTCCACTTGCACTTGACCATTGTTCAGTTAACTAGAGACAGACAATTTTCATACTGACTGCTAATTGTCACCTCTTTTCTCTCTCCTGCAGGTCACTGATTGGGGTGTGGAGCAGTGTCGCTCACTGCACATCCACATCAAGTGTCCGCCGCGTCTGCGTGTCGATCCGGCCAGTGTGACCCTGCAACGCGGCGACTCGTTGCGCGTGCGTTGCCTCTCGCCGGGCAACGATGACATCAAGCGTTATGCTCAACTGGGCTACAGCTGGACACGTAATGGCGTGCTCTTTCAGTCGGATGCAGCGACTGCCATGTGGGAAGACCTCTATCCGGATGGCAGCATCTTGAAGATCAACAACATACAGAAGTCGGCGGAATACGCCTGTCTAGTCTCGAACAGCGTGCGCCCAGTATCCAGGAGTGTCTACATCAATGTCATTGAACGCAATGCAGTCCACGTCTGCCTATCCGAGTCCAGCTTTGGCGTACACTGGCCCACCAGTGCACCCGGTGCACCCATTATCACAGACTGTCCCCGCGGCTACGAGGGCCACTCGCGCCGCATCTGCGAGCAACGCGATGCGGGCAACTCCAGCTGGCTGCTGCCGGACTTCTCGAGCTGTGTGCGCGATGAGCTGCTGCTCATCTATACGCGATTCAGGGCGCTGAGTGCCGGATTCCAACAGACCAACTCATCGAACATACTGAAGGCTTGTTTTGACTATACGCTGCAGCGGCGCCAGACCTTTTTGCCAGGCGAAGCAAGTTTCCTTATCGACATGCTAAACGAGGTGAGTGCTAAGATCCAAAACGGAACATCATCCTAACAATAGTATTGTCTATAAGTTTTATTGAATAAATAAATAAATGCTATTTCAGTGAATGGAAAGTTTGTAGCTGCACTTAATGCCAAGAAGCATAAAACACACAACTTCCTTAGAGAATTTCTTGTGATTTCCACTTCAGCTTTTGAGCTTCTTTATATTTAAGAATAGCATTCAACATTCAGCAGAAAACACAAAAGTTTATAGTTCTTTCGCATTCGAAAATTCAATTTTAAGCAACTATCGCATCTTGGGACACACCGCAAAACTCTTGAACACTCTTAAGTCAGAACTCAGGCAGGTAAAAACACCTCAAAGCGTTACAAACTACCTGGACCTTAAGATCCATCTCCATCGCCAGCTCCAGCCACTTGAGTGCCAGACCAAAGAGTCTACAAACAAGCTTGGCAAAACTATTTTTACACGCAAATGAATGCAAAAACTGGCAAGTGAGCGCCTTGCAATTTTTCACACAATTTTCAGAGCCAACTACAGTCAAAGAGAACTTTCCTCGGCCGCATGGCAACAATTTTTCATTTTAATGCGCACACAAATTTCCCGTCTAACGAATGACTATGGCGAGTTTTGGAAGCTGGATTTCTTCTTTTCTTTATTTCTCTTATTTTGTTTTTGTATTTGGTGTATGTTTTTTCTGGCCACTTGTCTAATGCTCGAGCACTTCTTTTGCCTATTTCGCAGCTCGACACCTATTTGCAACTGAAAGGAACACAACTGGAGCGTGAGATGGCAGCGGAAATAATACTGAGAATTCTGGATAAAGTCATGCAGAATGCGCAATCCCTGAATAGTCAACAGGTAAGCAGAAAGTATATAGTATATATATATACTTAGATATGTATAGTTACTTCTATCTGTGTAGTTCAACATGCCCTCAAACTGCTGGGCTGCCACTTTGGCTGCACTCGCGCATAAATTATGCGAAAAGAGGCAGTCGAGCGTTTGGGTGCCATAATTTATAACCTACAGCCATATTCAATATTTGCCTGGCTGCTTGCGGCTCTTCCAGATTTATTACACACTCACACACACACACATTCACTCATTCACACACACATGCAGGCCCTAAATTGGACTGCAGTCAAGCGGATTTCAGGGAAGCAGAGAGAGTTTTCTATGCCACTCACATTTTTCACTGGTTCTACTTTTATTTAGCTTGTAGTTGGGCTGTTATTGGGCCACAATTTACATATGTCTACCACATTCGAGCTGCGAGTGTGTGCGTGTGTGTGAGTGTGCGGACTACTAAGCCAGCCACACAATTGATGTTCATGTTTGCTGGTAATGAATACCTTCTACAAAATCTATGTATTTGAGGTTTTTCTCTCGTTCCTCTCTCTGTCAATGGAAATTGGTCTGAAAGGCCAATTTGTTGGCCAGCTCGTTGGTTGTTTCTTTGGTTAATGGTGAACATTTGCCATACAGATAGTTCAGAGAATATTAGCTATGTTAATGCCAGCGACCATTTGAGAGATTTGTGCTCTACTCAGATCAATAGTGTGTTATGTTAACCATAGACATACTTCAAGTTAATCATTAGCTATGCAAGAGAATGTTTTGCTAAGAGAAGAACAACAGTTTTCCTCTGAGCTTATCCCACTTTAAAAGAGAAAGAAAAAATACATATAAATTACACTTTTAAAGGGTTTTCGAATAACAACTTCCTCCCAAACAAAAGGTTTAAAAGTTGAACTAGAGTCAAAGTAGGAATCAAAGCTAATCGATTTGCTGTTAACCCTTTAAATCTGTAGTTGTTCAACTAACAAGAATACAAATTGAATTGAAATGAATTCTAATCTCACTATGTAACACTTCTACTACCAAGTAGGTTGAATACTATTTAGATTCGCTTGATTAACTTGCTATTCATGCATGTCATAGTTTATATAGAGGTAAACCACGGAAGAGATGCTCGAGTTTGCCTCAAAGTAGCTGCTAATGAGCGCTAATCAAAGAGCTCCACTTATGTGCAAGCAAATGAGCCACGCACTTGGTGATTCTTATGACACCTGGCTGCACCGCAGAGCAATAACCATAACCACTTCCTTATGGCCGGCCACAGACAATGACGGAAACAATCTGTAAGTGTAGCCGTGGGATGATGGCGGATGGCGGATGCTGGAAGGTGGATGGAAAATGGCGGCTGGCGAAGTGTACATTTCCGTTTTGCATTTAACACGCTGCCAACTGTCCTTGTGCCTGGGCACTTTTGACCTTTCCTTTCCACTTGGTTGGCTGTTGTTGTCGGGTTTCGTCTCACACTCGACTTACTTAAGTTTTTAAGTGGGTGGCAAGGAGGGAGAGTGAGAGAGAGAGAGAGCGGGGGGTTGGGTTTACTTGGGGCTCATGTTTTATTCCTTGAGCATACTTTGTTTTTGCTGTGAAGTGCGGCATAAAAGTACAAGCAGCGGCAACAAGGAGTTGTATGCCACATGCATCAGGCTTAAATTTTGTTATGCAAATTTATGTGAGTGTTGATTGCACGCGTTGAAACAAGAGCCCACCCACAACATGGGAGACGTCTTTAAAAGCGTCTCCCGTCTCAATGTCAGGGCAACTTTATAAATGAGCCAACTAGAAGTAGACAGCATAATCCACTCGCAGTCTCCTCCGAGACACTAGCCTCCTCTTTTAATATTCATCTTTATGGATCATGGCACGCACGAAAATTAAGCAAGTTTTTATTTTTTATTGCGCATCCTGCTTAGCACATAGTTGACTTGAGAGATGAGGAGACGACGAGTCCTTAAACTTTTTAATGCGCAAAAATTAATTTTGTTTGCCTTTGCAGTTCACTTGAGTTATGGCATTTCAATATAAAGCGCCATGTGAGCCTGAAAACTTGTCCTGAAAACACTTTTATGTTAAATTTTTTATTAGCTGATGAAGTTGAATGAAGGAAATAGAAGGAGAAAAGAACTTGCCAGCATAATTGGGTCGATTAAATGCCAGCATTCAAACTTTATTTTTAAGTTTCCAAATAGTTGGCATCGTTTTTATTGACTCAACGGAAACTTGAATCGCCCTGGAATGTTTTAACGCACAGACTTTTAATTAGCGAAAAACGAAGGTTGAATCGAAGATTTCAATTGAGGTAGAGACGGGTGGAGGATTTGAGAAAAGTTTTTACTTTAAAAGACAAGTTAGGAAGTTAAACTGACTGTAAGAGTATGAGAAAATGTAAGAGGAGTTTTTCATAAACATATTTTCATAACTTTAATTAAAAGACAATTGAAATGTATATAAAATATAGTATAGATAATTAATCTAAGAAAACTCAATATAAACAGATAATAATAAATTTAGTTATAATGTTATTCATTCCAGAAAGAGTTTCAATAACTGAGTTAGGCGCAAATGAATTGAGTTTAATTCTGAGAATTTTCACAATGAAATCCAATTGTTTTCCGTCATTTCAACTTATCGACAGGACTGAAAGAAAATATTAAATCAAAATGCATGTCAGATGGAATGAACGCGACATATTATATAATACAAATAATATAAAGGCATACATGAATTTATCAGAGAGATATTCTGTGCATATTAAATGAACATTATCAATTTATAAATTTATATTCATTATGAAATGCAGCAAGTGTCCTGTTGGCATTATCCTTGCTGTTGACAGTGAGAGACAGGGACAGAGACAGCGGCAGAGTCAATAGCAATGTCAAAATTATGATTGCATTTCATTTGCTTAATACAGAATTTCATTTATTTTGGCTGATTAACATTGATTTCGGTTTGCATTTATTGAGCATTGAGCTCTTTGTGGATATTGCAATTGAAAAAGTTTTTGGGAATAAAAGTTGCAGAGCTTTGAATTGCATCTCGATATTAGAATTGAAATATAAAAGTACAAGTTTCAATGCATATTGCAAACATAAAGTTAACTGACCTAGTTTTAAATATGTTTTCTACTCTTGTTTAGAGCCAGCCACAGGCTGAGCTACTTAAAACTTATTTTCCTATGGATTACATTTCCAAAAAAAATAAACATTAATTTGAATTGGTCTTCAGTGAACTTCATTGACTTTGGGAAAGCAGGAAAATTTGTCTTAATTTGCAATATTACTGTGCAGCTTGACCAGAAACTTTAGCTGAAACGATATATACATATACTTTTACTATTCAAAAATCAAATTTGGCAAAGTTCACGACAAATCACTTAGCCAAAAGCAGTCGCAAAAAAACGTGCTCTAAAGTCACAGGCAAACTTTCGAATCAGCAAAAAAAAGTTGTGCACATACACAGACACACAGTGTGTGTGAGTGAGGCGTGTGTAGCGATTAAAGGCAAGCGGATGTGCCGGCCACGCCCACACAGTTGAACGCCCCTGTGATTTGCCGGTAAACTGTTAAACGTGACCAGGTCGGAAGTTGCGACGGAATTCTCACATTTGAAACTTTTCAAGCATTTTTTCCACAGATTTTTGCAAGCGCCTCGTCTTAAAGGGAATTCATACGAATGCCACAATTTGCATAGGCGCAGGGGGCGTGGCATATATATCAGATCATGCCACTGACTGATGTTGCCAAAGTTTAAGTATTTTTTTTTCAGCAAAGTTGCAACTGAAAACTTTTTCAATTCAAATTGTTCTCGTTTGTTTCGATTGCCCCATGTATGTAATACTTTTACATTCTTACATTTTTACATACATTTATGTTTACATCCCAGTGAGTGCACAAAAATGTTACTCGTCAGGCTAATATAATTTTTGATTCGCACAGGAAATTGTGCCATAACAGCAGAAAGTACCCCCCTCCCCCTATATAAAATGAAACAATCATGAAATATCATCATCAACTCGTAATGGAGTTTGCATTACGAATTGGTAAAAATCGAATGGCTCATTCTCCATTTTGGCCGCTGCTTAAACTCTTGTTGGCCAGTTTGTAGTCCTCTCGACAGAACCGAACCGCAATTGAGAATGCAACAATTTATTATTTTTATGTGGGTTCATTGACTGCTTTATATTGTTGCTGTTCCTGTTATTGCTCTTATTGTTGTTATTCTTATTGCCAACATGAAAATATGGCCAAGCGTGCTGGGCCAACTCTATTTGCCATTGATTTTTCTGCAATGCTCATCCAACCAATATGCTGACTAAAATGCAATTGTTGGCACTAGCCTCAACTCAGCCCCAGCCTCAGACTCAGCCCGAGGACTGTCTCAAAACTTTCGAACAGCAAAATTGATGATTGCAATTGAGGATAGTTCGTATTACATATTATTGCTCTTTCCTTTAAAACACTATAATATCAGCTTTAAGCTGGGCTTGACCCATTTCACAAACGGCTTTAACTCTTATGTAAAGGATTTATGTTTAGTTTGTAATCCCTTTCAATTTAATTATAAACTATATCAAATATTGTTTGAATAGTTATGAATTTAAAGAGATTATCTCTTAACGCCATAAAATTAGCATAATATTTAGAAGAAACATAAACAAATGTGTTTAAAACTGTTATTACACAAAAATGTTTCAGCTGTGCATATTATTTTTGCCACGTCTGTAGCAATTAGATTCTTAATTGGCGTATAAAAGTTTTCACGCCTCGTTTATGCTAAGATCTTATATGTTGACCAATCAGACAGTAATTTCCTTGAAATGTGATAGCCCATTGGTCCAGTCAAGGTGTAATACAATAACAATAACAAAAATGTGCTTAAATCTTTAATATAACTGCCACTAAACTGAAATCTATCAACTGTGCCTATTATTTTAGCCACATCTGTACCAATTAGATTCTTAATTGGCGTATAAAAGTTTTCACGCCTCGTTTATGCTAAGATCTTATATGTTGACCAATTAGTCGTAATTTCTTGGTCCAGTCAAGGTGCAATACAATAACAATAACAAAAATGTGCTATAAATATCTATTTGATGATGAACAGGCTAATAATAATGGCTACCCAGTTACCCAGGCAACTGACTTGTTTATTGTCACGTTGTTTGAAACTAAGCCGCAACCTTTGTGCTTCATATTGGAGTAGAGAAAGTTTAATGTGGCAACATTTTCGACTTTTGCAGCAAATTAAAAAGTTACAACTTTTAACGCAATCTGCGGCACTGAACCGCGAGACAATTGCGGCCTCACAATTGGCCACATCGACAGGGAGCAGCAGCAGCAGCAGCAGTGGCAGTGGCAGTGGCAGCGGGAGCAACAGTCAGGCGACATCTTCGGCAACGGCTGCTGACAGTTCGACAACTTTGACCGCACAGGGCAACGGCAGAGGTGATGGCATTGGCAATGGTGGTGGTGGTGGTGGTGGTGTTGGTGGAGCTGTTGCTGGTGCAGGAGGCATCAGTTCGGGCTCAGCTGCTGGAAAATTGCAACCGAATCGCGCTGCTGGCACCATTGGCGATGGTGCCACAAGTATTTTGACACTGGATGAGGACACATTGTCGCTGGATCGCCTCAATTCACTGCGCATTTACATGACTTCAGTGAAAACATTGCCGTTCAATTTACGCATTTACGGGTGAGTTGTAATTGAATAAAAACATAAATCTCTCTTCATATAGAACACTAAATAGTTCTTAATCGAATCCTGAATCCTTCCTTTATTATTCAAAAGATTCTTAGTACACTTCATCGAAGTTATTGATTAATTGTAGCCTTCTCTTTTATGAATTATTTATGCCTTAGGCATATGGAAATTTATGAGTTCAATACCTTTAAAAACCTTTCTTGTTTTTCTCTGTAACAGAAAGAAAAAGAATTGTAAATTAAAAAGAAAGAAAATCTAACGAAAGAACTTGTCCTGCACATGTCAGACCCTTTGCATAATTTCATAATTAGAAGTAAAAGGCAAATGCAAATTTTGCTGCCCAAGTAAACAGTAAACTTCGCTTTATGGCAACTTGATTAATATACTTACTACCCGGCAAGGACGAACGCTTTTTTGCATTCACTTTTAATGGAAAATTTACTTTATGGGCAAACATAAATAAAAATGAAATGCATAAAATAAGCGCACGCGCACACTTACTATAAAATACTCATAAAATTTCTACGCGGTGGACTCTTCCCACATTTCCTTTCCCGTTGGGCCCTGTGGGCCACCCCTCAGTGTGTCCTGGTTACCTTGACTTGACTTGGCTCCTTCAAGTGTCTAATTTAGCTAATTAAGTGAGTTGACTGCAGGCAGATTTAACGGCGATTTAATCTTTATCCTGCACTTGTCTTGCCCTTCATTTCATTTTCAGTGAGGACTTATTCTCGGATCAACTTTACATGGACATCGGACTATCCCCCCGACTCCTTCATATCATGGCCAATTCGACAATATTCGCGTCTGTGATCTCCTATAAGAATCTTAAAAGTTTTCTGCCAAAAACTTATTACACACGTGGCAGGTGAGTGAAGCACATAAACTAAACTAAAATCGATAAATATTTTAACCTATAAAAGATAAATATATTAGTAGGGATTATAATCGTATACTTTAACCACTTGATATTAAATATTTAAACGCTTGTCAAGAAAACGATTTAAGCTTATTTGTGCTGCCAAATGAAATGCGTTGCATATCCGCTCTGTGCCACTAATCTGCCAGATTAAAGCAAAGCACAGCTATAAATACTTCACATATAAAACTAAATTAGAGAAAAATTCCGGCAAGTCCTTGAAAATGAATGTAATGCCAACTGTTGTCACTGTTTTCTCGTACTAAACTCGTTCATAACTGTGACAAGAGATGGCATTTAGCATATCTCATAAGCTCATTAAAGCAGCTGCAACAGTGCCATAAACGAGAACAACAACACAATAACAAATGTAATACTGTTATATTGTAAACAAAATGCAAATATTCCAGCTTGCAACTGGAACTTGCAGCAGACACAAGTTTGTATGGGGCAGCAGCAGAAATGAAATCTAGTTGGGAACTGCATGAAAATGCCAATAGAACAGTTGTCAATACCCCAACAAATGTTGATTTAATTATAACATTTTACATATGTGTGTGTGTGTGTGTGTGTGTGTGTGTGTGTGTAGATTTAATGAAAATGCAGCCCCATTTGAGGACACTTTGTCCTTGTGCGCGTTGATAAGATTAGTTTGTTTGCAACCGAAGCGTAAAGAGCAGCACCTGTTGCCTTCTTTAATATGAAACTTAAACTTACTCAAGGATAATGTTACCAGGATACTCCTATATAACTTTAACTCTTCTTGAAATTCACACCCACCCACAGCGATCCCAAGGACTCGGACTATGTGCTCGCCTCGCGTATTATACAGACCTGGCTCTTCCAGTCGAATCGCTCGAACGACAATTTCCGAGAGCCCTTGGATCTATCCTTTGAGGCAGGACACGTTGAGATCATCTTTCAGCATGAGAGTGTGCCCAAAACAGGCGACTGGATGGCCGTCTGCGGGTAAGCTAAAAAGCACAATCCAAGCCACAAGTCGCAACTGCTGATGCAATGCATTCCACAGGCACGACCACAAAGCATCCTTTGACTCCACTTGGCGCTCGGATCTGTGCATCACCAAGCATCTGATGGAGAATATAACCCGCTGCATTTGCCCACTCTCCGGCACCTATGTGGTTATGCTGACCAAACGGCAGCCCAATGTGAGTGTGTGTATCTCGTTTAACAAATTTCTCGCTAATTTTCCGTGCAGTAAGTGGAAAGCGCTTTTTTATTTATTGGGCACTTAAAAGGCAGCGAGCCACAGCGCCTGCAGTGGCCTTGATGGCCAAAACACCTGCAAGCCAAGTTTATGATTTTCATTATATTATTTACTCAGAGCACAATTTTCTTTCTCTCTTCGCTGCTGCTTGCCCAATTTATAAATATGATTTATAACGCTTTTCACATTCTCTTACCAACTTGTTGCAGTCCTCACAGTCCCATGCCCAGGAGCAACCCATCTTCGTGATCATCAGCTGCGCCTGCTGTCTGCTCCAGTGCTGCTCGGCCCTCCTCATCCTGCTGCCCATCTGGTGCAATCGCAAATGTGCCGTGACCTTCCTCAAAATGCAGTTCTGCATCTCGACATCCAGTGTTATGGTCATCTATTTGCTGGGCTTCCTGAAGATGTTACCTGTGGTAAGTGAATCTATGGAAAGATAACATTCATTTCCTATCGCTAATTATTTTCTGGGAAAGTTCTTTTTAAAAAGTATTTTGTAGTTTTGACTGTGGTTTCCTTTCCGAGTTAACCAAAGTGTTAAATTTAATTACTTCAGAATAAAAAGCAAAACTAACCGAAACCAAAACCAAGTTGCAGTAACATTTTAAAAGAAGAAAGAACATTTTGAAAGACAATTGCGTGAAAAGGAAATAAAGACTCGAAGCTCAATTGAAGTGAATTTTCACAGTTGCTTAACGGGCAGACCGGAAAATGGCCAGTGGAAGGGGGAATCGAAATGAGTTTTGTTTTCTTTGGCAGGTTACCTGGCCAACTGGTAAATAACAATCAGTCATATATATTTGGTCGGAGCAAATTTTGTAATTAGTAATTTTCGAGAGCATTCAGGCATAAATATTATTTAACTTTTCGCATAAAACAATGGAAGGGAGCACAGCTCAAATAACCATAATCAAAACAAATTAACTTGTCATCTGCAAAGGTAATGAGCAAATAAAAGCGTAAACTTGGCCAGGATTTGCAAATATTAAAATTTACAGTTTACACACACACACACACAGAATTCATAAAATTCAAATCCCAGAGGGAAAGCCAAACCCACCTGTTGCCTGCTGGGAGGGAAAGGAAATTAAAAGTCAACAGCGAAAACGTAAAATTCTCTGGAGAGAGAGAATTTGCTCAAGTCGAGATTAATATTAATAAATGCCCAAATATTCAATTTACTGAGACTTTTCAATGCTACAAGTACAAGTATAAAATCCGTGAGATCGGTTCTGAACACCCAAAAGTCCAAACCAATGCGCATAACCTTCAAATCCCCGAAAGAATCTCCAAATCTTTTAAATTATAAAATGCAAAAGAAAGAAAGAGAAACAAACACGCGTATAAACAAAATATAAAAATTTACGCTGTTTAATCCCTTGGGGTCTCAAGAAGCAGCGGCGCCACACCCAACCCGCAGCCAGACTGGAGCTCTCTAGTAAGAAAAGGAATGTAAAAATATATAAACCCCATAAGCCCCTAACAAGTTGTTACATTTTTGAATTAGTAATAAACTGGGCCGCAGTGGAAGCACAGCACAGCGTAATAAATGAATGAAAAACAAATAAAATGCGACAAAATAAAAAGAAAAACGAAAGTACAACAAATGCAAAAGGTTTAAGCAATTGAAAATGTAAGGACAATACGAGTCGCGGGACCTGAGCGAAACTTCTCAAAGTCGAAGAGATGAGCTGGGGAATCCAAACAACAACCTGACAAGCCATAATAGCCAAAAGACAAAACGTTTCAACAGTGTTGGGAGAATATAGTTATCAACAAAGTTCGGTGTGTCCTGGCCATGTTTTCAGTGTCATATTAAGCCACGTTTTAATGAGCAACTTACGTAAAGTCGTTGGCGAGCGCCTTTAGGCAGGTTGCACAATGAGTTAACCGCTAGTCCAGAGAGAGAGAGCTGCCTCTAGGTGCAACACGCATGCAAATATTATTGTACATTAATTGCGTAAGGTGTGCGAAAGGCGACTTCATTAAAATGTATTATAAAATGAAAAACAGCACGGCAGAAGCAGCCGCAGCAGAAGTGCGACATACCGCAAAGACATATGCAAATTTTATGGTTTAAAAACACGTGTCACAGCCAGCTGGAGGAAGCCACGAGCCGGCAGCCGGGAGCAGGAAGGGCCGTACAATAAGCCACAGTTAAAAAAATTAAAATATTCATTTTACTTATTGCACGCGTATTTCTACATAAATACAATTTCAGCGCCAGTTTAAAAATACATAATAAATGATACATACATACGAAAAAACAAAACAAAAAATGAATAAATAAATAAATAACGCATACGCCGCGGTGTCCCCGCAGGCCAAAAGTAAGACTCGAGCTTGGAGCATAGAGAAAGGCGAAAGGCGAAAGCTTTTAAGCGCACTTAACTCATAATTTTGCAAAAACAAAGAGAAACCCCGCAAAAAATATTCACGTTGAGAATTGAAAATTAAAAAGTTTACAAATTTCTTTCCACCTCCGAGTATCTCAGCACAGATAACAGCGCATTCCAATGCTGACCTCCAAGAGGAGCAAACACTGGCTGCTCAGCCCCAGACCCAGACCCAGACTCAGACTCAGACTCAGCTTTGCGGTTACCTTTCAGTATATGCCATACACATGGATACAAAGAGGAACACGGATAATGTAATGAAGTGTGGCAGGAATATTAAAGCCACAGTAGGCGCTTCTTCTCTTACCGCCTCGCATATTGATTGAAAGAGTCATATAAGTATCTTATTGAATTGCATTACCTTGTAATTTGGTTAATGGTTATTAAGTTACGACACAAGAAGAAAAAGGAATATTTAATGAAATCATGTTGGGTTCCGCTCTGGTCTTGGGTGCAGTTTTTTCAAGCCGGATGATTGTTGCCACAAAGAAAACTTGGGCTCTTCATAATTGATTCGTTAATTAACTGATTATAAGAGGAACTCTCAACTTACAATATACTCTTCTTCTACTCTGATTAAAGTGCTACAAAATGAAAAAAGTTTCATTCCGGTTTCAATTATGTCTATGCTTAAGTTAAGTAATTTGACTTTTATACAGCCAATAAAAAATTTGTTTGCCACCGCCAGATGACAGCATAAACAAAAATTATCTAATACTTGGCTACTGACTTTTATAACTTTTTAATAACTAATGTCCAGTCACTGGTAGGCAGTGCAATAATATAATTTATGCTCACAGGCAGGCGTCAAATTTTGATGTCATCTTTATGGTCTGCAGAGCTGAAAATCCAAGTAAATGCCAGCGAAATACTTACACTATATATATATATATATATATATATGTGCACACATACATAGACAAACTCGTAAATGGTAATCTGTTTGCTGTTGCTGTAATACGATGACAACTTTTTATATTTAATTAAAAATAATGATGTTGCAGCGAAGTGGCCGCCGCCAATCTCCTTTTTACTGGAGCGTTATTAATGTGCCTCATAATTTCCTCTTTGCAGAACTGGCATGGCATAATCAGCAGCTCGCTGGCATCGCTGCTGCTGTTGGGCATCTCCACGCTGATTGCCATCGCTCTGGTCATACATACGGAGCTGGTGCCTAAGAAGTATCTGCAAATCGGCGGCAAACCCTCAACACCAACCAAGCAGAGCAAGCGCCGGGAAAGTCTAACTAACATTACGCAAATTCGCGCCCAGTCTCCAGAGGCGGCGCTAGCAAATCATAGTCGCAGCAGGAATCATCCGCCGCCCAACAGCTCCAACGCCAGCGCCAGTTCCACTTCCGGCTCCCGTGCCTCAGTACTCTACGGCGGCTCAGCGGGCATACGCGGCGCCATCGGCATTAGCTGGTTGCTGCCGCTGCTCTTTGCGATTGCCGCACCGCTAATATGTAGCATCATTGGCAAGTGGCCGCGTCACTGGTGGCTGGAGCTGCTCTGGGTTAGGCATCCGACGGATGTCGCGGGTGAGTCGAGTGGCGAGGAGTCCATGGACTACGATGCTGGTGGCTACTATGCCACTCATACTCTGCTCAACGGCGATAATTTACTGCTCGAATCGGAGGCGCTGCTGGGCAATGGCACGGGCAAGCGGCGTGCTGCTCCAGCATTCACTGGAGCGCCGACGATGGGCACCGCAGCAGGCGGAGTCACAGGCAGTGATGTAGCCACGTCAGCGTCATCAATCACTAGCAGCATCGGCTTGACGCCGGAGTCGGAATTGAGCGCGGTGACAGCTGCGGCTTTGACTTGGCCACAACAACAGACGCCTGTCGCTTGGAGCCGCGCCCCTGCACATGGACACATACAGGCAGCGGCATTCAGTTCCGGCCTGGGCGCGGATTCAGCATCGACAACGGCGGCGTCACCATCGCTCAGCTTCATTCTGTTCATTTGCATCGATTTGCTTTTCATTCTACTCTTCTTTGCGCTGTTTGTCATTTTAATGAAGAAACTTTTGTGGTTGTGGCACAAGAATCGCAATGTGCATACGCATCCGTTGGATAAATTCAATATGGCTCTGCGCAGGCGGTAAGTGAAAGCAGACATACTCCTAGTTAAGGATAGCCGAAGGGTTTGCATAGAAAGAAACTCTTGCTTGGGCACCAGAGAATCAGAAATGCAGTCGAAATACTGTTTGCTCGAAGATTGATTATCCCGTCTGAATTGAGAGACAAGCCAAATATAAAACTTGACAAATAACTGTTAAATGTGGTATTGGTAAAGGTTTCTCGGAGTCACACACAGTTCAGATTTTAGTTGCTTCACGACAAAATCTAATTTCCCATTTGCTGTCTAAGCTGAAAATAGGAAAACTCGTAACTGCGACCGTACGAACATAAACCATAAAATTGTCCCACAAAACTCCCAATGGAAACGCTTTTAATTTCCTTTCTTTCTCTCTCTGTCTCTTTCACAGACTTGGCCTACTTTATCGAGCTGGCGGTTTGCTGCTCATAAAACTCAGTAGCGATGGATGCTTCATAGTCTACGTTAATTCAACTTCGGATACTTTATGGGCATATCCGTTTGGCATTTCGTGTATATTACTGGTAAGTCGCAACGACGTCCCCGAATCGCCAAGCGATTGGTATTTAATTAGCGAGTAAATATGTAGCACGTGTCGTATACTTGATTTGTTGTGCAAATCTTATGGCAGTTGCCACTTTTATGTTGATTAAGTTAGCACAAGTTGGCCAGCTTGTCAACAAAACTATTAGGGAAGTGCTCCCGTTTGGCTCGGACTGTTATGCAAATGATTTTGGTAGATTTTATTTCGTTGAATTTTCTTCAGTTTTCTTAAGTTTTTACACTCTTACTTGTATTTCGCGTGCATATTTCATCAAAGTGCAAAGCCTGCATATTTTTACGCCTCGCACACAAATTATGCATGCAAAATCAACTGAAACTCTTAGAGCAAAATCTCACTCAACAGCCACGCCCACCGACAGAGAGAGGTGGGCCCGCCCCTTAACCACTTTCGCTCGTTGCATTAACTTCCACCTGCGCTCAGCTCGTCCTCGCCTCTGATCAAAGTACCCAAAGAAGCCTTTTTCTGTTTATATTACACTTGACTTTGCTCCTTACCCCGCTCACCCACCCCTCACCCGTTCCCGCCCACTCGACCAGGAATTGTTGCTCCTTCATCTTTCCTTGTTTTTTGTTTTTCTTTTTGGTTTTGCTTTTATTTTTCCACCTGATTTGTTGTGCAAATTAAATAAGTGCACTTGATTCTTTCCATCTTGGCACTTACTTACTTAAAAGCACCAACGTACTCATATCCTTGTTATATCCTTGTAGTTAGTACTCGTAAGTACATGAATCTCAACATAAGCAGGTTAACTGTTTCTTTATATTTGTTGTGCCACTTGCTTTTATCCAAACTCAAGGGTGAACCCATTGAAACCTTTCTAGCGATTACAATTTTTGGATACTCAAAGATTGAGTCCAACTTGAGACATGATTTATGTATGTATATCGGAGCTGAAGATGAGCTGTAATATATATAACTACAAATAAGAAAAGAAAAAGAATACACAGTCTGAATCTAAGCTGGAATGTGCAGTTTATTAATGGAAAGTTTTTAGTTTATAATATTAATAGGTTAAGCCAAAGGCTACTACTAGATTCTTCTCCATTGAGTATAAATTTGACTTAATGAGCCCAAAACTGACAACAATTCAAGTTAGATACTTCAGTTATACATTGCACTTATAGCACAGAAGAGTCTATAGGACATTTTTAAGAACTAAATGTAAAGAAAGTTTAGTTATGATTAATATAAAAAGATTATCTTAAACTCCACTCACCATGGCCATAGTTTCCATTGAAATATCCAAGAAGACAGTGGCCCTTAAGCAGACAGGTCTCTGAGCTCGTTTTGCTACCAAAATAAGCATTTTCTTAATTCGTTCATCTCCCTGGAACCAATTCATGTCGTAGGCAGCAAAAGCTACATTCTTGCTCTGCAAAGGGAAATCAACTGAAATCTTTATAAATCATAAAAATTAATTCAATACTTACCGAAGTGATTAGTTTTTCACTGAAGAAGCAAATCAGATAGATTTGAATTGTGGACGAAACGAGATAGAGAACCAGTTTTGCATTGTTTTCGATACTGAGATGAAGTGTCATCAGAAATCCCAGCAAACAGACCATAACACACGAGGCGAAGAAGTTCAGGAGCAAAGGTATACCGAAGACTGTGTTCATCACATCGGAAAGTCTGGAAGTTCAATGGAACTTATGGATTGATCTTAGCTAAATGATAACTTACCCTAGCAGCTTGTTGTGATATTTTATCAAATCCTGCAGCTTACTTAGATCCTTTGCAAAGTCATCGATGCGACGTCCTGAATGTATCTTAAACTCTCTAAGAGCTCGCGACAGATAATCAAAGTGCATGATAACCTGCGTGTTAACCCCATAGATGAACACATCAGCCGCGATATGGCCGATTGTGCCAGGATAACAGGCTGCCGTCTCCAGAAAATATATTAGATAGAAGCACCAGCTACTGGATGTCTCCCACGGAAAGAACGGCATTGTCTTCTCCACTTCTTTGTTACCAAAAAGATAGTACGTAATGCAATACCGTATATAGGGCTGGAAGCAGTAGACCAACACCAGAGTTATGTATAGCACACTGAAGCCTCTCATCACAAAGCGGCAAGGCCTTAGATAGTTCATCACTTTATACTTGTCCTGCTCTTCTTTTGTGGGATCTGGAAATATGGACTGCATATCCCGCACCAACGCAGTCAGCTTAGCCCTCTGTAGCATCACGCTGAGTGTCTTCAGCTGACTTCCAATGATGTGGAGCACGTAGATGATCATCAAACAGGCGTCCACAATGTTCTCAGTGTTATTTAAGTTTGTGACTACGAACTTGGTTTCCATAACAAGAGTAAAACTGGCAAATGCCCATTGAACCAGATAGATTACAGTAAGCCAGGGATTATATTCGAGCTTAACGTTTGTTGTGTCATAGGGAATCACACCAAGTGTACGATAAAACTTTACAGGCAAACTCAGGAAGTCATTAATGGTGACATACGACTCTGTCATATTGCCAATTTCCTATTATTCTCAGCTCAAACTCTTGACCAAAACTAACTAAAGTAACAGTGTTGGCCCAATATTTATATAGCAATTTAGCCTAACCGCAAGTCATTTCATATGCAAGGCCACAGATCCATATGGCACCCTGTTTAAAATATGCAGAAGGAATAATTTAGGACAATATTAGGACTTAGAGCAATAGAAGAGACCCTTTGAATATTCAGACTAGCAATCAGAGGGTATAACCAGTTGGAGATTTAAATTTCTGTTGGGTTTCTTATAGAAATCTTATCTTATCTTATATCTAACTTATAGGTATAAGTAGAGACAGAAAGAAGCATAGAGAAAATAATATTCTAAAATGTCCAAGGAAAATATGTGTAATTAAAACTAACGAAAGTTGGTCCTTAATCCATTACAACTGAGTAAAAATGTTGTACTACTTTTCTGCGAATAAAATACATAATTGGCTGGAAGACTTTTCTCTCCGATCCGATACCGCAAAGTATATGTTCTTAGCTAATGTTAATAGCAAAGTGGTTCTACCTGTCAATCAATTCGTCTATGTGAATAAGTCGAACTCAAAGACAAGTCGTATATTTCCTATAGATTCTCGTAAATATAATCTAAACAGATTAAGTTTATTTTAAATGAAATATATTACTTAACAGAATTTCCCTTTGCATCCCTTCAAAACAATTTTTGATCAAAGACATTGATTTGTGTCTGACAATCCTAAAGGTAAAGGGCATCTCCAAATCGGACAGACTCTACTGGTGACACTCTATATAATGATATATTTACATAAAGAAATGGTTTGAGTAATCTAGGGCTGTGGTATTATAGTAAATAGTAGTTATGGCAGTCTGTGGTTAAAGTTCCTGCATTATTCACGTTGTGTTGTGCAAAGTTTACAAATAAAGTCATTCCTTTAGAGAAATTGCAGCTGTCGAATGTCCTTGGTGTCCTTGAATTGAAAAATTGATAGCCTTGTTAAGGGGTCCTTAATTGAGGGATAACAACAGGAGGTAAAGGCAAACTTAATTGAATTGCGAATGAAGAATGGGAAGAACCTTTTCTGTTTAATAATATGAAAAAACAATTTCTCTAATAGATTTAGAATATAAATATACTAAGGAATCAGAAATTTCTTCTTATGTTCAGTGATATTTTAACTCAAACACTTTCATTTTTACTTTTATTACGTTTAAATTGCATTATTCATAATTAAAATAGTTTAAACATCAATTTTTGAATGATTTCTTTAACATATCTGTGAAATTTCCTTTTGAAATCTAAATTTTCAGGGCTTTGGCATACTCTTCTGTTTTGTCATCAAGGCTGAGAGCCAGCTCCGTGGACCACCCTTTCTGAGCAGCAATGGGAGCAGCCAAAGCAACTCGCTGAAACAAACCAAATTCAATACAAGCAAAACCAGCCTGGACGAGAACTACTGCACCACGACGACGGCCAGCGTCAATAGTCCATTGAGTTGTAAGTAGCCGGAGGAAGAGGTGGAGGAGGAGGAGGTCAGTAGGGAAGTTACCTATATCCTTTTTACTTATTGCTTGTAGTCTATACCAATCACGACAAGGAGAAGGAAAGCGAATGTATTGCCACATCAGCAGCAGGAGCTACTGTGTCAACATCCGGCAACGCAGCTCCTCTGCAGGCGAAGCAAGGAATTGAGCTGTCAGCGCCAACAGGCGCAGGATCTGTTCAGTTGCCGTTGACAATCATCTCGACGGCACCGCGCTGCCAGGCTGCTGTTGTCAGCACATCGGAGACACTGCTAGGTGGACATCAACAGCTGCCACTAACGGTGGCCGCCTCACCAGCCACAAGATGCTGTGCACTGCTCGGCGGCGGCATGGAGGCGGCCGGTGCACTGGGCTATGCCTACGATGCCTACACGATGGGCGGGCTGACTGGCAGCCTGGGCCGGCGGGTGCTGCACCAACAGCCCACACACTATGCCACAGGGCCGTGTGACGAATTTGTGGGCGTCGAGACGCTGGACATACTACAAGGACTCGCCGCAGGTAAGTGTCCACCACTTGGCCTAATCCATTAAGCTGCTGCAATACTAATGCACCACTTTGCTCCGGTTAACCACACTACTTGCAGACAGTATCATTGGCATACGCACCAGCGGCATGTTGCCGGCGACCACGTCCCATTATGTGCCACTGCAGCACAATCCATACGTGGACATAATGCCCAGCACACTGATGCTGAGCATGTCCGGGCCACCGCTGCCGCCACCCACCATAAGCGGCAATTTGAGCATCGCCGGAGGCGCCATGTCCAGCGCCACGCTGCCCACGCCCAAGACACAGAAGCGCGTGACCATTCTGGAGCCAACTTCGCGCACGACCTTTGATCCGCTGCTGCCCACCATGGTGGCTGCAGTCGTCTCCACGACAACCACCACGGCCACCACAACGGCATCTGTTACGCCATCCACGCAGAGCCCTGGAGTGGACAGCAGCAACAGCTCGGATGGCAATGCGACGCTGGATCGCATCACGCACGATCTGGACTACTTGCTCAATCGGGGTAGTCTGGATGTGGATGCAGCGACACCGCCACCACCAGCCATAGTCCAAAAGAAATGCGATGATGCACACCAGCAATCCCAGCAGAGCAGCAAGCTGTAAGCTGTGGGAGGATTACACTAAATCAGTATTCTAGATATTTACAACTCCTTCAGCTAGGATAGGATTACGTTCAGATTCCAGTATCCCAGAACTAGTAAGGGTATTCACTATTCTAAGTTGATTCATTAATATGTAGTCCAGTGTAAATATTTCAATTAGTATTGTAAATACTTTCCCAGTTTTCGTTATAAATTACTCATATTCAGAGCTTAATATTCTTTTCACGATTCCATTAATTCCTGTACTATATTTACCTTCCGTTGTGAATACTATAAAGCTATTGTTTCGGATATATATATATATATAAATATACGATTATAATCATATAAAGTATAGGAACTGTGTAAAGTGATTTTAAACATCATTGAAAACTGCAAATCAAACTTTAAGTCATCTAAACAAAATGAATGAATTTAAACTAAACGCAATTTTTTAGCTAGTTATACAAAAAGTACAGAAACATTATTAAAAAAATAAAATAATAAATAAATAATCAGACTTTAAAGTAAAGTAAAGTTCTTAAGTTTTTGATTCAATTTAAAATTTTCCTAGACCTAAAGAAAACTAACTCCTAATTAAGTCGAATGATAAATGCTCTACAAAAAAATACAATAATTGTAAAACTATATAAAATAACAGAACTATTTCTGGCAAGAACAAAAGAAAATTATACATACACTTACATCTACATATATATTATATATCTTTGAATAAACTCAAGACTCTTGTTATAAAAAAATCGACAAAACATTCATAGTTTATTTGCTTGATGATGGATGATACCCGTATGAAAAGTTATTAATTTATTATTGGTTTTGGCCCAGAAAATCTCAGCTAAAAACTAACCACATGACCCATAAAATGGGTCACGTTTTCGCTGCGTATGGCAAAGAAAAATGGGTGATCCGCACGAAAGAACTTCTGACGTGAGGAATTGGGAATCACAATCGGCTTATAACCTGCAAAATATTATAGTAAGTTACACAAATTATTAATGATAAGCCTTATGGTTTCGCCTGAACTCACCTGCCGCCGGCTGGGGCAATTCCGAGCCGGAGCCCGATTCGTTTAAATTAATGCGCAGCTTGTGGAGGACATCGACAATGGGCAGGTTGGCGGCTGAATGCAAATGCTTGAAATTGGCAGATGGTTCGAAAATCTCAGCGAAGCCCAACTGGAAAGATGTAGTTAAAGGTAAGATAAGTATATCAAAGTAAAGTTTACCTTCGCACTTACCTGCTTCAACGCCTGCCGGAGGCTGCACTCAAAGTCGATGGAAAACTTGGGCAGCAGCACCTGAACACTCTCCATTTGCATGCGCTGCTGCAGTGCGCCCAGATCGAGTGTTCGCAGTTGACTTTCCAGCTCCGACAGAGCCGAGGAGTCACGCTGGTTGGGCAGGAATAGCAGCATGGCCAGTTCATCGGCTTGTTCGTATGGCAACTCAATGACGCGTGCGTTGAGTTCTCGCAGCTCCGCGTATTTCACAAACATGTCGTCATCAAAGAGCATGGGCACTGTCTTGGGAGCACCTGAGCTGCTGTTGTGGAACTCGTACAGACCAGTGCGATAGGCACTGAATGGCAGAAACCATTTACTTTGGAGTCGCGCCGCAAGCAGCAGCAGTAGCTGTGCCGCTTGGCTGCTGTTCACCTGGAACTGCTGCTCCCAGCAGCCGCCGCCGACGCTGCTCAAAATACTTTCGGTAATGTGGCGCCGGAGCTTCTCGGGCTGCTCCAAGTCAACGCATTCGGCCGTCGCATGGAAATAGGTTTGTGCAATCTTCTGAAAATCCTCCGCAACGCTTGCTCCAGCGCTGGACTGTATCATCAGCCGATTTTGCAGTTGGATTCGTG
Organism: Hirtodrosophila trivittata; assembly: GCA_035045065.1. NCBI lineage: Eukaryota > Metazoa > Arthropoda > Insecta > Diptera > Drosophilidae > Hirtodrosophila > Hirtodrosophila trivittata. The sequence goes on from JAWNNK010000022.1 coordinate 6,659,311, forward strand.
TATCTGGATCGCTAGTCGCAGCGGCTAGTTCGGCGGCATAGAAATTGGCCATTTTGGCATTGCTGGAAAAGCGCTGCTTCAGGTCCAACAGCTTCTGCAGTTCCTCGGCTGTGGTGCCATCGGAGCCTAGGAAGAGAAGCGCCAGTGTCGCCTCCAGCAGCAGTGGAGACACGATCACATTCTCGTCGGCGGCTGTGGAGGCAATGCTATGAAATATCTCAGCTCCAAGCTTGATCTCATGGGGTATGCCAGACGCCGTGGGATTAGGCGCAGCACTCATTCTGCCTGATAGCTAGTGGGAACTGTGCGGAGCTGTAAGTAATAAGGAATAATTAAGGTAAACGATAATTAGCAATTAATGGTAGGTACAAGAATTATTTGAAAATCACATAATTAGAGAATTGGAATCTAAGCAAATCTTTGTCCTAAAATACCCCTTTTTATTTGGTATATTTATCGAGCTTTCTTCACAAGAAACTATCGTGTTATTAACTCCTTTTTATTTGAAATATTTATATAATTTTCCTTAAGGTTTCGAAATACATACAAAGTATTCAATGCCATGCGCTAACAATGAGATTAAAGCCTATTATTCAATTGAAATCTTTACGGTTTGTAGCTTTTCCGAAATTGAATAAGAACATAAGTATAAGTAATATAAACACGGGATTTACGAGATTTTGGCAACATGTGGGTATAGTTTTAATTTAGCATAATTTGAAACACATGTGTCCAAATAAAGATTTTTTATGGAAATTATAATGTACCTATTTTACAGCGATCTGTTCAACATTATTTTTGATTTAAGCACGGTCATATCTATTTCGAAATATCAGAAACATAACAATATTCATTGTAGATAAAAGTCTCTATAAAGAAACAGGATTAGTATATTGAATTTTATAGAGAGATTTACGTGAATCTGTTGTCTTATCCAGATTGTTACTTAATCTGTACGTAGGCTCTATTTAAATTCAATTAAAATTTCTTTTTAATAGCCACAGATTTTGGCCCTGGCCCCAAAACTGCGTTTTCTAATAAACATTGAATCTCATTTTTCCCTTCGTTTTATGGGGCAGGCCTAAAAACAAATGAAATCGAATAGGCGAAATGTAGTTAAGACTGCTCGATAGTTAATACCCTGTAGTTCATTGTTTCAATTGATATAATATATAATATATACAAAAAATAAACCTTTCTATTAAAAATTGTTGTGAATTTCGTTTATATTCACTATCAAGAAATATGGGAAGGAATATATGTTTATAGCTTAGATTCTTGAGCTGATGAGGTAGACAAACGATTATTAATGTCAAAAAGGATATAGTATCTGATAATATACTCGTATTACCTCTTTCTGGTGTTACAGGGAATAACAAAAGAGATGCACTGAAAAAAGAGAAGCAAATTGAAAAACAATGTGCCGAGACAATTGCCAGAAACACACAAAAACTTGACACTATTCTCGGTTCGGCCAACCAAGTACACAAAGCCCCGAAACGGAAAAAGTTTTCGACATTGCTCGACTATACAAACATACACTAGTACATACATACAAACATACATATGTACGTATGTAGATCTCTTACATGTTTGAGTATTTTCGGCAACTTTTAATCTCACGCGAATATCTGTCGTCGTTGTTGTAGCGGATGCCTATCTGACGTTCTATGGCAATACGATTTGTATGGGAAGTGTGCTTAATATGCCACCCCCACGTATGCAAACAGATGAGAAGATTATACGTACTCAGAGATCTGGACTATCAAATGCTCTATAATATGCGACTAGACAAGCTGCAATTGAATGATTGATGTGGGAAAATAGTATGAGGATTTAAATGAATCCATTGAATTTATGCAACTTTTCATATAAAAACATTTCGAACATTTTTTCTATTTTGCAATGAACACGTTTAATCGTGTTTAATCACGTATTTCTAGAGGGTACTGGAATAGCTTGTTAAATATTGTAGGCATTGTGTGTTCGTGCCAGCTGGGCTCTTAAATGTTTATTGTTTATTTTCGGTGTGCCGATTTTGTGTTTTCTTTGGAAAATTAATTGCATCATGAATTTGTCAAAAGTGTTTTTCCGAAGCATCACAGCCTAACACAAATGATCGTTTACTTTTCTAGTTTTTTCTTGTTATTGTTTTTGTTGTTATACTGAATATTTTGCAAAATGTAGAGCAGATGGTATATGGTAAATGCTCACTAGATTTTTCAATGGCTAAGCATGAGGTCACAGAGAATTTCGTTCTCTTCATAATATAATCATGATCAACAATAACAATCTCGATTGGGTATTAAGAGCAACATGTGCCACTCTCATAGAGAGTCCAAGCTATACACGAATCGGCACAGATGTGTATACTGTATGTTTTTAATTTAATTGTTATAAATTATGAACTTAGTTCTTAGCACTTTTTATTTACAAAAACTATTTTTTTATAGTTTCTTTTATATGTTATTCAAATGTTAGTACAGTATTTGTTTCGAGCGTTTGTTAAGCACTTTAATAGTTTGAATAGTTTTTTAAAGATCAAATCACTTCCGGCGCATAATCTAATATTTATATTAAACTTGTATACCTACATAATTATATAGTTTCCTGAGCACGAAAACAAATATCAAGATTATATAAAACGCTTGGCAAAAAAACGCCCGCACGCAACTTCGCACAGAACTCAACTAAATGCTCAAAAAATAGATAGATATAGATATAAAAGAAGCTAATTAAATTTGGCCCCGAGGCTGTTCATTGATGACGACACTTGGACAACGATGGGCAATGCAGAGTCTCTGAAAGCTCTGGATAAGTTCAAATTTTCTGCAACTACTTTTTCCGACGCTAAAAATTTAATCTATTTTTATAATTTTCTCAGCCGCTTGTTTCATTTAAACTGACGCTAACGACGCCAAAGAAGAACTGCCCGTTGGGTCTGCTCTGGTCGGGTCTACTGGGGGTCGGTCGGTCTGTCAGCTTCTATTGCTATTGCTATGTTCCGTTTTGGCGTTGAACCACTCGAATTGTCGCTGATTGGGATGCTGCTCGCCGACGATGCGACGCTTGATTGAATTGAGTCATGCAGCTTGCGCTTTGTTTTCAAAATTCTATTGTTTAATCAGCTTATCTAATCTGGCACATTTGGGGTCGTTAACATACCGGCTCCCTGCAGTTTTTGCATTACCCATACTAACGTATAGATAACATATAATCGTGCTCGTTATGTATTGTATGAGAGAAACGCTTATCGCCGGATGCACTGGAAGATGTAGTAAGACTACGATGGATAAACAATAGTTATTAAAGAGTAGTCAAATCTAGTCTAGTTACAGAGGTTCTTAAGATACATATATAATAATTAAAGGCTGGACATGATCTATGTCATAGATTAATTTCAAGCAATGAATTGGCAATCTAAATTTATTAACAGAATCAATTACATGTTTTCATTTATATTGTTTCTTAAAAAGATTTCTCGATTGTATTTTTTTTTTTAAAGGAACTGGGTTCTAAATTGGGATATACATGCACAACCCTCGCAAATTCTTTAATAGATCTTCATCATTTAAATGTTTATTGCTTATTCGTACAAGATGAGGACACATGGTTGCGTGTGTTTGATTTCGATTGCGTGAGAAGCAAAAGGGGGAAGGCATTACAAAAGTACATTACATATACATTCAATAAATACTAAACAGCCTAAAATATAAAAAGTATCCGTGAATTGGGGGTGCTTAAATATAATCAACACACTCAAGCAGTTCCATTCGGCCATGCAAACGCAACAGGCGGCGCCCTCCATTTCACAATCTGTAACCTAGGTCACCTACCAGCGCAGCTAGGCAGGCGCTCAGGTGAGGCTATGATTACGTGGAGATGTGTTCTTTTGATTAAAAGAATTAGTTGCTAGGGGGAGGGAGGGAGGATGTTAAGATCAAAAAGGACGCGCCTTAGATGCGTTTTCATGGCCGCATGCGGGACATGTGGATATGCACAACAAACAAATGGTTAAAATGTTGAACAACGAAATGTTGTCGAGTAAGCATTTGCCTATGCCTGCTGCATGTGTTGCGAGATTTGGTGTATATATGTTTGTTTTGCTTGTATTGGCAGAGTTGTATAATGAGTGAATGTTCGTGAGTGTGCGTGTGTGTTGTTGTTTGTTGTGGCGTTGTGTTGTGTATGTGTTTGTGAGTAAATCGTGTAGATTGTGTAGGCGCGGTCGCATAATAGAAGAAAAAAATGTAAGTATGTGCATGTGTGATGGCTGGCACTTAGAAGGTATAACCGCCCTCGGGCGCCTTGGATTGCGTGGCATTAAACTCGAGCGCGCCATTTACTTCCTGTGGTGCTAGCTCCTGTTCGGCCTCGTCATCGCCATTGTTGAAGTAAGTATCAATAATGGCGTAAGCCTTCTTGTAGACTTCTTCGTTCTCGTGCTGCTGTAACGCTTCTAGCTTATCAAGGCCACCGAACTCTTCGACCATAAGGCAAAGATTGTCAATTCCGCCCAATTTCTCAGCAAGCGCAAACAGATTGGAGAGACCCGACTGTACAACTTTGATGGTGCGAGGATCTTTGGCATCCAGCAAATCAATAAAAGGCTTCAGTAGCTTATACTTTTCAATAAGGTCAACAATTTGCTCGGGTGTGCCAGAGGTAGTCGTATTGGTCACTGCCCAAGCAGCTTCCTTTTGTGCCTTAAAATCACCCTTCTCCAGCACATGGCGTATTTGCTTAAAGATGCCTGCATCGATGACCGCCTGAATCTGTTTCTGATTGCCGGCCGTTATGTTGCTCACTGTCCAGGCAGCCTCCTTGACTATATTACCCTTCGAGTGCTGCAGCAACATGCCCAGACAGGGCAAACCATTAGCGGCAATAACCACATCGGTCTGGAAAGAGAACGACGAATAAAAGTTAATAAATACTACAGATACATTCTATAGCACAGTTTGTGTTTTACCTGTAGATCCGTGCCGGTGACAATGTTGCCAACGCTACGCAGTGCCGGCACAATGATGCTGGGCTCATCCGTTTGAAGCAGATTTACTAAACGTGGAACTGCATCCGTGTCGACCACCGCCTGTATTTTGTTGTTGTCATCGTCAGTTACATACGACAGCGCCCAGCAGGCATCCGCTAGTACTTGTATATCCTGGCTGAGGAGCAATTGCGAAAGCACAGGCAAAAGTCGCATCACCTGTTCAAAAGGCGGCGATGGGTTTTTGTTGCGGCACAAATTCGACATCAACCAAACAATGTTACGCAGAAAAGAGAGGGGCGTGTCGTTGTTGATCAGACGCAGGATGCCTTCGATGACATTGTGCTGGATAACAATATCACGAGCCGCAGCACCATCGCCGGCAATGTTGCCCAGCGCCCAAACCGCCTGCTCGGCCAGATTGATTGACTTTGACTGCAGCAGAGCTATAAAATGGGGAACCGCATTTGCGTCAATGACACAGCGCGTCTGTTCCGATGTCCCCGATGCAATGTTGGTCAGAGCCCAGGCAGCCTCAAATTGAAGCATGGTGCTGAGCAAGGCAAAAAACTTAATGCAACACCGCTCACAAAATCCAAAAACGATTATCGTCTACTTACTTGCCAGTGTTTTGCAAAAAGCGGATGCATATTGGCACAATACCATGTCCAATCATCAAATCTATAGGCGGATTACGCTCTCGACTGAGCATTTTACGCGCCTGCTGCATGCCCATGAACTGACGCTCCGGATCTTCGCTGTTCATGGCCGCCACAATCTCATCGACCGACAGCTGCACCGGCGACTGTCCATTGAGCTCCTTCAAGGGTGAGGTTAGATCATCATCATTGATGTTGCGGCGCTTGAACATCTGATCCTCCTTCTTGGACTTACGCAGCTCAATAGTCACCTCATGGCGACGCATGCGCGAGTCCTAACCGCCAACCCCGACCGACACAAAAGTGAGGTTAAGTGCAAATGTAGTTTTAAAACAGAGCGCGCCACTTACCTGCGTGTTAAGTGTGTTGGCCTTGTAGTGGCCCTGGCGTGTGCTTGCATCCGATTTATTCATGTTGAAATATTAGCGTATTTTCTTTATGGACAATTAAAAATATTGTTTCTGCTACGATAACAAGTGTACAGCTGTAAAGAAAAAAATGTGTGCCCTTTAGCCAGTTAGAAAAATGTGAAAAGTAATGATGAGGCTGAGGTCAAGGGCTGCTTCGATTGTCTTACACACACACACACACATGCATGCGAACCACACGCTAAAATATGCGTTTGTGTGCGTACTTTTGGCACTTCTTTTGTGCCTGGCAATTTTTTTTTTCCTTTTCGTCTACCTTTCGTGCATTCTGCAGACGCTGCCCTACAAGGCCAAGGCAACAACAAAGCAACAGCTGCGGCTGCGTTTAACTGTGCAAGAGAACACCAGAACCGCCATTTGCCTGTGCGACTGTAAATCTTAACATTTTATTTCACCACTTGCACTTACCTTTTTTTTCGTTGATTTATCTGTATTTTAAAATATGGCTCAATGCATGGGCTAGCGGAATTCCTAAACAGACTTTACCTAATAATTTTTAGAGTTTATTTTATCCAAATATCTGAAGAAAACACTAAATTTCTACGCGTGCTAACACGTTTAAAATCGGAATAAAAATGAGTGAAAGAAAAATATGACTGTAACACAGAACGTCGCTGAGGATTTAATTTTCTGTGCCTGCTTTGCGCTCAAAAAGTTCCGTTTGATTTGAACAAGATGCTAGTTTTGTGATAGGGTTGCTCAAATAGGATCGATAGTTACTTAACCACGATGTTGAAGATCGATATTCCTAAATAGTTTTCATATAATGATTGTTTTAAGCTTAAGACACTATTCTATAGCTTTTATTCTTATTAAAATGCAGGACAAAAATACAAGATGATTCCATATTGTTTCTTGGAAATTCAAATATATTTTTATTAGTGCTGCCAATTGCCACAAATTGTTAACAGAAACTGTTACAGTAAGCCACTGGTTGATCACCATGCTAGACATGATAGCATAATCCCGAAAACTGTAGTATTCCCGCATACCCACTATTAAAGTAACCTTCAGAAATACGGATACTATGCGAAATAGAAAACTCAAGTGTACTTAACGTATCGAAAGTAAACGCTTTTCTATCAAACATCATTTAAAAATAGGAGCTTTTAAATATATTGGAATTGTGATGATAAATGTGGCTTTTAATATGGATCGCTGTCTGTTAAAGGCTTGGTTTTGTGACGTCACTTGATCTTCTATGCTTCTATGAAAAACGATCTATTTAACCACGTTGAAGAGAATGGCGCGAAAGTTAACAGTGTTTCATAGTCATATTAAACTCGAAATGGCACTGTTTATATTTAAGGGCTGTATGTGGCCGATCATGCAACAGAGGGCGCTGAATTTTGTTTTGTGGTGAACTTAAATATCAATTAACAGCACGGACGTTAAAACAGCAGATGGCGCTTCAAATTTTTTATTTGCAGTAGTGTGTATTGATATTATCGGACAGTAAAGCGGTGAATTTTACTAAATACAATTTAAGGTCATACTAAATTTTGATAATATCTACTCATTCGTTTCTATTTGTTCACTTAAATAACATAAATAACATGGGGGCCCTTAAGTAACCGGCACAATTACAATACAATCCACATGCTTGCAGCGCAGACACTTACCATCCACATAGGCGGAATCTGCAAGCCGCGTGAAGCACTTCGCATCGTTGTTCATTTGCCAACTAGTTCTTTGATAACTAGTGTTCGGATTATACACTATTCACAAGAAACAGTTCACCTTACTCTACTGAAACTTCCAGATTTAAATTTTGTCTTAACAGCTGCCAAAGCAAAGGATAAAAGAGAAATTTTAAAGTCAAATGAAAGGAATTCATTGATTTTATAGACGGTTTAATCTCAACAATAGACATGGAATGTGTAAAATTTCAATTGATCACAATTTAGGAAGATTTCTTGTCCTGCTCCGTGCTCTCCTCGGTAGCAGCAGCTGGTGCCGCAGTGGTGGTGGTAGTCTCCTGGGCGGAACGTGCCTCCACAACGTCTGAGTCAGAGTCGTCGACTGGTGCTGGGGAAGTGGATGGATAGGGTGGGAACTGCTGATCCTGTGGGTAGACTTGCTGCTGTTGTTGGGTCTCCGTGTAGTCAATGGGTGCTGGCTCCTGATCGGGCTGACGTGGTGCCTCCACAACCTCGCTCTCCTGTTCGGCATTAACCTGCTGAGGTTGGAACAGCTGCTGCTGTGGCTGGTAGAAGTGCTGTTGTTGTGCCTGAGGGTAGTAGATGGGTGCGGGCAGAACAGCGGGCGACACAGCAGCAGCGGGCACAACTGGAGCAGCAGCAACTGGTGCCACAACGGCAGCACGAGCAGCAAACACGGGCTCACGGTGCACCACCGCGTTGAAGCCATTGATGTCATCGGCAGTATAGGTTACCGTGCGCTTAAAGCCATCGGCATCCAGCACGCTGTATGAGCCGACCACATTACCACCATCACGGCTCTCGACTTGACTTTTAATGTCACCGGTGACGGAGTCATGCACACCATAGGAGAAATCATAGCGGGGAGAGGACTCCAGCTCCACTTGCTTAACAATTGGGGTAGCGATGGTTTTCACAACAGGCGCAACAGCAGCCACAGGTGCGGGAGCAGCATAGGATACAACGGGCGCAACAGGAGCAACGGACTTAACGAAGGACGAGGGTACAGCATAGGCCTTGGTGATAACAGGCGCCGCGTGCAGCACAGGAGCCGCCGCCTGGTGATAGACAGCAGCTGGCGCGGCATGGTACACCGCCGGAGCAGCCTGGTAGGTGGCATACGCGGGATGGAAGCCGGAATAGGTAGCCGCAAAGCCGCCCAAACAGCTGCCAGTAAGCGCCACCAGCGACAGAACAGTCAAAAACTGAAAAGGATAAGGCGGAGTTATGATAGATACATAAGGATAAGCTATAATAAGGAATGCGAATCGGTTGGCAATCGTTTCATCCAACTAAACGGAACTTTGAACTCAATTCTCTTTAAGGATTCAGCAGATTGTTTCACAAATTATTTGTTTATAGGAATTATCAGTTCATTTGTGAATTAAAGCTGGGTTATTTTTCCAGTTCTTAGGTTCGAGTTCATTTTAGGTTCACTTTAAGGAAAATGTTTCCCTTTTGGATGCGGTGGCACAACCTTTGCCCAAATGACTAAATGACTACCCCAGGGACCTACTTTGCTTGCCATTTTCTCTGGTGTTGTACGAAATGAAAGATACGCGGCACGTGTTAAAGATACACACACAGAGTAACACACACACAAATGGAAGTATGCAAATTTGGTAGAGGTAACGAAACCGTCGCGATTATTCGATATACTCGTCCTCCGTCGTCACTTGGCGATGTGAGCGACGTTTGGTTAATGATGTGGTCCGGGCTGCGTGCTGTCACTTTATATGGAGCGGGCGTGTGTCTAGAATTGGCAGCAGGGCCATGCCCCACAGAGTTGTGTGTTGTGTCCAGTTGCACCCACACGTTGACAACGTGCCAAACCGGTAATAAGTACAAGAGAGCTACAACAAAAGGTACACAAGAGATACAGATACAAATGTATCTCATAGATGACAGTTGACAATTTGACAATTGTCAAGCAAACTGGTTTCAGAATTAGTTTATTTTTCGTTTTCGATTTCGATTTCATGTTCGTTTTGCTTTTTCAAGTTCAACTCTATTGGTGGCTTCCTTGTAGGCCTATTGACGTCTATTATGATTATTATTGTTATCATTGCTATTAACTATTATTTAATTAAGTCGGCAATTGTCAGTCTAATCATTCATCCTCGATTCAGTGCGTTACTTACAACACATTTTTCAGTTTTTGCTCTTGAAACACAAAGTTTACTGCGTTCAAGTTGTCAAGTCAACCGTTGTCAACCTCTGAGGAACTACTAGTAGGAGACAACTCCACCCGCTCACCCCCGTCTAACCCCCGTTAGGTGATTTGTCAACACCTTTTAGCTCTTTTGGCCGTCTCACTTCATTTTCGCCTGCCCGTTTGTATGTCAGCCAAGTTTGCTTCATTTGCAGCATGAGTTTCGTTTTCGTGTTCGTTTTCATTTTCAGCTCCAGTTATAGTTTCAGTTTTAGTTTCAATTTCTGAAACAGTTTTAAAAGTTGTTTTTTTAAGGGAATGTTTTTTTTAGTATTCGTTCCATTTTCATGCTGTGTCCATGCCCCAAATGCCAGCATTGGCCCAAAGTTGTTTTTGTTTACTCACTTCTTAATTTTATATTGTTTAAATATAGCAAACGTAATGCCACACGATCTTGTTAGCTCGAATCAAAACAGTACTTCAGATAGTACTATTTAGATATAACATAAGTAAATCTACTAAGATATAATTTGCATATCTGAATATTTGTAATTAAAACAGTTACCTTAGATTCTTTAGATTGAGGTTCACGAGAAGTGAAAGTTCAAAGCAGAAATCTGGCCAAGACACAGAATAATTGTTACCTTCGAGAGGGCTTAAAAATTACGAAAGAGCATTTGAACCCAATTTTAATTGAAAATCAAAAAGAGTGAAGGTTGACCCAAAATGGTTATTTTTTCTAGCTAAATTCACTTAAAAACGGGCATCAAAAAGGAACAAAAAACGTCAACTCATTTTCTGGTTAAAATCAATGTAATTAAATGCCGAACAAAACTCAAGGAAAAACGAGCCTATTGCTAGAAAATCTTCAAGGCATCTCTTTTATATATACTATATACATATATATATATTACTTTTTTGCGGCTCTTTGTTTTGGTATCAACACTTTTAATTCAGCTCTAAATTAAATGTGCCTCAAGCGGTTTTAAATCGCTTGAAGCATTCTATTTGAATGGATATAAAATGTCAATTACTGCGTCCAGACACGTACCTCCAGACCCATAAAGATGCGTAGGCGTAGCCCAGAGACAGCTGCCTGCAAAAATATGTAAAAGTAAAACTGTACAAGATGAATGTCTTACGAGTATTCATTTATTCACATAAAACTGCGTATTCGCTGAAGGTTTGAACTTGACATCGAGCTGGCAAATTACAAGCGAATATTCGCAATACAAATTAGTGTGAAAGATACACGACTACGAGATACTCTTTCTATACAGTCAACAATTTATTATACACAGATATATATCTATATAGTATATATATATCATATAGTATATATATAGTAGAGTTTAAGTGCCCTTAGGAGCCTTGGTCGAATCATCATAAAAACTGCTTTATGAGTCGATGAAAGATTAGAAAAGTGAAATCCTTTCCAATTGATTCCTTCACTATGAGAGTTTACTGTATTAGTTTGATGTAAGTTGTACCACCAGGCCACGTGATGATATTCCAGGAATCATTGTCCCTATCAAAGGTTGAGAAGCTTTTACCATGGTTATTTGTAAGTGCTAAAACTGCTTCCCGCTGCCGATAGAAAACTTATCATAGATCTCATACACTTCATTGCCCTCATTAGCAACTCCTGACTTTGAGCTACAGTCAGTGCATGTATCTTGTCTAAGCCCAAAAAGAACTCGCCAGCAAGTGCTCCAGAACCATTTTAATAAGCATCCCAGCTACAATGAAAGTCAACACTTCTTCATTGCGGCTTATAATGGCCATCCAGCCAGCGCCATGAATCACCATGTCGCAGAACACATTTAACTGGTCGAAAGTATGAGAATCTCGTAGATGTCACAATGCTTGGTATTGGCAGCTGCTTCTCTGGAAACTGAACAAGTTCCCTTGAGATTGTATGAAGCATCGTGCCCAGATGTTCTTGCTCTGATCCAATCTGATAAGTGCCAGCTCCGACCTAATAAGCTATTGCTCCGATCTGAAATTTTTAGATAAAACTTTATTTTTGATGCCGGAAATACTCAATTTATTCCCATTAAAGAGTAGCAAATACTGTACACTCATTAACCGGATTTATTCCGGCACAATTTGAAAGCGGAATGTACATGCTTTTTGTTAAGATTAAGCAAAGTTTTATTTATAGCATTTTTCCAAACGTTGCTGACTCAGTTTTTAGGAAGAATAAATTCTGCTCTTGTTTGATAAGCTCGTTAATGGTATATTATATGAATATGTATATATGAATATGTATATATATATATATATATATATATATAAATACCAAATCAGTTTCCATAATCGGCTACATATTAACAAACTGTATTAGTTTTAGCCTTGATTCTCTCGCTTCCTCTCTGTAGAAAAGCATTGATAACAAAATATTATAAATGTCGAGACCTTCAATCCCAATGACATAGAACCATTTCAATAGCATTAAAATGTTACATATGGAATCGAAGATGTGTCCTTTTAAAGACCCTGAGATAGTTATAGATAAAGTATTTTCCAACAGCAGCACCCTAACATATAAATTTTATAGAAATCGCAACGATAGAAAGCGATTAATTCGTTTATTTGTTTGCAGCGAGGAGAATCGCTCACTGGGAAGTTACTATTAATGAGTCCCACTTGGCATTTGAATGCAATAGAGAAGCGGAAATGGCGGTAACGGAAGTGCAGTGAATCAAAGTGGAATTTAACGAGTGCAAAGCGAATACACTCATGAGCATAGGAGAGGGCACACTTTGACATTTGACAAATACTTAAACACTATTTGCCTGGCTTAATAAACTCGTTTTCGTTGACTTTGCCGCGCCACAAACGAGGGGGCTGACAGGGCTGAGTAAGGAGCACAGTGTAAAGGGGCAACCAAGGACTACGGATGAAGGCGTTTCGGAAGCTGAGGGCAGTGTGAATATGCTGTGTGTGTGTCGGGCTGTAAAATAGCAGAGATGCGAGTACGGCGGCAATGATTGATTGCACGTTAAAGCTCGAGAGCATCACATCATTTCCTTTTTACACTTGACAGGAAATGCATTTTTAGCTAGCGAAATGAGCGAGGGCCAAAAGAGCAACAACGAGATAGGGAAAGAGAAAGAAAGAGAGAGAGAGACAGGAAAGAAAGAGAGGATGTTCAACGATATATATAGTCGTAGTCAAATCACAGCAAATGGCGTGAATAGGTAAAAAGTGGGTGGCACATCCAAATGCACTCGACGGCAGTTCCATAGACAATTTACACAAAAATCACACGAACACATGCACCTTCTATAAGTATGTGTGTTCGAATGTGTGTGGGTGTGTGTGTGTGCGCATGGTTGGTCTGGTCATTGAGCAAGGCATTGAAATGAAAATGCCGTCAAGGTTCTTAATTCCCTTTTGCAAAAGTTACCGACTTTACCTTTAAGTTTTGAAAACTTTCCATGCCATCAAACAGGAACCAAGTGACAAGTTCTCCGCTTCTCTGGCAAACCAATTGGCATCGACGTAAATCAATTTAAGCCAATTAAGCGCTGAGCATTAATACCCGCTTCGATATCGATCAAAATTTCAAGCCCATAAACACCTTTCCGCATTCAATGAATGAAGTATTCATCATATAACTACGACTATGTGTGGTTATACTCGTTGAGCGCCATAATTGCCAGTCAGTTGGCAAAGACAAACGACCTGAGACGAATCTCATGTATTTCAATTGAATGAACAAACACACACAAACACACACACACAGCCACACCTCCTACCTGTGTTTGCTTAAAGCCCATGTTGTTGGCCGAAATAATCCATCAATATTGGCGTTGAAACGGAAATAACCAAATCTGCGCACTGAGCGTATTCATTGTTGAACTTCGCTTTAGAATTCCACCAAAAGATATTGTCGGGCAGTTGGGATTAGGGATTTCAAAATGAATAGCATAAAAAAAAGACTCAAATTGATGGAGAATCCACTCAGAAGTCTATGAATTAAGTGCTGAAAAAAATTAAATTAAATAATAGAAGTAAAACACGCTTTGTTACAACTAAAAATAGAATTTAATAAAGTATGAATATCCGCAAATATTTTGTGAATTTTATCCCCTTTTATAGTTTCCCATGAAGCTGCATAGAAATGAAATAAATTCTATACAAATTTTCAACTATTTTAACACAATTTTTATTACCTTAAAAACGGAGCTAAGACTCTTTTAATCATTTGTTTTATTTTTAAAAAATTAAGTAAAATTAAAAATAAAAAAGAATAAAAACTCTGAAGGCAACCAAAAATAAGAATTAATTTCTAATGAAACAACATTTGTTGCAAAGATTGTGAAAACCCAGAAAAATCCACAGAAACTCAGAAAAATAAAAATAAGAATCAATAAGTAGAAACTTGTAAGACAAACTAACAAATTATTGACATGAATTAACTTTTTATAAGTTCAATCTGTTGCCAACGTTTAAAATATTTATTAAGTAGCTCTCAGTTATTTATAGTCTCCTACTCCAGTTGCCAACTCTTGTTAGCCATAATAGGAACAAGCCAAGCGAAAGTACTGCCAATTTTATATTTAACCAGTTAATCAATAAAAACCCTTATAAATTATCTAATGCCGATTAAAAGTCCAGCAGAAAAACAAAGAAAATAATCAATTTACAAGTAACGATGCGATTAGAATCGAAAGCCGTCAACGAAGTCAAAGCTAAGAAAAAAAACCTAACCTCAAATTGCGCCACCAGATTTTGGCTGATTTATTTTCATATATACATATATTCTGTGTTTTTTTTTTGTTTGTCGCCGTCTATTGTCGCCGACTAAACCTAAGCCAAGATTATGCAGAATGAAAAGGAGACCAAAAACCAAATCGATGTTGTTGACGAGTTCGCCTGGGTCCAAGCTGCAAACTGAGACTGGGATTGGGATTGAGACTGAGACTGAGAGCGACACCCACGCAAGGCGGGGGCTAATTATTGAGTTGCTAAGCGGATTTGGTATTCGTTTCTAGCGGGTTCTATCAATGGCATGGTAATCGTCAGTATTCGAATTGAGATTGATAGATTGATAGAGAAAAAAGCAACAAAAATAAAAATTGCATTTGAGATAAGTAGCTTAGCCGTCGAATTGATATCGCATAAAGCATACTCGAATCGTATAAACTAACTCGCAATTTATTTATAATATTACAAGTAGCTCTGCTGAAAGAAAACATAAGGAAAAAACTGTTCTCCGCCGGGTTCATCAACTTGTATTAATCTTGCAGAAGATGACAAGAAGTCTCGACTGAAATATGGCAAAACAACTGGACAAAAAGACGCGGGAATAGGATAAATTGGATAAATAGAAAAGTGTTGGAGTTCCCTAGGACAAATGCTACTTGTGACTGGAATGAAACTAACTCTCAAGCTGTGTTCTACTTAACTGAAATTGTAGAGCAGAAGTTAAAATGGAGTACAAGCAGTGTGCGGTTGAAGAAAGTAACCCAAGGAAGAGACGGATAAGCACCAGTAATTCATTAGCTTTGAGTTAAGACTAAGACACAGACGGTAAGTAATTAGCATAAATTACATCAAGCGGTTTGCAGTAAAATTAAAATGCATTACATTAATTGCAGTTGAATGTGAAAAGCATTTAAAACTTAGATATATATTAATTCATTCTGACATAGATGTATATCAAATTATTTTAACATACTTTAAAAATAACATTTTTTCTTTCTTCATTTCTTTTTCATTGCCTTTTAATAGAGAATTTTAATTAAAAGAAATCTCTGCAATGTTAAACGTCGTCAACGCGCAGCATAAAATATTTAGAATAGCCATAAAATACCAGCGATCCCTTTATCCTGCCGGCAGTTTCCGCTACATCAAGTATACGCTGCGTGTGCCAGCAGCAGGTTTTGAAGTGTCAACAAGTTGATGATGTGCTATGGCTAGGTGTCGCTGACATGTTGCCGACTGTCTAAGCAGCAGAGGGCCATGTTAAGCGCACTTCTTCTGGCAGTTGTATCCCTGAAGTGAGCCCCACGCTAACTCTCACTAAACAAAAGCCAATCAATATGCAGCATAGTCAATATTTGATTCACAAGTTTCAGCGGAAGTGCAGTGATTTGCAGTAAGTTGACAGTGAATTGGGGTGTTTGCTGCTAAACTACTATTGTTTGACTATTTGCCGAGCCATAAAAGGTCCTGTCGCAGGTTAAACTGCAATACTCGACTCGGTACGAGTACGAGTACGAGTACATCCCAGGATGTCGACGCCGGCTTTCGAGTGGCATCCAAGTCCAAGGACTCTCTACACATTTTTAGGCATTAGCATGTTGTAGTCTACCTCGTTGACGTCTACTACCTGGTCGTTGTCGTTGTCTGTGCACTGTGCACCTGAAATGTCAACGGCATTGTTCAACTGCTTGTATACGTGGGCGTGGCCATTGTCAGACATACGCAAATGCAATCAATGCTCCAAGGTGACGTTGTTGTTGTTGTCCTTGTTGTTCTCCTCGACGCCGACACTCAAAACAATCAGGATCCCAAAAACGGCAAAAACGGCATGCATGATGTGGCAGACGTCGCGCTCTGCACTTTTTGCCGGCACTTAGACGCCTTTAAATATGCAACATTGTGAAGTGTGGCAGCAGCACTTGAGCGCAGGTGCCACTTTGACGGGATGTACTACTACTGCGAGTGCGACTAAGTACGAGTATATTATAGTCAACCAACTGTAGCTGCATGCAATCCGCTAAGCGCCAGCCAGAAGTCCTCTAAGTATCTGGCATTTTAATCAATTTCGAAATATATTTTATTATTAGTTGGCATTTACACCCCTAACGGGGTACAGCCTGATGCACAATCTCCCTCCACGCGCTCCTGCTCTGTGCGCGTCTTCTCCAATTTGTAATACCATGTGACGCCAGGGCTTCCGTCACTTGGTCTTGCCATCGTAGCCGGGGTCTTCCCCTCCTTCGTTGTCCACCAACTACCGCATCAAATACTTTACGAGCTGGAGCTTGTTCATCCATACGAGCAACATGACCTAGCCAACGAAGTCTCATAATGTGAATTCGCTTGACCACATCAATGTCCCCGTAGAGCTCATACAGCTCGTGGTTCCATCTGATACGATATGTTCCACTAACGTATATCGGACCGAAGATTTTTCGAAGAATTTTTCGCTCGAACACTCCAAGAGCAGCTGCATCCGTTTGTGTAACTGTCCAGGCTTCTGCTCCATACAGAAGCACCGGAAGGATGAGCGTCTTGTAGAGTGTTATTTTTGTCCGACGAGCGAGGGCTCTGCTGTTCATTTGCCTACTGAGCCCAAAGTAGCACCGGTTGGCAGATGTAATTCTTCTTTTAATTTCAAGGCCAACATTGTTATCGCCTGTCATGGTGGAGCCAAGGTACACAAACTCCTTCACGGCCTCAAAGCTATAGCTCCCTGCAACCAATTGAGAATCAAGTCGCCGCGATTCTCTGCTGGAGCATGCCATAAACTTTGTTTTCACCATGTTCACACGAAGTCCTACTTTAGCCGATTCCCTTTCAATAGCACCAAAAGCTCCCGTTACATCTCGCTTGAGACGCCCAATGATATCAATATCATCGGCATACCCAAGCAGCTGGACACATCTGGTTGTCAATATCGTGCCAGTCCGAGGAACGTCAGCTTTTCTTATAATACTCTCCATCAGTAGATTGAAAAGCATACAAGACAGCGAATCACCTTGTCTGAGACCACGCTTGGTATTAAAGGTTTCGGAATGGTCATTTCCTACCTTGACAGAGCTGCTGGTGTTGCTCAATGTCATTCTGCAAAGCCGTATTAGCTTCGCAGGAATACCAAGCTCAGACATGGCAGCGTACAGGCGATCTCGCTGTGGGCTATCAAAAGCAGCCTTGTAGTCAACAAAAAGATGGTGGGTGTCAATCTGACTCTCGTGCGATTTCTCCAGGATCTGGCGCAGTGTGAATATTTGGTCGATGGTGGACCTACCAGGTCTGAAACCACACTGATAAGGTCCAATCAGTGCCTCAGAAAATGGTTTCAACCTTTCACACAGTACGCTCGTCAGAACCTTATATGCCACTGGCAGTAGACTGATGCCACGGTAATTTGCCCGCAGCGTGGCATCACCTTCTTCAGGACAGGGCAGATCAGGCTAAGGTTCCAATCATCGGGTATGCTCTCCACTAGCCATACATCGCATAAGAGTTGGTGCATACACCTTACCAACTCTTCGCTCTCCAGCCTTGAACAATTCAGCTGACAAGCCATCAGCACCTGCAGCTTTCTTGTTCTTCAGCCGCTGTATTGCGGCCTTGACTTCAGCATGGCTAGGGGTCGGTATATCGACCTCGTCATTGATTGGGGTTTGTGAATCACTTTCTCCAGAATTAGCATCCAAGTCATCGCCCTCCAAAAGACTTGAGAAGTGATCCCTCCATAACCTTAACGCGATCCTTGCATCTGTGACCAGGTTTCCATCATCATCTCTGCAGGCGAGCCCTCCAGCTCTGTACCCTTGGGTAAGGCGTTTTACTCTCTGGTAAAAGTCACGGGCATCATTCCTGCTTCTGCTACACTCTATTCTCTCACACTCCAGCCTTTCTAATTCTCTTTTCTTGCGTTTAAAAAGGCGCTTCTCCTCCTTTCTCTTAGCCCTGTACGTCTCTACTACTGTCCGAGTAGCTCCAGATTGAAGTGTTCGCCTATACGCCGCGTCCTTCTTTCTAGTAGCTTCCCAGCACTCTTGGTCGTACCATGGATTCCTAGTTGGGGGGCGTTGGAATCCAAGCACTTCCTCCGCCGAAGCTCGTAGAGAGTGCGATATGTGCGCCCACATATCGCTAGCATTTTCAGGCCTCGAGATTGTTTGGCATAGTAAGTTAGAGAGTCGTGTGGAGAATGCATCCTTCGTCTGTTGTGATTGCAGCTTTCCGATGTCCAGCTTTCTTGACATACTTCGACGTGCTACTTTCGCAACACATAGCCGTGCGCGAACCTTAGCTGCAACAAGGTAATGGTCAGAGTCAATGTTTGGACCCCGACAAGTTCGCACGTCAAGTATGTTAGATGCATGCCTTGCATCGATCACAACATGATCAATCTGATTACGGGTCAGTCGATCAGGGGACAACCAGGTTGCCTTGTGTATATCCAGATGACGGAATCCTGTACTACGTACTACCATGTTGTGCGCTGCTGCAAAGCCTATTAACCTAAGACCATTGCTCGCGGTGGTCTCATGTAGGCTATGCTGCCCGACGGTTGCACCAAAAACACCTTCCCGTCCAATCTTGGCATTAAAGTCTCCAAGTAGGATTTTAATGTCATGAGTAGGACAGCGGCCGTATACACGGTCAAGCTCCGCGTAGAAGGCGTCCTTCGTGCCATCGTCTTTGTCCTCCGTTGGGGCATGCGCACAGATCAGGCTGATGTTGAAGAATTTGGCAGTAATCCGGATCGTTGCAATTCTCTCACTTATTGGCACAAAGTGAGATACTCGGTTTCGGAGTCTGGCTCCCACAACAAATCCACAGCCGAATTCATGCCTTTCTGGATGGCAGCTGTAGTATATGTCACAGTTGTTCCTCTTCTTGCAGCCCTGTCCCGTCCATCGCATTTCCTGGATAGCGGTAATGTCGGCCTTGCATTTTTTGAGGGTATCTGCTAGCTGTTGAGCAGCACCGGATCTGTACAGTGTACGTACATTCCAAGTGCATACTCTCAAATCATAGTCCTTTTTTCGTTTGCGGTGGTCGTCAACGTTGTTTGGGGTCCTTTCCGAGGCAGTTTCTGCATCTTTCATTGAGTGAGTTTTTTTCCATGGGTGGATCTCAAGTCCTACGCCAAAACCTAATTTAGAGGTTTAGGAAGCCCGCCGCGCGCTTTGGTTTACCACCCAATGGATATTGAGTGGTAATCCAGGAGGGACCACGTGGAGGTAGTGCGTCGACTTGAAGAAAGAAAGCACAAGGATCATGCTGGCAGTCACCAAGTTGAAAGCAATCAGTCACTTTACCTTGGCTTCTCCCTCCCAATCCCTCCCAATCCATATTACATACGATTTAATTAAGGCCTCAGTTGCTATGGCTTCAACGCCTTTTGTTATTCATTTTCAGTTTCCTTTAAATGCATTTTCAAATAAATAAATAATTGAACATATTTAAGAAAAGCAAAACAGTAAAAGTACATTTCAAGGCTGCAGGACACTCCCAAAGCCTTTTCAATTGAAAGTGAGAAATTATGTAGGCAATTAGCAACTGATTTAATTCAGTATGAATAGAAATTAAATTTATTTTCATGAGCAGCTGCTAATTATTGTGAAGAATATTTAATTTGACAATAGTTGTTCTGTATGTCCTTTGGCTAGGCATGAGATTGGAATGTAAAATATAATTTGTTCAGTTGAACATTGAGTGAATCACTTAGCTAAAACATCTTTGAATAGTTATTGGATACATATAGTATAAATTCTAGAAAGACGATAGAACTGGTGAATAGAGAGCTAGGTATACCTTAGGGAGAGGTTAAGGATGTTTTCAGCTAATTAAAATATCAAAGAAGAATCAACCTATAATACTGCCCTATAAAGTCTCCCTCTGTACTATCTTTATAAAAGCAATTAAAAGCTATCCATATCATATAACTACGTTACCATTTTCAACTATTACTATATAAGTTTGGAATAAATAAACATTAATTTCATAGCTTGTCAATTTGTCAATGTGGTTTTGTGAGCGACCAACGACCATTGATGGCGATGACTGATCAAATCCCTAAACAAAAATACCATAAAAACACAATTTGCAGACACAACCACGCCCATACAGAGTCCCATATGCTAATTGCGTTGGACATGATTTCATTTCACCAGCTCCCAGTGCCATTTATGTGTGGTGTCTCTCTCGCGTGGGGAGCTGGCAGAGCACAGCGGAGCTCATTTCATTGCTGAATTATGGCTCAAGGGCAATATTAACATGGAAATTATGAACATGGCGGGACATGAGAGTTGACAGATATAGAATAGAATCGTCTAACTGCAGATACCATGTATAATATTCTGTGGTTAAAATTCATTTATTTTAATTAACAATGGGAGAAAATACTATGTGAAGAGAGTTTTAAGTGATGAGATGAAGTTATAGCTCTATCAAATACTGAGAATCATTCTGGCCAGAAGTTGGGGGTAAATGGTAAGACTTAAAACCAACTTACATGCATTTAGGTATTATATCGCATTATCATATATATATAATAGTTGTCAACTCAAACTTCAGCTACTTGCTGCCAGCTTTATTGTCTTCTTCCCTAACGTAAACCAGTTCATCGTTTAAGAGATAAGAGTACGCAATTTACAAGTAAACAGATATACGAGTATTCCAGTAAGAATAGCCTGTCAAAATTTTAAGTGCGAGGTATAAGGAAAACAAGGCACTAAAAACAAATTGCGAAACCGACTGAGTTTCGGGCTGTGACTGCAGTATCAAAGGGTGCCTGCAAGCTGCCTGGCAGAAAAACAAGAAAATAGTTTTTCATACCACAGAAATTTTGGGTGATTTTTGAGAAATTAACCCAAAGGGTGGTAGAGGGGTGGGAAAGTGTGCTGGAATTCCTATATGTATGGCCAAAACTGTCCAGAAATTTCGCCGCAGCGGTGTATTTTAGAAGTGGCCAAGCGTTGACAGGGGTTTCTGGCTTTGGTCCTCGTTCGGGGTGCGCAGTGCATATTTTGTGGCGCTTAAACAACCAAAACAATGGGCAACCGAGAGAGAGAGAGGGGAAAAAAATAAAAATAATAATAATAATAACGAGACTATGCTGCAATTTGGTATATGGGACTATGATTTATGCCATCATCATAATAAATTTATGTGATTTATCTTCAATGTGCCTAAACCCAAGGCGGAATTGGGTAACTATTTTTTTGTACTGAAATTGCCTGCACTTTAATTGTACTGCACTTGCTTCAGTTCTATGTGTGTGTGTGTGTGCATAGATATAGTATGTGTGTGCGTGTGTTTGTATGTGAAGAGAATTCATAACTTTTGACAGTTTTGGGTTGGCATTTGGCTTGCCCATTGCAAATGCCAGAGCATTCGCTTAGAAACATTTGCAACTCTTAAATTTCTACTCATTTGAATATTTAATTAAATTTTGCAAATTCTATTGCATAACAGTAAAAAATATTTGTCTAAATTTGCATTTAATTACTCAATAGAATTGACATGTGTAATTATGTTTGGATTGTAACTAAAGCCAAAGCCCATAACAAACCAAAAAGAGCTTTAATATGATTTGTATTTAATGAATTATAATTAAAGCAATTTCAGCTTTAGTTTAAATATATAAATTATGAGAATATTCAAATATCTGTTGCTAATTTTTAACAAAATTATAGATCAAGACTCAAAGTCTCTGAACTTGGTGCAAAGTTAAGCGACCTCTGCAATTTGCACAAAAAATTTCGCGAACTAAATTTTGCTAACTTTGTCTGGCATTAAATCAAAAACTGTCTAAGACTGGAAAAGTTGGCCAACAAATTGGCTGTCAAAATGATTCAGACTTATGCGAATATGTTTAATATTAAATTCTGGCCAATATGCAAATTGAAGACGCGTCAGGTGTGACATCTCTGGCAGCGGTTCATTAAACTTGGCCAGCCCAAAAGTGTGCAGTACTTAATTAGCTAACGGTTATGTGTGCAGCCCCGAGAAAAGTTTAATGAACTTGTTGAAGAAGAAAAATGTGGGTGGATGGAATAGCGAAAATCAAAGAGCACCGCCCTCAAGGCTTCAGCACAAATTAGTTACGGCAGCAAAGGCGCAAAAAGGATATGCGAAAGTGGTCAACAATTACGGAAAGCAAACTGCCAACTGGCAACTGGCAACAAACAGGCACCAGCTGCTGTCCAGGCAACGGTTAGTGAGCACCAACCGGCAAGGACCTCAATGAGTGACATTTAATTATTTCATCAAGAAAGCAAATAGCCCAAGGAGCAAACAATCAACTTCCATCCAACATAAGACATTGGCATATTCTTTTTCCTTTTCCTTTCTTTTATATAATATATATATACATATTCTTGCCTCTCTCTTATATAAGAGAAGGCGTGTCCACATAACACTAAAGCACACTGAACCATCAAGCAAAATAGGCTCAAAAGGCTGGTACTTGGCAAAAACAACGACTTCATTTTGGCCTTAAGCAAACATTCCCAGCAGATTATGAGAATATCGAAGAAAGAGGTGAATACAACATAGAGTTAAACAGATGAATATATTATTAATAACATAATTTATAAAACACTTTACTGCAACTAATGAAGTCAGCTCTGCTGCAGTGCTCCATTCATTCTTTCTCCGGCGGATCTAAACTCAAACTCCCATCAATTAGTCAACTCACGCCAGCAAACTAATTATGCAATATGACAATCAGGACGAAAAAACACAAAAAAGAGAAACACAAAGGAAACGAGTCCCCAGTTAAGAGCTTGCACAGCGTTCGTTTACACATACTGGTATGAAGATCCGGAGACGGACACGGACACGGACAATGCCAGGACCAGGGGCAGTCAGTTGACTATCCAAACTTGTCGCTGTTGCTGCTGTCTCTGACAATTACGCAAATTGTTGTTGTCATTATATAAACACTTGTTTATGTCAAATTTGACATTTGATACGAATAACCAGAGGGTATGCATGTGTGTGTGTGCGTGTGTGTGAGTGCTTAGAATGTCCATGCACACAGCCAGAACGACGTAATGGCCAAGGACAGTGCCAAAGGCAGGCGACTGGCTGCTTGTCAAGCTGAGGAGAATCAGGAGGCACCGTGCGCCGTGGCGCAATGTGTCATCCGGCAGGTGTGCTTGGACATGTCCATGTTACACTTGATTAAGTAGGCGCTAAGTTCGACGAAATGCTTTTTAGATGGCCCCTGCAACAGCAGGTGCTCTCTGCTTTCTGCTAGTCAAGTGGTAGTGGAAGTTGTTGAGCGGGTCACAGGACGTGCCAAATTATTGACAGCATGACGCCCGTTTGCTGAGGGATCGAAGAGCTTGCTCTGCAGCTTGTCTGCCTGTGTTAGTTGATTAATTAGACGCAAAAGCCATTGGGCAAACAGATTTTCCTGCCTCTCCTGTTGGCCCTGTGCGTGCGCCACTGACCGCGTCATAAGTTGCCATTGGGTGTGGAGTTCAGTTCAGTTCAGTTGAGTTACGTTGACTTCTTCATTAACACCAAACAGGCACACATCCGAGGGACCACGGCCATGATGAAGGTTGGGCAGCGCACGTTTTGATGCTTAGCTTGAATTGTGGGACCTGCACATGGGCGGATTTTGAGCTGGGTATTAAATGAAGCTCCTAATACCAAGGCTATTGAGTAGTGTACTCTTATCGTCTGAACTGGGTCCAACTGCATAAAAAACCGATTTGTTAGACAGAAAGGTAGACTTAATAACTTAAATTTTAAGTTATCTTTAAACTCTGTTATGTTAAGCACTTGCACTGTTAACGAACTGTTGACTGTAACAACGCTGTTAAGCATATGTGTTCTCTTCTGATGCTTAAACATACTTAATATGAAATAAAGTTAATTTATATGTACACTATGACCCTATGTTAGACCCTATGTTATGTTAAACACTTGCACTGTAAATGAACTGTTAACTACAACAGGGCTGTTAAGCATGTGTATACTTATGCTAAGAGCAGCTTTTGATGCCATGATTTAACATACATTTATAACTATATATATTTATCAGACTTTATATACATATATATTTTATTTATTTCTTTATTTCTGTTTATTAATTCATTTGATTATTCATTAATTTATTTGTTTATTTATTTGTTGAAATTGAAATTCTTTATTTATTTTCTTATATTTGTTGAACTTTTACAAGTGTATTTTCACAATCTACTTAAAGTTAGAACAACAATTATTGGTTTTGAACAAATTTTCAGCTTTCGTTTCACCTAAGCTTCAAATCCGATTTCGTTCCACTTGTTTTTCTGATCATTTTCCAACATCCATTTGTTGTTATCAGTTTATCCCTTTGGAAGTACTCGTACCAGTTGCAATTGTCCTTCAACGCAAAGCATAAACAAATACTTTACCATTGCCAAGTGAATTGTCTTATCTTCGACTGTGATTTTCCTTTGGTACTTAAACAATACAATTTACGATTTGGTTTCCAACACTTCAGCTCCGTCCTCCTTTCGCCTGCACATCCATTGGTAATGGCTACTGTAAATCTCGTCTTTCAACTGCTCACAATTTTTACAATGCAATTTCGATGCGTTTTATCGAATGCTCCTTGTCTGCCAAACGTCATACACATGTCCAATGCTACGAAGTGTCTCCTCACTGAGTGTGTGTGTGTGTGAGTGTGTCTGTGTCGAGTTGGTGCTATTTTGTTGCATACTTTTGTGCATGCTCAATGCTAAATTGAATTTATGCGCTGCCGGCAGCAACAGCCGCACTCAAGCTCTGAGCAAGCCAGAAAGAGAAAGAAAGTATGAGAGGAAGAGATAGAGAGGGAAGAAAATACATTGATTTTCTTTTATAAATCAGAAGGTTCCGTTGGAAAGAGATCTAAATCTATGCGCGCATAAGAATCCTCTCATCTTGGCAGCGTCTTAACTAATACTGAACCAAATCTATGCTCATGTTATGTGAAATTTTTCTTGCTTTTCATTTTCCTGTTTTGAAGTCTGGCAAAAATTGGCTGAATGAAATTCTGCAGACATTGTCGAAGACAAATGTCTAACAACTAACTACAAAATATACATACTATATAGTGCAATTTTAAGTTTATATGGTAACAATTTTTAACAATGTTGAAAGCGACGCAGCAATTGAGACAACTCTTTAAACTTTCGTCTTCTTTAGGCCTTAACTTGATTCAAATTTATTTGTTATCAGGAAAGATAAACTTAAGACTAAACAGTCAGCGCTTAGACCTCATCCTCTTCGGGCTCCTCCTCCTTCACCACTTTGGGCTGCGGCCTACGCCTTAAAGGACGCACACGCGCTGGCTTCTTGGTGGTGGTAGACTTTGGCTTGGGATTCTCGAGCTCATCCAGCTCGGCATCAGTCAAACGATCCTTATACCAGTCAACACTGAATAGAGGATAAGAAGATTAGTCAAATTTCTAGAGATCTGTTTTTAAGTTGTACTCACCACTCTGGCACCTTGCGCGACCAGTCACAGGTCTTGTGCTCATCATCGAACACCTGTCCAAGTTTGCAGCCATTGCGACGTGGCAGATCACCATTCACACACACATAGAAGAACTGACAGTCGTCGGGATCCGCATAACGTGGATGTGTCACGGCAACGCTCTCACTGACCTTGGGGCAGGAAAACTCGAATATGTCCTCTGACTTGCAGCCAGTAACACCCACCTCATCGGGCCAGGTACAGATGCCAGTTTTGGGATTGAATACCAGACCAGACGGGCAGGTGATCATGTTGAATTGACCATCGACGCAGAAGTAGAACTTATCGCATATGCCGGGCTTCTCATGGCCAAAGTAACCATTCTTGCGTGGACAATGCAGGGAGGGTTGTGGGGTCTCTGTTAAGGTGAGAAAGATATTAGCTTTCCTCTAATCTAAACTTGGAAGAATTCTATGAACTCCTCAGAGCAATTATATCGATAGAATTGAAATTGAATAGCTGAAAGGATTTCTCGCATATGAGGCACAAAGCTCCTTATACAATCTAGTTACATTTTCTATTCTTTCAATTTCTCCGTATAATTAGATGACTTCATTTTTGCATTCGTTTATTCTCCATATGTGCATTGTGTCTGTAAATATAGAGAAGCTGACAGTGTGTCTAAGGCACATTCCTTGGTGCTGCTTTGTTTATGCTCTAGACCGAAAGTTTATTGTAGCAGCAGCAGCAGTTTGCCAACAAAGCAAAATATGTACATACTATGAAATAGACAACTGCATGGCCATATCTCAGCCTGGCCAACTTCCTGTGGGCCAACACACTGGCCACTTCCTTTGCATGGCTGGTCAAGAGAGAAGACTTAAATAGATTATGTAGGGTGCCATATGTGCAGAGAAGAGGGAAGGCACTTTTGTTTAAAATAGACAGAGCCATATGTTAACTAAAGGCAAAAGTAATTGATTTTGCTAATGGGTTTATATAATGCGTACTAATTGCTTTATGGCACGAACAATTATTTATTTAAATTTAATGATGCTTCGTAATAAGCGAAGAAGAGCTTTTAATTGAGAATATCATGACTAGGAATATGAAATAAGTTTTGTAATAGAGTTCAGAGAAAGTTCACTAATTGCACACATTGGCCATAGTGGCATTAAAGCCAGTCAAAGCCGCTTTGGACCAATGCAAATTGCCTGAAACTGAGACTGTTGCCAATTGTCGCCTGCCATGCGGAAGACAACACAGAGACAACTTGAAGCTTACGTGTCACATAAAAGCCTACTGAGCGTGACAGAATAAAATAATAAAATCACAAATAAAACAAGTCTACCAAAAATCAGCTAAAATAAAAATAAAGTACCAAAACAAGAGCAAACCTTAACCCAAACCGAAGACCTATTGACAACAACAATTTGGGTTAACCGCCTCGCATGCCGTTTGCATAATAAATTTCAGATGTTTTTTTTTTTGTTTTTCTCTGATTCTTTTCTTGTACTTTTAAAGCCGAATCAGAAGTAACGAGCAAATAAGTGCGGGCACGGCTCTCGTTTATGGTTTGATTTTGGCCAGGTTTAAATACGTAAGATTCCTCGATGCGTTTGCCGATGAGCAACACGCTTTGCATACTTAAAACGAATTTAAGAACAAAACTGCGAGCTCAAGCCTTATAAATATTCCTATATATATATATTTATACTCACGCAGCTGGGAACGCTTGCTGCAATCAATGTTATAGGGCAAGTCACATTTCTCCTCGATGGGTGAGTAATCATTAAAGACCATGCCATCCGCACAGAGACGCTCTGTGTGCACGCCATCTCTGTAATTAAATAAGGAAAATGCTGAAGTCATTGAACCAGAAGTTATGCCACTTTGTTGGCAACAATTAAAAGCGAGGACAGTTAAGACTAGGTACTATAATAATCTAAGTGTATACCAGTTGGGATTAACAGCATATCTATGGGTCTATCAGCTTTGATTTTGATTGATATACCCAGAAGAGCCAACACATCATCTAAATCGTAGTCACATATTTTAACACTTTTTTTAACACGCCTGAATTATTGATTACGCTCACTTGAGGGGCCAATGATGCGAGAGATGAGCAAAGCGCATTTGACACACATCGCTGGTTACAGGAAACACACATCCCAGAGGTGTTAGAGTGTTCAAATCAGGCTAAAAATGCTAACCTCATGTAAGTGTTAGAATCTATGTCCCAGCGCTACTCAAAAATATCCAAATTTTGATTTTTGTTTCATCTGTTTTCCCTTTTAAGTTTTACTTACAAACAGGCGTAATATTTATCGCATTGCTTGCTACTGGGGAAGAAGCCATTCGCCTCGGGGCACTCGTCGGTGGGCACATACTCCTCCGCTTCCTGCGCCTGCTTGCGTCTAGGCGACGATGCTGCCTCTCTAACGGGATCGCGGCTTCTAGGCGGCAGGTGGCGCTGCGACTGCGGATGACCTACGCCCACTCGAAAGTTGCCACGATCGCGCTGTTGAGCAAGTGTTGTGCCTAAATTAAAAAAAAAAACATTTGAAAAATAAATTAGAATGTGTATACAAAAATATAAAAATTATTCGCATGATAAGCATATATAAAAAATAAATCAGAATGTCTATAAAAAAGTTGATAAATTGAATTATGCGCATGATAAAAATATTATTTTTATTTCTGGTCAGTTTGCCGGCCGGTGCGAAAAACCCACAGCCATAGTTTTTCGCAGTGTATGCCGCAGATTAATACAATTTATTTACCCAGCAAAACCTGTTGTAGTACAAAGCTAATATATGCCAATATGCATACGTATTATATGTATATATTTTGGGTATTCATCGTCTGCGAGATTATGACATAGGCACATTAGTTATGCGACCTTAAAAGTGAAAGTTTGTTGTTCGTTTGAATGTGATACAAAAACAGCTGATTTTGTGTATAATCAGCTGGTACACACACGCCGAGTCCATATACGAACTGATCACTTAATCATCCGCACAGAGTAGTCATAAACGTGCACTTCCGACAAGTTGCAGCAACTTGCACGGCTTTAAAACACTTCAAGGTAAACCACTTTAATCAGCAACATTGCAGAAAAACACGACCAGGGCGTAAAGAAATACAAGAAAAGACGAATCCAATTCAATTTGGAGCCGCCACACAAGCTACAACAACAACACACAACAATATCGACGAGCTGCTGCCTGTTGTTGGAATGCGAATGCCTGACATTCGATTAAACGTTAATAAAGCAACAATTCCACAGAGCAATTAGTGCGTAAAGTGTCTGGCAACATTTAAGCCGATGCCCAAGCCGCCGACGCCACCACCAACACCAACAACAACACCAACAACAACACCAACAACAACACCAGCAACAACAACAAGAAACAAGTTGTTGTAAGTAGTTGTTGCCACTGCAGCTGCCGCTTGTCATTGAAACACGTTTCGTACACGACTTGGCCGAAAAAAAAAAGCAAAGAAAAAAAAATAATACTGACAAACAGAAAAAGTCACTATGACTTTCGTAGTTGATTTTCTGTATACCCTTATAAAGGAGTACACACCTTGAACTATGTCATAGACCTGGGTAAACAATACAAAAGATATAGATAAATAAATCTGACAACTAGCACGATAGAATGATGAACTCAACTTGCATGGCATCAAATGTTTTATAGTCTTTTTCCTATTTATATCATAATCCAAATCTAAGTGTACCAACTATACTGTGTCCCAGTTTTTTCTGCTATTTTTTTGCATGTCTAACGCAGAGGCTTATAGCAGTCGACTTGGGCTTTGCGTTGGACTCGACCGTCGATCTGACTGTCTGTCAACAAGTTTATCATAGAGTCCCGGTTCCAACAACGACTGTCGCCTATCCCCAGCCCCTTTGACTTCGTTTCCAGTCCGGTTAGACTAGATTAATTGAGTGCCTTCGTTGTCGTCGTCGTGTTGAAATATAAAAAAAGAAAAAAAAATGAAGGAAAAAACTCAAAGTTTTTGTGCCTTGTTTGCTTTCGTCGAATTGAATTCAAGTCACACAATTTTGTGGGTGTTGAGCCATCGTCACAGAAATAAATCTGCGTGAAACATGCGTGTTAAGTTCATTGAACATTAATTAAATTAAAAAAAAATAACCAGCCTTTTTTTATTTCTTTTCATGTCGCTCATTGGTTGGTTTACTATTAATCCATTGGCCTATTGAAGTACGAGTTGAAGTTGTCTAGACTGTGCACTTAGAAAGGTGGAATATAATTATTGTTTATATTTATAATAATATAATTTATTTATATATTCATTGAGTCTAATTATTCCATTGTTAGCAACTGTCTGCAAGGGACGTAATTAGCCAAAAACACTATTTTTGACACCCAGGCACATATAATTAAAAGCATTGGCAACATTGGCCAATATATTTCATGGTCAGTTAAACATAATTACATGGAATGTTTTAAACACACACAACGCAACAGTTGCTTGTATATCAAGTTTGATATTAACCGTATAAAAGTAAAATGTCATCGGGAGAAACAACAAATTTTTAATGAGCTGCCGCACCATAAAATATGGTAAATATGGTAACTAAATTGTTTGAATTTTCATCTGGCAAATGGTAAATGGTAGACCAAAAACCTATGCAAATTTTCACATATGTCATACAAACAAATGCATGTACATACATATATGTAATACATCTGTAGGAAGTAAATGAAAATTTAATATAACGCGAAAATGGGGAAAATCGAAATTCTGTCATCGCATTTAAAATACAATATGAATATAATTTCAGCGACTGCTGCTGCAAATAATGCTAATTGTTTGTGAAGTCCAATGGACATTTAAATAAAATTATTTTATATTTTTTTTTAACTCTTGATTCCATTTCATTAATTGCCATTCGCAATTAAGAGTCCGTTGAAAAACTTACCCACAAGCAAAGCAAATATGCATAAATTTAAAAACGCCATTTTGTTCATCCAGTTCAACCTGTGCAAAGAGATATATATTTTTTAAGTCTTTCACTCAATTAAAGTATTCAAATAATAGCACACTGCATTTTCAGCTAT
Source organism: Hirtodrosophila trivittata (assembly GCA_035045065.1). Lineage (NCBI taxonomy): Eukaryota > Metazoa > Arthropoda > Insecta > Diptera > Drosophilidae > Hirtodrosophila > Hirtodrosophila trivittata. The sequence continues at coordinate 6,690,453 of JAWNNK010000022.1, forward strand.
TTCACTATTTAAAGCACTTCACACTCCGTTTCAATTCCATTCGTTTCACTCTTCAGCTGCACTATTTACCGTGTTCCGTTTCGTCTTCGTCTGTGCGCACGCGTCGCCGTCTTGGAGCCAACTGGCTGCTTTGAGGTTGGGTAAAATGCTTTTTAAATGTGCCGATCGACCAGTTTATTTTGTTGTTTTTTCCTCCTCCAACACCAGCAGCAGAATACAAAAAAACTATGTTAAAAAATTTATGCAAAATGCATTTTCGACGGCGGCAGCGGCAGCGGCGTCACTGACGCATGCGCAATTCATAAAACCGGCTTTGATCAGCTTCAGCTATAGCAGAGCTTTTTCTCAAGCTTTCTGCACTTGCAGACAAGCTTTGATACTGGCTTAAAGCTGCGCACAACGTTAAGACCCAATGGTCAATTGCTTACTTTCGATTCGATCAAGATATACTTGAGACTGATTGAAATTTATATACTACATTCCAGTCGATTCTATGACTCTTATTGGGCTTCGATTTATATCTATTAAACGAACTCAAGACTTTATACATTAAGTTTCATATCGATAAAATATACTTAAGATCGACTCAAATATTTATACAACATTCGAATAGATCCTCAGACTTTAATTAGGCTTCAATTTATATATATTAAATATATTATATATTAACTTTCATTTCGATTAAATATACTTAAGGTTGACTCAACTTTTTGTACTACTTTCGAATCAATTCTATGCTTTTAATTGAGCTTCGGTTTATATAAATTAAAAGAGTCGAACATTTTATATAATAAGTTTCATATCGCTAAAATATACTTAAGATTGACTGAAATAGTTACACAATTACTTTACAGATTACTTTTAAAATTTTATACTATGCAAATTATATTAAACATTTATCTTTAAGTCGACTGTTTGTAGTCGTCTCTAAATTAAATAAATAAAATAAAACATTGGGTTGACCGAAAAGAAACCGGTGATTTTGTTATACCCTGACTTTAATTGGATTTCCATATATATTTATTAAATATATTATATATTATATTATTTTCATATCGATAAAATGAGCACAACGATTAATACTATATTAAACAAAGCGCTTACAATTCATTTAGAATTCCATCGATTCTCTGACTTTAATTGAACTTCGATTTATATTTATTAAACAAACTCAATATTTTATATATTCAAATTCATATAAGATAATAAATTTGAAAGCAATCGTAGCCAAAAATTAACGGACTATAAACTGCAGGCATAAAAATTGTGTAAAGCTCTTTAAAAAATGTTTATTACGTTGCGAAATTAAAACAGGAACTATGCCCATGGCCAACAAACAAAGAGCAAATTACGTTTATCAAACCAAAAGGAGAACAGAACTCTGTAAAAATTAACAACCACAACGAGACTCGAACGATGCCCAACCATGATGGTATCCTGCTTGTACCAAAAACAAAATGGAAATCCTACACGGACAGCCCCATAAAATATTGCATGGCCATAGTTTTAACAAGCGTACAGCCAATGAGCAATGATGGTAAAATTTGTCAAAAGGCTGAATTGCCAGGCATGCCAGGACTCAGAGGACTCAGAGGACAGAGAACACACACAGAGAGGATACAGGCATGCATACTTGTAGTACATAGGTCCAATGGCAGCCATCGATGATTTGCATTTCCGAAAATTAACTAAAAAATATGACAAAATGTGGCAAAAACAATGTTTGGGGCGACTCCAGGTGTCGTCTCCTGCATACATATTCCGAGCAAACACATTTGCCGCATCATTGTACCAGGCCCAGCGTCTCGTTAGACTTGTCCGGACAGAGTTTCTCCGGGGCTACTAGGAGTACCCATTACCCAGCACCCAGTAGCTGTCTTGGCATGTTTTCCAGCTGCTTGGCTTTCATTTTCCAGTCATTTTGTGTGTAATAATTGTGATTGTGACAAATTGTCTTTTTGTGCTAAATTTTGCTTGCCTCAGTTACAGACCTGCCATTCCAGCATACAATAACATTAAAGCCATATTTGTGGCCACATTCAGCCAAAACGTATGCAAATTGTTTACTTAAATGCTATGACTTTATTATGTAAATGCTAACTGATTATGACTAACTTCAGAAATGGCCACAAAGCACAAATGCAATATGTAAAAGTATCTCTCAATCTCCACGGCAAGTTTATCTTATGATACTCAAATGTTAGAAGTAGTTGTATATAAAGAATAGACTCGATATTCGTGAGAGAAGTTGTATAAAGAAGTTACTTCTAGGAAGTTGGGGAAATGTTCAACTTACTTCTAGGAAGTAGAACTCAAAGATTTTTCAAGCTAAGATTACTCTGAATAAACTCCTCAAGGAATGTCTTCCTACTCCTATTATTATATCCTCCAGTAGAGACGTATTATCCCTTGTCTACATTTCATATGTATTCATAATAACATAGGGTATACTTTTCCATTTGCTTTAAATCCCTGTCATTTCGGGCGAACACGGTAAGCCCTAAGCCAGTTAGCCAAAAGCTGATGCATAGAAGACAAAAAAAAAAAGCTTAGCATAATTTCGAGCGCATTATGAAGCGATTACACAAAGCAGCTCACACAATGCGACGGAGCCACCAATAGCGACAAGAGTGAAACTCAAACGTTGCAGAAATCTGCCTTTATTGTCACGGCTGGAGCCTCGGCACATGGTTCGAGCTGTCCAGGGTTGTCGCGCACGCTTGAATGACATCGATTGCAGTGGCAACTTTCAAGTGGCTGCTGACTGCGCCCAAAAAAACTTTACCCAAAGCTAATCATAATTTCTCGCTTATAGTAGCTGGTCACACTCTGTACCCTGCCACACTATAACTATATATATATAGATATGTATATGTTATACAGTCTCACTTGTGCACGCGCCAGAAAGAGAGAGACAGAGAGAGAGAAGAGTCTAGTTTAGGTTAAGCTTACAGTTTTTATCTGCCCTCGAGGTTTATTTTTATTTTCAATATTTCGTGAACCGCAGCGCCATAAGCGCCACGTTATTGTCATGTAATTGAATTTAATGGCAATACGAATAGAACCGCATCCGGGGGCGGTCATTCATTGTATTAGTCGGCGATTATCTGGCACTTTTGTGCTGCGCTTGCAACATTGGCAACAAAGCGCGCTTCGGGTATATGCTGGGGTTCGTTTTTTAAAGTCAACCACAAAACAGTTTAAACTTTTTTTTTTTTGATAATATTTATTTCAATTAAAGTTAAGCCTGGCAGAAAGTATCCTAAAATGGATATTAAGAGTCAATTTTTGGCTATGATTTACATAATAATTAAATACATTTTGGAAAAGCAATTTGTTTCACAGATCTATTTAATTATTCCATATAACAGGGATGCGAGTTAACCCCAAACGTTGCCATAGAGTCGCCGGACATGATTTATGTAAGTCTATAAGTATAATCCTGTCATACGCTTTAGTGATTTAATACATAAACTGCTGCTCCGAGGGCATTGGGGCCATCAGCATCAGCGACATCTGCGGTATGCGCCGCCTGTCATTGGGGCTCTGCGAGTCCTCGACGCCGTGTCATCGTCATTTCCCGCACGTGTCACGTGTGTGTCATTGTCATGAAGTAACCGCCATTGCATTGCAATCGTCGTTGTTGTCGTTGTTGTTATTCTTGTGTTTCTCTTGTTGTTTTTGCATTTCAATTTTTAATTAATGAGCAAGAGTAGTGCGTGGCACAAAATTTCACATGCCACTCGACCCCATCCCATTTATGCTATTCATTGCAGGTGGAAATGAAAGGGCTGGAGCTAAGCCGCTTTTTGGTTGTGTTTGCCATTTATTTTGTCTGTTTTGCTTTTGCCCTTTTAGCAGGCATCTGCATTTTTAATTGGTTTCATATGTTTCCCGTTCGATTTGTCGCTTACACTTCGAGAATTTCTAATGCAATTGAAATATCTGTGAGTTTCAGTTATCATTGTAAAAACTTTTAGCTTAAATCATTTCTCTCTGTGTACTGTAACAAAATATAAATGCAAATGATCGAAACGTTGCGTGTTGGTAAATATATCCGATTCATTAGTCTGAAATTCGCTGTTGCTGTTTGCATTCAGTCGAAAAATTTGATGCAATTTCCAAAAGTTTCTCAGTTTTTGCCTACAGCATATTAAGTCCAATTTCAAACTTTACAGACGCTACAAACAAATGCCAATTAGGAGTCAGTTGCATTGAAACCTCAAATCAAAAGCATTTGAATATTAAAATAAAATTTAATTCAATTACGCAATTAAACTAGCCAACAGAATGTGATAACCACAGACTTGACTAAACAGCCAACAGACTGTGGCTTGATTCAAAAATTCTCTTTCTGCTCGTAGTTTCTTTTGCTTGTTATTGTAGTTTGTAATTGTTTGTACTTAAAAACTCATCAGACAAACAGAACAACAATGCGACAACATCTCTGGCTGGCTTTGTGGGGCCAGTGCAATTCCAGCAGACGACAGTTAAGGACAGAGTTTTATCAACTGCTGCCCAGAGGCCCAATGTAGCGAGACTTCTCAAGTTTATTTCTGTGGCAGATTCCAGCTTTTATTTACTGCTTCTAAGCAGCACTCAGAGAGTTGCCTTCTACTTCTGCCAACTACTCACATCGAGTGCCACTCACAAATCGCTTGTACACGTATTTAATCAGCCCTCAGCTTTTTTTTTATGGATAGCCCAAAATTCTTAGCCTCAAAGCAATTTGTATATGATTGTGGCAAAAATTTCAGTCTGCATACAAATTAGCCCCGAAAAAAAAGTGTCGCATAACTTGACTAATGTGGTTGATGAAGTAAATTGAGTCCTGCAGACAGTTGCCCCGAGTACTATATAAAATATTTGCATTTGTAATTGCAGCTTAAACCGGGGAAGCCATCTTTTACGTATACTTAATAAAATATACAACAGCGACTCTTTAAAGTGCCTTCCACTTATTTAATATTAAAGAAAATGTGCTGGGAAATGAGTCGTAAGTGAAGTTAATTAAAGCTTAATTCATTACCAACATTGATTTAATACGTTTGTAAATTAATGTGTTCTTTAAGACAATCAGAACAATTTGTGTAAATTGAAAAACCAGCCTGCTAATTGAGGACAGTATGACTCTCTCCCTGAAGTGCTCTCTCTCAAATTGGTCAAAGCTGTTACCAAGCTACCAGCTACCAGCTACCAGCTGCAAGCGTACTGAGACAGAATGAGAGACAGAAAGCTGCATAAAAAGCAACTGCCGCTGGCTACGTACGTATAAGAACTACGGCAGCCAGAGACCCCAGACGCATCCCTGGCTCGTCCAAGCCTTGCCCGGAGCCATACTTTGAACTTAATTAGCTGCACATTAACGAATTTTTACTGCATGTGGCAGTGGCTGATGGTAGATGGTAAATGGTAGATGGTAAATGGAAGTAGTGGCAGCCGGAGCTGGTTACTGCAGCAAGGTAGTTACTTGTCACTTCCTTTGGCCATTTTACTGCACGGCTAATTTTTGTTTTCGACAACGGCAAAGGGCTGTCGCAGGCCACGTGGAAAGGAGGCTGGGTACTGGGTACTGGGTACTGGTCAGTGGTAGGAAATGTCATACCGCAGGGCCAGGCAAAGGAAATGTTGCCTAGATTAAATGCCCGACCGTTGCAGGCACTAGAAAATAAGGTGGTGAGATCTGGAGCAGGCAAGCTGTCAGCGCGGACAGGTGGGCTAATCTCAGCCTGGGTGTGATTATGGTGTGTCACCGCTGTCAGGCTTTGTCTTTGGTGTCGGCTTCAGGATTCGCGTGGGCGCTGCCTCTGCGTGTCGTAATAAGCGAAATTAATTTACATTGCACAAATTTTTGCAGCAGAACATTTTCATGGTTTTCCATGCCACTTTGCTTTAGCTTTAATTACACACAAAATAGACGAACAAGCATTTAACTTAATCATCGCTGAGTGAAACTGTTCTAAGCGTACATAATCTGTCTCTTAAACGGAATTTTCTTTTAGTTTTCTGCTGCAAATTCTTAAAGTCTTTTCAGCTAGTAAAACTTGTTAGACATGATTTATGGTGCATAAGATTGAGCACTTTCTAATACAAAATAACCAGATCAAAGACCACATTAAACGAGGAGAGCGAGAGAGCCACAAGAACATCCTCAGATAAGCACTTTGCCTCCGGGTTGCCCATAATGCCAGCTAAAGTATGTTGAATAAAGTTAAGCTTCCAGTGGGTGTTAATCCTCGTAAATATACGGACGAAAATTCAAAAAAGACTGTTTAAGGTAGTGTCTGAAACGAAGCAATTTTCCAGCAGGAAAACTGATGCAGGTAGTTGAAAGTTGAACCCAAAAAAATTGTGAAATGAAGCTAATTGAAATTTGTTGCAAGGGAAACTCTAGCAATATATTTACTAAAGGCAAATTGTTCAGCTTAAGTGGAGTTTGTCACATATTTGTTTGGGGTATTTAATAAAAAAAAAAGATATAGAATTTAAAATAAAATTTTATATATTTGTATAAAATCTCTTTATGCAATTTTTTCCCATATATCATAGGGATCAACTTTGAAATTATACGTTAATTATTTAACAATCGCTTAAGGGTAATTATCACTTTCGAGAAACACTCAACTAAGTTCATCCTTTGAGGCAGCTTCTGTTATGGACCTAGGATTAACTCAGTATTCAGGAGTTCATAAGGCATCCATGGTGTGTCTATTTAGAGAAAGAAGATACATACAAGGGGTCAGGGTTTATACTTAAATTGAATGGATTTCATTCTCAGAATTCACCTAATCATAAGGCATTCATGCTGTATCTATAGAGGACGAAGATACAAAGGGTCAAAGGGTCAGGATGTGTAACTATATTAAATGAAATTGAGATATATATATATTGACTATATATAACAATACTTTTCTTCTACCGACGTTTATTAAACATCTGCTTAGCAGCTGTTTATTCTATATTATTTGACTTTCTACACTTGAAAACATAAACATATTCTCTATTCTCTATGCACTCCTCAGGCATGTGTATATCCCTGGTATGAACATATATAAGCTGCCACATAGCGGGTGCTCCTTGGATGTCGAGTAAAAGAAATAATCGTTGACTCTGTTGACAACAATAATAAAAACAAAAAAAAATAGCGAAAAAATAAAAGAAAGAGAATGCAGCTTAGCAGGGAAATACACTATTTGAAGTCAGTATATCCGTTTAGGAAGCCAACAACTTCCTGGTACATAAGTAGTGGTAGACACACAACACCGCCGCAAACACACGCACACACACACAAGGCAGCTAAGAAGACAGAGAGAGAGGGAGAAGGTCCTCGCCAGAACTTACGCCTTTCAATGCTGCCACTAGTCAAAGGGCTGTACTTGAGCAGCTTTTCATAGACGTTAAGCTGAAGCAGTGGTCCGCGTCCTTTGCACATCCTGTGCCCAGCTATTCACTTGAAGTTTTCATAACAAATAAGCGCAGCTCGATACTTTGAATAGCCAAAAGTTAAGTTCCTTCAAAGCCAGCCATTCAGATAAGATGCAAGTAGCTCAAACGTCAGAAACTTTATAAAAAACTACCGAGAATTGCGTATACGCCGCATAGTTCAATGCCATAGCCAGCCGTTGTGAGAGAGAGAGCTGGATAACTTCTTAGCACATCACAAGCAGCGCAAAAAAATACAAATAATAAAAGAAAAAAAAGGAAACCATCTCCAGTTTATGGTGTAACACACATAGGAATAAAAGCCTTTGAGCCAATGCCATTGAAACTGCTACAAAAAAACTGAAAAATCATAATTTAAATTTCTACCTTCATGCTCTTGATTAAAATATTTATAGTTATTAAAAGTGTTCAAGGTGCTCTCAAGTTATAAAGATATTTTAATTATTTTTCTTTGGCTATGTACGAGCACATGAAAAGAAAGCTATACAAGTGCTCAGAGTGAAGCATAAAAGGTATATAACTATATATATACTATTATAGTGCTAACCAGCAAAGGGTCAAACTCTGAAAGAAGCAGGAACTTTTCACAAGGAACAAGGCATGTGTTATGAAGGGTTTTTTCTTCATAATGAAATATACACTACAAAATTAATCAAATATAATCAGAACTTCGTTGTATAGCAAAACTTTTGCTTTATTTTCCATTTACTTGTAAGGCTTTATTCTTCCACAAATTATGATCGTTTGGGGAAGTGCATGGTCGTATATCAAGCGCATTAGGAGTTGCACTTTAGTTGCTTGAAGTATCCTTAGAATCCTAGGCAGTTATTTTTTGAAATATTTCACAGGCATATTTGTTTTGACACTGGCTTTGATATTTATGGTCTAATGGAGGCCTGGTCTTAACTAGTTGTAGTTTTATTCGTTGTTGCCTTTGGATACTTTGCACTTGGTCAGTTATCTGCCAGAGCAATATACATATGTATGCACATTTGCACGTTACCTTTTACAAACACACACACACACACACAGTGTTTGGTGCTTCGTTGTTTTGTTTCATGCAATTTAACAGCTTTTGGCTAAAATAACAAGCCAGGCCAACACAACACAACACAACAAACTCGGCATTCCTGGCGCGACCAACAAAAAGTCAAGCCTAACTATGCGCTAGTGAACACTCTAAACGGGAAGTGAGACACGCTCCGACAGAAGCTGGGGGGTACTGTGGGGGTACAGGGGGGGTGCAGTGCGGTACAGTGGTAAAGCGTTTGGGGGTAAAGGGCTGCGCATATTTGTGCAACACAAAATAAACCGCAACAGCAGCAAATTTTGTTGGTTAGTTTGGGAGAGTTGCTGAAATTTACATGGACATGTGTACAGACACACACACACACACAGACACACACACACACACATGACTAGACAAGCGATCTATGAGTCTGAGCATGAGCTTTAGGAGTGTGCAAATGTATACATAGAGACTACAACAGCTCGTGGCAGTGCGCCATAATAAAATGAAATATATTTTTAAACAATTACCTTTAGAAGCACATTTATGAAAACGGAAGTTTCTGGCCAACCAACAAAGCCTCAACCGCGGAATGCCAGCAACCGAGTGCACTATAAAAACGGCATTAAGAGCGTTTCATAAGAACGAGTACTTTGTGTGCAATCACGACGTCTTTTTTTATTTTATTTTACGAGTATTCTTTCTCCTGGGAGCATAAATAATAGAGCGAAAAACAATGAACAGTCTAATCTGTATTCTTCGCACATTTTCAGCAATGTCAGAACAAAACCAATTTCTAAGTTAACTTCTTTATAACAATATGTTGTATATTGCTTAAACTGTTATTAGAATTAAAGTTAAGTAATATACACAGAATTTAGTAAACACTTAAATCAGTTATTAACAATTATCCAAAGTAATCGAATGAAAGAGTGTTCAGCTTGAAGTGTAAAGTATTTTCCGATGAACCCACTCAGGTGTATGAAAATGGATGTTCACATCAGCTGAAAGCTATGGGTAGGGCTTTGAATTGATATGTTTCTATTTATAACCATTATATATAATTCAAAGCTGTATGAGACTGCTTCTAGGTACCAAGAATAGGCGTATATATACCATTGAATAAATAAATATATGAAAAAATAAATTAAATACAAAAAATTAAATAAATAAATAAAATAAAAAAAATTAAATAAAAAAAAATTGAATAAAAAATAAATTAAATAAAAGAATTAAATTAAATAAAAATAAAAATTTAATAAAAAAATTAAATAAATAAATATATTAAATAAATTAGAACTAGAGAAGATATTTTCCATTTATTTTTATTTTTTTGCACCTCATTTCAAACAAACATTTCAAGTAAATTCATTTCCATTTATTTTTTCTAATTCTATCTCGTAGTATCAGCAAATTCATTAAAGATATTCATTAAAATTTAATAAAATATTACATGAGACTGGGAATAGGAGTTTCAGTTTTAGTTCAAGTTTAATTCCCAACCTTATGAGCTGAGTTGAAGAACTTGTCTTGCCACCGGATACGTGAGTTCCCTCAAGTACTCAGCTTGGAGCTCTTGTCAGCTCCATAATTATGGTTGAAGAAAGCTCATGTTAATAAATATGTTGTTTGTCCGTGTGGTGGGATTATTTGTTGAGTGCTTTTCAAGGTTCTCACATCGCATAGAGAGACTAGGGTCAGTGTTGCAATTGCTGGTTGCCACCTTTGCAGGCGGATGCCTGACAACACTTTCCACTTACCAGAAAACAAATTTCAAATGACAACCAGCCAAGAGGCGCACAATGAATGCAACGCCCAAAACTACAGAGTTGCATATAAAATTCCATTAAATAAGAAACTGCAGACATTTGTGTAACCCTCAGCAACCGGCGGTTACGCATGCGTGGCAGCTGTGTTTGCCACCACGCCACGCCACGCCACGCCCCATATGCCTTTTGAGCTTGCAGAAAGCGTCTTGAATTATAAAATGTACAAATTGTGTTAAATAAGTAAAGAGTTGGATGCGTTGCAGATGCATACAACTCGCTCCCTGATGCATGTGCCACATCCGAGCACTCAGACACCGACACCGACACCAGGACCGACACCGACACAAGGACCCCGACACAGACACAGACACGCACAAGTCACGTTGCAACAGCGAACTGCAGCTGACTTTTATATTTCATGGCGCTTCAACCAGCTAGCCAGGCAGAAAAAAGTACTCAGTTCCTAGACGAATATCCTTCTGGCCACGCCCCTTGGTGCGCTTATATATATGTATTAACCATAGTCGTGTACACGGTGTCCATTTAAGAGCATGTACTTATACAACCACGGCGGAAATTGTTTTTGTATTTAAAGGCGGAAGTCCGAAATTTCAATTAAAATTCCGTCTAAGCCTTAAGATGCAAATATGAAGCTGTCACAGCTGAAGCGTATCATAATTTATAAATGAATTCAATACCATCGTAGCATATTTATATATATAATATATAGAATATCGATTTACTAATTCTTATTTGAATGTAATGACTATATAGGATAATCCAAATTGTTTATTCTGTACTCAGCCTTAAAGGAAAAGGCATCTTCAATCCGAAAAAGTAAGCATACTCTATACAGAATAGCTAGGCTATGTTAGAGTCGAACCCTCAGCTGATCCCTTATAAGTTTCCTGACAATCTAGGCCTTTTTTTACAGGGTAACTCACAGTCAAACTACCCTCGACTATATATGGCCTTTCACAGTAATGAAATTTTTATGGTTTGAGGATTTCATGAAAATTCATTGTCCAAGCATGACGCCTCAAATAGTTGGCACACATTAAATTGCTGCAGCCCATTCGCGTTTTAAATGCAGGAGAAATGCAATAAACGCCAACTGAAAGCCACGCCAACAAACAAAAGCAACAACAACAATAAAGAAAACAGAGGAATAACCACAAAAATAAAGTAAAAGGGCAGCTAAAGGAACATGCAGGAATTCCAGAGCAAAGTAAAAATGCTGAAAATAAAGGGAACACTAAAAGTATTGCAATAAAAATACATTAAAATGCCTGCTCCAACAACCAAATAATTTTTTGTAGCAACTCGTAGTCGTATCTCAGGCCTGGTCCATCCTCCAGCTATTGTATGGTTGCACCATAAGGCGCCACAATTAGACAGGCTTTAGATCGGTTCCAATCGATATACATAACTCGTATGGGAAAATAGCTGCCATAAATATCCAAAAGTTTACTTATAATTCAACATAGAAATAGGAATGTGTATGGCATCCATATAAGGACTCAGTTTCCAAGGTTCCACGAGTTAAGTTTTAGCTAGAATCTTGCTTCAATCCCTTCCTTTCAATTCTGTTTGCATTTAAGCTCTGTTCAACTGTAAATTTTTGTTGTGCCTTTTGGCCCTTTTGATTTTGGAATTTGCCATTAATGTTGCATTTGTCTTGGCCAACATCAGTACCAGGTCTAATGTCCTTTTTATTTGCTGTCTATGCACTTCAAATGCATCTGACTGGAGCTCCAGCCTACGCTTCCTTTCGGTTTTTGCTGTTGTTACGGAAATTATCTCTCCGTCTCTTTGGGCTTTTTGCTAAATGATGGGGATCCAATGTTGGTCGACCTAAGATTGGCTGGATTGCAGACCTTAGACTTGGCAAAAATAAAGCTGAAACAGACGTTTCATATAAGTAAATATAATTATTAAAACAGTAGTCAAAAAACCATTACTTTTTCTATATTTCGAACCTGCTTTTCGGTTTCCGGGTCACTGCCAGAAGTTCAAGTAACTTTGTTGCCATACGTCTTGCATACGAGTACATGTCCAATTGAATGCCCATTTGGACTACAGTCTGGCTCCACATACGATGGATGGATAAATTTATAGTTATGCTTGATTTGGTTATAGACTCGTACTTGTATTCATCCATAAATTCGCCATTGCTCTCCAATGAGCCGGAACATTTTGTATAAAACGGCAGACGGCCAATGCGCTTTTTATGCGTTCTTTGACCTTTTACGTAAAGGAATCCTTAAGGAAAGCCCGGACAGTGTATAAGATCAATCAAAACAATTGGATAATCTTTAATGCAATTGATATATAAATAGTATACCAAGGGAATAGAACAAATTCAAAGCGTTAGAATATATTTATATGTTTATATTTATATATTAGTTATATAATTGCTTTTGGAACATGAAAAGTCACTTTGGAAAAAACACGCAATCCCTGTGTACTTTTATTTAGAACTAAACATTGAATGGAAAACCAGTGCAATTTAGTTCGTCATTTGAATAAACTGTGTGTTTTAAAGTAAATTAAAAATATTAAAATCTAAATCTTGTTTTTTAATGTGAGTGAGTAAATTACGACTAACAATTAAAGGAATATCTCGATGTATTAACTTTAATGTACAATAAAACATCATATCATATTGGATTAGGCGGATCCGTCGATACATATTCTGAACTGAAAGTTAAAAACGTTTTAGATATTTGAAATTTAACTTTAATTTGAAACTTCAAATTCAAAAGATTAAACTCTTAATTTAATAATTTCAATTTTATTTATTTTAATTTATGTTAATTCTAACTTTATATTTTATCCATCAAATGTTCAGTCGACTATTAATAGTTGACATTAAATAAATAAATATGTTAATATTTATATAAATAATAGTCTTAATTTAAAAATAGTTTTAAATTAAAATATCACATTCAATTCCAAAAGTCAAACCCATATCAATCTTACCAGACTTCTGTACAGCTGCCACTTAGAAAATACTTTGTACCCAAAGAAAGCGTAAACGTACCATAACCATCTCTTAATTTCTAATGATTTCAACAACCAGCAGTTAAAAATTAATACAAAAGCGATAACTGTCATTAAATGTAGCTAAAAGTAAAAAGGAAAGGAAATAGTCAACTAAAATAGTTTCTAACTATCTAATGTAACATGAAGAAAACTCATTTTAACTCCCTAAACCATTCTGTGGAAGTTTCATTATAAACTGTACCAAATTTTGGTACATTTGTACCAAATGTGTCTGCCGTGGAATCCGTGCTTAAATATTACTTTTATATGACGTTTTCCATTACTGTCCTTAAAATTAACTTGAGCATTTGCGACATTTCCCAGAACTGATCGAAATCGCATCATCAGCACGTAGGAAAATCTACAAATTGAAAATTGGAGCATTTTCCTTGAGACAACAACAAAACGGAGCAGCCGTTTTTTGGGGTCTACTAGAAGTGGCCTTTTATACTGAGCTTGAATTCAGTTGAGCTGTGGAGTTTTCCAAAAGCAGTACAAAAGTTTCATTTGATTCGAAATTGAATATTTTGTTAATGTTTCGATTTTACGAACTTTACTCGCTGTATATTAAGAATATGACCAGTTGTGGAGCATCGCCGATTTGGTGCCTTTGCGAGAAACTTCCGCGCTCGATTCTACACATTGCGCCCACTCCTGAGCTTTGGTGCGAGGTGTGTGGACGACGTCGGCGACCACGCGCTTACTTAAGCTCGTCCAGCGACGAGGAGGAGAAAAAAGCGGAGGAGCGACAGCAGAAATTGCTCACAGAGCAGCGGCGCGCCGAGGAGACTCGTCAGGGCTTGGTGCGGGTCAAGGTGGCCATGAGCGCCAAGAAGCCCATACCCAGACGCAAGGCTAACTGCGTCAAATGCGGCGGCGAGCCAAAGCCAACAGTTGCCGGCTCCAGCCATCAGCAGAACAAACCCAAGTCCATCAATAACAAGCTGTATACGGGCCACTTTGGACACTATCGCAAGCCGCAAAGGTTGCCGTGCAAACGCAAGGATGATGTTGTAGTGGACCAGATGCAGCAGCTTAAGGTCGAGACGGTGTCAACACCACCGCCGGCACAGGTGAGCGTCGCCAAGGTCAGCGAGTCGCTGTGGGAGCAGCCCACCGAGGATATGCCCAATCTGGTGGCCTTTGCGCATGATGTCTTCAATCGGCCGTTACATATGCGCAAGCGGCATCCAAATTTATTTGAAAATCTCTTTGTCAGTGATTTTATACCGTTGGAAAAGCCCATCACGGATCCTTCAGGTGGCGCCGTATCGAAGCGGCGTCGCATTTTCGGTCGACCCTTGCGCTCGCATCGCAGCCGCCCGTTGCCGCCACTGTCCCAACTTCTGTCCGGCATTCTGGCCAAACAGAACGTACGTGCCAAAGGAGGCGGACTGCCACCCAAGGAGGACGTGTCAATTAACAGCACTGCCAGTCAATTTCCACCCTTCGATAGCTACGAGGGACCCTCCGAAGATGCACTTGTTGTGGACAGCGCACGTCTAATGCTCGGCCAGCCCAAGGCGCTGCATATTAGCCAGCGAGCAGACTTGCCAAGCACTCGTCTGTCCAGCTTTGAGTCGGACCCAAGTAGCGACTGCTCCTCGTCCTCGCCACAGGAAGTGCCCTCGGCGCCGCCTGCAGAGCGACAGCGTCATAATTACGTCGTGGACGCTCCCTTACGGCTGCATGAGATGATGAAGGTAGTCGCTCAGTCTGGCCTGTCTGATAGCAGCGCCTCCAGCAGCAGCTCGAGCAGCAGCAGCCACAAAAGTGCCAGTTCCACACAGCCCGTACATCAGCAGGCGGTGCGCAGTTGTGGAGGCGAAGATCCTCCACTTGTCGAGAAGCCAGCAGAAGAGGACCATCTGCCAATTTCGATAATGGAAAAGATCCTATGGCTAATGGAGCATAAGCCACCAACTGTAGTCACAAATCCCACGCCGGTCGTGCCTGAAGAAGTCCAAGCCATACCAAGCACGCCGGACAAATCGCTGGATAAGACGCACACCGAATCCGTAAAGGGGCTGCTGCAATTCATGGAAAACCTACATTTTGCTGAAGCCGGCGACAATACACATCCGAAGATACTGAAAACAGACGCAGTTGATCCAAAGCCTAGTGTAGAAACTCCTTTGCCAGAATTACACCATACAAATGTCATGTCAAACGAATTGCCTTTAAGTTCATCAAATAAATCTGCAGGTGATGCAAAGTATATCCACGTTTTGTCGAATAGGGCCCACAAACCTAAGACATGTCGCCGTGCCTGTGCCTGCCCTGGACATAGGCCAGACACCCGGTCGAAGAGCAACGCAACTGTTTGGTCCATGATAAGTGGCTTGTTCTCTCCCAGGCAATCAGCCTCGGGCAGTTCTGTAACCGAAGAAAGAAAACCATTGCGAAGCTCTGAAAATTTGCACTATGGAACCATTAAGCCACACATGACGAAGCTAACAAGTGGATCCCATTCAAAAGGTTCCCCAATCCCTAAAAGAACGTGTCAGAAATGTGGCTTAAAACGGTTGAAGAATAGTGTGAACACTCAAAGCCAATCAGCAGTTACTGCTCCAGAGCATGGGAGCACTCACCGCTCTAGGCTCAGCTCATCTTTGGAGTCTTGCACAATTTGCCCAACCACTTCCGGTTCTTACCAGACCTTAACACCTGCTCCAGAAGGCAAGCAGCTCGAGAAAGCTAATAGACAGGACAGGATTATCTCTGAAGATTTGGTGAATAAGAAACAAATAATTGATTGGTTTGAGAAGGTAGAATCTTTTACCCCATCTCAATCTGCAACAAGCACAACAAGATTTGAGTCCTGCATCGGTACTGGAAGTCGTAAGGGTCCAACAATGAAAATTTCAGAAAAATTTGCTGCACAGAGACCTGGTCCTATGGTAAGAAATCTGCAGCTCCAGCAACTGTTGCACAGATTCAGGGAATCTGTGCCAAAGAAACCAATAGTGTATCACACCCTAAGGACGTATGAGTCGGTTCAACATATTTGCAGCGAGGTTGTTGTGCCCAAGATGGTGGCCATTGCCTGTGAGACTTATATAAGTAAGACATTTACGGTTAGGTCGCTTATTCCACCGGAACCCGAGGCATTCCTTGAGTTCCGTATTCCAGACATAAAACTTGAATCGAAGGAAGCTCAGAAGCTCAGGAAAAATGAAACCTACGAGTCGACATTCCTAAGTGAACCAAGCTCTTCACCCGTTGCCTGTTCAGACACGGAAGATCTCTCAAGAAGCAGCTCACAGTCAGAAATAAAAAGCCGCATGCATCCAGTTTGGCCAGCTCATCCAGTTAGTCACAAGAGGCGACACATAAAATACAAAGCAGTGCAAGTGGAATTTTCCTATACGGTCAGCGAGGAAAATAAGTTCGATAAAAATAAACCCGTAGAATACAATGTAAAGGATCATAAAACGAATGCGAAGAGAAGAAAGAAGCAGAAGGAACTGTGGATGGGAAATAAAATGGCGCAGCAGAAGATCAACGAAATGATGACAAAACCTATTAAGCTTTTGAATTATGCAGTTCCACTCCAGGCTCAGTAGCCGGAGTACCACATACATATACAAAGATCGCTTTGTGAGCAAAACTACAGGTATTAAGGAAGCTTAGCTACTCCCACTTATAATAAGTATAGCTTAAGTACAGGTTAACTACACTATCCAAGGATAACAACTCTATGTTCAAGCAGTTCCTGTTTTATTTTACAGTAAATGAAGACAAGCGAAAGTATTAACGAGAGTCCTGCACGGGCTGTTCACGTCCGTTATCGGAATCCTGTGGCTGCCTTTCTAAGTGCCTGCGCCACCGTCATCTTTTGGCTGCTATATGCTCTCGCTTATTGTATAATTCTGGTAAGTATACATAAATTTATACATATATTAAATATTTTATTTATATATACTTGAAACTGTTGCAGATGGCGGGTTTTACGGTTGTGTTTGGTTTGCTGTTTCCACGCTATGCCTGGCGTCTGCTGAATCACTCACTGGATCAGTATCATGTGGAGCGGCAGTTTAAGGACGAGTTATAAGCATATATTTTATAGATTTAATGAATAAAGTTTGAATTGAAACGATAATTTTTTGTTCAAGATTTCACACATCAGAGTTTCCTAGGTTTATTTGAATTAAAATGTAATTAATTAGATGTTAACACTACTAATTTCAATGTTAATTTGCATTAATTACATTTAAAGTAAGTGATCGTACATTAAATACATATAGATACATATATGTATATTCTATGTGTATATTTATTAATAAGTATATTTGTATATAATGCATATCATGTATATTATCATAATAATGCACATCATAAACGTTATTATCAGTTGCAATCGTTGCTTGCACTCAATTTAAAAAGAAAACAAACACTGAGTAGCATGCATTTTTCTACAAAAACATTATGTAATAATTTCTATAAATGTATGTTTAAAAAACAATTTGAGAACTCAATTGCCGTATGCCAATTGTCATAGTTTAGTTTTAATAATGAAAAACAGCAAAACATATATAAAAAGTCTACTGCAGCTGCATTTTATGAAATGCTTCGGTGTCTAATGATAGGAAGAGTCATGTATCTAGGCACAATATCAACATGGAAAGGTGAATCAAATACATTTTAATAACAATTATGTGAGTCTTAATCTGAATCTGATCTAATTTTCTATGTTATGTGCGGAAAAGCCAGACACACTTTTTATTATTGATTGGAATAAACATTAATTGTTGTTGTTATTTTTAGTTTGTCTTATCAATTAGCTAGAATTGTATGTGGTTCATTAAAATACAGTAAGCATAGATCTTTTTATGGTTTTCGTGTTTTTGATTCCACTCAGTTGCCCGCAACGTTTTGCACTTCACTTGAACTTATTATCTCATAATCTTTGCTTGAGCTCTCCGAATCCGATTCCGAGTTACGCGGCGTACTGCAAGAGAGAAGGTTATCGATCAGTTAAAATATTTCTTCTCAGTTTTTTTAACTTTAGCATTTGGACAAAATCAAATCATAAGATAAATAATGGAAATTTAATACAATCTAAAAGCCAAAATGTATGTTTTGGGGATGGGTGTGAATTTGTGACAAAATAAAACTTATAAAACTTACTCAGTGTTAAAGGGTTAATCTTGATATAAGTATAATATCCACACTTAACGGAATCAGAACAGACTGCAACAGAGCTGCTTCAATGAGAGACTCAATAATGGCAAATGGGTTTGATGTAATACAAGGAATTGCTAGGATTCGATATTCACAAAGTGACAGTTTGAATTATGCTCCTATTGGAATATGACAGCTATATACATTTATACAATTTAACTTAGTAGCGAAACAAAAGAACAATGGAGATTTATAACTTGCTTTACCTGATATTAAAACATTAATATTAAGTAAGAAACTTATACGATTTACTCCACTGCCATCCTGGTATCTGATACATTAGATTAGTGAGTTACAAACTAGGTTTCCTTATACGAGAGGGACCACCATTTATCATATATTATTTTATAAGAAATAGTATATTACTTAAGCGAGAGCTGGACAACCACACTAACAGAATACTCTTTGGAAATGATCGATGATGAAATGAATGAATGAGATGCTTGAAAATAAGACAATATATAGTTATAAATGAAATGTAAACAATACATAACAAAATATGTGGAACGAGATATATTGAAATCATATAATATATAATTTATTAAGGAACAAAAATTTATACATTTAACAGCTAAAGTTAATAAAAATGGACTTTTCAGTAAATAAAAGCAAAACCAAAAATTCATAAATTAAAATTCGAGCAAATGCAGTAGCGGCAAGCTTACCCAGCTTTGGTATCCTTAGCTTGCGTTGGTGCATCCTTCGGCGGTGGTACAGTATCCTGACCTTCACCACCCGCTGTATCGTCGTCATCGTCATCATCCTCGTAGTCATCGGCACCAACTTTACGACGTTTGCGCACCTCCATGTCAGCATCATGCTCTTTGATTTGTTCAATTTTCTCGGGTTCCAGTGGTAATGCATCCGCGTCAGCATCACCATAATCACCAGTTTCACCATCACAATCGCCATCACCATCTGGCTCAACAGCCGTATCCTCTTCAGCATCACTATCTTTTTCCTTCTTCTTAGATTTTAGTTTTGATTTCTTCTCAGACTTAGATGTTTTCGATGAATCGTTTGTATAATTGCTCTGTAAGATTAATTTATTATTAGCAAAAGGATTTTCCTGGCAAACACGAGAATTTAATCAAACTCAAACCTCATAAAGTGGCCAGAAGGAGGCAAAGAATCCAACATCTTCGGTCAGATTCGGGAAGATCCAGAAATGCAGCTTTCCACCAGTAAGTGCCCACACAATGGTAAATACAATAAGACGCACCACAGTCAGAGACAGAATAAAGACCAGGAAACCTGCTGCTGCTATGGATAAGTAGTAGACACCCTTGCGCAGCATGGGTGGCCATAGCGGGAAGAGACAAATGCCAACGGCGCCGAGCATCAATATGAACCCAAAGATCCAATAATGCAGTGGAATGGGATCATATATCCATACATACGCCTCAGAGCCATCGACAAAGATTTGCTCTGGGTGCATATCCAGACGGATTTTGCGTTTCTTTTTCTCCTTTTTGTCAGTGGCGCTTACTTGTGCACCATCACCGTCCGCTTCCGGATCGGTGTCCTTCTTGTCTGACGATGATGAAGACTTTGTATTGGACTTGGCGACTGTGGCTTCTGTTTTATCCTTTTCCTTATCCTGCGTCTTCCCCGACTCACCCTTCTTCTCTGGCTTACAACGCAGCTCATCCATCGTAACGGGCACCTTCTTGGCGCGATGGAAGAACTTATGCTCCAACATTATATCCAAAAATTCCACAGCCTGTTCACGTGTGCTAAAGAGCGGGCTATCACCTTCTGCGAATTTTGATTTCATTAGCCCATCAATAGCCTTGCTCGAGGTGAAGTACTCGACAACGTGACTCAAAAACTTTGTTTTCTTTGTCTTAACATTCTTTTTCATCCACTTGGCTACATTCTTTTCATCCTTCGACGGCTTTTCGATCTTCTGCTGTCCGGGTTCAGTGTACTCCTAAAATCAAAGAAGGCAAGAATTATTTTACATCACTTAATACAATATATTCAAAATTTATATGTTGACCCAATTTTTGACCTAATGTTCTAACTGATTCATCAAATTTGGTCACTTCATTTTTAACTGGTGTTTTAAACTATATATTTTAGTCTATTACTTTGTTCAATTTCGAAATTGCGTAGCTCGTAAACTTTCGAAATTGAGTCATATTTACGTTTTAATAACGTGGGGATTTTGGAAGACAGCAACTTTTTATGAATCTTTGATACTTTTTTTTACAAATTATATACCACTTAAGAGTATTTAGAAACTCAGTTTTGAAACATATTATTTGGACTTTTAGTAAAATTAATTCTGAAGAATATTTCACTTAAGATTTTGAATGGCACAAGCCTTCACTTTCGACGAACGAATTTAGGCCACGACATCAATTCCGTATTTCGTCACACAGTATACCATATATAATTATCAAATGGAGGGAGTTACATATTTTTAATAATAAATAATACCGTGCCGTCATCAAAGATTTCCTGTTCTTCTTCCGCCTCGCAACCCTCCTGTTCCATTTCAGACAGACGCTCATCATCACTCATTTTTGTGGTATAATATATAAATTAATTTTGTTAACAAGGAAAATCTATTTTGTAAGAAATGCAGGCCGTATTCTTTTGGTTTTCCCCCGAGCCGTGACGTGTTGCGATCACTAAGCAAGTCTAGAAAGTATTGAGACTGAGCAGAAAAACAGGCAGCTGGCTGGTCAAACAAGTGGCGATCCGATCTGATCCACACACAGCTCACGATCGCTATACGCTTATATTTGTATATTTTATACATACAGGCAGAAGTTGTATGTGGTAGAAACTTTCCCCAACAACAACAATAAGAAGAACAACAAGGCAAAGAGCGAGGCCAAATAACAACAACAGATTACAAATCAAAGCCTGTGATAAGTTAGTGCACCTGAGAATGAGTTAATAGAGACAGAGAGAGAGAGAGAGAGGGAAAAATAAGCACACAAGCATAGCTTTAACACAAAGACACAAGTCGAACGATACATTGAGAGACATACACAACAACAAAGCAGCTGTAATCTGCTCTTGCTGTTGATCCCCAATATATTCTTACATACTCGACGACTTCATTCCAGTTGGCAGCGTTGCCAGACCAGCCCAAACATTACAACCTCTCACAGCTGTTTTTTGAGGTGTACTGTTATTATGGCGTATGCTAATGGGGTACGGTATTTGCCCGTTGTATATAAAGCTGAACAAACAAATTGACATGCAAAATACGGTTTAAGAGTGACTTTTTCGAATATTTTATACCACAATCAATTACAAGTTAATAATAGCCGGGTGAAGGCCCCCTAGTTTCCAAGTGCATTGTCCCTTCGCACACGATACAAATATACACATGCCGCATGGTTACCCCTAAACCCGAAATTGAACTTGCCCCCCACGCAGATACGATAGATGTAGTTGCTATATTCATATTTACATATATTAAAGTAGTTTTTTTGTACTCTGACAAGATTGAAACATTACCATACATTAAAATGAAAACAAACACAGTGAACATACCAATTGGACTGTGGTACATACACACACACACACAAACATACACAATTACAGGCACGGATACACACAAACAAATGAACGACGTAAATTTTGTTTTGCGACGTTTGTTCTCTTTCTAATAATTGCAATTGCCCATAAACTTACATCCTTGCGGCGACGAGCTCGTTTCTTTTCTGACATTTTTCGGCAAACACTACGTAACAATCACAAAGTTTTTAATTGATTCCAAGTATTTCAATATTTCTGCCACACACGCACGACTAACTGGCGCACTGGAAGAGGAAGCAAAAAATGTACACTGTAAATACAAAATACGCCAAATAATACCAAAAAATACAGATGCCAAGCTCAGTACGCAGCTACACCAACTGACAAAAAAGTAGATCAGAACAAAATTAGTTTTTTTAATGCATTATATATAAAATAATTTATATTATATTTATTTCAGTATATATTTGCCACTGGCATAGCTTTTAATGAAATTGATACATTTTACACCCTTTGCTCAACATCGCTCTCAAATTGGCACTGGGAACCGCAACGCGCGGAACCAATAGTCGAACTGACCGATCACAAAAGCGGAAATAGCATGAATGGGATTTAACATATTTGCAAAGCGGCATTATACAGCATAGAGTTGTTATATTTTCCGCATATTCTGCCCATTGTCTATAGAAGTGGATCAAAAAAAACAAAATATGGAAAACTCCCAGCAAAGAAAAACTTCTGATTTTCGGGTTACGGCATTTGGCTTGTTCTTGTGTCGTATTGTCCACCTGTTTTTATGGTTGACATTACCAAATGAGTTAAAATGCTAAAAATGACACAGATTTTAGGGGGAAATTTTAATTGGTTTATAATTAGGGTAAATATAAATTTTTTTTGGCACATTTCGATTTTGCTGCCGCTCTGGTGATCACTCATCAGCGGATAGCATAGGTAAAATAAACGTAAATAAAAATTGGACAGCATTGGTCGCAGCACAAGCGATCGCGAACATTTTGATCACATCGTCAAGCTCTATAAGCTGTTGGTCACTCACATAGTATGTATCCGTTGTGGTAGGACCCAAATAACAGGCGCATACGCAATACGTAACGACCACCTTACTGGTAAAAACACAACATCGCTGGAAACGAGTCAAGCTAGCGGAGCTGGAACTTTCGCGCCACTTCCCAAAGAGGGGTTGTAGCAAGCCCCAATTTACCCATAGGCGCTCCAGCTCATTAATAAAACGGTACTTCCATATTTGTACGGCACGCCTATCGCCAGGCCTAAGAACCATTGATGAACTAAGCACCAAAAACTTTTGGCGCACCCAGCGCTCCACGTGAAACACTTGGGTCATTTCAGTCTGCATATCCGTGACCTCAATACGTCGAAGGTACCAGGTGGGATAGCGCCCACCATTGTTGTGTGAAACGGCAATACGGGTTGGTATTCGTATATCACGGCTGCGCATCCAAAGTATGTAGGTCGAATTGCGTGTAATCTCCGGATGTTCCGGATCCTGCATCAACGTAAATTGCAACTCAGTACGCTGTGTGGTTTGAAAGATGAGACGAACATTTGCCGTTGTACCCGCATTAAAACCGCCTCCGGTTTTTAAATACACCAAAATATCGTGCACTTCCCGATCGGAGTCATCCTCCAAGTTGGTCATGTCGCAGGCAACTGTCTTGGCAGCCCGAGTATCATAATACATATACAAAACTATAAGCCACATATATATCAGTATGTAAACAATGATATAGCACAAGAAGAGACCCCAATGTGTTGCGACAGGCACAAACTCTGGCAATGGTACAACTATAGCGGGCACATTGTACACGTAGCTGGTGTATGTGCCCAGTATAGTGCATCTACAGTGCATGGAATTCCTCGTCTGGCCTTCCATGCCGGGCACGCAGTTATCATGCGACCATCTCTTCATTGAGTACATCCAATAATCGCAGCTGCGCACCTGGAATACAAAAGAAAAATACGCCGGCCCATTCTCCACTGGCGATTTAGTCCTATTATCGTAGGATGAACTATTAAGTAACCGAACTAGCATATAGGCGCGTTTCGCAGTCAAGCAGTTGTTCCGGAGCAGCATTGTTGCATTGTTTGTATTGGCATTCACAGTGCATGGGGACTTCAGGATGGCAGCTCTTAAGTGCTTTGGTTGTTCCCCAAGGACAAGCAACACTTGTAAATTATGCGTACTGGATACAAAGCGCACACTTAACATCGAATGCTCATCCAAATGCATGCGAAAGATGCGTATATCCTGCATGTAGGTGAAGCTGCTTGTTTCCAGGCAATTGATGTATTTCCCGGTCTCGGCCACTGAACTGTCGTCATCATCACCATCATCATCATCACCAAACTTTTTAGGTGGCTTAAATTGTTTATGGTCACGAATTTTTTGTTTTTCTCGTGCTTTTGGTACTGCCTTTAAACTTTTAACTGTAATAATTATTCTAGTTTAGTATTAGGATTCTTGTGATTAGGACGCAGTACTTACCTTTTGGGCCAGAAGCCCTTAAAGCAGGCTTATACTTTCCAATGATGGTGTGGAAGCTTATATCACTATGTTTTAAGTGGATCTCGTGCTTAAAGTTGTCGGTGTCGAAATAAATACGGACTGAGAGAAGCACACCACTGGGCTGCTTCTCCTCCGGATACCACCAGTTTAACTCGCGAATTGTTGATAAAACCTTGAGGCAAATGTAGTCACTTTTTGTTTCCTTTACTTCATTTAGAAGCTCCGGCGAAAAGTGTACGTTGTGCATGCTGTCGCGTGTCTCAATATCGTAGCTTTTACCGGGTTCAATGTGGAAGCACTGAATCTCTAGGGATACCCCCGAAGAAACCACACCGCTATCCTCCGCCTCATATTGTCCTACACGAGCGTAGAATAAGTATCTATAAAGACGCTCCGTTTCCCACATTGACCTCAGCCAGGTTATTGAACGTAGCTTAGCGTCGTTATCAGTGTACTTCATTATTTCATCCTCCAATATATTAATGAGCGTCTGGTTCAACATTTTAGCTTTATGTGCGTTTTGATACTTATCATATATGCTCTGGGGCGGGAGAGGCAGATTTTTATTAAGGGTATGCATCATGTCGTAAACCGTAATGCAGGCTACCGTAACATTTACAAAAGGTTGCTCAACTAGAGTTTTATGCAAATGATTCAAGTAAATTTGCGCAAAGTTTTCATTCATTTTGCCGACCAATCCATATAAAAGTACGTGGTGATTTGGAGTGATGGGCGAGAGTCGGCTTGCTATTGTCGTAGTTAAGTTAGCCAACTTACTAAGCGAAGTTATTGACTGTGGGGAAAACTTTTTAAGAGCTTTCAGCAATTTCATGCCAAGTTCAAGGTTAGTTATACGTGTGGCTAAGGATTGAATGGTTTGTATGAAGCGCAACGTACGACCATATTCTGCCAGGGTAACCACATCGTTGGGCGGCGTTGTTATGAAGTTCCACAACGCTTCCGGAGTACTCATTGTAATGTTAGGTAGTGGACGCATCTTCACTGGTAAAAACTCCTCTCGACATGTCATCAAATTATCGCAAACAAGCACTTTAACTCTATTTATATTCAGTGGCAGATGTGATGCACAGTAGCATGTTGAGCATCTGTTGAGCAAAACGCGTCTGGCATAGTAGAAATACTCCATGGGTCTGTTAATGGTAATAAAGTCCTTGCAGCAGACATAAAATTTAGTTATCGCCTCAACGCCTTCCTCGGGACTAATAGTACAGGAACCTTTGAGTGGAGCGACGTTCTTCATTAAGGTCTTTTGATCAGAGCCTTGGAGTCCATTCTGTGTGTGTATGTACAACTGGATGGTCGCCAGAGTCGAATGGGTACTTATATACATGGTTAGTTCCTTTGTAGAGAGTGTTAGCTGACCGCCCACATACCACTCATAGGTGACCGTCCCTTTTCCACAGTTGTAACACTTGGCCGCTAGGGTCACCTTGCTCCTCGGATTGAACATATCTGAGGCGCAGTTATAATAGCAAATAATGGCAACATGCAATTGATCTTCGTCCACAATATTGATCTGCTGCGTTTTGCGGCCGATTTTTCTTGGATTATAATCGGATGCAACCCGGAGCTTGAACTCATAACGACATCCAACGGTGAAGGAATAGGCAGGTATTTCAAAGTGCGCGGCTGCGGAAGGGTTATAGAAAATTAAATATAAGTTTGGAATTCGATTCTTCAATCTATAAGCTATTTTTCAGTCACCTCTGGACATGTTTTCATGACAGGCTTTATTGTACATATCGTCATATGACTCACAGTCCCAATTATAGGTTTTGAACTGCTTTTCCCTCCATGGTTTTGAGTGATCTCTACTCAAACTGCCATCCATGTGTAGGACAAGGCTACGACTTGCGTCTCGCGGTGAACGTCCGGCAATCAGCGCCTCGACTGCTCCTACTACACTGAACACATAGCAGCGCGCCATCGATATATATTGATCCTGAACGCTGTGAACCTCAATCAAGTAGAGATTCCGATGTAGCTCGTTCATGGTGGGAAAGTGCAATAGATAGCGCTTTAAAGTGAACGTAAGGCTCTCATTTGGGTAACTTATTAGCTCATCTGTAAGAAATATCATTGTAAACTACGAAAACAGAATTGTTAATATAAAGATTACTTGTTCCCAACACATCCATAATTCGCCATGTAAGCTTCCCTGGCGGCAGACCGCATGACCGTCTATAATACGCACGTATCGTTGAGCTGCGCGTAACGACCACATTTAGAGGCTCGTTGGGACTTGTACATCGGAGCATGTTTAATAGAGGTACGCAATGGTCTGGTGTCTCTACGTTGAAGATTGAGTACACAGTAACTTCTTTTACTTCTTTATGTGATACTGCAGTGCCTTTTAAGGTCAGTGTAGTTAGTCTCTCAACCCAGAAGGTCGCCTTAACTACTGCCAAATAGCCTCTTTGGTATTCGATAGCTTGGTCATCTTTAATATTTAGTTTGTCCAACTCTTTTTTAATATTAAAGGTATATTTAAAAACGGGTTCTTTCGGTTTGACATTCCTGCCGATTTCGAAGAAAGCCAACAAGTATGTCTCAGAGCTGAGGCGCAGCACTATTGGAGAATTCGGTATATGAGACATAACTATTGCCACATTTGTTTCCGTTCCATAAGGAATTACAGTACTAGCGAATAATCTTATTTTTGCATTGACAATACGTTTATCTCCATGGATGTTTCTCAATTCGAATATTATCAAAAATAAAAGCGCCAATATCTTCAATGGGAGCGACATGACTGCACCGCCAGCATCCTGTGAATATTTAAATTATTGCGTTTGATTTTCATACTACATTCTTACACTTACTCTGGAAGAAGGTACTCCAATATTTGTAGCCTTTCATAAAAGCGACGCCTTCTAGAAAGATTCTTTGATATTTTTAAAATAGTTTTCAAAGATGTTAAAAGATACTTAAGTATTTCTCTACCCAATGTCATATATCACTGCACCAATAAGAAGGGTTAGACATTATAAAGAGCCCAGCTAATAATTATTAACATGTTTATCAGATTTCAACCAAAATCAATTGCATGGTATATTTTATTTATTCATTTATTATTCAGAAAGTAATTTATTTGAATTTTTACATCACATCAATAATTAAAAATATTTTTTCTTTCGTGAGGCAAACTGAAAAGAACCTACCCAAATTCATTCTCTAGGGTCGATTGAATGTTGGAGTTTCTTTTAACGTTAGAGGTTTCTGTTAAAAATTAGGGTTGCTTTTTTTATTATTATTATTATTTTCTGTTTTACAACAAAATACAGACTAAATAATAAGTAAAATATATTTATTTATTTGTATATATACTCTTCTTATTATTATATATTAAAGATCCCTCAAAACTCTTGTCTCTAAAAAGTTTACACTATAATTTTTCTCATTTTGTTTTTAATTTCTTTACTTTATAAACTTTTATTACTGTTCGTGTGTTTTCTCTTTGATTGTTTGTTATGATATAAAACGAAGAAAACAATTAGTCAATGGTGAGTTGGTGC
This sequence comes from Hirtodrosophila trivittata, assembly GCA_035045065.1. Lineage (NCBI taxonomy): Eukaryota > Metazoa > Arthropoda > Insecta > Diptera > Drosophilidae > Hirtodrosophila > Hirtodrosophila trivittata. Next base: position 6,718,482 of record JAWNNK010000022.1, read on the forward strand.
TTGGGTATTGCAGTTTACTATATAATATATACTATATGTATATTTTATGTGCTATATATGGTAAGCTATCTATTATGAAAGTTACATATGGATTGTTTTTTGTTTTTTGTTTTTTTTTTCTATTTCTATTTCTAATTATTATTTTATAATTTTGTTATATCAATAAGGTGTGCAGCCAGCACCACGTACGAACAAAAAAGTCGACTGAAATGAAAAATACGTTTTGACCGGTGCATTTGTTTTACATATATGTATTTGTTTGTACAGTTTATTTGCATGCTTTCTACAATCCTTATGTGTATATTAATAATTGTATAATTTACTTATAATTGGAAAGCAACATTTACATAACATCGAAAGAGAAGTGCAGCCGTAACTTCAGAATAAAACAAAATTACAAAATCAACTCGACTTGCTTATTATCTTATTATCAACTTTAATTGTGGTCTACTTTTGTTTCGTTAACGTTTTTGTGGCTTGCACTGAAGGTGCAACGGCGACAAATGATATATATGTCTCAACAAAATGAATCATTTAAAACAATTATAATTGTTAAAAAATCATTTAAAAATTAATATTATAACGCACAAGGTATGAAGAATGCGGTCCGCTTATACAGTTCATAATTATAATTATAATTATTGTTATTATCATCAGCATCATCATCAACCTCTTCCACTCATATACATGTTTCGCCTAATTCATGTTGTCCTTTTTCCCCATGAGTCTCTCATTCAATCAATTCTTTTCAATTCCCTTCATCAATTTTCCTCAACAATTCTTCTTAAACGCTGGCCCAGCGTGCGCGTCTCGGGGCGGCTTCCAGAGTTGGCCCGCGCCTTAATCCCAAATCCGACTTAGGTCTGTTTGTTTCTTTTTTCACAACTTTAATGGGCTTGCTTTCTTGCTTAAACTTTTGATCTGCATAGTAGTTACTCTACATTGTTTCAATTGGAGTATCGAGGGAGTTGGCATGTGATGTGAATGGATAAGAAGTCGTTCGTTTCGCATTAAAAAAAAGCACAATTATGTATCGCAAAGGTTCACATCAATTTTGTAGGACTATACAAAAAAGTTTGTCTGCATTTGTGGGTGTGTTTTTGGGGTATATTGCAGTGAACGCGTCTTAATATGTGGGTGTTCGAGTTTGTGTCCGTGTGGGTGTGTCTGTGTGTGTGTGTCAATTTGAATGTATGTAATTTGTTTTTGCTGTATACTTTTTAAACTAAATGATAAAGTATAGTTTAAATGGTAATCGTGAGTACTAAATGTTAAAATCTGGATCTTACGAATACGGCACTAGAGTCGTGCTCACTATAACCCAAACGCTTTGTATGCTTAAAGACTTCATTTGTAATGCTTGTCACAGGCATTGACTGATCCAAGTTCTCAGCCATACCAAGAACAAGACGCAAGTCCCGCTGCATATGACTTAATGGTTGTTGTGGATTAAAGTCACCCTTAGCCATTTCTGTGAAATGAATAAAAAAATAAAATAAATCAATTACAAACATAATTTAAACAAAGTTCTACGATGCATGAAGATAAAAGGTATGTAATGTGGTAACTCCTATAAGTACATGATCAAGCAACAATTGATTTGCAAGCATTGGAGACCTTTAAACTGGATTCGTTGTTAAAAATCAATAATATTTCTTAAATCCAAACAAAGCAACTAGAACGCAAACAAGAAAGAAGTTGCAGAAATCTTGTGGATACGTTGCTCCTAGGCTATTTTTTTTTTTTAGATAAAGTAATATAAGGAGTCAAATTGTTTATCAACCAATAAACATTTCTTAAAGAACAATTTTAAACATTAAAATACGAATGAATTTAAGCACATCTTTTATGCGCATGTCAACTAAAAATCATGAGACTTACCTTTGCCCTTGGCCAGCAGCATTGGGGATTTCATTGAAGTTAAATCGAATATGTCTATGATATCATTTAACGAAATCGAAAACCGATCAGCTGTTAAAAAAAAATTGCATTATAGAATTATATTTGCTCTTTCATCAGAAAGTTATACGTACCCAAGGCTAACGCCTCTGCCAGACCAACCAGACTGATGCCCAGAATGGTTTGCAAGATGAGATTCACCTTACAAGCATTGCCTATATCTACTGAATAAGATAAATTTATATTATTGTAATATCAAATAAAAAGTAAAATATTAACTTACTGCCCAAAAAGAAAGTGTTCTTCGCAATCGTCTTAAAGCACGAATGGCAGTCCTCAAAGACTCCGCGGTCACCGCCGGCTAATATAATAAGCCCTCCTTCAGAGGCCTCTTGCCGGGACCCGTGGAGCTGAGCCTCCAAGTAACGGCCATTACATTGCTTGATGCCCTCTCCAATGTCCATTGACGTTTCGGGATCAATTGTAGACATTTCAACATACGCTTTATTGCGCAAATCTTTAGTTTGCAGGACGCCACAATTTCCAAATACGAGCTGCAGCGAAAATTCGTGCTCTTACGTTAATAAGTGACCAGCAGCATGTTAGTAGCGAAATGTCAACGACTTAGCATATGTTCTGATACCCAATCGATAAACACAAAGAAATATGTATGAAAAAATTATTAAAAATTTAACTTACATCCTTAGCTCCTTTGGGATCTGATACGCAGCAAAATATAACATCTGCCGCCTCCACTACATCCACTGGTGTGACCTTAATCTCGGCGCCAGCGTCCTCAAATGGCTTACACTGCAAGATTCATTTTAGTATTGTATATTTTGTTTTAAAGCTTTAAACTCACCTTTTCTATGCTGCGGTTCCAGACCACAATCCTGTGTCCCGTATAAAGTAAAGCCTTAACAATGATAGATCCCATCATGCCCATTCCCAAAAAACCGAATGTCAATTTTGACGCAACAATGCCGCGTTCTATCAGTATATCTGTAGGTACACTCATGTCAAGAGGCCTTGCCTCTGGTCGCGTAACAACGGGTCGATTGAGAAGCGCAATTGCATTTGGTGCACGCTTTGCTGCTAAGCTATGAAGAACTTCCGGATCAATACGCTCTAGGGCTGTCGACGTAGCTGGGCTCTCATAATGGACCGACTCGATGCATTCAGAGTGTCGGTGGCGTTTAGAGCTGCTTGAACTGGCTGGCGAATGGTGCGTCGAACTGCGACGCTTATGCGACTTGTGTCCCGATGCAGCAGCGGCTAATTGTTTGCTGTTAACTTGGACCGCTGCGCTAGCTTTTGCTTTCGGTGTGCGCTTTACGATCCTGGTCGGTGCTGGCGGTGACATTATAACTGGCGACACTACTTTAGTCTCAGCAGGAGAGGGAACATCCATAGAGCTGCCAGTAACATTCGCACCACGACTATCCGAGTCATCATCAGGACTACCAACCACATGCGGCACAACACCATTATTCACATCAGTGTCGCTGTCTATACCATCGCGTATCTTATCAAAGTCTGCCTCAGTGGAATGATTCGTCATCCCACAGCTCGCATCGACTTGGCTATCAATCTCCGCAGGATTATCTACATATTTCTCAATATCGCCCATAGCGTGCCTAAAAGCAGCTGGTTTGCTTACTCTTGCGAGCTCATCCTTCCAGGGACCCTCAAACGGCTTAATATTGTGGTCCTCGATCCAAGCGCTGCAGTTACAATTATGCACTTAGTGTTTTCATTTAAATCTATAATTTTTTATTATAATCACTTACAAGTTGCGAGAGCCAAAGAAAAACACACATTTTGTATTAGCGCGACGTTGCTGGTGAAGCAAATCTAGCGGTGGCTCCACAATCTGCAAATAGCAGTAAAACAATTATAATAAAAGCGCCAGGCTCAAACAACTCTCACACTGTCACTAATTTTCATAAAACACAGTAAACCAAAGTTCATACGGTTTTCTTTCTTCTGTACAGAAATGAAAGCTATCACACTTTAAGTAAACACAAATGAAGCATATAAGAAGCGCCCACTGCTGATAGCATTACTTCACTGGGCACATTTTACACATACATACATTATTTTTCTTTCTTTTATACATACAAACACACACACTCCATTTACAACAAACATTCAGGCATGCAAGTGCGTTATGACGTCGCCAGCAGTAGCAGGCGAACGTCCGACGCCTCTGCCGTCGTTACTGCATAAAAAAGTACAGTCAAAAACAAACACGGCAGCGGCAGCGACGTCGCCGTCGACAGCAGCATACAGATTTTGCTTACCATGCCTGGCCACGGTGTAAATCCCTTCATTTTGGCCCTGCAATACAATAAGATGTAACATTTTAGGCTAATTAAATACATTTATTAAGTTTAAATAGGCTATAAGGTATTAATATAGAGCGCGCGCAAAAAAAGCGCCAACGCACTGACGTCGACGTCGCTGCTACAGCAGCAATATCGAAAACAGTATACACAGCCACAGTTCAAGCCAAATCGGAAATATTTGAATTGGTGTAAAATTATTTGCCATTTGTTTTAATGCACTGTTTCTTTTTCTATAAATTTTCACTTGCCCAACACAGCCGCAATTGAGGTTATGTATGTTTTCATTTTATTTTCTTGCCACAAATCGGGAACACAATGTTTTTTTATGCACAATCATTGCTTGCTGGTTAGTACTTGTATATAACTTGTATATAACACTGTACATTTTGTTTGGGACGTAGTCGTCTTACCATATTAAGTCCTTTGGCTTGTAGATAAATTTCTCTGTCGAGTCGCCCGATAGCGACAATTTTTTATTTTTTGACATAATGCTACTAAGGCGTATATTAAACTTAGTTATTTTGCTGCAGTTCTTGGGACGACACACACAAAAACTAATTGGTTTATTTGCTAAAGCAAAAGCTCGTCGTTAGCAGCGTTTAATTAATTTTCTTAATTTTTCTGTACGCAGCCTGCTTATTTTTTTCTTGTCTTTGTATGTGTGATGCGTTTTGTGTATGTCGATTAAACTATTATCGAAAAACAAAAATGGCGTCCGACATGTGATGCGCATGTGTATCGATATTTAGATATTTTTATTCGTAGCAAGTTAGCAGCGCTCAAATAAGTTGGCATTTCCAGAAACAAAATGTAAACAAAAGTAGGACCAGTTGACATTGGAATTATGTCTTTTTTTATTCTGATCAGCTTGCGTGATTTAATTTATTGGCGCTAAGCTCAATTAGCGATAGAATATTAATTTTAAACTTTTTCAAATTATCACTCCCATTCCTGTCTAAAATCGCACTTAATTCTGCAAGTATCATTTAATTTATTTTTTAACCAAGAAACATTGCCAACATTTATTTCTCATAAAAAACTTAAAGAAATAAATTACATCAATATTATTTTAGGGCAAAATGCATGTTTGCCAAAAAATCGAGTGCACCCATATAGTAAATGCGCAGTCCACATATTTGCAATATAAACAAAAGTACGTGCCAAGTACTTTTAACCCCGCTAAACACATCACCCAGCTTTTAACCCGTCTGACCTGATTTGTTTAAATAAACATTAGACAGACGCAAAGCGCGTTCCAAATGTTACATTTCAATTGAAACGTTTGTAACCCTACTCTACGCTGACCTCATCAAGTCCCAGACACACAATTGCTGTTTATCTTGTGCGTGCGATCTTCTGCCCTTTTAGATTTTCGCAAACAATGCGAATTCTAGACCGGCTGAAATACAACTTTCACTTTAGCCCAAGCCCGAGCATCCATCAGGAAAAAACCGGACAAAAGTCCTTAACCGCAATATAAATTACCACACGTAACCGCCCTCATGGCAAGATAGGGGTGGGCATACAGCGCTAAACCATAATCCTCATAAATAGGAAACAATCCAATAAAAAGGAGTAAAGCCCACAAAAAATTGACATTAGGAAGGGGTACACACAAGCTTACCACTTGGAGAAATTACATTGTACCAAACAGAAAGCAACTCAAACGGTACCACTTTTTCTTCAAATACGATGCGTTCAAGCAGGCCAATGTACCACCGTATAAATACTATTATGTTGTACATGTGTACCGAATATGACAGCCTTACGGGCACATAATAGACGGCGGCCAAATAACAAAAAGGAAAACGAATAATAAACAAAAGAGACAGTGAAAGTTCTAGCCGTAAAAGGGTGAAATTTTGATGTTTTTTATAGGAAATGTCCCGTCACTTTTAGGGGAAAATAAATTGTTAACACTTTGTTTTGCAATTAGCTAGAAAAAGGGGGTAAAAAAGGTCATTGTGCAGGCTTAGATTGAAATGATTTATAAGGGAAAATATGTACGTTTTATTGGGTTAGGAATAGGGTTATATATCAAGTACGCGGATTTACAGCAGTGCATGGAAACATAAGTATTTGCAAATATGTATGTACTTTGAAATCGAAAAAAAATCTTAAGACTGAACAGCTGTAAATCTTTTATAAACAAGAGATGGAGAGATCATTTATTTATTCATTTTCCCATTCAAAATATATGCTTACACATAATTTTTTTTATTTTGGACTTTGTAACATAACACAATTATTTAATTGTTTTTCAAATTCCAGCCTTTGGCAATTTTTTATAAATCTTACATGCTTTAGCAGCCCTGGTAGAAATAATTTAATACACACATGCATACAACTTGCATACACATGTGTGAGAACAGAGATTGAACGATCAAGGGTTTCTATCGCGTGGTTCAAAAGAGCGATAACATACATATACATATATAATTGAAAACACACACAAGCACAAATGGGCACAACAAATGTATATATTAAATAAAAATTTTGTTTGTCATGCAGATTCTGTTTCGTAAATAAACCGAAACAGTTAGTCGATTTCAGACGGGCTTCTCGCTTGTTTCGTGGAATATGTGCTTGCACTTTTTCGTAAGTTAAAGTAAAGTAATGAATCTTAGAATCTCCGTTTTAAAAAGAGTATTAGTGTTGTTCTCAACGCACGTGTATAAGTATATTGATTATTAATTGAGTTCGCGGTGTCTAACAAACATACACACATAAAAATATCCTGTGCTGTTGGACGTGAAAACACGGGATTAAAACACTTAAACGAACATACCATTTCCATTTAGTATGTTGAAGTATTGTTACAGCCCAAAGTTTAATCAACCGCGCAGTCGTGTTTTGTTTAGAAATTAGGTATGAAGATATGTATGTAAAGTCCTACATACACACACATACGTATGCATGTGGGTTAACCTACCACAACATTATTTAAACAGCAACCAATAACATTTTAACAGCTTTTTGAGTTTCGCGTTTCAGTGTTGCCAAATTTATTTTGACAAAATAATTATGATATTTGGCAAATCTACTTAAAGTGTTATTCTGCGTTCTGTTCTAAAATATACTTAGTGCTGATTTTGTTTATACATCCTACGGATTCTATCTTTATAAATGACATCCTGTAACCAACTCAGTTTGGACCAATGTGAGTACACCCCGTTTTTTTATTAGAAATAAATTAGCTTAGGTTTATGCGCTTGAATAGCCATAATTTGATTGATCCTTTAAATTATAAGCAACCCCTCAAATGTTCGGTGGCATATTTGCATATTTGTAGCTACTGTGGTGGAATAATAAACTCATTTTTATAAGATTTTTTTATGATAAAAAATAGTCTACTTTTTTATCCTGCTCACCCTGTGAAGCATGAACCGATTGAACTGTGGATAACAGGGCGTAACGTTTACCCTGGGGACCCATTTGGTATGGTTGTTGTCTTCGCTTTAAGCCGATTTTATTGCTTTGAATGTTATAAGGGTCGAACTTTTGTTAGATATGGAGTACTAAATCTATTAATGGCAAACTATATTTCTATAACTTATATGTATATAAAAAAAACACAAATTGAAACAGGTTTAAATGATATATTATATATACCATATACTAGCAGTTGCCTGCCTGTTGCAGTAAAAGTGTTAATAAAGCAACAACTTGAAGTGGGCACCAGCTGCTGCTCGGGAACAGTCGAGGGGAGGGACTAGTGGATGGGTGGCAGAAAGTCACATCTAGTGCAGCACAAACAAATTGTAAATAGGCACAAGGACCTCCACTAGACGCGCCAGTTGCGGCTTTTGCCACTTTTGTTTTGCTTTCTGCATTTTACATTTGATGGTAAAAGCGCCAACTGAGCCGCTTAACTGCATTTCAAAAGCTTTGTTTCCACTCTCAATTAGCCAACTTGCACAAAATCAACAAATTTAAGGATCATAGCATTAAATCGTGGTACAAACTCACTGACATACATTTGTTTTTGAATCTAAAGAAGCTTAAATATGCCACTAAATGTTTTACTCTTTACCAGCCCCTAAATAAAAAGTAATAAAGTTGTTAAAACTAATTTAACATTCATTTAATTAACAAGTGTGGAACGGGTATTTAATGTTCGGTATACGGAAATAATATACATACTTATATATTTAATTTTCTGGGACAAAAGTTTCTCGTGCGTGGAAATCACAGAAATTTCCACATCAATGATTACTGTCGACTCTGTGGAAAATAATTTGAACTTAAAGCTTTTACTACTTGTTAATTTCTTCTATGCGAACGCAAGAGTCCTTAAATTAAATTTTATTACATTGACAGGGCTCCAGCAGCTAAAGCAACAGGAGCAAGAGCAGGAGCCGAGATTGAGGCAACTCCTGATGAAACTTAAGACTGAGGAAATCATCGTAATCACGCATTATGTGCACCCGCAGTTGTTCTACTACACAAGCTTGCAGGAGCTGGAGAAGGGCGCCGATTATGTTAACCACATGAAGCTACAACTGATGCCGCATTGTCATGTGGGCAACCAGCAGGAGATCTACTCACCGGATCAGCATGTCATCGTGCGGTATCAGTCGCTGAAGAAGCAGTTACTATTACGTGGCTTGGTGATTGCTGCCGAGCAAGCCGAATATCTTGTTCTGGCCTTGGACTATGGGTTTACCGTCAGCTGCAGAGGCAAAGATTTGTGGCACCTACCAGAGAGTCTATGCCAGACATACATCAACTTTAAGTGGGGAGGTGTGGCAGGTGTGGTGCCAAACTGCGGGAGCGAATGGTCAAAGATGTCAGTGCGCCTACTCGATAAGCTGCTGGAGGAGTCTCAGCTTCTGGTATTCTCGATTGAGGCACAAACTCAAGAACTCCATAACTTTGGTCAGCTGTGGATCAAGTCTCTCCGGGCAGGCGAACCGCTTTTTGACGCTGCCAGCTGCTTGGTGAATAAGCAATTGGCAGTTCCTACTGACTATGGTCAGACGCTGGCCAACAGCTGTCGGACTGCATTTAATATGGACTTGGCGGAATTGAATGATGAGCATATCAATCCTAGTCCACGTGTCGCCAAAATTATTAAACTGTTAGAAAGTCAGAAATCAAAGAACAACTCTAACAATTCTTTGTCCAACCGGGAACCGCAGCACAAATTGTCTGTGAGGAATAGTTATCATAAGCTGGGCGCCACGGTACGCTCCTTGACGCCTCCTTCTATGCAACCAGCTAAGCTGGAACACCTTCTAGAGGGGAAAACATTGCCGGTGGCACCAGAATCCGCGAGGCTTCAAAGCAGAGCAACAGGCCGCAATGGAACCAGCGTGGAGCTCATGAGCAGATCAAGCTCAACGGACAGCGCCACCAGCGCCTCCACGGATAGCTTCGATGGAGCTGTACTCCAGGCAAAACCTTCAAGGGATAAAACAAAAATTTTGGATTTTAAACGGTTGCCAACAATTGCTCCCGAGGATAACACAAATTCGGAAGGTTTCCATCTGGCTAATATAAAATCTGAAAGAATTGTGGACAAACCAAAACAAAACGTGCCATTAACCAAGCCGATGCCCGCATCAATATCCAAAGAGAAACTGGAGCAAATCTATAGTAAAATCAGTGGTTTATCGATAAATGAGAGTCCGGCATATCCTGTCCAGAAGTTACCGCTGCAAACCGTTCAGATGAAGCAGGAACCTGTAAAGAGTTTTGTACGAGATAAACCCAAGGATAAAATTCAGAGCATCTATAACAACCACTGTCCATTGGAAAGGAATGAGTCCCAATTAAAATCCGAGGCTCAATCAGAAACGGCACCGCAAGGAACGAGCCAGGAAAACATATTTATAGATCCGGTTAATCCTGTCCAGAAGTCGCCGCTGGAAACTGTTGAATCCAAGGAGGAACCAGTAAAGAGTTTTGTACAGGACAAGCCCTTATCATTTTCCAAGGATAAACTTCAGAGCGTCTACAACAAACACTGTCCATTGGCAGCGAAGGAGTCCCAATTGAAATCCGAGATTCAATCAGAAACTCCAACCCAAGATATGAGCCAGGTTGATGTGAATGGGAGGTTGCTGGCGCACAGTAATGTGAAAGTAGTTCCAATTCAGGGATCGGCTGAATTATTGTTCAGCAAAGAAGTGTACAATGTCCTACGTGAAAATAATTACCATGAGCCGCTGCCGATGCAGCGTTACGCCTGGCCGCATTTGATGAGGGGAAACTCCTTGGTGCTGGTGGACAGCCCTGGTAGCGGTCGCTCCTGGTGTTATTTGCCTACGCTGTGCTCCGCGGTTATGCATATGATGCGGACGCCATCCAGTAATACTCTCGCAGTAGGCCCCGTGGCTGTTCTCTTAGCGGATTCTGTAGTCAACGCGCACTCACTGGCCAATCTTTGCGTCCACCTGATGAATTCTTACGAAACGCCAAAGTTAAAGGTGGTTAACACCCATGCGAATTCTGTACAAGATGTGCATCTTATGCTTCTCAATTCTTGTGGCATTTTGATCACAACGGCGACACATCTGAAGCAATTGCTGGAGTTGGGATTGGATCTCTTTAATCCGTGTAGATTAAGGTACCTCGTATTGGATGATTTTGATCGTATGCGATCCGCGCTGCCGGAAGTACTTAAGCTGCTGCGTAAGATGCCTCTAACTCAACTGCAGTTCGTGCTCATAGCTCAGCACTGGCGTCCAGGCGTCTATCTCGGACTGGCCAAGCACTTTGGACAGAATCCTCTCCTGCTTTTCGGTGACTTTCTCGAGGCTGCTGTTTATGGTGGCCTTAAGCTGGAGGTGGCACTTCTTCACTCAGACAAAAAGAAACAAAAACTAATCGACTATCTGGGTAACCAGAAGTCCCTAGAGAGGCGGACTCTTATCTACTGCAAGAACGTGAAGGAAGTGAATAACCTCCAAGAGGCGTTAGCCTGCGCTGGATACAAATGCATAGGTCTCTCCGATGCAGCTAATCAGGTAAGGAATCGCTCAATTGAAACCATAAAGATACCTTTCAATCCCAATATTCCTTCATAGCAACCCTGAGAACCCCTTTCCTCCCCTTGTTTTACCTCATTATCCTATTGCTTACTCATTGGAACCCTGCGTTTGGTTGATAGGATTAACGCTTTGTTTCCTTCCAGAAACCTGGTGAGTTGTTGCTGCTTACGGATGCACATCAGCAGCTGCAGTTACCGCACAGGAATTTCGACCAGATAGTGCACTATAATCTTGGTAAATCTTGGCTAAAGTTTTCCTATCGCTTTCATGCGATCAGCGATAATCTAAACAATGAACTGGCGACTCCAGAGCTTGCCAAGTCGCCCATTTTCACGTATTTAATGCTGGACGAGAGCAACAGCTGTCAGGTGCCGCAGCTTGTGCAGTTCTTTGAAGCCCACGACATCAAGGTGGATGAGAATATACGGCAAATTGTGGAGAGTTGTCACCGTCTAACGAATAAGGGACATCAGTTCTGTCCACAGATTCTGAGCAGAGGCGAGTGCAGGCAGCAAACGTTTTGCAACAATCGACATTTTCCTGTGAGCGGAGATTTCCAGCGTCCATTCTCCGCCCTCTGGCAACCTGATACTCTGGTGCGTTGCAAGCTCATCCAAGTCTATAGTCCAGTTCATTTTGCTGTTATGGCTGTGAGCTACAAGCCGCGGGATGCTCACATATGGCAGGATGCAGCAGATCAATCAGTCCCGGGAAATCTATGTACGGACCTGTGTACGCAGATGAGTGTGGAGCAGAATCGTCGGATCCAGCAGAATGTGGACATCTCTACGGTATGCATACTACGGCGTGGCGAAAAGTATGAGCGCGTCCGGGTGGTCGACTTGTCCGATAAATTGCTGGTCACCGTGCAGCAAATGGATGAAGGTACCAAACGGTTTAAGGTTAATCCCAGCCAGCTGCTGCATTGTGATGCCAAGTTTGCAGTGGAGCCACCTCGAGTCACTGATGTAAGGTTGTGCGGATTGGTGCCAACTTTGGACGAAGGCGACTGGTCGCCGAATGCCACCAGATGGATCAGTGGTCTGCTGCGTCTCAGCGACAATAAGCAACTGCAGCTTAATGTGGAGTTCAGTATGTTCGATGTCGTCTATGTAAAGGATTTGGATGTTCTCCAGAACTGCTCCTTAATGAAAACGTGGGTCAAGGAGACGCTGGTAAAGGATAAGCTCATATCCAAGGGATTCGCAAAACAGGATGAACAAACCATACAAAAGCTGCGTAAATTATACGAGGATGTGACTGGACAGCAGAAGAGTGAATCTCAGAGATCTATTGAAGTGAAAGAGGATCGGATTAAAGCAAACAATCAGGTGGAAGAGAAACAAAAGAATCTGAGGAATACTATTTTAACGCTTAAGGATAAAATCCCGGACAACATATCCAAGGGCAGTAGACTAACCCAACTTTTAAGTGTAGTTCAAGGTTACCTGCTTAAGAGGGGGATGCCGAGTCAAGAGGATAACAAGGAAAATAGCTTAAGCAATACGCAAACTTCTAAGGAGTCCAACGATGAGGAGAACGTGGAGGAAACTCCAGATAGTACCGCAACATTAATTGAACTACTGCTGCAGGATCTATGCGGCGATGATCCCACGCTGAAGAACGACGCACTGAAAATGATACAGAATATACTTGGTAGTGAATCACTAGACTCATCTACACCACAACCACAGAAAACGGCACCCAGCGTGGAGCCTGCTGCTCTGCCCAGGGCAAAAGCAGAGATATCACAGAAGAAGTTAGCCAGTGCACTGTTAAATGGTGTTAGCGATAGGAACTGGGTACATCCCAGGGTTACATGGCATCAGAAGCTCATGCAGATCGATCTTATCTTTGAGCAGAAGGTGCCAGACTATGAGCTCATACATCATGGCAATGTCCTAATCTATGAGGTCCCCACGATCACACCGCCTCAGCGCTGCATTCTAAACTTGTTGGGTGAAGTGAAGATCTTGTCCCAGGAGCAACACGGATATCAACTGCATCTAAAGCTGGTCAAGCAGGGGCTATGCATGTATTGGCCCACACTGCTCCGATCGCTTAACGCCCAGAAGCACTCCCAGTGGTTGGTCTATGATGCGGAACGCGGTGAGACGCCACAGAATAAAAGAGGCCATTTGCTTTGGCAGCACAGTCTACGAAACCAGTGTCAAGCGGAGGAGGAGGAGGTAAACTACGACGACGAGGATGAGGACGATGACGATGACGATGGCAGCTACTCAAACGATGAACTTAACGGATAACCAAATATTAAATATATTAAGCCAATATTTAATGTTTTAAACATTCCTTTTTAAAAATGTACATTAAAAATGTTTTTTATTTACTTTAAATCTGAGATAAATGTTTTTATTATAAATGATGCAGTGCCGCTGCCAAGTAGAACCAGCTTTTATCTGAGGTGAAGGTTTGCTTTTAAGCCGCTTTAATTAACTTCTTAATCTTCAAAGCATTTGGAACAATTGGCGCTTGTCTTAATAATGGCCAGAAGCAATGATGATTGATAACCAGATTAGTTGAGAGCTTCGCTGGCGGCAATAGAATAATGCACAACTTAAAATTAAAGCTATGTGCGGCTCACAGGACATCAATTTCTCGCAATGTGCATAACATGAAATTGCATTTTGGCCGGAAGAAGCAGAGAATTGGCTCGAAGCAACTGAGCACTTTGCAGCATTGCGCGACGTTGATGCGGTCACCGCAGCAAACCGCAGCTAGAGGATGTGGTTGTCTTGCAGGACTCCATGCCAAAGAGTGTCGAAGCAAAAGTGGCACGACATCGTCCCACTCCCAAGGACCTTTTCAAAATTTATGCCAACAGCTTTAACAGAAATCGCGAGTTGCCATCGTATTCGTTGAGTTTATATGCTAATTTCTTGACCTGAGAATCACATTTGATTAAATTAGTTTTTGCATATGTTTTCCAGGAAACTGAAGATGAGGATGCAGTTCATCCGTAAAGATATGATTCTTATAAATTGGAAATTTATTCCTAAGTGGAACCAATAATAAATGATAAATTTTCTGCTGAAGAAGTCAAAAATAAATCAAATTCAAGCTAATATTTTTTATTTTTTTTATCGGGATATTCTAAGTATGTGTATATATATATATATTATATATAGCTGTATATGTATATATAATTTAAGCTTATTGGGCTAACATTTACATAAATAATCGTATATGTAGTCCGTAACATGTATATACAGAATTTAATATAATATAAAGATTCTAAAATTCAAGTTTTTTGAAAAATCAAAACGTGAAAACGAAGAAACAAAGAAACATTTAAGCTATATATAAAGAAAGTAACCCGATCAATCAGTCAAGCAACTTAGTTCGGAAAACAATAGTTGGAAAACAAAACAAATATTAAAAAAAAAAGAATAAAATCAAAAAGATATTGAGAAATATGCGAAACTTTCTAAGATATTTCTATCACTTACTTAACTTTTTCCTATATGTTTTGCTCTATGTGAATGGGAAGATATATCATATTTATGTGCTGTTAGTATAAAGTCTCAAAGGTAAGTCTGGATATACATGGGTATTATATAGATAGTATATGTGTATAGGTTATAGATTTGAAGGGATATCTAGGATTGAGCTTATTTTACTTATAGTTATCGTTGTTCTTATCGTTGCATGCTGCTAGGTTTGCGTTCCTGGTTACTTTTAATAGTCGTATATTAATAATACAATGTGGCTATGTTTCGCTTGTAATCTCTAGACTATATATATATATATATATGTGTGTGTGTGTGTATGTGTGTAGTATATGTATTGTATATAGAAACTAAACTGCACTTAATCGTGATATTTGTAGGATATTTGTGAACTAATTGTTAAGACTTTGCGTACATTTCCTTTGGAGACCGGATTACTACATATTGTTAGCTGGGAGCTAAAACAAACTGCTCTGCTTGGCTAGGCTGCAGGTGTGCAGGGTCATGGTGCCCGCGGGGTGAAGTGCGTAGGCCGCATGCATTGTTGCTGGAGGCGTCGATATTGGGCCCCAGGAGAGCCGCTTTCAGTTGGGTCGCAACGGCAACATGCCATAATGTTGCTGATGTGCCTGCTGCTGTTGTTGCTGTTGTTGTTGCTGCTGCTGCTGTTGTTGTTGTTGCTGTTGCATGATCATTTGTTGTTGCTGCTGTTGTTGCTGCTGCTGTTGTTGCTGTTGCTGTGTTGCTGTCGTGACCGTTGTGGGCACCTGGGATGTGGTATAGGTGACGGCACAGGCAGACGGCTGCGAGACAACGACCGGTGCGCTCACCTTGCGCTCTGATTGCGTGCGTATGGGCTGTGGGTGTGCTGCATTGGGCTGTGGTGGCGGCGCATACATCAGCATGGGTGGGGGTGGAGGAGAGGGCTCCACGCTGGGATGACGCGCCGGCGGCGTGACAGCAGAGCCATGATACGAGCCATAAGAACTGTCGTCCGATTGGGCCGATTGACCACGATTACGTGGACCAGTCATGCCATAAAGCTGCTGCTGATCGCGACGCTCGAACTTATGGTTGCCGTCCAATGGTGTGGGATTGTTGCGTGAACCGTAGACTGGCTGGAAGCCCTGTGGTTGTGCCTGTGGCTCCGACATAAGCTGAGGTGGTGGCTGCAGTTGCTGTTGCTGCATGGAAACTGCCGCCTGTTGCTGCTGCTGCTGTTGTTGCTGTTGCTGCTGCTGCTGCTGTTGCTGCTGCAGTGGTTGCTGTTGTCCGCGCATGGAGCCACGCATGCCGTAAATGCTTTCCGTACGTTGTTGCATCTGGTTCTGCACGTTCTGATTCTGAAGATGTGATGATTGAGCTGCTGCGACTGCCTGTTGCTGTTGTTGCTGCTGTTGCTGCTGCTGCTGCTGATGCTGGGGCTGTGTGCGCATCGGATACAGGCTCTGTGCCGGCACCAATGGTCCAGGACGCGGCACAATGTCACGATTGATTGCCGTATTGCTCTTGGCATACACCGACTGTGAGCGGTTCAGGTTGCTGCGGGTCAGAGTGGGCGAGCGGCAGTAGAGGGAGCGAGTGCCGCCATAGAGCGGCTCCTGCTGCTGTTGCTCATACTTGGAGGAGAGCGGCGGAGCAGTGTACAGATTCTGGCAGTAGTTGCCAGCGCCGGCGCCCACCACACCCATTTGCGCCATGTTGGCTGCGGCATGTTGGGCAGCCATTGGGGCGCCACCAGTTGGCTGACCACGAGGATAGGTGCCTTGGGATTGCTGATACTTATTGGGTTTCTCCATGTCCATGTCATAGTTGAGCTCATCCTCGGAATGTATCGAACTGGAGTCGTTATCAATGCTGCCCTTGCCATGACGCACACTACGCCGAGAGCTGAATATATGCTCATAGACCAGACCAGAGGCCATGCCTCCGACGAGTGGACCGAACCAGTAGACCCAATGGTTATCCCATTTGTTGAGCACAAATGATGGACCCAAAGAGCGTGCCGGATTCAGGTAGGGCATCTGTAAGGAAAAGGTGCAATTATAGTCTATTTCTAGAGTATTTATATAGGTCTCAACCCGGAGCTAAATCGTGTTTCATTTCTGAATATAGTTTCTTATTCTTTCCCTGATTCGGTTTTATATCTGAAAATTATCTTTTCGCTGAAATCGTTATATAAATCTGATATAAATTTAATTTTTATTGCTCTTTTTATGAATCTGGCTAAATATTTGCTTTTTATTTCGGATTCGCGTTCTCGTTCCCGTTCAGCCTGACTTGTGCTAAGTTAATTATCTGTCCCAATTGAAGTCTCGGTCCCTTTGTTGACTGTCTGGGACCGGGGCTATGCCTCTGTCACACTGTGATTTTTGCACCATAAAAATGCTGAAGTGGCAGGTGCGTTTTGGGTCTCGTGATATTCGTACAGAAAAGATTCCCCAAGCTCCCCATTATCATTGTGAAACTTACCGACACAAAGCAGCAGGCGCTGTAGGCAGCACCGATGGCAAACGCCGAATTGCCCATGAACTTCTTAATGGGATCGGTGGAGACGAAATAGCAGAGGACAACAACGAATGTCAGTATGAATTCCACACCGAAGCGTTCCCAGGCGGCCAATGCAGCGCTGTGAGAGATTGCCGATTGAAGATTGCCCTGATACCCAGGCACACTCACCCTGTGGAGGAGAAGAGAAAGAAAAACAATTTAGTCTGATTACTGATTACGGGATTATTTACGAGTATTAAGACCTATGACAAGCCCCAGCCCAAACCCGTTACTTTCGACTCATATAAGTTGTAGTCGGAACATAATTTAGATTGCCAAAGTTTCAATTGGCAAGTGACAAAAGTTGTTGCCTATTTCTAGGCGTTGCTCACTATAAAACTTTTCACTTCCTTTATGATTTATGAACAATTAAACTTGTGTGTTAATGCAAATGAGTTAACTGAACTGTAAATACGCTAGAAGCATATGAACTCGGATGGAAAACTTCAAGCTGAATTTCATTTTCCAAAGAACTCAAAGAAAATTCTGCAGTTTTCATTCAGCTTTAACTTGAATGACTCTCTTTCGACTTCTTTCGAGTTACCTTCTAAATGCTTTATATCTGCTTTGTCATATAAAATAAATAAATAATAAACAAGTCTGGGGGCTCTGACCTCTGACCTTTACCTCAGCCTTAGGCACAGCTTATTATATTTAATATCTTTTTTTCTTTTTGAGAAGTTTCCTTGAATTCCTCTTTCAATTGACGCACAGAAAAGCGTCAGCTGTGCTCTTAAAATTCCTTGTCCACTTTATTGAGCAAATATTTAGCAAGCTTTCTGTAGAAGATGTGGAACTGTTGAGCGGCGGGACAACTGCACATCATCACCGGAACATTAAATACTTGCGAAAATCCGGATATAAACGCTTCCGAAATGTACTTAAAAGTACTTGAACAAATACGAGTTGAACGAGGCAGGCAGCTCGTTGAGCAGGGCTGAACTTCTGGCACTCACTCAAACTCAAATGCAATGTTTCCAATGGGCAAACGGTGTTGAGTGACGCCCAGGATATGCCTCGAGTCCTGGCAGACAGGTGCAAAGGTGAGGCAAATGGAGGTAATATCCGTGCCGGCTTAACGGTAATAAACAGCAGCTTTTCTAGCAAATAGTTGTGCAAATAAAGCAAACCCTTAGAAAATGTGAGAAGCTCAAGTATTTGAATGGGAAAATTCTA
This sequence comes from Hirtodrosophila trivittata, assembly GCA_035045065.1. Lineage (NCBI taxonomy): Eukaryota > Metazoa > Arthropoda > Insecta > Diptera > Drosophilidae > Hirtodrosophila > Hirtodrosophila trivittata. Next base: position 6,736,917 of record JAWNNK010000022.1, read on the forward strand.
CAGTATTTCTCACGCCGCTGATATCCTGATATCCTGATATCCTTTCAGCTGACCAAAAACAATTTTGCACTTGGCTGGATTCTTATTAAATTTTGATCGCATAGAAAAACACATTTTTACCAGACGTGGCAAAAGTTTGATTTTTGGCTTGTTTGCTCATAAATGTATAAAGTGCTAATTTTACAGAGCGCCAGCGACAAGCATTCCAACACAAATAAAAACAAGTAAAACACACACACACACATATATATACACTAACACACTAACAGGCACACTCATTCACTTGCAGCTAAGTAGCAGGAAATAGCAAAATGTTGGCCCAAGTTTATGTGCCCGTTAAGCTTTTCAGCTTCTCTTTTCTGACCAAAATTGTTTGCACGATAAAAGGCAAACAAAGAGCAGAGATTCCATAGTATTGGAATCTTGGGTGCTAACGACTAAAAGATACCCTACATACATATATGTATGCTTATGCTTGCATCCTCTTAAACTGAGTTGGAAATCTGTTTGAATCAGGTTCTTAAAGCTAATGAAAGTAGATCAATCTTTAGAAAGAGTATCCAATAGCTTTACGTTAACTGCTTTCTTAGCTTAATTATGCTTTATATTAACCGATAGCAACTCAATCAACAAGAAAGTTCTATACCTCTGCCTGTAAGAGACCACCTCTACCCATAGTTATAAGTGCAGGATATTAAAAATGGAAATGAGGCAGGCAAATGGAGTTGTCTTGTGGGCGTAACAGACACCTTTTAGCCCCTGTTATGACAAGCAGTAAGAGGATAGGGTATAAAAAGAGATAAACATAACACATAGATTAAAAGCTCTGAACAAACTGCACACTTGAACTATAGCTCACGTTGAGTGTGTGTGTGTGTGTTTGTTTGGTTCCCATTTTTTTTTTCAATTCTAAAAGGAAACACATTTCCTCACACATTTGTTGCCACCACATCCGGATGGCAAGTGAGGTTATGTGTTATGTGCAACACGCTCCGTTGATTGTGGTTTGGGATTCAGGGATGCGTGTGAATTGCCACTGGGCAACTGGGAATGCTCTTAGACTCCAGCCCGGAGCGGAGCAGAGCCTAACACGTTTAGTGTATAGAATCCAAATGCATTTTGAACAAATTTTGCCAAAATATTTATGAAATTTAAATTGATTTTCTGGTCTTTCGCACGAAATTGTTGGAATTTTGCGCTTTAATTATAAATTGCAGCTTTCATTGAAAGACAATTAAAATGCCCAATAAATATGCACAATGTAGGCTAAATTTATTGACTCTGCCACAAAGCAATTAATTACAGCATTTAACGTATATTTCTTGTCTCTACACAAAGGCCAACATTTTGTGGCATATTCAATAGGCATTTGCTGAATGTGGCACATGATCGTTACATTAGTTTGTGGATAAAACCAATGTATATAGATATATAGAGAGGGAGGGGAAGAGGGAGCTGACTCCTTTGGAGGTAAGTGTGTCAGATACATAACTGGATTTGAACAGGAGCAGGAGCAGCTGTGCACAGTCTTTTTTTGAATAGGGAGCAACAACCGGATGCGTCAACAGGATGCCACAGTTTCATGTACTCGTAGCCGGCGATAAGCCAAAAGGAGAATAAAATGAAATGAACGAAAATGAAAACTGTGAACAGATTCCGTAATTCAATTGCCTATGTGACACGAATTGGCTTTTCCATATCGATTTGCTACTCTTTGGATGACCCCAAGCCCAAGCAGGAAGTGCATTTCCATGCTAGATACAAATCAACATGGACAGAGAACTTAATGAATGCTATAAGCCGCCGATTTGAACTCTGCCGACAGGCTTCAAACTAGAGATGGGCGTCACTGCGTGACACGAAATAAGCACGAGTCTCATATTATCTATCGCTTCTATTAAAGTTTTAGCTAAAATTCTTTCCTTTAATTGTGTTTAAAATTCCAGATTCATTTCGTCTTCGACCCGCTTCCATCTCCAACTTGAAGTCCGTTTCATTTTGTAGCATTTAAAATTCAAATTTCGACTCGAAAATCCTGTTTTTTGTTTGTGTCTGTATATCTCTGTTCGTAAACTACTGTAATTTTGGGCGGCAGGTGTGTGCCAGAGCCGAGCTCGTTGCTTTACCAGCTGCCCTTTCAGGCTGACCAACCAGAAAGGAGCAACGCCGGCGACACGTGTTTGATTTCAAGTTTCCGACGCATCCTGCGGGGCAGAAGACGTGGACGAAGATCAGAGACCAGAGACCAGTGAGAGAGAGACACGCCAACGAGTTGAACAAAAGACCCAATGGCAATGGTTAATTATGCGTTTTTGCTTTCGGCTTCTACCTGATTTTTATCTTCCATCAATTTCAAAGGCCGCTTTGGCATTTTTTGGAACGTGCTTGGCGCACGTTCAATGGCCAAAGGCTGGTCAGAAACAACAACTGAATCCTCTCAGCTCAACTGACAAAACTGAGACAGAACAATCACTAAGCAAAAGAGATCTTAAAATATCACATAGCCGGATATCGATACTTAAGAATTCTGCGGGTCTGTCATACAATTTTTGTGAAGACTTTTTTTTAAAGAAATTAAAAATAATAAAAACGAAGCTGGCTTCAAGTACGTTTTTAGCTCCGTTCCGGAACACATGTGCCACATGGCTGGCAATTAGGGTAGTGACAATTGATATGTTACACGAGGGAGGAAGAAATGTGTGCGGGAGTCCTCGAACAAGTGGCAAACAAGTAGTATCCAAGTGGAAGAGGCTACTCGCTGCTCAAAGTGAAACAAAATTCGAGTTCTTTAAACTAAATAAGAGCTGGGTTAGGGGAAGTATGTCAGATTATAGGAAAATATGTGGGAACTTAGGATATAAGAATAAATCTTGAGAGCAATATATAATTTTCTAAATATTGGCAAAACGTTAAAGCTAAAGTTCTCACAGTTTAAATTTCGAAGAAACCCATTTGGAGTTTTTAATAAATTTTATGTTTTAATTTAGTTTAAAGGCTTTGGCAGAGGCATCAATCTGAGCTGAGACGCAATCAATCAGCGAGTCAAATCAAAAACTAAGAACCATAAAATCGACTACCAAATCTAAACCAATTAATCAACACACACAGACACATACACAGTTATACACTCCCTCAGTCGAAGACACTTTTCGAAACATATGTTTCAACTAAAACACAATGTGAACTCATTGGAACCCTTGGCAGAAGATTCAGAGCAAAAAACAAAAAAAAAACCAGAAGATACGAACCTGATCGGAGCGGCAGCTGAAACATGTTTTGGGTTCTCCGATTGCTCGACTCTAGAAAGTAAAAGATGCCAACGTACTTTAAAAAGGAGTCAGGGGTAAAAATCAACAGCAAAACAGATGTTTAACAGACTGAGAGACCAGAGACCAGGGACCAGGGACAAGACAAGCTGCGCAGGCACAGAAGCATTAACTTTCCCAAAAAGAAGACAAAAAATTGGAGCGAAATTTGTTTGAAAAATGCTGCGCAGGCGCAGTGGCAGAAGAAGAATATCTTTCTTCCACCTTTTTCCCCTCTCTTCCTTCTTACATGTCCTGGACAAGGACAAAGACTGATATACCAAACGCATATCCTGCCTAGAGTGACTGCTGGTGTCTACGCATAAAACACGCTCAAAGGCTACAAAGAAAGATTTGGATATGCGTATCCTTGCACAAGTATATATATATATATATATATGTGTGTGTGTGTGTGTGTGTGTATCTAGTATTTGCCGTTGGCCTCGACAAAGGAATCCGGTCCTGACAGCAACGCATTTTCAAAAGATGGAAAATCACGTCGGGAACGGCAGATGTTTTCTCTAGTAGTAGATAAACGTGGGTAGACGTAAAATCCTAGCTACCTAGCTACCTGCGTCCTATGCAGGTGCTTACACAGTGTATATGTATGTGTGTGTGTATCTAAAGAAGGATACCACATTTACCTGCATATCCTATTTATACATTTCTCTAGTTCTTTTCATTTTTGCACATGAACCTCTCGCATTTCCTGTAAATCGTATTTCGGCTTTTCAGTAAAGTGTCCTTGTCCCTGGTACAGTCACCACATCAGTCGCAAAACGATTTTGATTTGAGTGGCATTGAGCACCTTGCCGGAATTATATTCAAAATTGTTTAGTCCAGCAACAACCCGTATGCCACTCTATTGGCCCCCTTAATCACCTGGTCAAAAGATACCTGTACTTTTCATTGTAAGCTGCTGCAAAATTGAAATGCATTTCATGCTCAATTGAGTTTTCAACTGAATGCAGTACATCCACAGTAAGCTCCCTGCTTAAACCCATTTCCAATGCCGTAGTCGTTAGGAGCACGTGGAAGCTGTACAAAGACTACCGTTTTAATTAGCAGTTCTGAGAAGCCGGTTCAGTTATGAACATTGTAAAGGAAAATGTTATCTAAGAGATTTCATGAAACAGAAAAAATACTACATATGTCCACTGTCTGACAGATACATAGATATATTTCTATATAGCTTATATACAGTGTATCTGTGAGATACAACTCTAATTGTTATATATAAGCTATCAATTTTGACTTATGTCTTTGATATAACATACTCATACTTTGGTTGTTAGAACTTACCCGTAGAGCAGAGCGGCGCCTGCAATGCCTCCGCCGCACTGGGCGGTCATGTACATGATGGCCCGGATAGGAGAGATGCTGCGCACCACACAGCAGGCCAATGTAACTGCCGGATTGATGTGAGCGCCTGTGGAGCGAAACAAAAGTTGAAACAAGTGGATTAAATATTTATCCTTGAGTAAATATTATGTCTTATCTAGTCACAAAATTAGAGGGAAAACTCAGCAGCAGCTGTCTGACCCATGAGTGCAACTTAATCACAAAGTCAGTTGAAAACTATGAAATCTATATAAATTTAAGATGAAAAGCAGATTTGAGGTTTCTAATTATGAAAGTATCTGAAAATTTCTTCAATTTATCATCTTAGTTTCTATAGAGATTTATAGCCGATGACTATATAAAACTTGCTCCGTTAAATAGCATTCTGACACTTTCCGAGAAAAGATTGTTCAGGTTGTGGTGCAGGAGGACGGGGAAAAGATAACATCATAAGTTAATGCTCAACCAATTCGCTGTGAAAAAGAAGACATATAAATATATATATACGATATATATATGCCGTATAAAGTATGAACTTAAAGGCAAATCAAGAACACATGTTTTAAAGCGTTGCACGAGTAGCTCCCTCGAGCCAACTTAAGAGATATGCCTGTGTATAGTATATTTTTTTGTGGAAACATTTAATTGCCTTGAATGTCAACGCAAATGAACAAATACACAAGGAAATTGTACAGAACACAGAGGGAATAACAGAGAAAAGCAATTGCAAGTGTGCGCAATGAGTGGTTGCAGATGGAGCTGAAGTGGGTGAGGGAGTTGGAGCTGGAGCTGAAGTAGGCGCTGTTCGGACGTGGGCGACAACCGCAGTGCGTTGGCTTTTCGTACAAAAAATTAAAAGAAATAAAAAGCCAAAGGAGAATTTATATGAAATGGAGGGGTTCTTGTGGCGGGTTCTTTGGTGGCAACTGCTGAAATTCCCACGCGCGCTTGTCTCTGCAACAACAATTGCAAGAGGAACTTACCAAAACAACAACAAGAACAACGAGAACAACATGCAACACTTGTCGCCTGTTTATTTGTTTTTGCTTTTGTTTTGTTTTGTTTGACTTACCCGATATATGCAGAAAGCACTGCGTTAACGTTGCCATCGCCAGGCCGGAGGCTAGAGCCGTTGCCAGGAGCACCGTTGAGACACTGGCACCCACACCGACACCAGCAGCAGCACCACAAACGATGAACACATACAGGAACGAGGCTAAGCACTCGCTGATGATGGATCTGTTAGAAGAAAGAACATATATATGCATATAGTGTGAGTGTGAGTTGGTTGTGTGGCACAGATACTTCAGTTGGGGCATGTCATTTCATATGATTAAAGTAAATATTCCACAAATTATGTTGCGCTACAAATTGCACACAATGTCAGAGTCGCTGTTGCTGTTCTTGTCTTCTCCCGCTCAAGCAACGACAATTAAGCATACAGAGGGGTCCCACAATCGGAGATACCAAACCCAAACCCAAACCCAAGCGTACAGTCATGGATAAAAGTATGTGCAGCAGCTGCTGGCTGCCGATTGCCGGAGGTCGTCGTGGTAGTCGTTGCTGGCGTCGGTGTCGGAGTTGCCGCTGGACAGTAACACAGCAAACATAAAACACAAACAGAGACCGCCTTTGCCAATCTCCAACTCCAACTCCCCCTCCCCCCCACACACACACTCCTCTGCGATAAGAAAAAAATCAAACAAACAAACTGCACAGAATTCCGCCCATCCACATGCTCATTCAGTTTGAAGGGCGGACATCAGAGGGCCAGCTGCAAATCTGGTTGCATAAGTTTTGCATTTGTTAATTTCCATAAAATTTCTTGTTTCGACTTCTGCATTCTGATGGCTTTTAATTGGAACTAGTGCACCCACTTGATCCTCCCTCCTACTCAGTTCTTATAATGGTCAGTCATTATGGGCTGCTGTCATGGACACGCAAGTCATTAAAGGCAAAAGTTTCATTTTCCATTTTCCATTTCCCATTTTTCATATTAAATATGACCAGCGTTACAAACCAGAACAAATTTAATAACATTGTATAATTTTTAGTTGATACAGGAGAAAAATTTGAGCGTTGATTGTTTGTGTTCTGTCTATAAAAAGAATTAAAGTTGACCTGAGGAAAATTGCAAAAAACTTGGAAAAAGCTGAGCTTAAAACTTGCGGAAAGTCACTTTCCCACAAGGTTCTACTTTGAGGATTTTTCTTTAAAGTATTCTACGAAACAAAAGTTAAGTCTTAAATATACTTAACATAACTTAGAAGCAGTTTTAAAAAATGAATTATAAAACTTTGCTTTCGATTTAAGATTTGAAAGCATAAATTTCATGATCTATGAAGACCCAAAAATATTAAGGTTAGTCCGGTCTATTTTAACTAGATATTCCGGTATATTCAATTTTAAATATTATGAATATTATTTCTACAGATTTCAGATTTCACAAGAAAGTGAAAAATTGAAAAACGTTTTTATGATTGATTGTGGCATAAAGAAAATTGTCGATTGCAACCTCAAATTCATCAATTTCCACAGCTATAAAAAATTAATTTTTCCCTCGAAATTTGGACAAATATTTGGCTTAGGAAAAGCAACCAAGTCGCTGGCAAAGACAAAGGGAAACCACTTAAAAATTCACTTAGTTAGATATTATATAGAGCTGACTCTCTGTGTGCATAATGCACAAAGGCCAGATATGAGTGGAAAACATAAAGAAGTGAGAACAAAGTCAGAACAAAGCCAGAATATGATAATAACTATGATTATGAGTAGAGCTAGTGGGAGAAATGTTAATGTTTATATAAATGGAATGCCCACCTCCAGAACTCTAGGGTGCGTATCTCGGCCTGCATGCTACGCTTGGGAGCCTGCAGGGTGCTGGAGAGACGATTGTTGATGGCGTTCCCATGCGAATCTTTGCGCATCGCCTCCAAGCGCTCGAACAATGTGACTATATGATAGTCTATATTGTGCTCCAGTGGCATTGTGTGGAGGCTCTCGTCGGCCATTGCTGGGGATGCTACGCTTTTGTTTATGTTTTCGATTAGAGCTGATGGAAGCGTGTTTGGCGCTTTTCTCGCTGATTACTCTTACTTTGCACACACACGACACACACAGGCGACACACACGCGACAAATTAATCTATGGAATCGTCTTAGGCAAACATTTTGCTCAGTTTAAGTTGAGAACTTTGCACAGGCAAATTGCATTCAATTGATTTCAATTGCAATCAAAATAAACGTCTACGTTTTCTTCAGATGTTTTTGAACTTTAACCGATTTTTGAATGTTTTAGTTATATCTTTGGATTCGACGCGAGAACACGACCGTACGCAAGTGCGAGTTGCGAGCGAATGCCGAACAAGTTGAAACTTCAATTCACCAGCACCGATGCCATAGACACCACCACCATAACCACCACTAACAACACCACCACCAGCAGCAGCAGCAGCAGCAGCTGCCCACACCACCAACGCAGCATTGTCTGTGGCCTTATGTTGAAAAAGCAACCCTCACAGTGCGGTGAAGTTGAATATGAGCACAGAAGCAGTAACCAAGCAACCTGTTGGTCAACGATGATGATGATGATGATGATGGTGAGGATGAGGATGTGGCTGATGACGTTGTTGAGGCTGTGTGTTGGTGTTGCTCTTAATGGTGGTGGCTTCTCTTTTTTTCGGCAACTGGCAACATAATAAAAAGCGCCAGTAACTTGATTATGCAGCAATGATCAATAACACTGATTTCACGGGCAGGGACAACAACAACAACAACCCGATCCGGACTCAAAGACGAACTCCCAGGGTGCTCAAGCATCTGCTGGAAACGGATTTTGCATCCAGTTCGTCTCAACTTTCATTGAATACCGAGCATAACTACTCGCTTTAAGGTCTTTGATTTTATGCTATATTAATAAAAAATTTAAATTTATATTGCTCAATGGGCAGACCATACTTAGGGTAGGGTGACTCCAAGCAAATCTTTTATACTAAATAAAATATGTATATAGGATATAATAGGGCATATACTAGTATATATTGCAGCTGTAATCAAATATTAAACTAACCTTTCTTCTATGAAGATATGATATTTATTTATTAATGTGAACTAAGAGCAGCAGACTGCGAATTAAATCTAAAACAAAAGAAAAAAATACAAAAAAAAATATTGAAAATTTAAATTATTAAATTAAAATACGAATAGTTAAAATTAAAAATATAATTAAAAATTAAAAAAAAAATAAAATTGTAAGAAAAATTGATTGAATTTAAAATCTATCTATCTATCTATCTATACTCTAATTTGATACTTAATGACTGTAGAAATAATCATATTAATATAATTACTTAAAGATAAAACCTAAGTATGATGAAGATGATTCCAAGTAGGAAAATATCAAACAAAATGGAAATAGTAGAAGTTACTAAATAAATTTTGTAATTAACTTACTTTTAACCTTTTATCTATCTTATGTTAAAACATTTCCCTTACTCACTCTACGAATCTATGAAGCACTTTCCACCTTATGCGTTAAAGTCTTCTACCTTCATGAAAGCCAAAAATTGTTCTGTCCTTCGCATGAGTACCCCTAGTCACTTAAGAAAATCAAAAAGTTTTGACACAACAGCAAAAAAAATATCACATTTTACGCACCACTAAATACTATAATTATGAGCATTCGCCACTTGATACCTGTCGATTTTGAACCTGTCTGTGGAGCAGTGGTGGAGTATGTGGAGTATTCCTGTCTGGATGGCATCGTGTGAGCGACATTGCGATTGCCCAATGAGCTGTGAAAGTCAAGGAATGATGCGCAAGAGCCCAGAGACCAAGAGGGAAGACCAAAATCCAAAGTGAAATCAATCACAAAACTACTCGTAGTCGTACAGGCAAAAGCCTTTATTTTTGGGGGCGTTGCAAAGAAAGCCAAAGATTTTTTTTTTTTGGCAGTACTGCGGGTCTGGCACAAAATGCAGATGGGGCGGTAAGGACGTTTCACAGATTGCGCCTTATATGGGGACGAACGACAACGACAACGTCGACGACGACAAAGGGCAGCCTCTGAGCGTGGGAATTTGTTTTTGCACGCTTTTTTTTTGTTGTTGGTTTGCAGCAACGTCCAGTGCCAGTGCCAGTGCCAGACACTGGTCCATGTCCAGGTCCACATCGAGGTCGTACGGGGTCGTTCTTTTGGTCAGTCTGTCGGTCGTTCGGTCGGTCGTAGGTAATAATAAGATGTTTTGTTTCAATCACATCGTCGCATCATCGCCCGTCTTGTATGCATATGCCCTGGACGAAGGTGAAGGCGATCGTCGTGCCTCTTGTAGTTGGGATTCCTTAGCCTTTATTATTTCTTTTTCTCTCTCTCTCTCTCTCTCTTTGTTGTTGCTGCTCTTTTTATAACACTGCCTGAACTTTTGTTGTTGTTTTTGTCTTTTATCTTTGGGTTGCGCAAGTCGCCTGGCACTTGGCGGCGTCCAAAAGATCTTCTTTATTGTAGCTTGCGGTTCTTGCATGTAGATGGTGTCATGATGTGAGAAGGCTCCAACAACAGCTCCGACGTACTTTGTCTTGATGAGTATTCAATTTGGAAACATTATTTTGGATTAGAATGGAATAGAAGGTGACATAAAGTTATTCTCTCCCTAATTACAAGAAGCATCTGAATTTTCTGGAATGCCGATCTAAGCGAAAGCGTTCCCTTACGATATTCGTCTAAGTAAATTAAGCAAATATTTTATTAACTTAAATGGAGTTCAATTCAAAACAGAAAATCAAGTTCTTTTTCTCCCTTTGAAGAAGCATAAAACAGCCCAGAGATAAACTTTTATGTGGATATAAAAGGACGGCGTGACTTATGAGTGGATTTAACGTAGGTACCTGTAGTAGTATGATAGTATATGGAATCTTGATGCTCGATGCCGGCACTGGGCATTGATCACATACTCGTATTGGTGAGGAGTAGAAGCTGAGGAGTAGGTAACTAACTGCCTTGTCGACGGACGGTTATGTAGGCAGGTCATAAAACAATGCTGGGAATTTGCCAGACTCCTTGATTTCTTCCCTTTTTTCTTCTCTCTTTCTGGTATTTTCGGATTGTTTGTGCAAAATTTAACAAGGTCAAATTTGTTGTGGCTTAATTTGCCATCTGTGTGTGTGGGAAAAATTCGCCCAGAATTGGGCACGATTTCAAAAGAGAGGCGTTAAGCATATGATAAGATTAAGTTAAGGTGGTGCAAAGGTATTAGAAATGATTTTATATAGAGAAGTTGAAGGAGGTTCATTTAATGATAGTACCCAAAGGAAATATTGAAATATAAATGTTGAATATAGTATCTAAAGGTCTACTTCTATGTAAAAAAGTATGTAAATCAAGGAAAAATCATGTTTGAACATGGATTGACACGCCCTCTCGCTGTCAACCCTTTTGGCCCAGGCGAACCTCTACCGGAACCCAACTAAAAAACGACCTAAAACAAATATGTATCCTATCCCATATCCCATATAGCTTACAAATCGCTGTGAACAACAACACATGCAAATGCGTAGAAGAGACAAAACAAAAAAAAAACCACTGCAAATTTAGATGAACCACATGACCATGGCGAGGTCGTAGGCTTGAAGTCAGTTTAAGGGCAAGTTCGAAACACTTTCCAGCCGGTGCTCGACACGTGCTCGACTCCACCTCAGAACCGCAACCCTTTCGATGTACTGCACTTGCACTGATTCTACATATATATCTGAATCCGATTCTGATTTTATACGCACTAATGATGCGGCATTATTTGCATATGTCGTTGGTGGTGTTGGTATCGCCGGTTCCGACTGTCCAGAAAGGGTTAAGGGTGCCTGGAGAGGGTTGCCCATTGTAACGTCTGCCTGTTAATGAAGTGAAATATGTAAGACTGTTACAGTAACGTAAATTTATGCATGTTATATAACCATTGACTTATCCCGTTGTCATTGTCATTGCCACGTTCCGTGTTTTATACCCTAAATTTGTTTAAAAAAAAAGTTATATAAAAAGGGCATACTACAGTTGTGCAAAGTGTATGTAACATAATCAAGAACAATATCTAATTGCGAGTCTAACGTCGCTTTAAAAGGAAAGCAGATACAATAAAGAGTTAGGAAGTATCGGACACATGAATTAAATGTATTTAAAACAGTTGAAATAGAGCATCAGCCAAGAGACTGGCAATGGAAGCTTGAAGTGCAGCAGAATTGGAAGCTAGCAGTGGATGCCCAAAAGAAAGATCAAATGGAGCATCAAATGGGGCAGCAATTGAAGCTGCAATGGAAGTAAGCAGTGGATCAAGAAAAGTAGTATCAAATAGAGGATCAAATGGAGTTCTAAGTTCTGTCTGTTTGCCAGCAAATCTCAGAGACTTCCAGAAATCAAATTGCGTTCAGTAAGGCTGTGAGTTTGAGTACATCTGATATTTGGTAAGGGTATATCGCAGTCGTGCACACTTTGCCTTAGATTATAATGGTTGTAGATCGTATTCCAGCTTAAAGGGTTAACAAAACTTGCATTTTGTAATCGAGGCCCATTCCCTCATGTTTAGTTTCAGTTTTAAAGTTTTAAATATTCAAAAATGAGTTGATTTTTCTCTTGCGGTTGCTCTTAATTGATCACAGGTGCAAAAGTGTTGATTGTTGCGGTTTATTTACCAAAATTGCTGATGTCAAAGCAACTCGTGAGAATTGGGACTTCCAATGGTGATCTTCTCACTTCTGCAGATGGATGATCGTTGTTCCATTTAGGATGCTGAAAACCAAAAAGAAAGGTAATAAATGGTAAATATATATGGTATATATATAGATTATTATTTACCTGTCTAACTCTCAATCAGAGCTAATATTAAAATTTTTAAGTTTTCCCGCAGCTGATTGATTTCCTCTACTTCTGCCCACATGTTCAACTTTTGAATGGGTGAAAAATAGTTTTCAACTTTGAGTAACCAGAGATGTTGGTCAATTGTACGCCTGCAATCCATAAAAATGTTCACAGTATCATAAAAGAAAATTATAGACTGGAAATTGAAAATTGAAAATTTCAAAACGATATCGATTTACCGCGCCCCGAGCAAATCGATTTTTAGTTATTAGGCGTCACACAATCATTAAAAATTTTGACAGCTTTTGACAATTTATTGATGTTGCCACAGAGCGCGCGACAAATGAAAACAATCAAAAGTGAAAAAAGAGAATCAAAAAAATAAACGTTGGCAGTTCGAATATTTTGACCTGTACAAATTGCAAAAAGTGGACAAATGTTTGCGAGTGGCAACTGTTTCCAGAGCAACCCTCCGGCGGGCGATAATTTGATTAATTGAAAGTCAGGCGACCTTTTTTTGTGGCCCCGTCCGAGGGGTTGCAGGGGTTGATGCACGGACGACGGCGTGATTAAATGATCGTTTGCTCTGCCAGAGGGTCGCTTCAAGTGGCTCTATTGTATTCACATTAACAGGTTTTTGGACAACCCACCACTAGCCTCATGTGTACCACCTTATCTGGCGGTTACATTTCAGTTTTTTATATCAAATTTAAATATCGCATTACACACAGACACTTGATTTTAAAGCCGACCGCATTCAAATCATTCACTTGTTTGGCTATGATATGTGGGCTTGTCTGGGTTGGGTGGTTTCCGATGGTTTCTAAACGGTTTGTGTTGTGGTCTGCGGTCTCTGGACAATTTTGAACATGTGTTTTTTAGTATAAAATTTAAATCTCTTGTCTGTTGCTTTGATTATGCGATAAACTCTGCTCTGCCGGGACCATCGTTTACGAGTTGTGTTCCTTTTGGACAGTTGTGTAATTGTTTTGACTCAAGTGGTTGTGGCTTAGAAACCAACTGGAAAATTGGCCTCGTTGTGGGTTAAGTGAAAATCACAGGACTTCAGTATAAACTGTACAGATTTAAAGTACATGAAAGGTTTTTTGTGGAAATAAAAATTTAAAAGATTCAAGAAATATTCTGGATATTTTATTTAACAAAAATATTTAGTAGATTTAGAAAATATTTTGGATCTTATAAGGTTTCTTTATTACAGACACTGTATTTACTATAAAGATACTTTAGTTTTCTTTACTCTTTCAACCTACATTTAAATGAAGCCTTTTAACTTTGTGGAACACAGACAATAGCACTTCAATAATGTGAATATACCTCAAAGAAGAGGTGCCTGAAACACTTCTTTAATATGTGCAAAATTATTTGCATTGCATTAAGAAGACATTACCAAGTCAGAGTTAAAGTATATTTTAACTTTAAACTGAAGTTCAGATGAATGCATAAAGCTGGTCTTTAAGTAAAACTTACATAAATCTTAAATAAATGGGATTTCAAACTATCATCGACCTTTCATAATATATATATATGACGGGTCAGTTTAAAGAAAGGACATAATGTAAAATACGTTTAACACCTTAACCACAAATCGATTGACACACAAACACATGCAGCAGGACCTCTAGAATGTTGCCACATTAATTATCTCATACTCCGTCCTGGACTAAGTGCAGTGACAAGCAAGATTTTGTAATTTTCTGGCACAATGCCCCAAAATGTGGTCGGCATTAATGTTGTTGTTGTTGCTCTTACTGCCACGCCCACATATGCAAATTGACTTTGGCTTGCAACAGTTGCAACACGAAATGGCAATGGGGGCAGGCCAGGACAGTGTCACGTCAGCGGCAAAGGACATTCAACTTGCCGTAGGTAATATCTACTCCTTAATGCGATTTCCATTCGAGTGCGAATATTTTCAATTTCCGATTTCATGCAATGTTTCCCCCTTCTCAAAGTTTGCGACTTGCAGCTCATTTGCATATTTTCCGCCAATTATATTTTGCATATGCAAAAATTTTCCTCCCATTGTGTCTGTTCTAATGCGATTTGGATATTTCGCGCCCATTTGTCCGATTCGCCTTGCAATTTGCATTTTTTACGATTTGTTTTGCTAATCCCTGCTCTTCCCCCCATTGGAATTGATCTCATAATCGACTGGAGTTGTTGGTTGCCTTTTGATTGGCACTTAAAAAGCAACAGAAGGCCTTCTCTACGAGGTGTTCCAATACAAATACATGAGGGTCCTTTCATTTGCATGCACTTTTTTATGGTTTGCCAATTTTTGATCGATGATGCGTAAAAATCATAAATGGCACCCGACCTGGGTCCAGGAGGGAGCGGTGAGCAGGGGGTGTCATAAATTGTGTGCTTCAAACAAATTGTTGTAAGGTAAGTGTTATTCAATGTGTGTGTGCCTACTGCTTATTTGCATATTTGATTAATTTGTTTGGGTTTTTTTCTCTTGTTTTGGGTGATTTTTTATGGAAAAAACGAAGCATTTTATTAGGGGGTGCAGCTGACGGATGCGTTTTTCTGGTGAATTATAATGAAATAAAAAAAGGACTTGGTTTTGTCTAGGGTAAGGTTTGAAATAGGTATAGGGGAAACATAAACTTAGACTAGAAACTTACATAAACTGGTAAAAAATGTTATAGATCAAAATATATTAAACATAAGTTTATGAAATCTGTATCTATAAGTAAAAAACTCAGTAGCAAATTATGTTTCTCTACCTCGTATTATCTTTAACAGGCAATACATTAAACTATAATATTGGATTAGAATTTTCGTAGTCTTCTTAAAGTACTTCGGAGTATAAATTTAGTTAATTTTGTAGATAATGCTGAATCTGGTGTTGAAAATATATTTACAAAATTAAAAAATTTCCTAATGAAAGTATAACCACAAAGTATATAAAATGTTGTTAAAAGAATGCGCTAGTTTTCAATCGATTCGTTAGGCGCTTAAGCACTTCGTATTTTAAATGTAAATGACAAGAGGAATAGTCAGACTCACCCAAGGCTTGGGATTGGTGCTGGGAGTGCTTCTGCGACTACTGCTGCTACTGCTGCTGCTGTGTTTGCCTGGCAGGCACGCACTAATCCAATTGCTGTATGGATCATTAAGCACTGATTGCGTTTATGGTGCAGACACTTACAAACATCCAATATGAGCGTATAGTCGCACATCTCTGTGGCAGAGCGCACATATGCAGATTAACTGGGGTTGGTCCTGACATCAATTACGAGCATGTTGAAAATGTAGCGGTTAAAAGCATTTAGATTCAAGGGAAAATTGATTTTGTATTTAATGCATTTAAAACGAAAGCTGGAAAATTCAAATGAAATTTCAAACTGAAGGTAAACTAAACTTTTCAGCCAAATCAAAAAAAAAACACACACATTCAAATTAGCCCACACAGTAAAGAACTTACTCTTAGATCTGCATTTGATGGGTCCTGCGCACATGTTGCAAAAAAGTTTCGGGGCAGAAGCAACTGTTGTTACCAAAAGGTGCCACACCACAAAAACAGAAACAGAAAAACAATTGCCAATTACGTTTGGTGTCAGCCGTATTCGGTCGCTTGTTTACCGCTACTGTCAACCCCCGGTGACACCCTAAGCAACCAGCATAACAATCAAAACCCAAAAAAAAACCAAAAAAAATAACCATAAGGGACGACAGGAAAAACTATGAGGAAAATCACTTTTGCGCTCATAAATTTCAATAATAAAAATTTGAATGCATTTGACATGAAACAAGCGAGAGTGCCGAAAACAAGGTTAAATGTAATAAAAATCGGTGCAAGGCATAAACAAGGTTCAAGGTGCGGGTTCTCCAGGCAGCAGCATCCAGACAGCATCCATATCCAGATAATTGAATTGGGTCGCAGTTTTTTCTCTTTTCTCTTTTCTCTTTTCATATACCACACACTACACACAGCTTCAACCCTTTTGGTTGTTTACAAGAGAAACAAACGTTTTCCTTTTGCATATGTTGTACCAGTACTCGCGTTATATGTTCGAGTACTAGTCGTAAATCTTGTATGATTACAGACGAATATTGTATCTCGATGAATTGTGGTCATATGTCTGCATTGGAAATCCGTTTTGTTTTTTTTTTGGGTGGGGCAATGGGCAAGTGATCTGCTACCCAGTACGCGTTACAATTTTGAATCGAAAACTATCTTTAGATACATTTAGTAATATCTATCTCTTTAAATATCAAACTACTTGATAATATCTTAAAATTAAACTAAAGTAAATAAATCTCTTGGGCAACCTAAAGGGTATTAACAAAAGAATCTGTTTAATTTTAAGGATTAGGCATAGTATGAGACTTAACCACGTGTAACTTTGTCCAAACGAAGTTATGCTGAGAATGGTGGAGACCCCGAATTTAATATGTTTACCACAAACTGTACTTAAGATCGAATTATATATACGGAATATATATACAAATATGATTGAAATACCATAGTTCTTGAACATATGAAATATGTCCATCTATCTGTCCGTGTTTATTTGTTCGGCTGTCCTTAACGCTGAGTGAGCTGATTTTAGAAACTAATAGGTATATATGTTTCTATATACAAATATTTCTATATATAAAATTTTGTACATATAATTACCTCACATATTCTATTTATTAATAAAAACTAGTTTAAGCTACCACTTTGAGTTTCCTTGTCCCTTATCCCAAGTGTGATAATATCAGAGAATAAGGTATTATATATCCGATTCTTTATGTGTATTTTCCGAGATTTAGCCAATTGCGGGCATTTACAGATTTTATATCAGAGTTCTACAAACACATGAATGAAGACCGTTGCTATTATCTACCTTGACGATGTGCATTTTTAAGATACGTTGCAGTTGATGACAATACACACACACACACACAGGCAACACCGGCATCACACAGAGTGGAAACAAGGAGATTTTTGTATTGACAGCCGTGTGGAAAGGCAATCAACAGCTGCACAAGTTACCTGCCTATTGTCCTAAATCGCGTCCATTGTTCACAACAGAAATATCTGAGACTCTGCTGTATAGAAAGGGAATCAGCTTAGCGAATGTTGACAAACAGATAATAAAAGAATTTCGGAGTTTAAATCTTTGATGACACAGTGCAGTGAACACGTTCCAATTGATGTTGCAGCTGCTGCGTAAGATTAAAAAGTGAATAAACGGAATGTGGGGCAGATTTTGTTGTTGATAATAATTTCGACAACAAACGCAGCTTATATCATTTTTAAATTATAATTATTATAATTTATCAATTGAAAACAACTCACAAACATTCACGTTTATGAAAAAACTAAAATTTTATTCTGGATGTTATAGTAGACAGAATTATCAGGTCTATTTGCAGTTTACTTCTTGGCCTTCTTGGCGTCGGCCTTGATTCCCTCCTCGCTCTCAGCTGCCTCCTTGGCGCGCTTAGCGCGAATGCCAACCAAACGAGCATCAGTACGTGCCTATAAGCAGATACGATATAATTAATTTCATTCAAGAAAAGTAGTAAAATGATTCAACGTACCTTGCGCAGAGTAGCGAAAGCCTTGAACTTCTTCTCGTCCTTAGTAACCTCACGGAACTCAACAACTGGCTGTTCCTTCTTAAGAGGCATAACTGGTCCCACAAGCTGTGTGGCCAACTTGCATTCCTCAACAGTGGATTCGCCCTTGCGGATCTTCTTTTCATTGATGGGGAACAGAATCAGTTTGCTTCTGTACTCCTTGAGGCGCTGAATGTTGCGCTGACGGGACTCCAGCGATTTGTTCTTGCGACGACGGTCGACAGCAATGCCAATGGTCTTGGCAAAGCCATAGCTCAAACCAGCACCCTGAATAGAAAGTATTAATTTAGTATTTCAATAACAACTGCTTAAACATACAGCACACTAACCTTCAGTTCTTCAATGGTGAAACCGCGACCAGCACGCAATTTTGTGTGATAGCGAATGGTGGGGCAACGCACCACTGGACGCAGTGGGCCGCTGGAAGGGCGTGGGAAGACAGCCTTTGCCTTCTTCACGCGGTTCTCGTGTCTGCGGTGCTTGCGCGCCGGTTGGTTGAACCAGGTGCGCACATGACGCTGCCACCACTTGTGGTAATGCTGGTTTGGAATCATATTATTTCCCTTACCCATCTTGGCGGTTTAGTTTGGCTGCAAGGAAAACAAAACACCTACATCAACATATGTTCATTTGTGTACACATTATAACCAAATAGCCACCATACAGCGGCCATAGTACACCACGTGGCTGGTGCTTATTTGCATGCTTTAAATAGCATTTAATCACATATTTCAATTTATTTTCGATTCGTCTCATAGCCAGACAAGTACCCAACATGTTGAGCTATTATTTTTCAAATTTGCGGCATCACATCCCTTTTAATTTTATTTATTTCTTAGCACTACAAAAATCCACACACCTTTTACTACCCAACAACGAATCAAAAAGGAAATCGCAGCCAACTTCACGTCATGGACATAGGGTAAATTAAATTACCCTACAAATTTCCCATGCTGTTACCGCTAAATTTCCCCAGCTATCGATTGGTGATGCAATCAGTGTTAACTAAAATTCCACACAGTTTACATTTTTACGCTGCGCAAAGCTAAATAAACGTCAAACGCGCAAGTATAATTATTAGTGAAAGAGTAAAAAAGAAAAAACATACAAATTGTGCACACTTTTTGCATTTATTAATTGCATTTGCCTTATCGATCGATTACGCTGTCGCGTGGCAACTCTGAACTGTACTTTCTGATACAGATAAAAAACTATTGACTATTGAACCTATCTATAATCGAGAAATTGCGCGCTTATTTTTATTGGTGCATCGGCAATCAGATATTAATCAACCGACAAATAACTTAAAAAATGAATGACGAAGTTGCCCAGTCGCCGATGGTTGTTGACGCCAAATATGAGGACGTCTCGCAGCTCAATTTTTCCAAACTCTACTCGCCCAAAATGAAAAGCGTCTACTGGCGTTATTTCGGCTTCCCATCCAACGATAATGACGAGGTAATTACCAAGCAGAATGTGGTGTGCATCAAGTGCCATAAGGTATTAACCAATCATGGCAACACCACCAATTTGCGGGCTCATTTGCAACATCGCCACAAAGATTTGTTCAGGGCGCTCTGCCAGGAGAACGACATTCAAGTGCCGCCGCGCAAGACGCCACGCAACCTGAACCATCCCCCACTATCCAAGCGCAACGTCTCCTCGCGGCGAGTGAAGTTGGAATTTATCAATAATCGCAATCACCACGACAATGACGACGATGAGGAGATGGACGAGGCCGCAGTGGCGGCAGCTGCTATGCAGGCCGAAGATGATGCCGCCTCTCAAACGATGCTCTACGAGACAATGGTACCACTAACTTATGATGATGCCGATAATCTCGTCGAGGAGGAGGATCGCACCATTAGCATTGAACCACGCGAACTCAAGTTTGCACGTAAGCGCAAAAGTACAGCCGCGTCAGGTACGATGCACTTTACGCGAGCTACCATTAAGAACGAGGAAGGAACTGTCATTCAAGGACGCAGTTTTATTACTAATTTGCCAGAAGCATTGGCCGACATTATTGTGCGCGACTTGCGCAATGTGGAAACACTCTATGATCAAGGCATAAGTGAATTCATACGCCTTGCCATGGGCAATTTGGCATCGTTACCCATGCCACAAAAGATTGACTCGTTAATAACCGAGCAGCATGCATCTAAATCTTTGGAAATGGGCGACTTTACTCGCGATTTTACGGCCGAGAAGCCGTACTCTCTGGCCTTTGAGCAATGGGTCAATGTGGAGCAGCGACGATTTATAAGCATCTATCATCATTATTTGAGCGACGAGGCGCAGTGCGTCCGCAGCGTTATGTATACTACCATTGAGTATACAGATTATAACTCGTTCGATGAAATCCTTACTGATTTCTATTTGCCCAATTGCACGTTGGCCATTGTCAACTATGACGATGAAGATGATCTACTTCAGACCTATCTAAAGGAGAAAAGTAAGTAAATTGATCCTTAAGATACTTATTTACTACTTAATTAAAGTTCAAAGAACTAGTTAAAATTCATAAATTATTCAATCAACACAATCTGAAAATGCCTGGGAACTAAATTCAACATTTCACTTGTTAGTGTTTTTCTATTGTTTCATTTACATAAAAGTTTATTTACTATTGTTTCTAATGAGTTTCCCTGTAACTTAAGTAACTAGTCCAGAGGTCCTGGGTTCAACTCCCAGTTAGGGTGTGGCTGCCATTAAGGGTGTGGCTGTCTAAGACGATGGCCTTAAAACCTTTTAATGCGCAAGACGAGTAGAGAAAACATTAACATGTTAAGACAATGAGGCTGAGTTCACTTTAAGTTGCATTCTGGGGAGTTTCTCCTATATCTACTACCATCAATAACTGACCTATCCATGTACATATATACAATACATAATCTAATCTTTTGTGATAACTTAATCGTATCTTACAGACATACCGGTTGTTCTCTGCTATGTGTCGGTAATTGACAAGTGCTTGCGTCGTGTCTTTGAATTGGAGGACGTTGCTACATCCTTAGAGCAAGTTAAGGATATTATTCAGCGCCACTCAGCTGAGATAAGCTCTAAGGTAGCGGAGCTCCCAGCATATAATGAGAATTTCCCGTGGACTCTATACGAGTTACTCAAATTCTTTGCTGAATCTATATCCTGGTCTGAGGATATGGATCAGTTGGTCATTACGGCCAAAACGGTGACCGAAGCGCTTAGCGCTTTAGTGGTAAGTAGTAAACCGTTAGACCTAGAATATGATACCTAGAAAATGCAATCTAAACGATTATTGGTTAATTAGATTGCATTAGACACTTTGCGGGGCGAAGACATGCCATTATGCAGCATGTTATCACCGATTACATCCAAGATTTTGATTAAGAAACTGGGCATTGCGGAACAAGATGACCCGCTTATGATGAACATAAAGCGAACCATTGCAAGTGTCCTGCAGGCACACATTATTGCAAATGACACGCTGACCAGCGCTGCGCTGCTTGATCCACGTTTCCATCGGCTAACCACGATTGATAACTTTGATAGCTGTGTTCGCATGCTAACACACAAATACAATAAGACATTCGGTGGACCGGCTGGCGTGGATAGCCAGAGTGGTGATTCGGGTGACCTGCCCAACACCGCATCCGTTAGTGGCACTCCAACAGTGACCATCAAAACGGAACCAAATGTTAAGTCTGGCAGTGGAGCCACCACTACCATAGTGACTGCAAGCACAGCCAAGAAGTCAAGTAAGTTAAACGACTAACATGTATTTTAATGGTTTAAAATTGACAACGAATATTCTTTAGAATTGGAACTGCTGTTTGATGTTACAGAGATTCCAAGCCCGCCAAAGCGGGATGCCGACAGCACTGTGGAAACTGATCTCAAGCGTTACCGCCACGAGGTAATTGTGCAGCTGGATGAGTCCCCTATTGAATGGTGGAACAAAATGGGTCATATCTATGGTACCCTACGGGACTTGGCAACGCTATATCAGGGCGTACCTGGTGTCGTAAATTTGAATTTCAAAAAGTCATTGAGGGAACAGATCTATGATTACAACAAGCGTTCCATGCTAACTGGAAGCCAAAATCAGATCGATGCGATATTGTTTTTGAATCGTAACAACAGCTTAAAAGACACCATATATGTTTAATAGCTTTTTTTAACATGTTTTTATCTATATCGCATATAAAATGTAATTCTTTAATCTTTAATTAAACTATATATACAATAACATTCTATTAAATAAATGTTTATGTTAAAGGGAAATATGTTAAAGTAGGGTATTTATAACAGATTGCTTTTCGCGATAGGCTAATTAAAAATAAATTAAGATATTTGCAACTCTGAGTGCATTAGTGCTGTAAAAACTACAATGACGTTTTTCAACACTTAGAAAATATGTTGCCAGACAACCAAAATATTTCGTCTTATCAAGAGACAGTGTAGCTGCACACAAAAAACATTAACGTTAATAAAAATAATATTAATTTGCTTTCTGTAGTTGGCCTAGATTATTGTGCGTTTGTGAAAAAAAGCGAAACCGACATGGGTGCAAAACGCATGAAAACAGTGCATGGGTGTAAAAACCATGCCATGTAAAAGCCAACAAGGGACAATAAACGTAGTAAAGCAACGCAACAACCGACAATAACGGGGCGGCGGCAACAACAACGACTTCGCTCTGCTGCCGCTACTTTAAAGCTTTGTTTTGTGACGAAAGCAAAAATCTCGAATCGTTTCTTGATAACAAATTATAAATACTAAGCGTGCAGCATGTGTCGTCTCGATATTCGGCGTTTTTTCGATGAGTGGCGCATTTGGATACGTCCCCTGCTAATAGTTACCTACGTTATATTTGCCATAATTGTTGTCCCATTACTGATTGTGAACTCAGTTAAGGATGGCTTCCAACGCAACGATCAACTCATACTTATTGGGGGCCTCTTTGTCCTCTCCGCAGTTCCAGTTTCCATTTGGCATATCATACAACACGTCATACATTTCACTAAGCCAATACTTCAAAAGCACATCATTCGCATATTGTGGATGGTGCCCATCTACGCTTTGAATGCGGTAAGTAGGTCAAACCTAAGATATTGGCATCAAGTTTACAAAACTCTATTCCCATTATGGTCTTAAGAAGGGGTATGAACCCATATCTAAATATGCTTGATTGTCATAAACTTTTCAGCTTATCTAACTGTGATTATTTGTTTATTTACATGAACTTTGTCCAGTTTACATCAAAACGAATAGTAAAAACAAATTCTTAATTGAAATATATTTCACAGCACATGAGAAGTACTTAAGTTTGATACAGGGTATTTACTAGTCGAACACTCTCGACTAGGGCAAATGCACTTGTTGAAACCCAATCTAATGTTACACATTGTATTGATAAAAATCAATTTTTTCTGTTTCAGTGGATCGGTCTGTTCTTTCCTAAGCACTCAATCTACGTGGATTCGTTGCGTGAGTGTTATGAGGCGTACGTAATCTACAATTTTATGGTTTACTTGTTAAACTACTTGAATCTCGGTATGGATCTGGAGGCTACAATGGAATACAAGCCACAGGTGCATCATTTCTTTCCTCTCTGCTGCATGCGTCCCTGGGGTATGGGCCGGGAATTTATACACAATTGCAAGCATGGCATATTGCAGTACACTGTGGTGCGACCCATTACCACATTTATCTCGGTGTGAGTATAATATGCATTTAAAGTTGGATTTGAATATATCGTCTAATCAAGTTATAGATTATACCTTAACAGCCTTGTTTAACAGTCGCATTTATTCAGTAAGATAATGCTGGCTTATGAAGGTTCATTTAATAGAAATTTCTTTGAACAATAAAAGTATTATCTGTGAAATGTGAACCAAATGACACACATATATTATACATTTATATATAATACAAATTTACATATTCATTTACATACGTACAGCATTTGCGAACTATGCGGCGTTTATGGCGAAGGCGAGTTCTCGGCGAATGTGGCTTTTCCATATATTGTGGTTATAAACAATATCTCACAGTTCGTGGCCATGTACTGCCTGGTGCTATTTTATAGGGCCAACAAGGAGGATTTAAAGCCCATGAAACCTATACCAAAATTCCTGTGCATAAAAGCAGTTGTTTTCTTTTCGTTTTTGTAAGTGTTAACTACAAATTTGATTTATCGCATTTGGATCTAATTTGATTTCTATTTACAGCCAAGGTGTGCTACTAAATGTACTGGTGTATTATCGGATCATTAAGGATATATTTGGCTCGGATGTGGGCGATGCCAATTTGGCATCTATGCTGCAAGTAAGTAGATTCCAATATATAAGATTTGCGATCTAATATTTCTCACCGTTTACTTTTAGAACTTTCTCATATGCATTGAGATGTTCATTGCGGCTGTGGCGCATATTTACAGCTTCCCGCATCATCCATTCCACATCAATTCGCCGCAGTATTGGAATAATCCAAACCATAGCTGGTGTCGCGCCTTTCTGTCCATGATGGATATCTCCGATATGCAGGAGGATGTCACGGAGCACTTAGGCGTAGTCAGCAGTTCGATTAGTCGTCGGTTTCAGGGTCGCAGCACATATCAGCCACTAGCACGAGGTCCACGGCGCTCCAGTAGCGAATCTGAGTACTTAATTGGCAAGCGGCAGGAACAGTCGATGTCAGGGGGCAGCGCTACACAAGCAGGTAACAGTTACGCTTCATATGGTGCCACCCAAAGCCGGTTGATTGTACCCGTTTATGTTGAGCAACTGCACTCACTAAATGAACAACAAACTCATTCCCCATCTCGATTTCCCATAGCAGGCGCTGCGGCGGCTGGTGATAATAGCACTAGCAACAATTACCAACAACAACAACTGCACTTGCCGGGCTCCAACGTGAAACTATCGACTCGACAGCGCGATACAAATCAGCAATTGCGTGAGCGGGAACAGCAACACTTTGTGGGCGCCGTTGGTCCCCCGTTGGTCCAAGCAGGCGCCAGTAGTTTTCTGCAGGCGCGTGGCGGTGCTTCCGCGGCAGCTCCCATACCTGAATCCAATGATGATTATGCTCTGCTGTTGGGTGCGGGCAGATGACAACGTTATCAGCAGCAGCATCAACCAATTGATGTGCTTAAGGATGGGGACGATGTAGAAGTTAGTCAAAATTTAAATGTCTCATCTTTGAGCACATCACTGTCCGTTTCGTTTGGCATGTCAAGTAGCTTGAAATTTAGCGCCACGTGCAGCAATCAATCTGCATCCGAGTGGTCTAATTCAACGGGCGGAGAAGATGACGACAACGACGTAGACTGTGTAGGCGTAAACGCAGATGTAGAGAATGCAGGGAATGTTGAGCAGATTCCGGTTGTGGTTGTAGCTTCCACAACACGGCGTCGCCGCGACAGAGAGTACATCACTTAAACCCAATCCCAGGCAATAATTATGCAACGATGTTTATTTTTTTCTATGTATACCCATCATCTATTCTACAATTATTATTTGATTATTTCATCGGCAAACATATATATTCCTTTGCTAGTAGCTACACACTTAGTTCAAATACTCACATACTATCACCAACTATTCTGGCAACCCAATCAAATTGGGTAATTCAAAAATGCATCGCCTTAATTTTGAAAGCGAAAGCTGACTGATTTTATATGACAGCGGCAAGATACACTTTAGGCATATACATATAATTCCAAAGAATCTTCATTATATGTATGTATATGCAAGAAGGACTGCGAAAGTGTTTTTTATATATATATATATTTATAGATTAGGCATTAATGTTTTACACATGCAGCTTCAAAATCTTAAGCAATTATATCAATTATTAATCCCATACAGAAATCGATATACACATACCCATTGTTATACATTTCCTTAGTGGCCGCCAGTAGTTGGTACTTTTATTAGGCTAGTAACAATCTGTAGTCCGTACTCATATGCTGCATAGTAGAAAATTGATACATACCCTTAAAGCAACCAATTGTGAATTATGTGACTGCCGGTCAGAAAAGGGCGTAGCTTATATTAAAAACATATATTGTAAATTTAATGTAATCCTCAATAATACAATTATGCAAAAATTATTACTTTATGTTTTTTATCGTTTTTTATCATTAAAATATGTTTTCATTATTGGATTATAGACAAATTTGTTTCACATATTTATTGTAATTTGAAGTTGAATTTTAATTAATCTGGTTTTGGAATAAAACTTTTTTGTTCCCATTCAAATTCATTTTTTAAAACCTTAAATGTTTGTATACCATTCCATGTTTAGATTTAGATTTTATTTAATCTTGCTTTGGGTTTCTTTTCGTAAAGCTTTTATTTACCTAGAAACATTTTAAGTTAAGAATTTCAATGAATATTTCTAATAGTATTCCTAGCTTAATAGCACCTATTTATCCCCATAAGAATTCATAGTTAACAGCAAGCTGTTATCTTAACATACGTTATGCATATGGAAATCAAAATTAGGCATTTAATCCGAATTTAACTTTAATTTGTGATACCTGCTTCTATCATTTAACAAATTATTCATTTACCAGTATTCCCTGCTTTTATAATCCAAAAATCTAACTAAAACTATGTGAAATCGTGCTGATCTAGGGAACTGTAATGCAGCCTAAAATCATGCACAGACTTTTGCTTAGACCCAATACATTCAACATTCTTCGACAACTTAGAATAAAAATATAAAATACTTTTTTATCAAAATCACTTTAGCAGATAAAATGAAATCATTAATCACAATACACACATTTGAAGTATGTCCATGTCTTAGTACGATATAAAAACATTTTAGAGTGCTTTGCTGATAAGAAACTTTAAATTAGTTCAACAATTTCAGCAAATCAGCGCCCAGCCATAAAAAGATTTAGAGCATTATTTGCTACATTTGATTATGTTTATTACTTTTCTTTTTGTATTTTAAGCTTTTTTATGTCTTTTCATAATACTTGCATTTTAATATTAGAACAAATAGAAAAAAATTAAGAAAGGAGAAACGGGAAACTAAATTACCTGACACATAAATTTGCAAAAGCGGAGGACAATTAGAAATTTATAAAGAATTACAGAACTGGAGACAAGGACAAGGGGTTTTAAGCACAGGCAGAAGGAGCATAATCAAATACGATTAAAATGGCATTACATACATTACATAAAAATATCAATCAAATCAAATCAAATCAAATTTGCCATTTAACAAAATAAAACGAACAAAAATTCGTTAATCAAACAACATCAAAATACAAACAAATTCAGTCCAATGTTAACTCATCTTGTGTTGCGTGCGAACATAAGAATAATAATTATGATTATCATTTAAACGTATTCCCCGTAAATTTTCAACGTTCCAAATTAAAGGCACACCGATTGCTTTCGATTCACACGATACACGCAACAACAAAAGATATATAATTAGTTGTTGTAGTTCTGTCTACCGCCCAACTCGAGCAGATATCGATCCGGATGATCCATCCAATCGGCGGCTGTTAACTTGACGGTCCGCTGACGTTCGGCTTCCTTGATTTGCCACTTTTTAATATCCAATTGCACTTCGCGTGATGATTTATCGCCGCAGCCCCAGACCTGTAAAGCAGTGAAGTTGTTGTTATTGGTAAGAATTTTGTTGGCTTTTATCTTTTGGTAAGGAGAAATCTAGACTTTGTTTCAATGTACACACACTTTTGTGATGCACTGTTAAGTCTGGCAGCTTATTTTAAATGTAGCGGCGTTTTGACCCTGACTTAACAGCGTCTCGAAAAAGTTGTTTTTAAGTGCTTAGACTGGAAACTATGCCATTTATATGCAATATACATATATCTGTCTATGAATTTTTATATTATATATATATACATATATATACTGTGTTAATTAAGGCTTTTTGCGTATACATATAAATATAGCAAGAAATATACATTATTAAAAACATACACAAAAGATTTATTACCTCAATAGACAAAAGGTTTGCAGCAAGTCCTTTACAGTCGACTTTTTCGAAATGTTCATCGACCGCTATAATGGGCTTGCGGGGATCAGCGCCCGCACGCAATCCTTTTGGGTAGCCACGTATGCTGGTGTTCAGGTACAGAATGTTCGGCCTCTTCTCCAGTATCACAAATCTGCAAGGTATATGAATATATAAGTCAAGCATAAGTACACTGAGAAAAATGAAATAAAATCTATTCAGGGATTCTATTTCTCACATAGTGTGTACCGTGTGCAAAGAGATCCTTTTCGATTTTCTACTTACTTAGGCAACAGCTGAATGACACAGCTGCCCTCACTACCGACATACAAATGCGTCTCTTTCCACTCACTGGGGGACGCAATGCAATAGGTCTGCTCATCCTTGGTATGGAGCAAGACAAGCGTCGGTCCTCGATAACCTAGAACATGGTGCAAAAATCGATTAGCACCCACACCATGCTCATTTGAATCGTAGAGCAGCGTCCAGTGGGATGGCATCATTGAAAGTTTATCCTTGAAGATTTGGACAGCTGACAAGGCGCTGCTGTTGTTGCTGCTGTTAGGCGGCGTAATTGTCTGGGGCTTGGAATAAAGCGGCGGCAAGGCACCTGCCAATAGCCAGGCTTGCGAGAGTGGCATAAGCGACTCTATATGACTGACTGGCATACTTTGATCCGTTGTGTCTGTTGAACCAAAGGGATTGCGTTGTTCCAGTACAGGAGTTTGCAGCTCAATGCCACAGGATTGTGACTGTTGCTCTAAGCCGCGATACGCTGTTGATAGCGTATGTACACAATACTTATGCACTAAGAGCACCAGACGTATCAGGTTTTGTTCAAACCAGCGACAAACAAAGCCCAAGCTGAGGCTATCGTGGCTGAAGAATATCGATTTGGTCACCGAGCCAAAGGTGCGATTTATGGCCGTACAAAGCACTGCGTTGCCGGAGTGTTGCATAGCAATCGTATAACATATATGCAGCAGGCGTGTTACGCCTGTTTTGTCTATAAAATCGGGATTATCGTCTTGGGCGTACATTTTAATGTAGCTCTCCAGAACCTTGGCGTCATCCATGATGCCCAGAAATCGTTCGCATTGCTGTCGAAAAGCTACAACACCCAAGTGCTTGGTCGTTGCCTTTGAATTCACGTGCATCAATTGGAATAGACGATGGCCCAAATCAGCGTATTGTGGAAACACTTGAGACTGCGTATATATACGAACTGTTATAAAACTGTTATCAGTTAATTAACTGTGCTTGCTCACCACAAAAACATCTGACACAATGCCATTAACGCCAAACTTGGCGCTTGTCTGTTCCTTTAATATTTCGGCCAATCTCTCCACTGGCACCAGCTGAGTTAAGTACTTTTCCGTAACATCTGCCCCTGACGCTGATCTGGTCATTGTTTGCGTTTGTGACTGCACCTTGAGACTGTTATTGCTGCCGCCGCCGCTAGCGTTGGCGTTGCTGTTATTGACATGAGCAATATCTTTGCCATTGTTGTTACTGTTAGTTGCTTGTATGCTGGATTTGTGATGCTGATGATGATGTCGGTGTTTCCCACCATCCAGCGGTGGTTCACTACCATCGGCTTCGGCCTTGGTACTCCCATTATTGCCCATTTTCAAAGTTCTGATTCGTGTGTTCGTAGGTCCAAGCTTCGACGCAATTGAATTGCAAAAAATTTCCTCAATGTTAAAGGGGCAGAAAAAAGGCCCAAAACGCAGGTTTGCACTGAACACAGAACAACAGGTGCAGGGTGGATATTTTGTGTAACTACGCCACAATAAAAAACCTGTTATGAAACACTCATACACATAAACACAGACAGTGCTAATTAATTATTTCGACATATTTACATAATTATATATGTTAATAAAACCCCATCAGAAAAAAATAAACAAAAGACAAACAGACAGCAGCTGGGAAATTTTGTTATCGATAAATGTCACTGGCCATTAACAAATTTAAATTACGATAAGTGACTATAATCTTTATAGTTTAAGCTTTAAAACATAAATTTCAATACAGTTTATATGGTGATTAAGTTTAAAATCATTTGAAAGAGAAATATAAATAAATATATATACTTATTGGTCACATTTTTCCATCGAAGATTATAAAAAAAAACATGCCAAGGAAAACTCAAGCAATCATAAGGTAAAGCATCATATCATAAAAAGCTATAGCTCAAATAAGATATTTTCAATTAACAAAAGGAGTAACTACATTTCCATCAGTAATTTATTAATTAATTTATTATTCAATTAATTTATTTAATGCTCAGATGATCGAGCAGCTGTTCGCCAATAAACAGCTGGTAACCAAACACACAAAGTAAAAAGTACCTTTAGCAAACGGGAAATTATAAAATTAAGTTTATTTAAAGCTATTAGCTTATGTTTTACTATATGATTTATATGAATAACATCTATTAAGCAATCCAAGTGTGATCACTGATAGCTGGAATATAAACGTAGACTCTAAAAGTAAACAAATGGTTGCGCCTGTAAACAAATTTCAAAGCAACACAAACTCAGAAGATGATGAACCCGCAAGACCTGCCCAGGTGCATGCGCCTACGACGTCTAATTTGCATGGGTCAAGTTTATTGCTAGATGCCAACTCCACCAAACGCAAGAGTGCCTTCCTGCCATATCGTCCTCAATCCACAGTACTAACAAACTTGCAGCGCGGTAATACGGAGGCTACATTTTGTCCCGTGGAGATTTCGCTCTCATTTCATGAACGCGCTGGCCAGGGTGAAATTACCGAAGAGCACGTCAAGTCTGAGCTGATACGGCATCAGCACATTGATACCAAGGATGAGCACGGATTCACGCCTCTGCACTGGGCCGCATCCTATGGACAGCTTGTCTCGGCGCAATTGCTTGTTGCAGCAGGGG
This sequence comes from Hirtodrosophila trivittata, assembly GCA_035045065.1. NCBI lineage: Eukaryota > Metazoa > Arthropoda > Insecta > Diptera > Drosophilidae > Hirtodrosophila > Hirtodrosophila trivittata. The sequence continues at coordinate 6,767,902 of JAWNNK010000022.1, forward strand.
CAAATGTGAACAGTTTGGCACCCGATATGGTTACTCCACTGCTGCTGGCCGCAGCTGGAGGACACAATGAAATTGTACGCTTTCTTTTGGATCGCGGAGCTAGTGTCACACATATGGACATTGTGGGTAACACGGCCCTGATGTACGCGGCAGCCGGCAACCATCCACACACATGCAATGAGCTCCTGTCCAGAGACCTAGACTTTAGTGCAACCAACGAGAATGGTGAGACGGCTTATGCACTGGCCGTAGAGCACAACTCGCATTTAGCCCAGGCTCTGTTGGAGCAGTATATGACTGCTGTCTTAACGGCAGGCACTTTTGGCAGCATTTAGTAAAACACTTAAGCTCATAATTAGCTCTTAATATAATAAAGTAGAACTAACTTAAGACAAATTAATGTTTAGAATTCAAACATTTTATTTTTGCTTATTCGCGTCTGCTGCTCCCTGCTAAGAGTGCTCTCATGTGCCTGCAGTGTGGCTAGTTCCTGTTTGTGGGAATCCAGCTGTCCGCGTAGGCGTTTCTGCAGCTGCACATTGCTCACATTACGCGCCAGCGATTGCTGCACTTTAGCTATGTCCCGCTGCTTGCGACGTATGTCATCCGCAATGCGAACCGTCTCCACATTGAGCGTTTTGTTTGAATGCTGTTGTAAATCGTTGGTCTTTGTTTTCTTGGCGGTGTTCTCCGTTTGTTTGTCACCTGTGCCCAGAACGCTACTATTGAGAAATTCAAACACGTCTGTACGTTTTGACTCTCGTGCGTAGGCTCTTTCACTCGCTGCTTCTTGGCGGCGCTGAGCACGCTTTAGCTTCTTCTCTACGCTGAAGTAATCTTTGTCGCCATTGGCTGCTTCACGCAGCTCCATGCATGCATCAAGCGAGCGCCCCTGTGGTAATATCTGTGCACTAACCGGCGTCACAATGCCGCGACCGTCCGATCCTAAGCCTGTGCCGTGTATATAGCCCATATTGGCCATCAGCTTGGAGCCAATGCCCTGCGATTAAATATATTTAGAGGGTTACACCATGAACAAATTGATTAATTCGGTTACTTACGCGTGTATACTGCTCCCAGGCGCCCAATCGTTCATTTGGTTTGAAAGTGAACAAGCTCAGCTCCACCATGCGGGCTTGACGAGCGGCTTCAAAGTCATCTAAATCAGACTCATTTTCGGAATCACTTTCATTTGATTCAAAGGTGCTGCTGTCGCTCGACAGCTCGTCATCGTCTTGTGTGATTAACGGAAACAGATCCTCAAATGGAAAGTCACGTTCACGTTCTTTGTGCTCTTTACCATCCATACGTACTCGACACTGTTGCTCCACAAAATTTGCACACAGTACACGACCGCGATGCCACAGACGATCCTGTAGCTTGACGAGCACAGGGCAATTGCGTGCTAGCTTGTGAAAATCTGGTGCATTGTACTCTTTAATGGATGCTCCAGGTACCAAAGCTCCATGCGAAAAACGACAGCGTATTTCGTCAAATCGACATTCACCCTCCAGGTAGTAGTTACACGGTAACATCTCTCGATGGGTAGGATTTGTATAAAGTACACGAAGCCGCACGTCCAGAGCACCATTGTCATTCACAATTACCTCATCATCTACGCCACATATGAGAGCATTGTGATAGCTCAATGCACCCCAACTATGCTCGTGTGGTGCCGAACACTTCTCACCCAACATGGCGTTGTACTTAGCCCGCAGCTCATCCAATTTCTTTTGCTCTTCCGGATCTGGTTCCACCTCTTTTAGGTCATTAAGCTCATTTTGAAAACGTTTCAGTTCGTCGTCAAGACTATCACTTTCTTTGGCCGTGTCTGCGTCATATGTAACTTCAGTTTCACTGCCTCTGGTCAGCGCCAGCAGCTCCTCCAAATTTGTTTTCAGCTCTTGTAACTCGCTGCGTTGCTGCTCATCGGTAGTCACTTGCAATGCCTGCTCTACTACCAGTAACTATAATTCAAGAGTCGTTTATTTTACGACAAATTACATTGCACAAGTAAAATACACTCACCTGTTTTTCGTATTCATCCATAGTTTAGCAGCAAAACATCTTTTGTTTATATTTTCTGCGATTTTTTCTTCTGCCAATTAAAACGAACCGGCTACACACTTGAGGCTGGTATGCTGATCACAAACAAATTAACCGCTGAGAAAAATACTGACATGCCCGCACTCTCCCTTGGGGTGGACCAAAACCGTAAAAAGTTTTTCTTTAAATCTTTTTCTTTTACCACACACTAAAAATGTACATTTTAGCTGCACAACTATTGTTATTTAATTAAAGCATTTCCGTCAATAGCAACAGATGCTAGTTTGCCAGTGCATATGAGGGTTGTGCTCTGCATACTTTCCTTGAAAATAAACAGTGTTGTAAAAGGCAAAAATCTTGCACAATCAAAACAGTCGAAAAGTTGCAATAGGCGCCACATGCGTTTTGGGGTTTTGTTTATTTATTGTGTTAACGTAAGTCACTAAAATATGGCTACGCTTTTCAAGCTGGATACAGCTGGTCACATGTTGGTTCCTCGACTGTTTCTGACAAGTACACACCTTCTGCAACGGTACACCTCTAAAATCAGTGTTGCAGTTGAGCCGGCTGTGCTTGCTGATTTGGAACAGGAGACTATAAAGCCGCGCAAACATCCGGGCATCATAAAACCAAATCACTATGAGCTGCCCAAACAGCTGTGCGATGCCTTGAGACGCATTGTGGGTGATCATCCTGTCAGAAAAGTATTAAGGGACAGTGAACTTGTTAACCGTTACATAAAATCCCGCCATCCACCACCAACTCCGCTGGAAATTGAAAACAAAAAGCGACTGATTATAGAAGAGACTAATGCAAAGATGCCCCTGGAACGATTGGCGACACTCAGCGAAGAGGAGGCAGCCCGTTGGAAAAGAAAACGTGAACTAGAGATCAACAAGCGTCTTGGTCAGCGCACATACGCTTGGAAACGCATTGAATACGGTGCCTATGAGGCTATTGTCTATGCGGTGGGCAGGGCCGCACAGGAGTACGCGGTTATGAAACGGGTTCTTACAGAGCTACAATTGAGGGATGAAAATTTTAAACCACGCAGTTACATAGACTTTGGATCTGGCATTGGCACCGGCATGTGGGTGGCTAGTGAACTCTGGCGTGATAGTATCTTTGAATACTATAACGTGGACAGATCGCGGGAGATGAACGAATTGTCGGAGTTGATCTTGCAGGATGGACAGGAGAACAAACAGGTTGCCCTGCGTAATGTTTTCTATAGACAATTTTTGCCCGCAGTCGAAACAAAATATGATTTAGTTGTCATTTCGCACACACTCTTTGAGTTGGCCGACAAACAACAACGCCAGGAGATTCTCTTAAATCTGTGGCACAAATGTGATGGCTATATGCTCATCGTGGAGGAGGGCACCCGCCGCGGCTGCGAACTAGTCAATGAGGCGAGACGCCTTATATTACGTGCCGAGGGTGAGCATGCGGGTCAAACGCTGGCGCCAGTAAGTCCATGCCAAGCTGTATAAGTAGCAATTAATCAAATTTTGATGTCCTTTTCAGTGTCCACACGACCTGCGCTGCCCTCGTCTTAGTGATTTGGCGGATCGCACACCTTGTAACTTTGAAATTTCATACGCCCCGCTGCGACTTAGCGGTGACACTCCCGCAGATCGTAAGAGCTCAGTCTACAGCTATGCTATTTTGAAGAAGGGTGACGTAACGGATGCTTCTCGACAATGGCCACGGATTGTGCGACCCACATTGGTGCGTTCCAAGCATGCAATTTGCCGCCTTTGTACGGAAGGTGGTAATTTGCAGGAGGTCATCTTCACGGCAGCCAAGCACGGAAAGTAAGTGAAGAAAATGTTTGTGGTTTCTGTAACTTCTAACTTATATTACATTGTAGACCCGCCTACAGTTGTGCCAAAGTTAGTCGCTGGGGCGACCGCTTGCCCATGGCTTTGGGCACACCACAACCAAAAACCAGCGAACCCAACCCGGACACAACGGCAAAATCACAGCCAGCGTAGTTCACATTATCTCTCAACTATTCTGTTAAAGCCACACCCCATCGCCACTTAATTGGCCTTAAAATCTAGCACACAATTTGTTGCCTTAATTATATACAAACAAATTTTGCAAATTTAATTAATTATTTAGTTGTATTTAAATGCCATTTCATTGATAGTTTATTGTGTGTATAAGCTGGAAGCGCACCCCTGGTTCAATTTTAATAGCAAAAACAATGAGCTGCTACGAACATAATAGAGCCGCACCGTTAACCCAAGCGTCTGGATTATACGAGTATTATATAAAACTATATAAGCGTGTATATAAGCGTAATGATTAGCCACTGGTCTGCGTTCTGGCTACGCCCAGTGCTAACAATGTTGTCACTGAAGCGACACACAGGAAGAACGAAAATTTTGCCTTTACCAGGATAGCCTTAGATATAGATATTGTATGATCAGATTTGGCCAAATTGCTTAACGCACAACACATTTGATTAAATGTATTTGACTGTTTATAAGATAAAAGATGCACAGCTCACTTCTATGTTTTAGATAAAGGTATATCAGCTTTAAGGCAACAATAATTATCTTTGAACTAAATCAACCAAATCCGCCGTCAATCTAGTCTTTACTATGGCAGGACTATAGCTCATTTATAACAAGGAATGGACAATCAGCTGCTGCTTCAAGGACACTAAAAAATGTTAACTGAATTTATTTGTAAAAAATATTTAAATATACATATATTTCACACCTAATTAGTTTGAGCTATAAGTTCCTCAAGATAGGATAATTACTTATATTTTGCGTAAGGACTTAACTTGCTCTAACATGTACCTATAAGGAAACCGTTGTATAAATCAATAAAATTAAGTTAATTGAAAAATTAAACAAACAAACGTTAAAAAATAAGTTAGATTTTGGTCTTATTCCTTAAATCATTAAAAATGTGTGCGTTGCGACCGAATCTGTTGCATTCTTTTAGGGGCTTTATATATCACAATACTAGTTCTAGTTAACCCTAATCATGGCACATAAAGGATTCATTCATAAAGGATCATTCACATCGAGAGACATTCAAGGATAATGGTGTTATCTAAGGAGCATTGACTTAGAAAATAATCATTCGGTCTGGAAACTAACAAAACAAATCCTCAACGATACGACTGAGATATGTATACTTTTTATAGAAGCCAATGGACATCTATGTGCCAAAGGAAATCAAATAAGTCTTTAAAATGTCTGAATTCATAAAAAAGTTTGGGATTTTTTAATGTAAATTTTCGAATGCCAATAAAAATGTGTAAGATATTTTTTCACATACTCCTTGAGTGGTAAAGAGTAGGGTTGATCTTTGCCAGGGAGTATCATAAAATAAATAAAAGAAGAAAGAAAATTATAAGAATAATTATATATAACAAACAGAAGGATGTATCTTCAGCCCTATAAATATAGATGATATTTACTTGCTTACATTATATATATATATATTATATGTACTCGATCAGTTGGTTTAACCAAGTTTGCTGTTGATCTGAAAGACTACGAGGAATCTTGTACAATTATACATTATATATTTGTTTAGCCCATATATAGTATTAAAAATAAAATTAATATTTTGCTTGAGGAAACTATATGTGAAATATAAATTTAATTATATAATTTAAATCAAGAATACCTTTCTCTTTTGAATCCTTTTAAGTTTTTTCAGCAAACGGATAATTGGCAACAGTGGTGCTATCATTATTATTATATCTATAATTTTTAATAAATAATCGAAGGATTTCCAGGTCCTTTAATACGAATTGATTACGAGCATAAAGCCCGTTCAAGTTTCAATTAGGAAAACTAGATGCCAAGAGTTAAAATGTTTATATACGAGCCATACGTTAGATGGAAAGAGTGCCAATCCCAGTTCTCTGATGGGTATATGGTACACATTGCCAGACTGACATTTGGCTATGTGTTAATATGAGACGCGCCCTTTTAGTGACCGCAGATCATCCCTGTGCTAGTCCTGCGAGTCCTTGCGTGGCCATTTGGCATAACGCTTCCAGAACAACAAAGTCAAATGCTAGAAAAAAGGGCAACTTGTGGGGCGCGAAAACTGGCACGTCGCTATTCTTTGGGTGTGTCATCTGTATATATAGCAACATAGATATGTATATATATATATATCTATATGGTATATGCCATTAAGGATTGGCTTTATAACAAGGTGTGCTGTAGAGCAACGGACTATGGATACATGAAAGTGGGATATTAATATTGGTAGGAAATGGCATATGATGTTCGAAACGACTCCCTTTGGTGTCTCTGGATAAATGTCACTTCAACATTGAATATACTTAAACTCGAGTATTATTAACACAATTATCATTATCTTTACTTATCTGAATAAAAGTAATAATACAATATAATAATATATATCCTCTATAGCCTATGATTGGAGCCTAAAACATACTTCAGGTCATTAAAACAAAATTTTTCTTTAGACTCAAAGTTTTGGTTTGTTAAGTTATAAATTATATACTATATCTATTTAAATACTATATCTTATTTAAGGGGAATACTTTTTAAAATATTAAAACTTACCTGTTTTTTCATTTCACGCCTTTTTTAAACTTTAATACTTAATCATCTTATTGCAAAACTGTGCTATACGTTTGTACCTGTAAATTTTAATATAGAATATGTACATAGGAACTGATTCAATCGTTTATGTTTTTAATATATAAACTTAGAGAATGATTTTATTTAAAATATATGCTAAATTCTCAATTAAGCCTTGGCGTTGCATCGCTCATACGAATTTAATTAAGGAATGCATTTTCCAAGTCATTAACCCATTTAGTTAAATACATATAAAATTGATAATGACAGGATATAACAATACGATATATGGCTGTCCAATGATAAACGGTTACATTATATGCCACCCCAGAACAGACCCGATGCCAACTGTTTGTTTAGGCGCACACACATACATATACGAATGTCATGTGGCGCCCCCAGAGCTGTGGGCATCTCCAGCTGAAGGCTATACATACGAGTATATAGTGGACTAGGTGGGGTCAGCTCATTAAAAAGGCGCGTTCACTGGTGTCAGCTGTCGCTCTGTCTCTATCTGGCTGGTTATTTATACTAATAGAAGGTGCGTCCCACAACAATAACAACAACTAGAATTAAAGGTGGAAATACGGTGGCGTTTAGAAAGCATGCGCCGCTGTTGCAACATTCGAGTGACCCACCCAGTCAGTCAGTCAACCAACCAAGCGGCCAGCCGGCTTTGTTGTTCCTTTTGTTCGGAGTCTAATTCTAATGTCGACTCCCCTGACCAAAAAACAACAGAAAAAGGTTGGTTTTTTTTATATATACCAGTATATAGTCCGTGAGTTAGTTAGTTAGTTGATCAAGTGGCATTTTGGGAGGCTACCTACCGGCTCTTGGTGCTTACTGTGCATCAGTCGAACTTCAAGCGTTGTCAGGAATAGTTGCGGTTCCGATTGTGATTACGTTTCTAAAAAAAACACAAAGTTTCAAAATATATATAGTATTACCTGGTGTTAATCCTTGTCCGGCATATTTCATTCGCGCCTGTATCTTGCTGAACCGTTACAATTGTGACATCCAAATCCGGTTGAGCAAAATTTCAGGTGTGTGAGAAATTTGTAGCGGTATCTTCAATTGAAATACAAAGAGTTGCAAGTGTTTTAAATTTGGAAAATATATATTAAATTTAACTTAAAACAGAGAGAACTCAGTTCCAAAGGATTCGACACTTCAATGAAAAAGATAAGTATCCAATTATTCTGTTCCTTATCAAAAGTAGTTTAAATTGCAGAAGAATCTATTCTTAAGATTCCTTTGAAGATCTCTTACACTAATCTATTCATTCGGCCAGGCTATCTGATCCATTTTGACTGTTCTTTCATATGTTTGATTATATAGAAGCGATATGCAAAAGAACATTTCTTGCGTCTTCCAGAGATTTCTTTTTGCAAAACTGCACAAAATATATTTTAGTTAATTATATATATTATATAGTACTAGCAGTATCTACTTAGTACTGTAAAGCATGTCGTCGTCTTAGATAAAATGTCGAATTTTTATTATGAAATCCAACGCAATTTGTAAGGAAAGTTATTTTAATGTCCTTAATGGCAGATACTACAATATATACTTTATAGAAGAATTGTGATTTCAGACAAACGCTACCATTTATACATATATATATATTTCTAGATTTTGATACAATAATCTGAACACCAGTATAGTTGGGTTCATTACTCAGATTTTATCAAATGGTAAGTTTTTTCACATTAAATGTTATCCGTTTTTAATCAAATTTAAAATCATCTCTAAGCAATATAAAGATTCGTGATAGTCTTGCTAAATACTAGTAGTATTTAATATTAGTTTATTAATTGATTCTTTTTAATTTGATATAGACAGTTACCAAAAGGCAAAATGCTTGTATAATGGATCAAATATGTAAATCTTACATAAGGACGCAGCATTTATTGTAACATTTTCCTAAATCTGTAAGGTCCTGGTTCAAAATCAGTCCGTTGGTGACAGTAGGTCAAAGAACGTACCATAATTGATTGAACATGTCTTAATTGCTGTATGCAGTTTTCTAAGACACTTGCTAATTCACAATTATCAGCTCTATATTGTGAACGCCTTGATAGAACACCCGCAATTCAATGCTGACGACAACAACATCGACTTTGACTCTATATTAGATACTTTGAAAATATGCCGCAAATATTTGGACTTTGGTGTTACGGCGACAAAGCAGCGTATTTATATACCCTACAAGTGTTACATATCAAGTGAAGGGTATGTTAAATGAGCTGTAATAAATGTAACAGGCAAAGATTCAATCTTACTTGTATCCTAGTTTCAAACTTGATTTATAGTATATTAATCTTTACCGATCGGTTAATAATCATATCTTTCTTTCAGACCTTACTACAAGGTATCTCCCAGTTGAGCACTCTCAGACAATATACTCTGTACGTATAATTTTTACTTATCAGTTGAACGTGATGACCATTTGTCAATATTTTCCCAATGGTCCAACTTATTTCTTGCCTTCAGAAACTAAGATATTTGCTAAGAATTTCCTGCTAATTGTGTGATAATTATTATCGTTTATTTTAATCTTATCAGAGTGTCAGAAATAAATGTTTTAGTTTTCTTATTTAAGTTCTAAATTGATGTTTGTAGCATTTTCACTTTCTAGCATTATGTTGAATATCTAAAAGATTCTCTCTTCCCCTTTCTTATATGTAGTTTGAACGATCTATCAGCTGGTCTTTGGTGTTCTTCTAATCAGCTCTACAAACTCGCGGGAACCGGCGATGAGCAGTCAACAAAGCTTTTAATTACAATAAAATTGTATTTTGTTTTTATTTCTTTTCTTTATTCTATTAGAAAATACTACAATACTCATACATAGATTTCAATTGGCTTTTGTTTAGCTCGATTCAAAGCTAAATCGAATACACTCCAAAGTCCAACAATGAAAATGATATAATATACGAGTCATGAAATGTAGCAACAATTACGATAATAACTAAATATACAAGTTTTGTTGCTAATAAACTCCATGGCAACATTTCACACTCAACAATTGAGATATATGTATGAGTAATAATTGGTTGTTAAACTGTTAAATATGCACTAAAGTTAACTACTTATAATACAAAAATGTAACTTACACTTAAAGTTGTTTTCTATAAATAATATACATATATATCAATAAAGTTAACAATAAATTCGATTGAACTTTGCTTATGCGATTCGCAGTTATTATCTATAAAATATTGAAATGAACGTAAAATCGAGCAGATAGTACACTGATATGACAATTATTTCATAGCTTCCTGTTAACAATATGTGATAAGACGTAAACGATATTTTCATTTTCTACCCAATGTACGTAAGTGTATGTTTGGGCTAATAAATCTTATAACTGCAAACTTGATAAGAAAAATAAAAACTTTAAGTTATGAGTTAACACTGCAATTTACCAAAGGACAAGTGTATGGAAATTAGAAGAAACAAATAATTATGGGGAACTCCAAGTTGCAGCCCCTATGAAATATACTGGTATAATACATCTGGTATAATATTGAAGGTCGATAGCTTTATTAATCTATTTATTATAGTTCACATTTGATAATAATTCCAACTATGTTAAGTATATGAATACTTATACAAAAGAGTGAACAAAGGCAGCTTAAAGTTCACAATAGTTGAAATCGATTTAACTTATTCCTATATAAATCAGTATCTGTTAAATAATTCTCCGGAGAGCGTGCCTGAACCACTTTTCCATTGATTATTTAAAAGAGTCAATGGCAACAATGAGTTAACCGTGATTCATGAGGCAGCACAAAGAACTTGAGAGTGTTGGTAGATGGTTTTGTATGTGCCGTAGGAACATTGTAAAATCGGATGATAATGTTGTTCATATAGAGTGATCCATTGTTTAAGGTTGCGACATGACTGAAGTAAGAGCCAGAATGAAGAAAGCAACAACCAAGAGTAATATATGTATATATATATATATACTTTATTACGTAGTAGGTTGTACGAGAAGTGAAAGAAAATCGATACGTGGACTTTTGACCCGAGGCCCGATCTCCGATTCCCGACTCGTTGCCAAGCGATCGATCGATCTACCAAAACTCAATCAGCAGCCACAGGTATAATAAGAACTAGAGTGTGTGTGTATATATGGGTGTGTGTGTGTGTGAGCGTGCGTCTTATCAATGAAGGAAAACTACACTATAAAACATTAATAACCAATGTGAAAAAAAACGTTAATAAACGCCAGCAACAGGGCTAAAACAAAATCAAGAAAGCCGAACGGACTTCGTTTCTACGAAGATAAAGCTACCATTTCACAGATACATACATGCGCACTCACATAGATACACACACACACATACTATACAACAGCTGAGACGCTCGATCGTTTCTTTGTATGAGGCTCGGTCTCCGTCTCCGTCTCGGGTCTCATCAACCGGCTGGGTCCGACTCTACTGGAATTCTGAGGGAATCGCCAGCGCTAGCTGGGATTATTATTTGTTTTCTGGCCGCCAGTCGCCAGTCGCCGATGTCACATCGAAGTCGCCGTAACGCGGTCTTGCAAAGCGCGCAATAAGTTAAAATAGATCTGAACAATTCTTATACCTTCAGAGTGCAAGATTATTCTTATAACTGCGATCGTTCACTGCACTGGTAAGGTCCCAGAGAAACTGTTCTATCTACAAATAAAACTCAAGAGCTCTGTGCAAAGAATTGTCAAAGTGCTAAAAAGTGCTATAAGTAAAGCGAAAGCAAAAGATTGTGGATCTAATTTGTGGATCAAAAGGCATTAGAAGTGAATTTAAAAGAAGTTGCAAGTGTGAAAATAATGCAAATAATATAAGTTAGGAGTAAATATTCAAAACCAAGAAATAAATCAAAAATAATAAGAAGTTGCAAATGAAAATAAATTATCATAATCACTTGATAAATATAACCAATTAATGAATAAAATGTATTTATTTTTTGTAAATTAAACAATAAGAAAATCATATGAGAAACACCAAAATATCACTGACATTTAAAAGAAATAAATATATATGCACATGGTTGTTATTTATGTAGGTTAAAAAGAATAAGAATCAAGGTAAAATTATTGCCAGCAGTGCATAAAATAAAAATAATAACAAAATAAAGCATAATTAAATGCCAAGAAAAGTGCCAAGAACTGCTTTTATAGATAAACCTATGTATTCATTTGATACTTATATATTATACAAGAGTATACTATAAAGTCAGTTAGTAATAGTTGAAAAATTCGTAGGTTTCTATAACTAAGTGAGTTATCTGTAATTCGAACTGCTGAAAATGCATTTCAATAATCGATGACCTGTCATATGATTATATGCGTATTATTATATAGATTACATTTGACTAAAGGTAGATGAACCCTCGATTAACAGCAAGTTACAGCAGTCTGATTAATGGATAAAGAAATGAATTTATATATGCTTAACTGATATTAACAGATTGTTAGGCCATTTATATATTTGTTTTAAAAAAATCATCAAACAATTGCCTTGCTCTGATTCCAAATAATTTTTATCAAGAGCAGCTGCTGCTCATAATGTTCGTATTGCTCTCAATAATTGAGTTTCGGGTTTGGCTCTTGATGATGCTTCTTACAATTGCAGCGTATGAGTAGATCTCTGAACCGGTTTACTTCCGAGCAGCACTGTATACAAAACAAAGCGGCTACGAAAATACATACTTAGTACTAGATACATAGGTACATAATGTAGTACATTGTGTGTATTATATTTCAAGCATACCCGTAAAACAAATTATTGAAGGAGGAATCAAGGTAAAAACCTTACGAAGATTTCACTTGCGTGTGCGTGTGTGTCTTTTTTATACTTTTTTTTTTTTGGTGTTTATATGCCAAGGTAATGTTTCCTGTTTTCGAACACGACAACTGCCAAACGTGACAAGTCAGTGTCAATCAATATTGAGATCTCAGCCGATAAGTTCATCTGGCGAAACGACGTAGTTTTACTCTAGCCCTACCGATAGCTCCATGAAGAGGGGTTCATTGACATCGCTTCCTAAGCGTGTTCGTTATTCTAGTTCAAGTGCAGCTTAGTTAATATTGGAATATAGATTTGGGTGTGTGTTATTACTCCATCCTTTACTTAATTAAAATCACTTGTTTATGCATGACACTCTAGAGGGTCCACATTCAGATAGATGCAGCTGATAAAGTGTCATAGCTGCGGGTTAAAGATGACACATTGCGAATACGAATGCGAATACATCGTCATAAGCCGATCGCAATTGTTGTTAATAAACAATACATAAATGCATTTAAATACCTATAATATACATATACATATAAATATACAGTAGACGTCCGGTATAACGAGCTCTTATACCCAATTTAACGAATGAAAAGGGAAATGTATGTGAGCACAACATAAAATCAATGCAAAAATGTAAAAACACGATCTTAGAATGTTGACATTTCACTCTGTTTGTTGCCTTTTCGAATCGAAACTTATTAATTATTATTATTAACTATTTTGAGAAATGTATTGAATGGGCTTAGTTTTAAAAGAATTGCAGTTTAAAGCAGCAAACTTTAATTAAAGAATGACTTAAGAAAAACGTTTGAATAGCTTATTTATCTACAAATATACATACATACATACAAAAAAAAAAAAAAAAAAAAAACAAACACACACACACACACACACACACACACACATACACACACATACACACACATACACACACACACACATACACACACATACACACACACACACACACACACACACACACACACACACACACACACACACACACACACACACACACACACACACACACACACATACACACACACACATACACACACACACATACACACACACACATACACACACACACATACACACACACACATACACACACACACACTCACCAAACACTTAAATATACACATATATACACACTCACCAAACACTTACATATACACACACACCACACAAGACACCAGAAAAAGCATGGCCTTACATGAGCTTAAGTACTACATTTGAGAATCGACGAGAAGGGCAGTTGACTCACTTAAAACGGGTAATTCTTAGGCTTGCTTGTGATGTCGAAAAAAATCGTAGTAGCAGATAAAATTGAAGAAAAAAGGCACTTCTGTTGTATAAAACATAATTTTTGAATAAGGAACTGAACAATATATGTTCCACATACTATATATACTATATATATATATATATATATATATATATATATATATATATATATACTATATGTTCCATATACTATATACAACTAAATAACTAATGGATTCGCGACAAAGGTCCTCAGTTAAGTACTAAAAATAACGAACTATCCGATTTAACGTACAGGGCCATGATTTTAATGGTTCGTTAATCCGGAGCTCTACTGTATTTATTCATGTATATAAAACAATGCTTTTGTTGTTTTGATTAATGCTGTTACATTCAAGCACAAAGTGATATATTTAATTGTGCTTTACTTTAGCCATCTGTACCTTGATCTTACTGAATATATTTTCTATTTAGGTAATATAGTATATATATTGAAAAAGAATAATGAAACGTGAAGAGACAAATGTGGAGTAAATTGCGTGCTACATTTGCTTATGTAAATATACATTATTTTATTGAGGTTGTTGCAGATAATTCAATTATTTTATGTACTCAAATCTGATGTGCACTTTAACGATTTGCGAGATGCACTCGTAGAAAGCTCTTGTCACTCAGCTGTTGACTCGAAAGCTGAATGTCGCATAATAAGATTTAAATATGGGTGTGTTATAACACCGCACAGTAAAATCTGAAAGGTAGGTCTTGGTTAAGATACATTTCCTCCTGGTCTAGACTTGGCCTACAGGCAGTTTTTTTTAGGCTCGGTTGATAATCGCCGACTTTAGAGAACATTTGCTATGTTTACATATAGCATATATAACAATTGGTAGTATAGGACACATTTTCACCTGTTTGTACTTAAATTACACGTTTATTTTAATCTGATAGGCAAATATATATTCACACCTATGCAATTCTTCCGCATTACTGCTTAGTATTTGGTGTGAATGGGTTGCACTTTGAATTGTGAATTGACAAATAAACAAAATATACGTTATTCATAATTTTCGACGTCAAATGCTATCAGCATTTGCGTAATTAAAAAGTTGACACAAATAAATCTGAAACAAAATGAAAATAAAAATTAAATCGAAATACTCATCTGGACAAGCCCTTCCGTTGGGGCTTTAGTTCCTCTTAATATTATGGGTGACAAGTGCATGAGCAATAGCTTTCATGATAAAGGGGTGCAAAGGTCAGCGACTTATAATGACATTAAAAACACCTGCGCTGAGTCCATCAGTGATCGACCAAAGTGCAATATGGCCAGCATTTAAACCCGTTTGGCTTAGATGGCAACAGCCTCAGCAGCAATCCGAATTTACCATTTATATGGCACAGCTCCATGATGCATGACGCCCGTTGCATCAGTCTAAAATCAATCAACCGATGAATGGCCATTAGCCAAAATGCATTGCATCAGGGCCATAAATTCCATTTTCGGAGTAATACTAAAGTAATGCGATCAAAGAGTAAACTATATATCATATCATACCTATATCAGTTTCACTTTAAGTCATCAACTTATTGAGTCAAAATTTATACACTTTTTATCTGAAATTAATTCATTCTATGAGGAGAAGTTTTTGTTCATATGATAAATTATTTATTTGATTAAAAACAAAAGTACACTCAATTCTAGTCTTGGATGTAGACAACGTTTATAAAAGTTTCAGTAAAGAACTATTGATTGTTCTTTTTCTGAGTGTAGCTGCCTGCCCATAGATGCACGTAATCCCTTTTCTACTCTAGTTTAATAGTTTCCTTATATCGTTATAGTTAATCGGAAATAATGCCAACAGCGCGGGAGCAGTTCTTTAATAGTGATGGTGGCACCGCCGGCATTGGATTGGGAATTGAGATTGTCGACAACAGCACATCCACAGCGGGACGTGGTGTCTACAATGCAACCACAGTGCCCATGACGAATGCGAGCAGCTGGCGCAATGGCCAGTCCAATACAGTAGCTAAAAGCACGTCCACTGTACCTGCCACGCCCACTGTTAGTCAGATTGTATCCACGAAGCTAGCGTCATTGGAACCTGTACCCGAGAACGAGATCGATATCGAAGAGGAGTTCCAAATAGACACGGATGCCCTGTCTAATCTGCCTGCACGCGAGGCGGTGGACATAGAGTTCAAGGAGCTCTCACTGACGGTTAAATTGGGCTTCAATCGAGGTGAGTTTGGCATTTACAATCAGCTCAGCTATAGAAGGCTAATATAAGTTCAAACACGCCCCGATAAGATTATATAAAATATAATATAATTGTTTATGGCTTCCATAAGCAGCGGCTACTTTCTGAAGAATAACAATGGAACCTGTTGAAGTTTTACGTATATCCTAGATAATACGCACATGAATTACATAGGAACATGTGTCTTGAGAGCCTATTATTAACTTTGGTAACACCAAACATTTTATTATACAAGCAACTACCTGTTGTCGTTAGTTCTTCAATAGCACTTTGCTTCCTATTGATTAGATAAAGTAACCTTGCCCCTACATCGCATGACATTAGTCATTTTATTAGAAGTGGTAGAGTTCTTATGTTTATACACAATGTTTGATTAAAGCTAAAGATCTTATATGATATAATTTAAATTGAAATTTATTTAAATGTTTCTTTATAGAAAGAGTATATTTTGCTACCATATTAACTGGCTTTGCTTTATGTTTCTTCAATTTTCTGGAGTAAATCATATTTCCCATTAGTAGATACATATCTTGGTGTAAACATTCCTAGA
Organism: Hirtodrosophila trivittata; assembly: GCA_035045065.1. Classification (NCBI taxonomy): domain Eukaryota; kingdom Metazoa; phylum Arthropoda; class Insecta; order Diptera; family Drosophilidae; genus Hirtodrosophila; species Hirtodrosophila trivittata. The sequence continues at coordinate 6,784,403 of JAWNNK010000022.1, forward strand.
ACTGAGATATTCCCTTTTAAATTCAAGCTTTGCACTTTTTACTTCTGCTCGTAAAGAGTGTCTCGCTGTCGGTGTTACATTTATTTTCTGCTAACGGCTTTTATTTTTAAATTTTTGGCGATACGCTAGGCAAACCACGTTCTCTATATCAAAGTTCAAGAAATTACCTAAACTTTTATATCGACGGTAATTTGTCGCTTGGCAAATTGGTTGAAAGATTGTTATGATGTCAATTGTAGTTAAACTTTTTGGGCATTTATGGGAGTAGGCCTTGAAAATATTTCGGTTACTCTCACATGAACATTAAACGAAAAGTGAATCCCCTATTTAAGATGAATGAAAGCATTTATAATTTCATAATTTACATTTTCATTTCATAAAAATAATTGTTTAACCTCAAGCTTTAAGCACCATAAAAGTTTAGTATACTTTATACTTCAGGAATTATTTAAATGATTCATTGCTTACATTCCATATGTATGGGAACCTGGATATAGTTTCTACTTTAAGCCGACTTTATTTAAATGTATAAATAGAAAAAGATTCTGATTCAACAGTTCAAAGCAGGTCAGCGTGACTAAATCTTGTCTATAAGATTAGAGTCTAATTATTTGTCTAATAACTCAATTAAATTGTAAATAGCAACAAATATTTAATGAGCGTATTTATCACTGAAAGATGTCAATCTCGCCACTATAGAAACATTAATATATATCGAGGGTAGTTATATTAATAGCCGACATCTGACAATATAGCATCTCATGATTATTTAAGAATATATTTGAAATTTATTTAAACAGGTGAAAAGGAGATCTTGCATAATGTCTGTGGAAAATTCCCGGGCAGTCAACTGATTGCGATCATGGGTCCATCTGGAGCAGGTAAATCCACTTTGCTGGATGCTTTATCTGGTTTCAAGACCACAGGCGTAGATGGTTCTATACTGCTTAATGGACGACGACGCGATTTGCGTAAGTAATTTATCAAATTGAATCTAAGGGAATACCCATAATATATCCTAATTTTACCCCAAACAGCCTCGTTCCGTCGCATGTCCTGCTACATCACACAGGATGATCGTTTGCAGCCTTTACTGACTGTCAGTGAGAATATGCACATAGCAGCCGATCTAAAGCTGGGCGAGAATATCAGCTATGAGGAAAAAGAGAGCAGAGTAAGTAAATCGGGAGGAGCCCTAATCGATCGAATATAATAATCCATGTTATTTTGTTATATCCTCTACTTAGATTGAAGATATTCTGTTGCTGTTGGGTCTTTATGAGCACGATCAGACGCTGACAATGCGTCTGTCTGGTGGTCAGAAAAAGAGGCTATCCATTGCCATGGAATTGATAAATAATCCAACTGTGATGTTTCTGGACGAGCCCACAACGTATGTACCTAAGCCTTTTTAAGGATTCTTAAGTCCAGTCTAATATCAATTTCAATTATCTTTTCTTTTAGTGGCTTGGACAGCAGTTCCTGCACCAAAGTCCTGGAGTTGCTCAAGCGACTGACAACCCAAGGACGCACCATCATTTGCACCATACATCAGCCCACTGCCAAGCTGTTCCAGATATTCGATCAGGTCTATGTGCTCTCGGCGGGAAATTGCGTCTACCAAGGCGGCACTCAGAAGCTGGTTCCATTCCTGAATTCAGTGGAACTCCCGTGTCCCATGTACCACAACCCAGCAGATTATAGTGAGTAGCAAATAAATCAATCCTATCGCAATATACTGATTATATTATTTTAGTCATTGAGTTGGCTTGTGGCGAGTACGGCTTTGACAAGATCGATACGCTTAAGAGTGCCACGGAGAACGGCAGCTGTCTAACCTGGTTCAACAATCCAAGTGCTGTGCTGCGATCTGAAACGCTCATGCGAAAGTATCCCATACCCAGACGCACAAAGAACGTGTCTCTGGAAAACACCAGCTTTACCAATCAGTGCTCCGTGCTGCTCCGACGGGGCATGATCAAAGCAAAGCGAGATACGACAATGACGCATCTTCGCATCATTGTTAACATTGCTGTGGCCGTACTCTATGGTGCTATGTACGATCGAGCGGGTCGAGAGGGGTCACGAGTCTTGGACAACTATAATCTATTATTTGCTATCCTAATGCATCATTCGATGACAACCATGATGTTGACGGTTCTAACATGTAAGTATCTCTTGGGCAGGATTCGATGTGGAGTTGGGTATAGGTACTGCCAGGTCCACCTCAGACGAATCGTTCCATAAACCAAACCTATAGATTTGTTTTTCTGAAAGCTATATCACTAATCCTTACTTTTATTCTAGTCCCAATTGAGATGACGATTTTGATAAAGGAACACTTCAATCGCTGGTACTCTCTGAAAGCTTTCTACTTTGCCATGACGTTAATTGACTTACCCATAACGGTGAGTTGTATACTTGATTTCACGAAGAAATAATATAATCTATTATATTATTTTGCGTTGCAGTTAATCAGCAGTTTTGTGTTCACCGTGATTATATATCTTTGGAGTTATCAGCCCATGGAATGGGTTCGCTTCTGGATGTTCTTTTTCATAAGTTTGCTGATTGTTTTTGTGGGTCAAAGCTTTGGTCTCATTATTGGTGCTTGGTTTGATGTGGTCAACGGGACCTTCCTGGCGCCCGTGCTTACCATTCCAATGATGATGTTCGCTGGCTTTGGTGTTACGCTGAGGGATCTGCCAAGCTATCTAAAATGGGGTAGTCATATATCTCACTTACGATATGGACTAGAGGGCTTTATAGCCGCTATCTATGGCCTTGATCGTGGCGTACTGCCTTGCAACGAAATGTACTGCCACTACAGGTAATGTCTTGCATTCCAGAGTGATTGTTGAAGGTTTATTTAAACTACTTGGTGTTACAGATATCCAAAGAAATTTCTGGAGGAGATTACCATGACTGGCGATCAATTCTGGAAAGATATCATTGCGCTGTGCGTAATGACCTTCCTTTTCAGACTGGGTGCCTACATTGTGCTTAAGGCCAAAATCAAGTCGGTCAGATGAGCGTTAACTTTCACAAGATCATGCTTGCTGCTCCTGTATTATGTATAAATTGTTGAACATTACGTTTAGTGTTATTTTTACTACATTAATTACAATAAAAAACTTGTTAATTAAAGCTATATATCACACGTTTAATTGACCAATCCTTGCACGGCCACCGTTTCCTCGTTCTTTGTGGCTGTTGGCTGCTCCAAGAGCTGATGCAGTGCTTGTGCATTGGATGCCATGGCGCCAGAATGCAGCTAAAATTGTTTGAATAAGTTAATAAATTGGAAAAACTTTAGTTTAAACTTCTCTACTCACCAGTACCACGCGGCGTCCCAAGGATTCCAACAGACGATGTTTCAATCGCATTAAGGAGGTTGGCTTTTGACTAAAGTGTAGTGTTTGTTGCGGTGTCAGTAGCTCCACGTAATAAACGCAAGCTTGCTCACCAAGGGTTTGGACTCGCATGCTTGGTAAATTAATGCCAGCAATAGGACACACCAGATCTATACCTTCCACTTCAGGATCTATACCCAGCTGATTAGCATAGGCTGTCAGATCCTCGCGCTGCTTTAGCAAATAGGCGGGTGCTCGCGTAAACTCTTTAAAGGCTTGTTCCTTCTTCATATCTGTCCACTTGGGCTGCTCAATGGCCACAGCAGCACGAAGAACAGTTAATCGGCTATCTACTTTAGGTTGTACGCGCTGTCGCTGATTTTGTGCAGCTTTAAGTTCCTCTGCTGCATCGTATAGCTGCTTGGAGTGCTGACCCATAATACAGAGTGAGAGACATGTGTCTACCAATTGGTCAGCAAAGCGGTCATAGTCGCCTTGGTCCAATTTTCGCAGTGCACATAGCTCCAATTGCTTTAGCTGTGCGGTACTTAAGTTACAATTTAGCTGAGCACAGCTCCAAAGGAATGTGGCCAAGTCCTTGGCTCGAAGTTCGTGGGGTTTGATCTGCATTAAACGTTCAGTTAGCACCTGCAAGCATTCCGCATCATCCCATTGCATTTCAGCAAAATACGCAAAAATATGCGCCACAGCACGTGGTTCCAGTAGCGACAGCTGTGCAGGCTGCATGCACATCTTTTTCAGGTACTGACAAATGGGTTCGCTCTGCACACGCTGGAGACGCAGCGCCTTGACACAAGAGACAATCAGCGCATCCACTGAGTTTTCTGTTGCCAGGTTCAGGTTCAAAATAGTATCTACCAGCGCTTTCTCATAAGCCTCACGCACGTCACCTGTGATTAACGTGGATGTCTTGTAGGCAGCATTACTAACCAGGGCCAAATCCAGCGGACTGAGGCTGGGTAAATGTTCGCCAAGCTGTTCGGTAAGCAAGGTTTCCAGATGGTTTTGCTTTTGCTGCTTCTGAAGGCCCATGTAGAAACAGATTTGCAGGAAACGTTCCTTGCTACAGTTGGGCTCCTCTGCCAGTCGACGCATGGCCGCATGATAAAAATCCGTGCGTTTTAGCCAGTTGGGAATGAGAAACAGAAATGCATACAGTGTCTCCAGCATAGTTATTGTGTCCATCTGATGTAACTGGGCCGTTGCATGCGCATCAAGCGTATTCAGAGCCATAGCATACATGGGAGCAGCAGCATTGGGCCGATAGGTAAAGGTGTGTATTATCAGTGCCGGCAGTTGCGTTGCTGCCGTCTTCTGTACGGATCTCCGGAAATAACCTTCATCCGTTATTGGAAAATAGTCAGAGTAACGTATCTCCGTTGGCGCCAGCACGTGCTCCTTACACTTGTAGCGCTCTACAGCTATGTGCTTGGCAAAACGGCTGAGCAGCGTACCGGTCTCATCCGACGATTCACGTACTACATCCCTCAGTGTGAATGAAGCATAACAACGTGCCTTTGCATTGGTATTGCTTGTGATGGAAGCGCACGCCAGGCGGCGCAGAAGAGCGTACATGTCTTTCAGTGCTTTTTTTAACTTTATATAATGTACCAATTTATACAACGTGCGCGCCTCGACTCATGTAAGTTTGCCTGCCAGTGCTGTTCGTTACAAAAATATTTACTCGATACTCGATACTGTTTCTATGGTATTTTAACGGTATAATTTAGTATGGTGATTACGGACACTGCGGGCATTGCTAATGATTCTATAACATTTTTTATATTAATTAATATAATAAAATATAATTTTAGGTATTTAAAAAATATAATGGAAATAAGTTGTTAAAAAAAGTACTTATGAATGTGTTACAGCCGAATTAATTTTTTTACACTTTCCAACACTGTTCAAATTACAAATTAGTTGGTAAGATGGGCAGACGAGCAGCAGGATTTGTACTTTTTCGGCGCCTATGTGGTCAAATCGAATATCTGCTGTTAAAAGCTTCATATGGTGATTTTCATTGGAGCTCGCCTAAGGGTCATGTAGATCCTGGAGAGGACGACTACACCACTGCGCTTCGAGAAACAAAGGAAGAAGCCGGGCAAGTTCTAACTATGTTAACAAGTGGCATATTATTAACTAATAATGAGGCAATAATTTACAGATATGATGAAAAGGATTTGATTATTTACCGTGATACGCCTTTAACTTTGAACTATCAGGTCAAAGGAAAACCTAAGATTGTTATCTATTGGCTAGCCGAGCTTAGGAACCCAAACCAAGCGCCTATTTTATCCGAAGAGCACACAGATCTTCAATGGCTGGCCAAGGACGCAGCAAAGGAGTGTGTCGGATTTAAGGATAACCAAATGATGATTGATAAGTTTCATGAAATGATACTAGAAATGGATAAGAACAAAACTGGCTGCGGATGTCCATAAAAATACCAAAAAATCAGTGCTGGATATGGCTTCAACGAAACACGTTATGTTAACGCTGTACAACACTATTTTTAAGGCATCTAGATTGATTTTGTTGTGAAAACTGAGCAAAGCATACAATAAATTTTGTGAAAAAGGTTCAATTCTATCAAGTGAAGCGACTATATAATTGTAATGGGTTCTCGTTCACGCACTCCTTCGATAAAGATTCGACATCACAAGAGCAAGCATAAAAAACGTAGCAAAAGTAAGTCACACATCCGAGACAGGGATCGAGACCATGAACACGAACGCATTAGCTGCACACGCAGCAGTCGCGCAGACAGAGACAAATCAGCAGAAATTAGTCGGCGAGACCGCGATAGGCATCGTAGCGACAGGCATACACACATCCACACACATACAAGTCGAGATTATCATCGCCACTCGCACTCAAAATCAAGGAAGCGCTCAAGCTCATCGAGCAGTGACAGCCAGTACTCGGACCATGAATCGCTGCGAAGTCGACACAAGCGCAGCCGCTTTAAGAAGCTCGATGAGGTAAGTTTTACGTGCTTCATTATTACGTGAAATTGAAAATAAACTGCAAGATACTGGGTAATATTTGCTGCGTACTAATTTAAATTGTGTTGTAGATAAATTTACTGCAGGTTGAACGACTGGCCGAAATGGAACGGCAGCGTCGCCAAAAAGAAGCAGAACAGAAAATAATTGAGGAACAGGCTGCCAAACGCATAGAAATGCTTGTTAAGAAACGAGTCGAAGAGGAACTCGAGAAACGACGCGATGAAATCGAACAGGAGGTTAACCGACGCGTCGAAACTGCCAAAGCTGAAATGGAACGTGACATGATGCTGGAGCTGGAGAGGCGGCGCGAGCAAATACGCGAAGAAGAACGCCGTCGCGAGGTAGGTGCTCGTATTCAGATTTCGCTGGACGACTGCTGCTACCACAATACCAATTATACCACACGCACTATAAACAGCCTTCGACATCTACCAAAACACACACACTTACAAAACCAACAGCAGTTCAAAACAGTCGTCTTGAAAAAAAAACATACCCGAAATCGTGTAGCGACGTTTCCAACTTTCTCAATTACAGAATTACATGGCTTAGTGTGCCTATGTGTGTGCGTGCGTAGAAACATACCTAATCTCAATTTAACCATTGAAACCCATTCAGCCATGTTTTTACTCTAAATCCTAACAGCGTGAAACTCTTTTCCCACCGACCTTCTTTCGTTTTGATAAACAATGTCAGCAATCTTGTTTTGCATAGAAAATTAACACAATAAAAAAATGAACCGACTACTACTGAGGATTGTTAGAAGTGATGAGGATATATAATATATTCCGGATGGAAACTAACCCGATAAAATACTCTAAAAGATATTGAAGCTAATAGTACGCTAGAAAATTGGCACAGAACATGTAACGCTAGGATCAAGTACATGGCTGTCTTTCGCACCGTTTTCACAATATCATGCCAACACATATAACCAATAACCGTAATTTTTCAGCTCATATTCTTAAAGCCACCCCGACACAGAGACACACCCTGACAAAGGCACACACACACACACATGCACAAACACACTAAGACTTTGGTCACGTCGCTGCATATTTCGCCTCTATCTTCTTGCCAAATAATTTTGTAATTATTATTTATTTTTTCTACCACAAAAAAAAAACCAAAGCGAAAAATGTGTTGCAGTTTTGACGCCACAAAAGCGCCTAAGTCTATTTTGCATTACTTTTAGCTTCATCTTATGTTTGTTTAATATAATTTTGATTGGTTTCTGTAACTCGTTGTTGTTGTTGTTACATAAATAACGCGCGAACTAATGCTTCTATCGAATGTGTGTGAGAGTGTGCGAAGAGGGAACACAAGTAACACAAACAAGCAGAATGTATACTCATACTCACCACATACACACACACACACGCGTACATTTGTACATATGGTATATGGTAAAAGGTATATGTAGCCCCGCTCCCCATCCAAACCTAAACCGGAGACACAATGCGCGAGCCCCAACTTTGAGGAGAATTTGGCCACATGGAGATGAGCAACTGCTTTCTAGGAGAACAAACAAGATGTACCACACAGATATACCTACAAGCAAATCTAATACTACTACCCATTTACCTATGTACAATCGAGAGTCTCTAGTCCTAAAAGTTAGTAACGTTAGCTAGTACAGTTGGTCTAGTGTTTGGGGCGGGCTTAGCTTAGTTCCAACTGTACGCAGGAGCATGCCAAAAGCATCAGAAAGTCCCTTAAAGCGGCCTAACAATCAAAACGGGTGAGTGAGTGATCCTTAAGCAAATGAAACGGTGTGCAACACATACACACACACACACACGAACACATACCTCCAATGGATAAAGAACAAAAAGTGTGTAAAGAAGTGTGCAACTATGATTAAACTCTAAGGAAAGAAAGCAACCAAAACCAAAATCAAAACCAAAACAAAACAACTTAAACCTTAAGACTTTAAGAAAACGCTCTCTCTCTAGGAACATTCGTCATAGGAACATCAAAGCCGATCAGTCTTAAGATTGTTATCTAACTCATAAGCCGGATTACCATTTGTCGATGGGTATGACTGTACTTGTTGTTGTTGTCGTGCCTACTTAATTTGTTTATCAATGTTTGTTTTTTACCAAACATCATTTATCGTTTACCAAAAAAAACGCTTTTTAATTTTGTTTTTCAAATACAATCAATCACAATATGTAATGTAAACATTTTGATTAAACAACTATGTAGCTGAATACCATAAATCAAAATGAAATTCGCAGCAAAACCAAAAATTAACAAAATGATTTAGCCATTAAACTGGAAAATGAACTATTTCAAATAGTAAGTAGCAAAAAAAAAAAAAAAAAAAAAAAATTAAATTAAAAAAAAAACCAAATAAGATGACAAAATTTAAATAAAATCAAAAAACCAAAACAAAAAAGTTCTAGTTCTTGTTAATGTTGTGTGCTCTTATTGTTAATTATATAAAAATGGAAAAAAATATACCAACTATCATTTAAAACATATTTTTATTAGACACTACTAAATGTTTTTTACTTTCTACCTAAATTTCTATGTAACTTATTGTTAAACATGTTATTAGATATTAACTGCCTATCAGCAGCCCACCATAAGAGAAACAATAGCGAAACTTGCGTCCAGAGTCGCCGCACAGTTTCCGTCACGGATGTTAAAGAAACTGTTTCTATCAAAACCTATAACTAGCCTTAAGCAATCGGTTGGGTTATTACCTGATTTATTAATACGAAATTTTATTTGGGTTTTATAGGAGGATGAAAAACAAAAACGCGAAGAGCTCGAAGAAATTTTGGCCGAAAATAATCGCAAAATCGAAGATGCGCAAAGAAAATTGGTAAGTTACATCACCTTAAGAACATCGTGTTTATAAGCTATCATTAACACAATATTTATTTTCATAGGCCGAAGAACGATTAGCTATCATTGAGGAACAACGACTGATGGATGAGGAGCGTCAGCGTATGCGCAAAGAGCAGGAGAAGCGTGTCAAGGAGGAACAAAAGGTCATATTGGGCAAAAATAATTCAAGACCAAAGTTGTCGTTTTCCCTGAAGCCGGGCGCGTTATGAGGCAACACAGCGATTCGCGTGTTGCACTTGTCTTTCTTGTTAACAGCTTTTGCTTTTATTTTGTTTACCTCAATTTGCCGCTTTGCTTGCGCTTAAAACCATCTAAACGATTTTCATTGTTATAATAATATACCATTTTCTTTGTTTTTGAAAGACGTTTTATAGTTTTGAATGCAAGCAAAGTGTTATTAGGATGACCTATGTTTCTTCAAACATAATCACTTAAACATATAGACGAACATAAATCAAATAGTTTTCTTAAATCAAAATTGCCAATTTTTGGGATAATACTATATATACAGCTCTTTACAGTACAATAATGCTAGCAATTTACTTAAATTTTTATACTTGAATGCATACTATACATATGTATGTGGGTGAATTGATTGCGTGTAGTAATCAATTTGCAAAGAATCAAAAATCTGAACCCAGAAATTCATATGTAATCCCAAAATTTTTGATACTGCTATAAACAACCAAAAAAATAATAAAGCGTTTCAAATTCATATACAAACTATGTGTTTAAGGCTTTTATTTATAAATTTGTTGGGTAAAATAGTTCCAGGGAGTCAAAAGGAAACCATCTAACTTACCATATATCCATATTATCTTTGGTAGATGTGGAGGATGATCTAGCTAAGCACTTAAAGCTTGTTAATATATTTGATTCCCCAATTATCCCAGTTCCCACATAAAATATAAAAGACAATTATTAATACTTTTATAAATATACTCTTGTTTATCGTAGCCTTGAAAAATTTCAATTTTATGCAATATTTTGATATATTTTATGTTCTTGATAACATTTAATAAGATTTGATCGTTATGTTTATAATTTTCCAGCTTGCATATTTTGGTTATGCTGTGATATAGGTAGTATATAGGCATATGTACTATATACATAAATAACTTCAGTTACAAATTTATTTTGTTTTCTTAATGGCGTTTGCAAATATATATATATATATATAATTATGTATTTTTTTTATTTATTTGTATTTATATTACCAATATATATTACGGCCTTTTGCGAAAAAATTAAATTTCCATCATCAAACATCAGCCAACAATTTCACAATATTCAGTTTCAAGTCTTTCAATTTGTAAAGTTTTCTGCTAGTATTCAAAATATTTGCCATTCTCGATCGTTTTCGCTAGCAGCTAAAGAAAGCAGAAAGTTTTATAGCTTATATAATTGCACTTGAGAGTTTACTTTAACTATAGGTATATAAGATTGGATGTATGTAGAGAGTAAGAAATCGAAGGACAAAAAATAAATACTTTTGCCCACAAGTGGATGTGTTTTTGATTTTTATTTTTTAAAATATAATATGCATAGAAAAGAACAAATTAAAAATTAAATAATAATAATAATCATAATAATAATTATAATATATGTATTCGAAAATGATATGGAACTAAAAACGATAAATTGTAAACATTTTGAAAATGACAAAAACTTCAGCTATGAAATTAAATATGTATATAAAATTGTATGAAGAAAAATAATTAAATGTTATAGTAATGTATATGATAAATTTAAAAGTTATATATATATACAGCTTCGTTCATCAACAATCTCAATCTCAATTCTTCGCTTTAATATTTACGTAGTTTACGTTGATTTCCAAATTTGTTATATCTCTGCATCTTCTTAGCCCAAACAAAGCTAAAGATGCTACAAAAATTTAATTTTATTTTTATTATTTGTTTTTATGTTTTTTTGCTGTTGTTTTCGATTTAGGTCCCACACAATTTCGCTAATTATACAAATATTACAATTTGTTTATTTTTGTTTTTGTTTTTTATTATAAAGTTGCCTTTTTGATTAGCTTGCTTACTAAAATTATATTCAATTGCAAATAGGAAATAGTTTTGTCTATAATTTGCTTTCTTTTTGTTTTTCTATTATAGCCATAGTTTAAATATATATTTATTTATGGGTGTGTATCTATGTAATTATGTGTGTAAATGTTTTCTTGTGAGTGTGTGTATGTTTGTATGTATATATTTTACTTTTACATTAAATGTGTAGAAAAATTCGTTAAATTGATTTTGCATATATGTAAAGTACATAGTTTATATCTTTAGTTTACTTTATTCGCTTCTCTTTTTTTTGTTTTGGTTTGTTTACTTTTAGCCACAAATATAAATTGTTTAATTGGCCAGTCAAATGGCTTGTCAAATTTTTGGTTTATGCAATGACTGCACAGCCATTTATTGTTTAAATATATGTTTATATATATATATTTATATATTTTTACTACGATTTGCGCATTGCAGTTCTGCGTTTGTTTGTATTAAATTATGATTTTCTGTTTTGTTCTTCTTTTGGCTGCAGTCTAATATTTAATTCGATATTTGTTTTCTTTTGGTTTCTTTTTTATACATATTAATATACATATAAGTGTAGTATTTTAGATATAAATATTTTTGTTTCTTTAAATCTTTTTACTGCAAATGCTACAAATTGTAAGCTTTAGCCCCACAAAAAATTCAACCACACAAAATTCACCAAAAAATTCAGCGCTCAACTGCTGTCAAACTGTTTCCGCGTGGTGAGTTTCAGTTTTCAAAGAAACTCACCGAACACTTACAAGTGGCTCGTAAACTGTAAGCCTCATAAACTGTTGACACCAAAACATTTACAGTTTTAGCTGCTTGGTTGATTGCTGATGTTAATGTTGTTCTTGTTGTTTTTGTTGTTGTTTTACCTTTGTTCCGTGTGGTCTGGCGCATCCGACGCTAGGTAAGCATCTTAATAAACAGAAGCGCCAACAGTATATTGACAAACAGCACTAGAAGCATCAGCTGTTGACGCACAAACCAATCCTGGCAAGAAATTCAATATACATTAGTTAAGTTCCCCACTTGGGTTTGGTATAGGGCTTGCTTTACTAACCTTTACTTGCGGACTAACCAAATACAGCAAGGGATTCGCCTTGAGGCGCTCGTTGACTTCGATTTGACGGCGAACGGCCTCACGACGGGCCGAGCCTAAGGCAGATACTTCTTCGCGACTCATCGCTTCCGTGGCACGCGGCAGTTCCTGAAAGTCCGGCATGGACTTCTTTCGCTGCAGTGTCACATTGATGGGCACCGTCTGCAAGAGAGAGATATGGGAAAAGAGATTTGTCTATTAGTCATGTTATACTTCTTTCGAATGGCCTTGCAACACCACCTCAACGGGCGGCTCAACAATCCAGCTCTCGCTGGCCCGACGCGCCAATAGAGCCGGTGAGAACATCAGCTCCTCCTCATCTTCCTCTGGATACCAATCCATGTTGTTGCGTTGACAATTTTACACTTTTACAGCGAGTACAAACAACTTGCATAAGTTCTGTCAGTCTAGTGGCGCCACCTCCAACTTGTAAACGAGTTGTACATGACGCCTGAACTTTTACTAAACACTAATTGTTCCGACAGATCACCCGTCGTCGGTCAACAGTTGCCAGTTGCCAGCAATGCGCCAAATGGCCAAAAATAGTCCCAACGCACGGCAATGAGCCAAAACAACAAAACAAGAAAACAACAACAAAAAAATCAGCCGCACGTCTCTGCCAGCTGCGATCCTCTGCGGTTGCTGCTCTTCTTTTTAAATTTCTTATATATGAATTTAAGTATATTTATTTTGTTTAACGACACACAACATATACGAGTACGAGTATCTATTTAGCTATACATAAGTATTTATAAGTGGCAATCAACTTGGCTAAGATTCTTTCCCAGCTGCTGCCTCTGTCGCGACCAACGCGTCTTTTGCTACTACCAAAGTGGTTCTGAATATTGTCGCCAGCCAGCGACAATTGAGCAATGCGACAAATTCTTCCAATGGGCCACCACTTGTGAAGTGTTCATCGAATGGAAAGTCGTCTCCTACATACACGTCTCACGTATTCAGCGGAGAGCAGAGATCAGCAAAAGCTACACCACATGCATTCCATTCTGGGCTGGCGTGCACTCAAAATCCGCCTATAAATAGCCAGAGAATGGGCACATGTTCGGTCTGTCTCGAGAGTTGGACGAAAAATGATTCTCCCTATCTCTCAGGAGATGTACGACTATATGGCATAGGAATTAAGTTAATTGTGCGGATTAACTGTGTTATAAGATATTTGGCTATATACTCCGCAGCTACCCGGGAATTTGCTTGACTGACGCGTCCAGTTTTAAGAGTCCAATCAATGTACAGGGAAAGCAATTTACAGATATTTCGATGTGAAAGTTGGAAAAACTGAAGAGATTCGATTGATACAAGAAACTAGAGATCCCAAAATGACCATAAGATTATAAACAGTCTTATTGACTTCCACTCTGCACCATCTAATGGACCAAGAATATAGTTTATGATTCTAAAATGGATAAATGTGTCTGCTGGCAATGCCAGGGCAACAGCTGGGCAATCCTCGTGGAATTCCGTCCCTACCCCTTAAGCATCCCTTAATATGTTTATGTATGGCACTTACCTTCATTTTCTTGCCACCACCACCGCCTCCGCCGCCTCCTTTGCCGCCCATGGGCACGCCCACTGGGGTTGCGGGCTTGGCAGGCAAATACAAGCTCTCCGTGCGTTTGGGTTGCAAGGGCGAGGGAATGATATCCTGACCGAGCGTACGCTGACGTAGCAGCACATCCTCGAAGGGCTGATTGGGCGACGAGAAGAGCGGCTCCATGGTATTACTTTGGCTAGGCGCACGCCCACCGCCCGACCCTAAGCTGGGTGTGCCAGCGCGCGATAAACGCCCACCGGTGCCAGAGGGCAGCGATCCGTTGCCGGTCATTGTCGATGTGGCAGTCGTTGCAGATGCGGTTGGCGCTGGCGTTGTTCCGCGAAATACTGAGCCGGCGCGTGGACGTCCATCGGGTGTGCTGGTGCCGCCACCATTGGTCACCGTATCGGCGAGCCCGGAGCGATCCAGCGAAGCCTGACGGGAGCCGGCAAAGGCGCCGCTCATGCGGCTGGCAGCGCGTGCGTATCGATCAATGGAGGAATCGCGGCTGGGCGGCCGCTTGTAGTGGTCAAAGTGATCGATGGATGATTGCTGGCCAATCTGGCCCATCATGGGTGGCCGCTGGCCGCGCTGCTGTTGCTGCACAGCGGCCATGGCAGCAGCGTTGGCGGCGGCGTCCGACAACTGTTGCTGTTGTTGCTGGGAGGCGCGACGAAGCAGGCTGCTTGCATTGTGACTGGGCGATGAATGCAGTGAAGGTTGCTGCTGTAGCTGTTGTTGCTGCTGTAGCTGTAGCTGTTGCTGCTGCTGCTGAAGCTGCTGCTGATGCAACTGCTGTTGTTGCTGCTGTTGCAGATGTTGTTGTTGCTGCTGTTGTAGCTGCTGCTGTTGTTGCTGCTGCATCTGCTGCTGGTAGAGTCTTTGCTGCTGTTGCTGGTGTTGTTGCTGCTGCTGCTGCTGTTGCTGCTGCTGCTGCTGTAGCTGCTGCTGCTGCGGCGACATGTTGCCGCCGGTGTTGGCCGTCAAATTCGCATTGCCGGCGCCAAACGGAGTCTGCTGATTGGGCCTACCGCCTACGCCTCCGACTCCGACTCCGCCGGGCGGCTGCTGTTGCTGGAACTGATATGCAGGATTCATTTGTGGATTGCTTTGTTGCTGCTGCTGTTGCTGCTGATGCTGCTGCTGGTGATACATTTGATTGATGGCGCTGACGACCTGTGCATGACTGGGCTGGCTATGGCTGACCATCCCGGAGAGATCCGTCTGCGGCAAGACGGGCAGCTGCTGCGAGTACATGGACGAGGGAACGGGGCACTCCGACTCCTGTTGCTGCTGCGACATGCGGCGCTGCTGTTGCTGCGTGTTAAGGTATTGCAGCTGTCGCTGCGCCTGCGTGGCATATGCATCCGAGCCGGAGCCACCGCCGCTGCTGCTCGCCGGCGAAAACTGTTGCTGCATCGAAGCCGTGGGCTTGGCATTGGCCATGCCCATACTCGAATCCACGTTGGATGGCCCGGTGCCACCTCGAAAACGTTCCCGCTCGCGAAATCGTAATTTCTCGAAACGCTCCAGCACCGAGGGCTTAAAGTCCG
This sequence comes from Hirtodrosophila trivittata, assembly GCA_035045065.1. NCBI lineage: Eukaryota > Metazoa > Arthropoda > Insecta > Diptera > Drosophilidae > Hirtodrosophila > Hirtodrosophila trivittata. The sequence goes on from JAWNNK010000022.1 coordinate 6,799,899, forward strand.
GCGCGAACTCGCGGGCCATACGCACAGCGTTCTCGCAATCGATGCGAGCCTGCTCGGCGGACATGTCCGCGTTCTGGGCCTTGGCGGAGGCAGTGGCCATGCGCGAGATGGCCATATCCGAGCGCTGCATGGCCATTTTGAGGGCGCGCTGCGCGGAATTGACGGCGGCCGTAATTCGGTCACGGAATTTACGCGAACGCGCCAGGAACAAATGCTTCTTTTTCTGACTGGTGATCAATATGTTGTTCTTGTATTTGCCCTCCTCGACGGTGCCATCCCGGAACGTGGTCACACCATAGCCGTGCTTGCGATTGTTATACCACTCGCCCTCATATCTGCAAAGGGATTAGAGATTACACAAAGGAACATAAGGATTTAGAACTGTGTTCTATACTCACTTAAGGCCATCGCTGCGTTCGGCAACACCGTGGCCACAGCGCTTATCCTTCTTCCATTCACCCATATAGGTTTCCACCACCGTGGGATCCAGTTGCTCATCCTCCATGGTAAAGCTGGCATTGGACTCTGTGTGCGCAGATCTGGAAATAAAATATTTTATAAAGCATTTGTTGCTTCAAAGAGTAAGCCTTAAGTTTCTACTTACTTTGTTGTCAAGTTGGACTGCTCGGAGCCGGTGCTAATCCATGAAGCCGATGACATCGTAGACCTTATGCTGCCCGATGCAATAGTGCCGCGCTTCTCCAGATCCCCAGTGCTGCGCTGTTTGCGCATTTTCAGACCCTGCAGGATTTCAAGGGAAAAACGTTGCAATTACTTGGAAAAGTATATTTAGAATTTATGTAGTTACCATCAGAAATCCCTTCTTAGTCTTTTCCGTAAGGCTGTTGCGCCGCACAGGCAGCTTATCCGACTTGGCGGTTAGCACAAAGCCACCCCGTATCTCCTCCGTCTTCTCAGCCGCTTTCGCTGCACTCCCATTTTCCCCACTACGCAGGGAGCTTAACGAGGCATGCAGATTCTTGCGACGATGATGCGAGGCGAGGCCAAAGGGCGCCGAGGTGCGTATGCCATAGCCGTGCCGCTTGCCCTCCTGCCACTGGCCCTGGTACTTGCCTGCAACAAAATAACAGTAAGAAATCCGAACTTTAGATCCCATCCAATTAAAATGCAAACGATAAATGCAGCCGCATTGTGCGACCCCATTGGAATAATTTCTACCCTTCCTGACTGCATCTACTTAGCATGGAATACATTCATTAGCCGGAAACCTATTAATGGCTCAACGTGTCTAGTCTATGTCCTGCCCTAGCGCGGGGCCTATTTCTGGTATGTCCAAACAGGTTGGGTTATTTAATTAGTAAATGCTACCAAGGCTAAGGCTAATGACAATTTATAGCTAGTGCTGGCCCAAATAGATGGCTAGCATTTAGGTAATACCACTGGCTTAAATGTTATTGCAAAGAACGTTAAAAGATCTGGATGAAAACCCAATAAGCAACTGAATATGTCGAAGGAATTCCAATGTTAACAAATAGTTTGTTCAACTTGAGTTTGCCCACTGGCAAATTGGAATCACTTGAAGAACAGAAGGGTAGTTCAGACTTTGCACCCTTTAATAGTATACAATATATATATATATATGAAAATTTGTTATAGGAACTATCAGCTATCAAGTGGAAATCAGCTGTAATCCGCATATATTATACTCAAATTCCCTCAACATATTTTTCTATATGAATCGTGCATAATTCATGTTCGACGATTTTATGTGTATGACAAATTGTAGAAGCTGATGAACCACATTCGTGAATAATAACCCAAATACAATGAGTGCATTCACATTCATTCGCAAAACAATAAAATCTGAGATAAATATATATACTTATATTTAAATATATATCTGCATGTGCCTCGTATCTGCACATGCCCATTTATTATAGCTGCATTACACACCCACAGCGATGGGAATAGGAATCTATAGGATACTATATGGATGCGAGTATAGTTGTAGAGCCATATGCTAGGCAATCTAACCGAATTTCCCCAGAAAAAAACCCACTCATTTTGCAAATATGTTTCAATAGAGGAAAACGTAAAAGAACTAAGGAAAATATCATTGAACCGCGCCGCGAAATGAAAATATGACGTCAGATTTTGGTCACTCGGTGCGGCTTCTGTGAATGTATTCGTAGAACTGTCTATGTGTGTGAGTGAGACTGTGCCCTACCGGCAACAAAAAGAACAAAAATATAATAAATAAAAGAAAACAAAATTATTACAGAAACGTCAAAAGTTAAATAGAACTACAAATTGATTTTAGCTGCTCGCAAAACGGGCCAGAAGCAAAACGAAACAACGTCAAATGATCTCATTACGTTACGTTACGTTACGTATACGCAGTGTGTTACCGCCAGCTTACCGCCATCCGCATAGGTCTCGCAACCGGAACCATCCTGATAGCCCTCGTTCCAGGTGCCCTCGTACTTGGCCGTAGACACTGTGCTCTCCCTGACGCCATAGCGGCCCTTGTGGCCATCCTTGGACCATTCGCCGCGATAGATCTGCCGTCCAATCTGCTCTACGCCCAAGCCATGTCGACGTCCATTCTGCCACTGACCCTCGTAGTGTGATCCGCTGGAAAGAATGCAAAGTTAAGGATGCTTATTGAAGGACATAGAAATCTAGACGTACCTGGGCCATATGTACGAGCCGGACACCTCAAAGCCGTAGTTCCAGGCACCCGCATAGGCGCCCTGATGCTTGGGGCCGGTGCAAACGCCATGTCCATGTGCCTTGCCCTCGTCCCAGCCACCGCAGTAGGTGCCGCCGTCCTCAAAGTCGAAGCGGCCGCCGCTCATCGGGGCACGCTTGATGCCGGCGGCAGCGGCTGCGGCAAAGGCGGCCATATCGGCGCCATTTTGTTGCTGCTGTTGCTGTTGTTGTAGCTGTTGTTGTTGCTGCTGTAGCTGTAGTTGTTGTTGCGTTAGTTGGTCAGCTTGTTGCATGCTCAATGCTTATTCTTCGTATTATACTTGTTTTCTTCTAATGTTTACTACTAACTGTTATTGTTACTGTTACTGTTACTGTTGTTGTTGTTGTTGTCGCTTTGAGCTTTTTATGTTTTCGTATGCTGCGCATTGATTTACTGCTCAATAGTTGCTGCTGCTGCTGTTGCTGTTGCTTCATTTGCATCTGGTTTTCCTTTTCTATTAGTTAAATCTAACTATTAGTTCGTTTCGCTTAGTTTCGTTTTTAGTTTGCTTCTTATCTTTATTAGTTATAGTCTAAAACTAGTTCTTGATGATTTTTTTCTTTTTTGTTTTCACTGAAACGCGAAAGTTGTAAAATTTATTTTCTCTGTTTGTAGCCTCGACCTTGACCTTGTCCTATCGATTGACTTCTTTTATTATCGTTTATCGATTAAGTATCAATCGCTGTTGCCTCAAACTTATGGTTCGCTATGCTAAAGTCGTAGGCCATCATTGGGTTTAGCTGCAAGGCTGCAAGAGAGAAAAGATTCCGATTAGTTAAAATACTTGAAAATTCGAGAATAGTTCGTTTCAAATTTAGGCTTGGGTTTTAATTTTGCATTAATTATTATAAGTTTCTATCCAATTTCAAATTAGCTAAGATAAAAGGTTAATTAAGCTCTGGCAAGAACAATTTTGAGCTTAGAGAATCGCAACATTCACACCCTAGCTGAGAGTCGAGGAACCAGGACCCCTCGAGGAGTTGCTTTAAGCTGGGCTTTACCTATTTATATATATGTATATAATTATATATTTAATTAAATTTTCAGCCTTTTCTTTTCTTTGTGCTATACTTTAACTATTCATAAGTTATCGCTCTGCGACTGTATTCGATATATAAAAAGCAAATTTTTAGACTTTCAATTGATCTTTGAAAGAAAAATATACAATTATTGTATATACTGAGCCCTAAGTAAAATTGATTTGAAGAGATATATATGTAATTGAAAATATTATACAATCAATTTTATGTTGAATATATATTTGCATTATTTGCCATAAAAGTGTTTTTCACTTTTGAAAAGTACGAGAGCATTCGTAAACATTTAACAAGAGCACATTAAAGTTTTTGCATTTTCCAAAATGATTTATAGCGCGCATTTCATTGGCTTTTATCTGATGCGATTTCTTTGGACAGCAAAACAAATTTTGTTTACGATGTAAATAAAATTGATTGAAATGAAAAATCTATAGACAAATACCTCAAATGAGAGACAGAGACAGCGATAGCGATAGCGAGAGCGAGTGAAATGATAACGATCCTGTGTTGATGATGATGATAATGATGATATGATGATGTATATTGATGTTGTAATCTACAATTGCAGAACTAATCGCACTTATGTAGATATGTATGTAGCTGTGTATGTAGATATGTGTGTTGGCTGCCTTGTTTGTTAATAACAAAAACAATTTTCATTTCAGTTTGGCTTGGCACCGGGGCAATCGAAATTTATAGACGCAACACAGCATCTTATTGCATATACAAACTGGCCAGCTATATCTACACTTTCACATATATCTATATATATGTATGTACATATGTATATATATAGATATACACACTCGCGGGCGAGCAACGTCAAAGGCAACGCGAAAAAATCTTCTCAATGGTTCGCCGTTTTATGAGTGGGAGGCGGCTGCTGTTGCAGGTTGCCTCGCTCAGCTGTTGGTCCGGTGGCAGCTACTCGTTGTAAGTGTATCTACTCGTTGGTGTGAATTGGAGGTGATCCACGAGTTAGGGTACTCGTTTGTTTATTTGCCTGCACGTATGCACGATAATAGTAATAAAATATTATGAAGATTGCATAAAAGCAAATAAATGCTATGCCCAGCACTTGCAAGGATTTCATTTTGAAGATTTGAGTTATTTTTTACTTATGTTTTTTGTGGCTTGTTTATGGTTTGGGGCCAAAGAACTACTTGTGTTTTAGTTGTAGTTGGTTTGCTGCGGTTTTTTGTGGTTTTGCCAAGTTGTTTTTTACTGCCTCGTAATTATTTATGTTTCTCTGCCATTGGCTTTTGCTTTCTTTAATATAGTATGTGTAATTCCTGTGGCAGGGGCCATGTGTTCTTCAATCATATTTGTTTTCTTGTTTTTAATTCTTTAGTTTATATTGCTTGTGTAGTAGATGAGTTAGATGAGTATTAAAAAATGCTATTGAACATACGTGAATCATAGACAATTCAGCTAATCGAAGAAAAACAAATTCTTATACTCTATTTCATTTCCTGCTCTATGGAAAAGCAATTGAAATAATTAAAGCGACTTGAGTTCGTTTAAGTTAATATAATTCAAAAATAATTCCATTTTATAGTTCTAAAAGGTGGAAAATATCTCTCGTAACGCTCGCAGAATACTAAAAACTTTCTTGACCAAATTCTCAATAAATTAAAGTTGCTCGTAAACAATTTCAAGTGCTGCGATTAACACAAAAAATGCAGCAAAAAACTTGCAACAAAGGCAGCAACACTGTCTGTAGCAAGAGAAAGAAACAACAACAATCAGATGGAGAAAACAAAATCAGGCAGGCAGGAAATGGGCGCTTAACGCGCATTGCGTATACGCCATGTGGCAGCCACTGTATTTAATGGTTCGAGCATTGCGATATCGATAGGGAGGTTAAACCAGAGTTCCAACGGAAATTGTTTATTTGGAAATTCTTCACTCCGTCGCAAACAATTTTCACTCTCATTGTGCAGCCAGCAAAGGAGAGATAGACATAGAGAGATAAAAGGAGACACAGAAAGAGATAGACAGATAGAGACAGAGCGAATGCTGTGCATTCTCCAGGCAAGCTTATGACATGGCTGAGTGGATTTTGTGTGCGTGTGCCGAGAACCCACCTGCTGGCAGAACAAACAATAAAATTGTGAGTTTACCATTTGAAATTTAGTGCGGAATGCTGCTTCAAGTGGAACTATGGAATAAAAAATATTGAAAAGCTACTTAAATCGAACAACAAAACTATTGGAGGGATTATCTTAAATTAGTTTTTATAATCGGCTCAATATGTTTTCGTATAAATGGATGGATTTTAGATCCATATATCAGCCTAAGCTATAAGCTAATTTAGAATAGTACTAAACGATTTTTCACATAAAAACTTTCTTGAAATTGATGTGGTTTTTCCTGTGAATTAATTATTTATTTATTGATTACTATTTTTAATCCCACAGGCAGTCTCATTAGAACCCATTGACTGTATATGAGTCTATTCGAATTGCTGCAATTCATACTCGTAAAAATTACCGCAAACAATTCGTCCACTTTTTTTCTTCTATTCTTCTCGGTTTCTTGGTTTATTGTTCTCTTGTGGTTGCCGACCAACGAAATGAAATAAAATTCAAATTTAAATTCAAATTAGAATTCTTCTAAAGCTTTTGTTATTAATAGCTAAATACACACACCGAGCGCAGAGCCAGAAAAGAACAGAGAGGCGTTAACCAGACCAGAGATGAGGTGCGGCACCAGGCACGAGGAACGAGGCACGAGAGGAATGCTGCCAGTTGCCTGTGCCACGATTGCTGTCTCTGGCTGCCAATGTTATTTTGTTTAAACATTAATGATGATGATGAAAACACACGCATCGGCTCCTGCTACTACAGTGCATGTAATTGTATTCGCATAGGTATCTGAGTGTGCGAGTACTCGCACTTGGCCAACGTTTCTTCATCTTCATTTTCTTTTCTGCTTTGAACTAATTCAATTATGCTGAAGAAATTTTCGGGATTGCAAAGTCAAAACCGTAGCATAAACAGCAACAGGCTGTAGCCAAAAGCCAAAAGCGAAAAGCCATTTTCTTTTCTCTCGTTATTTACTTCGATTTGGGAAACATAAATTAGGGTAGCTGCCACTGTCTGCTACATGAAGAAAATAAATTAAATTTCTGCAGCAGCTAAACTGCTTTTAATTTATATCAAATTATGAATTTTTCTTAGCTTTTGCCCAAACATTTGTAACAAACTGCGCTAAGAAATTCTCAAGAAAGGCAAACAATTTATGCTTTTCGGTTTTAATGGTATACTTAGTATAGAGGTTTCAGTATAACGGAATGATATATAGTGCTTGTAATTTTATTTTAAGGATTTATCTTAAGAAACAGAAACATTAAGAGATTAGCAGTTAATCATTTTCGTTTGAAAAGTAATTGAAGAACATGCCGCAGATTTAAAATTTGAAACTGAAAAGACATATAAAAAGTTACTGCCTGTATGGAAATCGAGATGCTATATGTCCTGAACTCAGTAATAGTGTATAAAGGGTATCTAAGTTGTGTCATTGCTTTTGGAAAAGGTAAGCAAAAGCAGTTTGGAGCTTAACTCTGTATTTTTTTGCATAAAATCAATTGTCAAGTCGATATGGACCTCTGTATTTTTGTCTCTATGAAAGCATTCGTTTCAGATGCTATGGGTTTAAGAGCTAAAGTAATGTTATATGCCTGTAGGTGCCGAATAACTATACTCTATCTGAAACATATAATACAATTATCAAGCTATAGTTTTGGTTCACAGGTAGGCTCCCAATATATTGGAAAAATTGATTGAAATAGAATAATACAACGCAGGAATTGCTGGTAGGACTATAAGAGCTCTATGATAGGGTATTAGGGATATTACTTTGCCCATCATCCGATACAACTAACACTCCTCCTTCCCTTTGATCTGAACATTAGCTCCTAATATGTATGCATTTGATAAAAGTCTTTAGGAAATTCCATAGATTCGTCTCTAGGAATGTTTGTTTGTTGGCACTTCATCCCAGTCAGATGTCTGCCCAGGCATCAGATCAACATTATCAGAGCACTCTCTTCATCTCTCGCTCTCTCTCTCTATGTGTGTCTCTCTCTCTCTCGCTGTGTGTGTCGAGCTGGGCTGATAAAAGCATTTACGTATGCGCATTTATTTATAAACAAGCAGCCGCCGCATGTATCATTGTTATTTTAAAAATTGCTCGCTGCCAACTAGCAAAGGAAAATAAATAAAATTCGCTTTGGCGAAACAAAAAAAGAAATGAAGAAGAAAGAGAAAATAGAAGAGTAAAAAGAAAGAATACTCGTAATATTGTTGAACTGTATTTTAGGTGCTTTGGCAGACTCTATACAACATTTTTTTTTTTAAATTTATTTATTTTTTTTTTTTGCAAGCAGAAAGTGTCTCTGTCTGTGGTTCTGGTTCTGATTCTGTTGCTGTTTCTGTCTCGGCCAAGACAAAAATTAAATAATAGTCCACGGACTGACGTCGATGTCGACGTGGATGGGTGTTCGACTGACAGTCGTCAGTGTCGCCAATTTGTGAGTGCGTTTTTGCATTTTGTTTGTTTTGTGTGTGCGTGTGTGTGTGTGTGTGGATTGCTTTTAGTTGTGTTGCAATTACTTTTTGTTTTAGGTAGAGGCGACTGCATTTCAATCAATCTTCAATGCACGCACACTCACTTACACACACACACACTCGCAAACATGTTTACACACAGCGTTCAGTTATTTTCTTCTTTTTTTTTGTTAGTATTTTTAGCATATTTCTTTCGTATAACGCGCACTACTTGTATATTATATGCCGTAGTATGAAGCGGGCAGGCAACAAATTCTCTAAACTGAAATTATTTATAGGTTCACATAAATTAAGTATTAACACCCCCAAACAGCTTTTTAGCAACGGTAGTTATAGCTGTCGTGGTTGTAGCCGTTAATATGCGGTTTTTATGGGGGTCCTTGACAAGTTTCTCTCTTCCTTTATGCACTTTTATGGACAAATTTACGCCCAGTGGGCTTATCGATAAGCGATAAATATCGAAAATTTAACTGAGTAACAACTCGGTTTAATGTGTTTCATATTGAAAAGTTTAACTGCTATAAAATATGAAATGAAAGCAAAGCAAGTAGGAAAAACTTCTGTTAAATAATATTTAAATATTTTCGAAATTATAATTCATAGTTTTATCTCATGATTTGGCTGATAACTTTATTATTTATGTGGATTTTAATATATATTTATTTGTGAACACTTTTTAATCACTTTTCATTTTGCGAAGGTTTTTCTCTTTCATATTTTATACAATATTTAATTATTTTAATCTTTATTTAAATTTTCCACAGAGCTGCTAATGGTCAAAGCAATAAATTATTTTGACAATTAGATTTGAAACGAATTCTTATTTAGTTTATATGAAAATTGGTTGATTCCTTTAGGCATACTTCTATATATGCTTATATATATTAGAATATATTCTATATATAGTATTGGATTATTTTTTAGTTGTTAAAATTGATTTGAAAGAATTGAATTTTATTGAACTTATTTACTGTGTGTGTGTGATTATATTGTTTTATAACTTATTTAACTCAAGGAAATTTTCCGCACATGCACACACTCATGCATGCAAATCCACATACACACACCGAGACACAGACGCACGCACATATACACACACATAGAATAACTCGGGCAAATTGTTAAAAAAATGTGAAAATTTTTGTGTTTGGCCGCACACACACGTTAAAAATAGCAAAAGGCAACGAAAGCGTTGAGAAAATGTTGAGAAAATCCCGTGCCTTGAAACGTTTTTAGTTCCAAACGGCGCTGCGCAGCGTCGCTGACAGCTGGCAACGCGTACGGCAACGAATGGAAATGACAACGGCAACAACGACAACGACAACAACGGCGACGATGACGACGACGACGATGGCGATGGCGATGATGGCGACGATAACGTTGTCGAGCTGAGCGAGAACACCGAACGGAACGCACGAACGGCGGCCAACGACTGGCGACCCGCTGGGTATACCTATGGGTATGGGTAATGGGTATGGGAAAGGCGATCGCCGATCTGTCGACGCGCAGTAATCTTTGCCTAGGCAAAACTACTTTTAAAAAACAGGGCCCACTGAGCGTATGTGTGACGCTCTATGTGCGCTGTGCGTTGCGTATACGCCCAGTAAAACTAACTTTACTCAGCGTACAGTAAGTCAACGCGACATTTACGCGACACGCGGACACGTCCAAACGCTAAACGTTCGCAAAGCGAAAAGAAAACCCCAAACGCAGCTCTCCCAATTGTGCGCGAGCATTTTTCGGGGATCCGCTGAATTCATCAGATCAGCGACAACCACAGCGACAGCGACTGGAAAGCAACACAGCCACAAAGCGACAGAGAGAATAAAAGAGAAAGAGAAACAAAACGAGATTCTCTGATTCTCTGGTTCATTCGGGATTCTTAGGAACAGCTGTTGCCAATTGTTGGCTCTGTATTTATGTGCAATATTTGGCCATAAATAAAATATGCCCACTCGAAGATAATATACAGATACTCGTATAAATATGAATGAATGGTCGGTGGCATTCACTGATCGCTCCTATACATGACTTACCCATACTTATATATGTATATATATAAATATATAATGTACATATATATAATACATATACTGAACATTATGGCGCTTTTGTTTGCCTTGCCAGGTAATTGGCTAAATGACAGGCAGGTAATGTGGGTGGCTGAGTCAGCCAATGATGGACATCAGGCTAAGGGAAAAGTTATTTTCGCTGTTGTTTAATTGGGGAGTGTTTTGTTTGTGAAATTAGAGGTGAAACAGGATAAACAGAAGCTTATAGCAATTTAATTGGCATACAACTTTAGGCAGACACCACCATAACAATGAGACAACTACGAGCTGAAATATTTATGTATTTTCATAGCTGTAAAATCCTCGTGCTTATCACCCACTTAATGATACTAATACAATCGCATTGTCACATGTGCCCCACTTTCACTTGTGGGTGTTTGGGGGTGTGTGTGTGTGTGTGTGTATGCAGCAAATGCAATTACCCCACATTAAGGAACGTCTCATAGCGTGCCATTAAAAATGTAAGCCACAAATGCCGTTAATACTTTGCCTTTCCCGTGGTAAATATTTTGAACGGACAGCTCAGTGCTCTAACTCCCTTGAGCTAAGGACCCCAACAGTTGTCGCACGCAATGGGTCGATCCGAGCATGGAAGCTCCTATGTATTTCTTGTTGTTGTTGTTCTCGTTGAGAAGCCATTAACGGAAGTATATAAGAACATACCCTGCCCTCAAGCGGGACATACACAGACTGACCACAATGCTCCTGAGTAATCAGGTTATACAATTTCGAAATTAAAAAACAAATATATACTACAATATTGGCCCTTGTTGTTGCTGGTTTGGGGGTGCCTTCGCTTATTCTTTGCCAAAGGGTATTTGTGCTCAATCATAAAGTTTGAAGCGCAACAAGGAGAATACCTAATTTTTTATTATTTAATGAGGGTGAATATTTAATTTTATTTTAAGTAATTATGCATAAATAACTACTAGGGGTGTAAAAATAATCTAACATAATTATAATCAAGTTAAATTAGATTTAAATTATAGAGAAATGTTTTTAAACAAATTATTAAGCAATCGAAATGTTAATGTAACAGTGGAGCGGAGCCAATTCTGTTAACTGTTAATAGTTAATGTTACATCACCTGCTGTCTCACTCTGCTAGCAGAGCAGATTAATAGCTGTTGCATAGTCATGTTAAGGCACCAACACTTTACATAAGCTCATTCTGCTAACTTGCTATGCTACAGCAAGTGCCTTAATCAGGCTCTGTTAAAGGTCTCTGTTAAAGTACAAGAACAATTTACAAATGGCGCACTCTGCTAATTTTCTATGCTAAGACTTATTTATAATTGATGCATAATGTAAATGAGAGATCAAAGAAGAACATTAACAGAATCTGTTAATAGAGTTGAAGAGAAGTTATAAAATTATGTATATAAATAAATAACAATATTAATACTATAATTAACATACGAGTATATATGTTTTGCTTAGATCCCTCTAATTTTTGGTTTTAAGACTATGTTTTATCCCTTTGTGCCCTATGCTAGGTATTAAAGTTTCGTTATGCTAGAACTATCTGATTTTTAGCTTATTTCATTCTCTTTGAAGTCCGCGGTTCTTTTATTGTTTTTGTATACCACACGCAATGGCTGCCACACACCAGGACAAGCAGCTGCTCAGCACAGAGTCAAAACACGCACACAACGATTGAATATGCATCAATGGACTGGACGCTCTTTTGACCCATGAATGACATGGCCTTTTATGGGACCAATTTGTTAGTTGGGTCAATGCAGATCGAGTAGTACTTGATATGTACACAGATAGGTTTATATAGACGTACATATTAAATAACAGTGAACTGTTAGGGTGGTAGTCTATTCTGGGAGCCATCACTGTCGTCTGCCTGTCAGAGACAGACAAATATTTATATGACAGGCCAAAGCGTGCATTGGCCGGAAAGCCCAGCGTAACGACTGACTACCAGAATGTACTGCCTGTTCCTGACAAACGTCGGGAAGTGTCAGCTACCTGGTATTTGTACTTGAATGAGCGCACGTTCAGTTGCAATGCATTTATAACAGCTGCTTTAAATGTGTTTAACTTAAGTATAATATTTGCGTTATAATTAAGTTTGGTAAACTGGAAATGCAATAAGCCCTGATTAAAGAAGAATTTACTGACAGCTAATTTACTTGTAACATCAGCCACAATTGGCTTTGTTCTTTGGCCTTCAGTTCTCGATGCCACGCGCGTGCAATTCAAGTACTCGAACTGCTCAATTTCAACATTTTGCTCTTGCCAAATTATGAATTTAAATGTTTTTATAATTTAATTTTGATTGCCCAGTATTCAATCATTGATATATATGTATGTATGTATGTATATCTGCTTTTCATGTCGAACACATTCCTTGCGCTATCTTCCCGATTTCTCAGACTTTTAATTTGCTTTCCTCTTCAGCAGACACAGTCAGAATGATTTCCATGAATCACACACACAAAAAAGATATTTTGACGAGCCATGAAAAATGTGAGTACAAGTATTTTTTGCCTTGCCCCAGAACAATCAGCAGTCGGCAGTTTGGCAGTCAGCCGTGCGATTAAACGTCAGGCATCTTCCATCTTGAGGTCATATTGACTGCCACACCAATCAAGACTGGGCTGGTGCCAGAGCCATGTGGGAGGTCAGTCTGTGGGCAAACTGTCCGCACAACGCTGCCCAAATGATAGATATAAGTTTCGCAATTTGATTGATGTGAAATTTATGGAAAATATGTGGCAGAGTTGAAAGGAAAGCAAATGTTCACTTATTGATTTCTGTCTGCAACATTAATGAGACAAATGGCAAATTGTTATCCCTAGCAACTTCCCTATACCTAGCAGTACTATTATAATGGATTGTTACGAAGCTAAACCAATCAAGTGTATGTAACACTCGACTGTCAATTACTATAAAATGTAGATTACAAGCTGAATTGTTTTCTACTAAATTAAGCACTTCTGAAAGCAAATAACAATGGCAGGCACTTGAAATCAGGCCAAGCTGCAAGCTTAGCGATTCCTGCAGCGATTTGCAGCTGTTGACTTATAAGGCAAGAAAGGACTCGTCGTTCTACGAAAAATCCGATATAAATAATGAAATATTTATGCATATGTACAGCGTATGTGTGTACAGTGTCTTTGCATGTGTGCGTCTCTGTGTGTGAGTAGTTTTTATTGTTGTGTCAAATACAAAAGGATTGAAAGCCAACACATAAAGCACACACACACAAAAACAGAGAGAGAGAGAGAGAGAAGGACACACATTTATGGCGTTACGGTGCCGGTGACTGCAGGCAGAGCGGCATAATAACAATAACGAGAACAACGAACATCAACTTGAAGCTGCTTTGCACACGTATAGGTGTATATGTATGCGTTTATTATGTATATTTGCTTAGTTCAGGACTATGCTGTGGACCGTTGTCCTGACCGCAGTGATTGGCGCGATAAGCACAAAAGCCGCAAGACAAAAAGCTAAGAAAAATCGACAGCAACTTGCACGTTAAGTGTTTAGGGGATAATACGTATAAATGTTCCTGTGTGTGTGTGTGTGTGTGTTGGTATTTGAGATAAGATAACAGCTACCACATAACAATAACACTTAAAACCCAATGCCAAAGTCAAGCCCAAGAACCAAGGCGACCTAGACTTGGAAATGCGTACTTACAGATACTAGATGCAAGATACAAACTTGACACTATCCCAATATCTACGATAGTGTATAGGATGTGCCATATACTGAAGAAAAACTGCTGCACGCCTGGCCATAACCTGCTGTGTGATGACACCAAAGAGACCCCACGAAGCTAAATCGAGGCCACTGGGCAATGGCAGATGCGTTTGTGCATGAACTGAAAGCCGAAATTTGTTTAAAGAGTAGCAGCAGCAGCATTTGAAATTGGGTTACTGTTGGATATTACATAAGGCACAACTAAGAAAACATGTGTGTGCGTGTGTCGTGTGTGTGGTGTGTGTGGTGTGTATGTGTGTAAGACACACACATAAATCTCAACGCATATGCAGCGTTCTGCCACGCACTAAGCAATAAGAGGCAACAAAACACCAAAGTCATGGCGGGCACATGAATCACTTCTTCCAGGAGGGGGGATTGAAGGGGAGAGGAAAGTAGAGACCACATGCAGAAGTCAAAGGCCGTTGCAAATGTAAACTTCAAGAAGACGAGAATTTATATTATACCCGTACTTGTACTTAGGGCTCAAACAAGGCACAACAAATTTACAGTTTTTTATAATGGGATTTATAAACAGGATAAAACAAATGTTGGAAACAGAAAGTCAAAGAGATGAGTTGCTATAAAAGATGCTATAATCTTATTACCCACTATAATACTATAGCTAAAAGTTCTTAGAACTCGTTTACTTTCCTTTTCTATAGAGTATTTCCTTGTTTAAGCCTGGTCTATAGACACGTTCTACCGCTTTGCGGCTAGAGTCAGTTTTCATATGCTTCTATAAAAATGCTAGGTTTATTTTTAATTAACTGTTTCATTTGTATTCTTTTAGTAACCAAAAGCCAACAAAGCAGGTCTCTCTGGTGCTTTACCCACTTTACGAGCTGCATTTTTATACCTGTTGTTTTTCTTTCTCACCCTTGTCACCTCTCACTGTGTGGGTTTTGTGTGTTTACTAAGTAATGCACCCAGCTGGTGGCCCGACCACACAAATCTTCAGTTTAAGCCCGCAAATCTTGGCCAGTGGCATAGGATCCAGTGCAACAAAGGCGAACAAACAAGCTGGCAAACAAACAGACAAACGGGGCGCACATTCAATTTAAAATTTCCTGCGCTCGAAAAAATGCAAGGACACAAGGACATTGGCGACGACGACGACGCTGGAGCTAACGCTGACGCTGACGAAATGACAAACAGGAGGCGCGCAGTGAGCGAGCTGGCAAACTGAGCAAAGAGCACACGGGATATCCGTTTCCGTTCTAACAAGTGCCACCCCAAAAACACAACACACACACAGACACACACACACACAGAGTTGCAATAAAGCGCAGTTTGCAGTAGCTTCCGGTGCACACACACAGCAATATTCCAATACTCACACACACGAATAGAGGCAGGCACAATTTAAGGAGGGCGCATGTAAAATTAAAATTGACATAAACACACCGACACAGCCGCTTCATTTGTGGGGCTTGTGTGACTGTTGCTGTTACTATGAAAATGTATATAACACTCATACGCCGTGTGGTACGAGTAACAGCAACAACAACAACTGAAGACAAATAAGTGTGCGCCGCTGAGCCTGTTGAAAGACCGCAGGTGGGGCAGTGACTGCAGCGGGTGTCGGTTCGGTGTAAGAAAACAAACTTAAAGGGCTGAGGCGTGGTCATATTCACGTACCCGTTCCCATTCCCGTACTCGTCCACGTATATACATACAAACATGACGCACTAGGTACTTCGATTCCTTTATCAGAACGCAGCTAATTTCATCAAATATTCATGAAGTGCAAATTGTATAGGGACAGGGGCGAGTTCTTTACTCCAAGTCACTGCGATTCAAATATAGCCTGCGGACTGACAGCTTATGAATCATAAATGAATGAGAAACACACAAATAGATCAAATGCGCACTTTTACTAAAGGTTAAATATAATTCAGAGGAAGCGAAAGAACGGAGAGAATTCACAACAACTGAGGGCTTAAATCTTTATTTAGCAAACTGACTGCGCTAAGCTCATCTCATTAAAAATAAGCTAAAAAGAATCTCTATTTGCAGGTGCATCTACTTTACGTTAATTAGGGATTTATTCTAGTTCATAAAGCCAGCTATAAGCTTTCTTTTCATTACTAAATTTGCAGTGCATTTAAGTTCATTTGCTAAATGTAAGTTTGAAATTTTCACTGGAAGTGCGATTACAATATTATCTTTCATTCCATATCATATTTCCATATTTCAGATTATGTATATTCTTAGAATAACTATTACTATATTTTAATGGAGCTTTAGCTACTAACGGAAAATACACTATACTATTACCTAACCGTATTATCAAATTATATAAGTTTCTATTGTATATCAAAGATTTAATTGAAGGAATTATCTATCTATTAAAATGGTAAATGTATCTATATAATGCGAACACAGAATAGCTTTTCTTTATTTAGTTCTTAAAAGGAGTTATCAAACTATTAAAATAATTACCTAGAAAGACTTTAATTTATTTAGTGAACTGTTTAAATAATCATTAACTGAACTCAAAGATAAATATATATAAAATATATACAAATAATTTAAAGACTTCTACCAAAGCAACAAAAATATATTCAGATATAGATATAAGTATAGGTATACGTATACGTATAGGTAAGATTCGTATACAGATATAGTGTAACTCCAAAAAAAACACTCACATTATCAATTGATCCAAGAGAGATTCCCAAAAGAGTTAAAAACAATAACAAATAATCAAAATAGATATGTAACACGTTTTACAGTTCATCCAATGTCAAATGCAATGCAATTGTCGCCGAGATTTAGTATTCGAATATAGGTATATATATACCCGCATATATATACACATATATGTATAATTCTCTGGGAGGTTTATATTTATATATTTTGTTCCTATTTGCTTTTCAGCTACTTGTGGATTCTTTTGTTGTATGTTTCTTCGTTTATGCTCAGTGCAAGCGGTTTACAAAATTGAAAAATTCGAAATTTCTCTTCTATTTATTTTTCATATTTCAATTGAAATTATTGTTTATAAAACGTTGTTTGCTTTGACTTGAGTTGGTGTCGAGGTGTATATGTGTGTGCTTGTGTGTGTGTATGCGTGTAGGGAGTAAGGTGTTAATTTTGTGCGTATTTTGTGTATATTTTTCTAGTTGTGTTTTTTGCTTGTAGTTTTATTTTACGCGCGCGTTCGTTTCGTTTAAGTTGTTGGTTCGTTTCACACTAAGCGAACGAAAATCATTGAAATTTTCTACTCAAGCGAAAATGTTTTTGTCTGCTGCGACGACGACGGCGACGGTGACGGCAGCTGCGACGCAGCGCAGGAAAAACCCCGAAAAAAAACAGCGCTCGTGTTTTTTTTTCCTTTGCTGCAAGGAGGCATGAGTCCAAGAGAGGGAGAGAAAGAGAGTGTATGTGCGTGTGTGTGTGGTGTGTAAGAGAGTGAGAGCTCGGCAAGCGCTAATGGCCAGCAATGAAAAGCTTTTCTTCTTCACTTTTTTGTTTGTTTGTTTGTTTTTGTTATGGCGCGCGCCGAAGTTGCCAGACTGCCTCAATACCAATGTGGCGTATGCGTAATGCCGTTTCTTTTTCTTCTGTTTTACTTTAAAAGTGAATGGAGGAGGGGCAGGAAGAGTTTTAGGAGACATTTTGCTAATGCTTAACGTTAGCGTTCTTAGTTGCGGTTATGTCTGTGGAGGGCAGGATTTCTGCTGCGGCTCTGTGCCAGGAATTTTAATAATTAAACCGAACAACTTCTGGGTGTGTGTAGGAACTTAATTACAGCTTTATAAGAGTGTGTGAGGTGGAAGTGGAAATTTAACGTACAAATAGCTTAGTATTTGCATAGTACATAAAACGTTTAGTCCTATAACTTCCTCTTCTCTTTAAATATTACAAGATGAACGTTTAAATTGAAGTAAGGATTAATTTTTAGAATTAACTAGGCAAACAAAATAGATATTTTAGCATAAATATAAATAGTTATAGTACAATATAATATAATAATATAAAAATATAATAATATAGCTTTAAAAATATAATAAAAACATAATAATTGAACTTTATATCAAAAAAAGTGAAAGCAACTGTTGAATTCAATTGTAAAATTATATTACAAATATCACAAATAGCGAATAGAACAGGATCTCTATCAATTCTATTGATTAGTTTCTAACTTCTTAACTTTATTTTGCTTTTCACTTAACGTTGTTGATTTATCTTTGTTAGCTTAATATTGACTTGATTGCTTTACACTGTAAACAAGCTGTAATTTGTTTGATATGTTAAACCCTGGGAAAACTTTTTAAAAATCCATCAGCCGATGACGCAGTATCAATTTAAAAGGAGAAAACTTTTTAAGCTTGTTGTCTTACGTATGGCAATCCTCTAACGCTGGGAATGCCCCAAAAATGAAACAAAGCAAGGCTTCTAATGCTTTGGGTAGCAGTTCGTCATGTTTAACCTTCGTGACGGGCTCATCGGACCTTGAATTATAGATTAATTAGAGTCGGAAACGAATGAGCTCAAGCACCGAGTGCGGGCGCGACACAGAATGTTTTAACAATAAAACCCTGTTCAAGGACTCCCCAGGCAACTGTCACCAACAAGCACACCTACACACCTACACACATACACACACACACACAATCATATAATTACACACCTCCAGTACTTATATGTGTATGTGTAGCATCTACAGGTAGCCGCGACACCCACAATCACTGACCCCATCACACCCGTTAGTATGTTTCGATTTTCTAACGAAATCGAAACTCTACACGGCAAGAGAATTTTTCGAGAGCAACAGAGAGTGAGAGAGAGACAGAGAGAATTAAGGAAAGATTATGTGGGATAAGAAGAGAAAGCACAAAATGCGCTTTAGAAATGCATTTCCCCGAAGCTGCGTTGTAACGGCGTACAATAAGTATTTTGAAAATGAAACTTTGCGCAATTTTGCTTACGTTTTCTGGGATCTTCTTTGGCTGCTTGCATGCAGATTACAAAATTTTCCAGTTCGCCGTTGTTGTTAATAATTCATGACAAATATTAGAATGCACACACACACAGGCACACGCGAACCGACACACGCTCGCACACACCAAGACTAAGCCAGAAGCACCGAGCGTAAGTGATACAGAAACGCCGTAAAGTGTTGTGTGCTTTGAGGCGCACGCAGGACTTGTGTCCAACTCGACTGTCCTTTGCCAACTGAGGACGACTCGAACTTGATGTCAGCTTTAAAGCATCGCGCCGAAAGGATTGCACTTGAAGCTTCCAATGTTGACCAAGATTCGGCTCGCATTCGTGTTCGGCTCCTCGTTGGGTCGTCTTCGTACATCGTGGCATGTGGCATGTAGGCCAAAGCAGAAACGAGCCTCCTTTTTATTGAATTTTTTTGAGCGCACGCATCAGTTAGCCAAGCTTTTCAGTAGGGCGATAAATGAAGAGCGACAGCGACGAGGGTCACAACTCAGGGCTGGACGGAGGCAGGAGGCAACAAGGGTACATTGACAGCCAAAGCTAAGCCCTATGCTTGCGGTAAATTGCAAGCCAACAAAGTTGTAAACAAATCATTAAAGCCGAACCGAAAGCGCACCGGACCGTTTGAAGAGGGTCGCCAACTTAGCTCGAGTGTGACTTGAGGTAGGCGTGGAAGCTTTTATTAAAGCTTTCAACCAAACGACTATTGAACGTTATTTAATACTACTACTGTGTTATTATAGTAACTATGTTATTATGGTGTAAACACAGCTATGTATGTACATATATGCTGTACTTATATTGATTGTGGAATAAGTTAAAAATCCTTCAGTCTTTGTCTCTTTTCCTTTTCTCTTTTTCAATTTCACTTTCAAATTGTAACAGTTTCTAATAAAGACGCGCCTTTCATGTAACGTAAAGCTAGGAAAAGCTCCTGCGAACCTCCTCTGCGACTCTCCCCTCAACACAATGTAAACAACAATTGGGTGAAAGCTTCGCGGCAGCCGTTAACACAACAATAGTGATAACAAATGAACAGCGAGAGCTTTAAATGTACCATATATAAGACCACAACAGCAGCTGCAACAACAACAACAACAACAGCAACAACAACAACAATAGCTACATTAACATGAAAATATTTTCGCGTTTTATTGTTTGCTTCGCATTTTGTTTATTCTGAGAGCAATTGCTAGTCCGCTGCTGAGCAGGCAACTGTCGCTGTTTCAATGTTCGCTGAGAGTTAGAAACTCATTTCGGGTGGTTGTACACACACACATACAATTGCATACAACACACACACACACACACTGATGCAGAGGCGAAGATGCACATTGGTCTAGGGTTGATGAGAACATTTTTAAAATTACTTAACATCAGGTAACAAAAAATTACTTTGGCAAGCAAGTGATACGATTTGATTGGATCTAATTGAATTTGAATTAATTATGAGAAGAGAGAATCTAGCTTTATTTATATATTTATATTTTAATTAATAATTGTTTTAACTTAATTAAAATAAATATAGAAGAAGTTATTTTTTAAATAAATCAAATTGATATCAAATATTCATAGCTCTAAAAGATATAAGAAATCTATCAAAAATCATATATATAAATCATAGTTTAAATCGTATTTTAGCTCGCTGTTGTGGTATATATATATTATTCATCATAATAAAATATATATCAAAACTTGTGAAAACTCAGGAAACAGAAACAGGAAACAGTTATATATTTTTAAAGTTATTGTATCAAAAGATTACGAAACTAAACAAATATATAAATATAATATCTTGTTCACTATAAAAAGACTAATTGTGGCATTTATTCATAATAATATTACAAATTATTTTAAGTACAGACCACAGTGGGGCAAATTTTTTATTAGTCGTCAGATGTCGTCGTTTCTGCTTTGTGTCTCTGTCTCTTTGCTTTTTGTAGCGCGCAGTTGCCGTTGCTCTGCTGTTGTTGTGTCTCTGCCTGCCTGACTGTAACTGCCTGTGTGTGTGTGTATGGATGTGTGTGTGTATTGTTTGTATTATTTGTTGTTCGGCAGCAACAACAACAATAAACGTTATGCTCTTGTTGTTGCCAGCTGTGTGCCTTTTATTGGTGTGTGTGTGCCTGTGTGTCAGAGTGTGAGTGAGCGAGAGCAACGTTTTGTGCGTTGTTCTCTGTTTGCTGTGCTCGTGCACAGTGGGCTAATCACGATACTAAGCTGAAATATTTTAAAGGATCAACGTCTCTATGAAGATCGTAGAAAATTAATGAAAGGTGAAAAAGTATTAAATTAACTTTTCTTTAATTGTAATTTATATAAAATAAAGAAAATAATATTCATTAAATATTAGAAGAGTTAAGTAAAAATTTAAGTTTGCAAATCCGAATGAGTATATTTCCAACATATTTTTGTTTTAATTTAAGTAGCAATAAGTTTTTATTTTATATTTCATAATTCAGAGACAATGTGCGATGTAGATAATTTAACAAAGAAACATTGTTATTAGCCCACTGTGTGTCGCGGCCACTGTTGTGTGCCTGGTGCTGGTGCTGGTGCTGCTTCGACCGCTGCTGCTGCTGCTGATGTTGATGTTGTTGTTGTGTTCTACTGTAGCTGATAGATACTGAGTATCTGTGTGTTTAGTCGCTTTCGTCGCTTGAAACGTGAAACATACGACAACCGAAAACGAAATTGAAATTGAAATTGCAACTTTTTGTATGTTACGTCAGTCAGTCGCTGCTTTTGTTGTCACAGTTGCCGTCGCAGTCACAGTCGCAGTCACAGCCAGTCACAGTACGAGTCGCGAGCTGCCCTCTACCCGTTGCAACGAACTCTTTTGGCGCCGTTTTCTATGCGGCGCTGAGTTAAAAAACAGAAGCGAGCTTCAAAATTTGTTTCGGAAACGGTTTTTCAAACGTTCAGCTGGACGCAAACTGCACAGAACAGGTAAAATAAATAAGTAATACAATAATAAATAAAAAGAAACAAAAATACGTATGAAAACGAATAAAAGTTCAAGAGAAATGTTTTCGAAAAAAAAATTAAATGAAACAAAAACCGACAAAGCAACAACAAAAACAATGCCTTGGCCAGATAAGCAACAACAATTCACCAACAAGAAAAATTCTATATGCCATAGTGAAACTGTATGTGTATATGTCTGTGAATGTCTTGTATGATGTATATATATATATATGTACATATATATAAACATATGTGTGTGTGTTTGTGCCTTTTGTTGCTGCTGCTGCTGCTGATGCTATGGCTGTTGTTGCTGTTGTTATTGTTGCCGCTGCTGCTGCTGTTGTTGTTCTATCTAACAAAGTTATTGCCTTTGCCTTCGTTGTTGCCGTTGCTGCTGCTGCTGCCGCTGCCTCTGCTGCTGTCATTGGTCAGGGGATCTGAAACGAGTAACGGTGCGGCGGAACAGAGGACGGCCGGGTATTTCTGCAAGTTTTGTGTGTTTTGTTAGCTCTAGAAATATTCTTTTTTGTTTTGTGTTTTCTTGTTTTTGCACGTTGCTGTACTTTTTGTGTGCTGTTGTTGTTGTTGTTATTGTATTTGATAATGCTGTCGCTTTTGTTGCTATACAAATATACAGACATACAGACAGACATAAGTACGCACACATGCTTACAAACTTTATGTTAATAGACAATATACAAATAATATTGCCAGCTAGTACATATATTGTTTGCCCTCTCCATTCGCGTCATACAAAAACAACAACAACAACAGCAGCTGCAAAAACAACAACAACAACACTAGCGCAGGCGGTACAAGAACAACAATAACAAAAATTTTAGCAAGCAGCAGCAGAAACTACAACAACAAAACGAAAGTCTTCTCTCTCCTCTGCTTTGGTGCTGCTGCGTCAGCGTCGCTGGCAACTGTTAAAAGCGAACAAACAAAACTAACGAAAACAACAAAAACACATGACGAATAATACAGAACATACGACAGCAGCAGCAGCAGCAACGGCAACGACAGCAGCAGCAGCAGCAATGGCAATAACAAAAGCAACGTCAACAACAGCCACAACAAGAACGACGACGATAACAACAACAGCCAAAACCGAAACACGCGCGCAGCGTTGATGATGATAATGAAGTTGGCAATGTTGATAATAATGATGACGACTAAAACAACATAACAACTGTGATACACTGGTCTGAGCTATACGCAATACTGTGCATTTCAACACCTTTCAACGGTTCAAGATCCTTTTAAGCAATTATATGGCTCACTGATCGTTATGAAATAATATCTGTTAAAATCGTATGTTAAATATTTATATGATAACACAAAGTAATTTTAACAAACTGTCTATGACTGATAAAAAACTATTCACACTAGTTTTTGATCTATAGTTTTCACATACTCAGCCCACTGTGCGCACGTTGTTTTTGTGCAAAACTGGTGGGACTTAACGCAAGGTGCTGAAAGTGGCGGGAAAATTTGTTAAAGATTTGAGCGACAGCCACAATAGACGAAGAGAGTGAGAGAGGGAGAGCATTGTTGGATAAATAGATAGAGACACAAATAGAGAGTGAGAGAGAAGGAGAACTAGTATGCATAACTGAGTAGGTTGATTAGAATCAAAACAGGTAGTCGCAAAAACAACAAGCACCTAAACAGTTGCAACGAAATACTCAGAGGCAAGGCATGTGAATCATAAAACGAATCATTTGTTGTTGAGTGAATATGAATTAGTTTAAATATTAACTCAATTGCTGTCAGCGGTGCTGTTGTTGTTATCAAATCAGCAACTATTAGACCAAGACTGGTAAGAATTTGTTACAACAAAAACAAAAACAAAAACAACAACTTCAGCCGAGCTGCCTGTTATTTAAATAGTTTTTTTATGGCTCTTACTTTTTGTTGTTGTGCTCGTTGTTATTGTTATTGTGGCTATAATAATACACAATGTTGCCGTTGTTATCGTTGCCCACAATTGTCACAAAACTGCTCGGAAAGTATAAATCGCAGCAATAACAACGACAATGCGGCCACAGTGTTATATTCGTATTTAAGTTTACAAAATATACTCAGTTATGACAACAGCAGCAACAATAAAAGCAACAACTGCAAAAAGCTCTGTTGTCGTTGCTTGACGTTCGCCTCTAGCTGTTCGTTGCTGTTGTTGCTGAGACAGCAGCAACACCAACACTAACACCAATGCATAGCTAGCCAAGCACATTGCACATTGAGTAAACGTTTCTCTTGGTGTTCTCGACGGGTAACAACAAGAACGCAAGTTACTGGCGGGTGTTACAGTTGCCGTTGCTATCAGTGTGGCTGTCAGCAACAGCAACAACAACAGAAAAAACGACAGCATTGCAACATTAAACAGTAAACTGATTGCAAATTTTGTAATTTACAGGCTGCAACAAGAAGCAGTGGAACGAATATGACCACCTCAACGCCCAGCAGCAGCAATAGCACCAACACCAGCAGCAGTCACAGCAACCACCACAGCAACAGCAACAACGACGATAACAACAATCGACAACGCGACACCGAACTAGCAACATCAGCAGCAAGTCTATACAACAGCAACAGTCCGGGCGCAACTGCAACCATAGGATCTACAAATCGTGTCATGCAAGCGGACGAGGATTTCAACATAAGATTCGTTAATTTGGTGCGCACGCATCGCTGTCTCTACGACAAGAAGGTGCCCGAGTACCGCAACAGGTGAGTGTTTAGATTTGAAGCCCGTTAGTGATGGAACGGAACGTGTATCGTGCTTATTAGATATGGAAGTGTGAAATTGTTTTGAATTCGTGGGAGTTCTAATGAAGCTAGCTATATACAGACATAGATATATAATAGATAAATATATATAGTAAACTTACGTGTAAAATATTAAATCCAGTTTTGTTTGGTCTCCCAGCTTCAGTATCTTATCTGGAACAGTAATGAATTTCTTTAAAATCGTGTTAAATAGTGATTAGTTTTGATTACTTACCAACATTTCAATTAAGTGATATCACGTTTAAAGTTCCATTATGACACATCAGATGTATTACGATATAAACTAATCTCTTCTAATTTAACATTCCAGAGACAACCAGGAGAAAGCCTGGGCGCTCATCTCGAAGGAAACATGTGAAAGTGGTGAGTTGGTGGCAGGATTTTAAGCAAATCAGTTTTTAACCAAATATCTATTCCCTTTTAGTTATACACTGCAAGGAGCGATGGAGGAATCTGCGCGCCTGCCTCTCACGCTATATTAAACAGCAGAGCGGCTCGGAGCCGCAGCACAAGCCCTACTACTTGACGGAACATATGGCGTTTCTTTTGCCATTCCTGAAGTCAACACGCAACTCAATGGAGGGCGGCCACGGCATCTACATCTCACCGCTTCTGCATTTTCATCAGCAACAGCAGCATCAGCAGGAGCATATGTACTGCAACAGCGTGAATAAGAATGAATCCTTGGAGCTGAAGCACTCACTATCGGAGAACGATGATGAGGAGACAATTGATGCTTTCGATCCTGTCATAACCGCTTCTTTGGGCCTGCTTCGGACGGACGCAGCACCTGGTGAAAGTAAACTACCTCTGCCTGGCTCGCCGACGCATAGTGACACAGCTAGCGCTAATAGCATGCAGAATTTTATACCAGATGTGCAGCTTGCTGAGTCTGGGCAGGATTTGATATACAACGATGTGGCGTCCACGCCACTGCACCAACAGCCATCACATTCCCACATCCAATCAATAAACAACCATCATCAACACCCACAGCAGCAGTCACACTTTGAACCAAGCAGCTCCAAGCGCATCAAAACCGAATGTGAGCCCACTACGACGAGCGGTGGCGTCTCCTACTACAGCGGTCTCAGCGTCACCGAGCATACGGACATGGAGTTCTTTCGCAGCATTTTGCCAGACATTGCGGCTTTGACGCCCCAGCAGCGTCGCAAGTTTAAAATCGGCGTTCTAGAGCTAATTGATGACGTGGTGGATCGATATCCCTCCCAGGAGCGGTACAATGGAGGCGTGCTCAATGGCAGTGCTGGCAGCAGCATTGGCGATGCCGGTGGCAATGGCGTTGTGGAAAGAGGAGCTACTAGCAGACAGCAACGTCGCAGTTCTGGACGAGATTGGCGCAAGTAAACAGAAATACGTAGAAATATTTTAACATATAATTTGGTAAGCTTAAACTAGTTAAAGTTGAGAGTTGAAAAGTACCTGGGAAAGGCTAAGGATAATAAGGAAGCAGCTCAACACATACCAAAAACATGCCATTGATTAAACTAGTATTTTGTGTAAATATTTCTAATTATTTCTCAAACTGAAGAAACACTCAGTTTTATGTACCTTTCTGCTAATCTCTTAAAGAAATGGCTCCAAATTTTATCTTTAGTACCTTAAGAAAGGGCAATGTTCAATCTCTTTCTCATCTTCATGTTAAACCAAATGTACAAATACTGTGCAAATGTGGCAACGCTGTCACCTGCATTTCAAAGTGGCCAATTCCTGCTTAAATCTAACTGCATGTTAACTTTAATTCTTTTACAAATCTATTATTTGTACATATGAGGGAAGCTCCATACGCCTCTTAAGAAGTACTTAAAAGCTAATCCCTCCGATGCTTCAGTTATTATCTATAGTTTTTCCATAGTTTACTTTACAACTCTCAAGGCATCAAAACTATTTACTGTCCATGTGTTGTGTGCTCAATGTGTTAGTTTTAGTCGTTAAGTAACTGAAATATAGCAGTCTTTTCTCTGCTGCAGATCAACTTGTTATGTTTATATACATATGTATACATGTATAATATATATTAGAAGTAAGTCGCTTTGTACATAGATGTAGAATGTTAGATATATATAATTGATGTACAAAATCGTTAAAGAGAACAGCGAGAAAGAGATTCCTAAGCTCGCACAAAGTCGTGTCAAATAAACACATACTTAAAATGTATGGAAACATTACATGATATACTTTATTATTAAGTGCAAGACTTCAACAACAAATATTAAGGATCCCTTGGAAGGATTTGCTGTGAGAAATGCATAATAATGCTACAAAATTCAGTTTAAAGCTAATTGTCGTTTTGTTGTTTTCGTATTACGATTTACAACTTTGAGGCGCCAGTCTTGGGATAGAATTTCTTTGATGGATCCTTGGCCATATCGAGAAGCGTCTGGGCGGGCTTGAAGGGTGCACCATAGAGTTCGGCATAGGACTGCATTTTGCCCACTAATTTGCCAGCTCCGTAGAGATCGACCCAACGGAAGGGGCCGCCAGTGAATGGTGGGAAGCCCAGGCCGAACACAGCACCAACATCACCCTCCAATGGGCTGTCTAGGATCTTCTCTTCCAGGCAGAGCACCGCCTCGTTGACAAAGCGTGACACCATGCGCAGGGTCAGATCTTCAGGAGTATTGGCACCCTTGGGAACCAGCGCATACTTCTGTTTCACAATTTCAAGTGCATCTGTGTTGACTGGACGGCTGCCCTTGCTCTGGCCATCGTACAGGAAGATGCCCTTGCCAGACTTGCGTCCCAGGAAACCAGCCAGCACAAGATCCTGCATGACCTTCAGATCACCACCGCTGAAGCGCTCACCAAATGATTTGTATAAATCAACTGAAATATGGGAGCCCACATCAATGCCAACCTCATCGGCGAGAGTGGCAGCGCCCACAGGGAAACCAAACTTCTTGGTAAGCTTATCTAGTTCCTTGGCATCAACGCCCTCTTGCAGCAGTCTAAACAAAAAAGCTATATTAGTAAACGGATTGGTTGGAAAACTGAGGCTTGAATTCACCTAATGGCCTCTGACAACATAGTGGCCAAAATGCGAGTGGTATAGAAGCCAGGACCGTCACCCACAGTGATCACAACCTTGCCCTGTTTAAGACCCACGGCTACAGCCTGTGCGATGGTGTCCTTGGAAGTGCCTGGATGCGTAATGATCTCCAGCAACTGCATTTTGTCGACGGAGAGAAGTAATGCATGCCGACCACCTTATCGGGCCGTGAGCTGCCCGCTGCAATCTTTGTTATGGGAATAGCGCTAGTATTGGTAGCAATAACACAATGCTCTGGCACAACAGCTTCCAATTCCTTGATAACGCGATGTTTAATATTAATATCCTCAAAAACAGCTTCAATCACAATGTCTGCAGTCTTGAAATCGTCGTAGTTAAGTGTGGGCAGAAGACCTGCAAGAGTCTGATCGCGCTCCAGAGGGGAGATGCGCTTGCGCTTAACAGCCGTTGCCAGACCTTTCTGCACTTGGCCAATACCGCGTGCCAGACCAGCATCGGTGGCATCCTTCATGATCACGTTGTAGCCTTTGTCCACGGACACTTGCACAATGCCGGCACCCATGAGACCAGCACCCAGCACACCCACAGTTTTCACGGGACGTTGTGGCTTACCAAAACGGTTTTTCTTGCACTCGGTCTGGCCGCGGAATAGTGCGATAAGACCCTTTGATTCAGGTGTAGCCCACAGATCGCCGAATCCCTTGCGCTCTGCCTCGTAACCTGCATCGGTGCCCTTGTCAACGCCAGCGCGAATCACCTCGAGGATCTATAAATTAAAGCATATTGACGATTACACAATATTAAATATTTTGAGAAATAGTTTACCTTAAGGGGTGCGGGATAGAGACCACCAGATGCCTTGAGCACCTGTTTGCGTGCTGTATCAAAGATTTTGTTCTTGACAAAGTCCGTGTCCATGACCATCGCTTGCAGTTTGTTGGCAAGTCCAGTTTTCTCGCGGTTCACCTGTGATAAATGCGGAACTCAATAGATTTCATTGGATTTGTATGCGAGAAAGCGACTTACGCGTAGTTTGCCGCTGGCCAAATCATTGGCTACTTTCACAGCGGTCTGCTCCAGGTAGTCCATGGTGTTTTGCTCCGCGGGCTGCAGGCCGGGTCCAAGGGGATCAACCAGCAAATCGACAATGCCCAGGCGCTTGGCACGATCGGCACGCAAATGTTTTCCAGTCAATTCCATGTCTAAGGCAGTTGGCACGGATGTCAGCTTTGGCAGACGAACAGTGCCGCCACCACCTGGCAGTAGACCAAGCATTACCTCTGGTAGACCCAGCTTCGTGCTGTTTGCCTTGGTAGCAATACGATAGTGGCAAGCCAGAGCCAGCTCTAGGCCGCCGCCAAGACAGACACCATTGATGGCTGCCACAATGGGCTTTCGGCTGCGTTCCATGCGGTCGAACATCAGCTGGGCGCCATGCGAGATTAGTGTAGCTTGTTCAGCTGTTTCGCAAGACTCCAACAGGCCAATATCCGCACCAGCTACAAAGCAACCCGGCTTGGCCGATATGAGCACTGCTGAGTTCACGGAAGAATTTGTTTCCAGTTCCTTGATCACGCGTTCGAATTCATCGTTCACCTCAAGATTCAAAGAATTAACCTTCACATTCGGCGAGTCAAACTTGATGACCAACACTCCATTTACCACCCTGGTGTGTAAATGCTTATTGGCTGCAACGCCGGCAACAGGTTTTAAGGCTGGATTAGTGGACATCGAACGTAGCTGTAGTTGGGCCGAAGCGGGATATGCTGAAATCGGTTAGCAAATATTAAATGAACTACCAAAATGCTAACAGCCAACACCTAAGCAGAAATTACATTGCGGTTATCTCATATAACGGAGAATAGTACAAAGTGCAAAGTCCAATTATGAGGCTGTCGGTCTCTAAATGATTACAAGAGCCATTTTGTTATTCAACATGGTTGCCTTATAAAATCTAGACTTTGCACTAATTATTCGAACGTCATTTGTTTAGTTTCTTATCTTTTTATGGAGCAAAACTTACCTCTAGCGCATTTATTCAACAGCAATTGCTGTCTCGATATTTGGCCAATGGCAGTCAGGAATCGTGATGCCGACATTTCAGAGTAATTTTTGATCGAATCGATTTGGTGTGTTAATAAACTTATAAAACAAACTACTTAAACACACTTTATGCTTGCTAAATATGTAATTAATTATAAACTTATAAAAAAAAGTAATTTTATGTGGCAAATAAGCTGACTTGTTGCACACTGCAAGTACCGACACTGACTGACAAGCTAAAAGTATCGATAACTATAGCTATTATCCTGCCACCACATTCTAGGTTCGATAATAGAATTACCTATAAGGGCTGCTATAGTTGTTTGCTCTAGTGAAATGTAGATGGCGCTAGTGACATGTAGATGGCGCTAGTGTGCAGTTGAAGCTATAAAAGGGAATGGGATAGATTTGATTAAATAATGAATGCATACTTTTAGGGTCAGTATTTTAATAAATTAAAAAAACAATCATAATAAATTGATTAAGCAATTAATTAATTAAAATTGCTTTTGCATATATTTAGCTGAAAAAAACTTATCTGAACCATAAATAATATATTTCATAAGATATTGAAATTATATTTAAGCCATATTTAATTCATCTCGTTTCAAAATACTTACAAGCGGATAAGGTAGTAAAAAGAGAATATATTTTTCTTTGCCATCATTTTGCAATAGCTTTGGTAAATTAGTTCCTGCTTTCATTTGTGATCCTGTTGACTGCTGACTAATTGCATATGCAAGGACATCAAGCCCGCTGCTCTTGAAAGGTCACTTAGAACCAGCATAGTTTGAATGATCTGTGTGTCAAACTCAAGTGTGACTTTTTGCTCGGTTTCACACATCTCATGATCTGATAGATCAGGGGCATATGTCCAACAGAAATCAGATGATCGAAAAAAAACGATTAACTATTTAATTTATAATACGTGGCAAAAGCTGTGCACATTAAATGTCAAATGTTGCGACAATAAAACCCACAACAATGTGCCGAAATATACAAAAATCATCCAAAACTACTTAGACTGGCTACTTCAAAGGACGCGCCTCAATACAAATGAGGCGCGCTTAATGCGCAATGTGCAATGTGCGGTTGAACGAGTCCTGGACGCTTGCGTAGAAGTGACCTCAAAGAATCCTGGTGACATGCGTGTCGTGGCACACAATATTTGTGCTCTATCTTCAATGGGGTGGGTCAGCGTGAAAATTACTCAAAGAGATCACAATAAAAGAACTCAAAACAGTAGAACCTATAAAAGGGGGTTCTATTTTTTTCATTGTTATTTTTAGTTCATATATTGCAGATGATCTTCATAATACATACACTTTTAAAAGAGTATAGAATATACATTATATACAGACTCTTTAAAAAACTTTTCTGATTTGACAACATTCTTATTATAATATTTGCCTCTAACCTAATATTGCATTCAATACAATAGGTTTAGCCTATATACCAAAGATTTACCATCCATAACCTTCTCTTAAAATATGTAAATTATGCAAGGAACCTAAAACTGCAGGCTTTGTAGCTCTATTAGTTGGAAACCCTTATAGAAATGGAACAACCATTAACAAATTGCCAGTATCTATTAGCCTAATATGCAAATTGTGTGTGTTTGGCAAATTCGCACAATATCCTGAACCCCAAATATTATATGGAGTATTGCGAAAAGATCAATTTTGCGAAGTCGCAGCAATTCACGCGCATATTGAATTACAAAAGGATAAAAGAAGAAAAGGGATCAGCGTCAACTAATTTACATAATGCTCGGCACCTAATGGAAAGGATAACGAAAAGCGCAATGTTGAAGTCAGAGAAATGAATTTGCATACGGCTGGTGGGTTCTATTTTTTTTTATATTTTTTTAAGGGCTAATCAAACAACAAGGACAAATAGTGTAAGCCCTGGCGACTGTGACAGGAAGCACACGCTTTTGTGTGATTTATGGTTGGAAATTAACATAAATGAAATCAAAACATTATAAATGTTTTTATTTGCTCCCTCGCAGGGGTAGCTGCACTCGAATTATATATGCAAATATCACCAGGACTCGAAGTATTTTGAAACAAAGTCATCTCGCATCATCTACCTCAACCATTTTTTTTTTTTAATTCAGAGTGTGCGAATATCCTTGAAGGTCGCACGCGTCGAGTCGCACACGACATGACAACTAATGGGCGTTTTGTTTATGGTCGTGCTCAGACCCACATTAGGGTTAGGGTTGGCTCTCTCAACCCCTTCCCCGTCCTCTACCCCTTACCTATTCCCTCAGTCCTTTTAAGCCACGTTTATTTTTTAATTATTTATAATCAGCTTAGCATAAAAAATCGCTCAAAATAAAAAAAAAACACAACAAAAACAAAATTGGTTTATAGTTTTGAATAGTTGAGTGGCGCTTGACAGCGGATCTTTAATTGTGCATAAAAATAGCATTGCAAACGCAACTCCTATTTAAGTGGTTTAAATATTAAGGGCTTACCGGCTTCCCTACAAAAATTGTAATAAAAAAAGTGTTTATGGCTCTATAAAGTTGATATAATAAAAAGATTTTCTTTTAAGATTTCATTATTATTAGTATTAAATTGTGCCGAAGTCTGTTTTCGAGTATATGCAAGCCCTAGTAGCCTGTGTGTATTTTGAGTTTAAGGAACAATTTGAAACTTAGCCACCCGGAAAATGTAATGTCAATTACGAATATAACTGTTTATGTCACTTCACAATAACAAGTCTTTCAGTCACAACACAAACATAGACATTTTCCTTTAAAAAGAATTAAATATTGTTCTTTCAGAAGGCAATAAAGGGTTTTTTCTTATAGACATTGAAATGGAGCAAGCAAACGGTGATAACTCAAATAGCAATGCCCCAATAGATCCCCAGATGAATGATGCAAATAGTGAAAGTGTAGCAGAGCCCGAAAGGATACCTGAACGGAACTTAAGGCCACGTGCGACACGAGGACAACAACAAGTTAACCGTAAGCAAATATAAATATACTATATAGATGGTACCATCTATTGTCATCAGATATGTTCATAAGTAATTAGTTTTGACAGAAGACAAAGTTATATGTAGAAAGATATAACAGGATGATAATGTTTCGATATTGTCATATTTCGGATTCGATAAAGGATGATCCCTTTCACAGATGAAAACAGACAAACTTGATTTGTATTAAGATTTTAATTATAGTTTAAATGCAATGACATTTCGATCTGTAAATATTAATTAAAATATCGTATCACAATAAATTAATATATATTATATTCACTTATAGAAAATACGACAACTCGTACAACAGAATCTCAGACGAGACCTCGTCGACGTCGAACAAGACGTAGAGCTGCTCTGCCAGGACGACCGCTTGGCAGCCGTAACCTAGGTACGTTGGGCGCTGGACCTCGTTTGAATCCACGTGGACTTGGACATGGAGCACGTCGTGCAGAGAGTCAACTTTCATTGTTTGTGCCAGACATTCAAAACATTTTGATTACTTGGTTGCCGCAGATTCAGGAGAGCGTGGATTCGATTTTGCCAAATATCCAGGAAAGTTTGGATGTTTTAAACTATTCGCTGCAACAGGTGGCGGATCGGGTGATGGTCAACGAGGCCCAAATGGCCATGCGCCTAACCGAACAAATCAATCTCCAGCAGCAGCCTCCTGTTGCACCAGTAAATGAGGCACAGACATCATCATTTCTTGACTCCATGCATTTCGGTAATTTGGGCAATATCCATGTGGAGCCACAGCGGGGGGATATTCAAAATTCCGAATATTATCCCAGTCTATCAGGTGTGAATTTTGTAGCTCAGGATGCCAACGTTGAGCCCTCGCCGCCAGAAACAGTGAATCCAGCCGATGGAAGCGTCTTTGCTTTTCTAATCGATTGGGACGCTAACAATGAAGCTGCAAATGAACGCGAGGAGTTCGATGGTGTGGATAGGTAGAAATATTGTGTACATTATATATTATATGTAAATCAGGGACAAACTATGCTCCTTAAACCATTAAACATCTTACCATCTTTTCTAAGTACTATATTATCGTATATATAGATCAGAATAAACTTGCACGAGCTCCTTTAATTCCAAGCCATGCTTTATGGTTATCTTTTCTACAAATAACATGTGATTCCATCAGAACAATAAAATTGAGTTTGTAATGTTGAAAGTACGTCGTAAAGATTAGGATCCTCCAGAAGACGCAGCTCTGCGTCCTCGGGATTACCTTCAATTCTTCTTGGGAAAAATTTCTATACTTTTTCTGAGTTTGTATGTAGTTACGAACTTGCGACTTAAGCTTACTCAGGATGTTGGTGATTATTGGGTCATCAGAGTATCTTCTAGAGCTAAAAAAAAAGATCTTGCCCTATACCATATCAGCATTCAGTCCAGAAGATAGACCCCAAAGATTCTGTATTATTGACTTTGGTTATTATCTAAAGATCTTAAATGAGATTCTTAAATCAAGTTCCACAGTTTAAGAACTGAGATGGTTAGACTTTGGTTAGAAACGAGTATTATATTAAGTATAAGGATGTGTTATGTATTATAGGAACATGTTTCGACATGATACCTTTCATTGTTGCTGGAAAGAATTCATTTAAAATTATTCCAATCAATTGGAATTTTCTACTTAGTTTTTCTTTTCGTACAAATTATTTGAATAAAGTTGTCTTAGCTTTTGTTGAGGTCAAATAGGCTGTGAATTTTGGAATGTGTTCATTACATTTCAGTTAGTTACCAGAGAAACATAAACATTTCAAACACTAAAGTTCCAAAAGCTGGAAAAGTTTAGCTAAAGCGATAGTTATTTTTATTTTCGTAACTGTTAAAAATGGTCAAAATTCGTGATATAAAGGGCAAACAGGGAGAAAGGAAAAAGAAGCTAAAAGGAGTGCAGAAATCTGAGGTACAGTTAATAGAGCTGTTTAGTCGAAAGAAGATGCGCAATAGCGCGGATCAAATACGTCCGATTAAGTCCAAGAAGGTGACGCCAACACCAACGCAGACAGAGAAGATTGAGAATTTTCCGGACTGCACCAAGGTTATAAAGAAGACACAGGGAAACGCCAACAGCAGTAAACGTCGACGGAAACCAAAGCGTGCTCAGTTTAAGCCACGTCAGAAGCGCAATACGTTGCTTTCACAACGTTCATTTGAACATTTGAAGAAAAGGCTTACGAGTGGCATATTAACCACAGAATCAGAGGACACCTTCAAACCGTATCATGCTGAACCTGGCTTGGGTTCTAAGTTGATGCTGCTTGCCTCTGCCAATGACAGTTCTCCCATGGTGATCCCTGGGAATCATGATAACGATACGGATGCATCCAAATTTGAAGAAACCTTTCAATACACTTGGAAGGGATTCTTCAAACAACTAAGAGCATCCAAAAATGCAGCTCCACGAAA
Source organism: Hirtodrosophila trivittata (assembly GCA_035045065.1). Lineage (NCBI taxonomy): Eukaryota > Metazoa > Arthropoda > Insecta > Diptera > Drosophilidae > Hirtodrosophila > Hirtodrosophila trivittata. The sequence continues at coordinate 6,835,222 of JAWNNK010000022.1, forward strand.
AAAGCTTCTCCAATTGCCGATCCAAAGGAAAAGCCAATTGATTCGAACACTGATTGTGCTGAAGTGAACATATATAGTCATATTAGTAAGAATTTGACTAAAGGATGGTTCAATGCACTCCCCGAAGAGGAAGCTCCATCTTGCGATTGCCAAAGTGAACAGAAAATTGATGCTGAACGAACTGATTCACCTGTGAATATCTACAGCTATATAGGTTCTGCCTTGAAGCATAAATCATTGCATATGTAGCCGAAGAAGTAATTTAATTTATTACTTATCTAGTCTAACATAATAATAGTAATAATAATAATAGTAATAGTAATAATTATAACAATAATAACAACCAGATCAGGTTATAAATAAAATGGTATTCTTCTTTTTTATGCAGGGACTTGGAAGGAGAATAAAGATTAGGTTGAAATTAAATGAGATTCAAAGGATCAGATGGCAATTAGATTTCCACTTGTGATCCAGATAAAAATTCTATGTATTCGAGTCAGATGAAGTCTTTATATTCATACATTAAAGATATATAGTCGGAAGAGGTTTTTATATCTGAATAAAGTATATTTTAATATTCTTCCGATATGCAAGCAGATTTATCTCTGATTTCCAGATTTTTCATTCAAAATTTCAAGTCTTTATTACAAAAATTCATAAATAGGTGGGATTTTGTTTAAGGTGTAACTAACATATAACTAAATACCTTATAAAGTATATGCACTTAAGTTAAAACTTTGGAATAGCTGGGAAACAAATGTAGTTAGTACTCAATGACTTAGGAGCTAGAAACATGAAAGATTATATAATATAAAGATACAAAACCAACAAGCAATAGGCGAACATAATAACTATGAGGCTGAGACGTGATGTGGATCAACTAGAGACTAGAACAACGCTTGAGTGTTTCGATGGTGTCTGGTGTGTGTGTGTGTGTGTGTTTGTGTGTATGTGAGCATGGAGGTGTATTATTGAGATCTTAAGAATTAGCAGAAAACGCCAATGCCTGGCTCAATGCTGCTTGTGCTCTGATATGGAGTCGTTGTAACAGACGCATCCATTTGGATATTCCACACATTATCCACGCCCGTATTGCTGTAATAGTAATCCGCAGTCTGATGTTGCTGCAGGTGCTGCTGCTGCTGGTAGGAATCGGGTGTTGCAGTGAAGGACTGTTGCTGATGTTGCTGTTGTGCCTGCTGCTGATAGGCGGTGGCCTCGTCGTATAAAAGTTCCACATAGGTGGGTCCAGTGCCATTGGTGTTTGGCTCAAACACGCTGAAGATTTCCGAGCTTGGCGTATAGAAGCCATCTGGACTGGCAGTGGAGCTGCCGCTAACATCGAGAGATTGGGGTACATAGCTACTGAAGTAGCTATAATCCTCGGAGCTATAGCCAGAGCTACTCGTCAAGCTGGACGTATCATCACAGCTCTCATACTGGTTCAGGCCAGCCGGATAGCTGGACGTAGATGTTGTTGCCTGATGGTAGCTGTTGTTGCGTTGCAGCGATTGTTGCTCTGGGGATAACAGCAGTTGCTGCTGTTGTGCCTCCGCAGCGTTGTAGTAGCTGGTCGTTGAGCTGTTGGAGGAGGAGAGTGGCGAATGGGCCATATCGTAGCCATACATGTTGTTGCTGTTGTAGCCCAGTGCTGCAGCATCCTGCTGATAGTAACCATCCGTGCTCCATTGTGGCGTGACATAACTCGAACTTTGCGTTTGATTGAAGCCTGTAGCAACTGTCGCTGCTGTTGCCGCTGTTGCTGTGACCGCTGCTTGAAAATCTCTTGGAAGTTCTGTGCTGGATTGCAGCGGATCCACCATGGTTGGACACTGCTTGCGCTTGCGGCTTTCCTGCAGCAGCTGCGACTTCGCTTGGCGTTTGTTGGGACGCAGGCTGCACAGCTTATCGCTAAGTGCCGCATCCCGGGCTAACATGACGGCCAGACTGCGCACGCGTCTGCCACCGGCCAGCAGGCGACGGGCTTCTGTGGAGCCCTTGGCTTCCGGACGCGGATGATCGTGGGTGCCCTTGGCCTGGAAGTAGATAGCGTTGCCGGCACGTCGCCAAAAGTGGGTCACCGGATAGCCGCAGTGACCGCGGCATGGCTGAATTTCTAGACGTCCATTGCAATTCCTAATGAAATAAGCAGAAAAAATTTGTGATTAGAAACTTGTCACCGGGATTTGACTGCTGCTGTTTGTGACTTACCTATTGGGACACTGTTTGCCCTGCTGCTTGCGTCGCGCCTTGTCACAAATGGCCGGTCGCAGATGGACACTGGCGCCATTGGGTAGCCGGCACTTGGCGCTGCACAGAAGCACGCCCAGACAGCTCTTCTTCAGTATGTTGACATTGTGATTGTTGGTGTTGCGCATGGCCCAGCCGCTGGCATGCTTCTTGGCATCGTCGCTGTTGATGGCATAGACCAGGCGGCAGTGTCCGTTGGCCCAATCATTGAAGTCATCAAACTCGCTGACCGCCGGCACAACCGTATCATTGATATCCCATTCGATTTGGATGCGCGACTTGCTTGCCGGCGGACTCGGCACCGGTAACTGGGTAACTGGCATGGCCATTGCACCTGGTAAACTGTTTAGGACCATCGTTTGGTATTTTTTTGTTCGTTTCTTATTTGTGGAGTTCTGATTCTTCGTTTTTGTCAATTTTTATGTTATAGTTTTTCTTGCACTTTTTCTATTTGCTCGTTTCACAGAGTTGTCAACTGGTTGGGTTTTTCACGGCGCGACGTAGACGTCCGTTCACAACGACTGCGCAATGTTGACTGTCTCTGGCAGTGCCGAACACCACATTAAGTTCCTTTTGGCCGAAGCGTCTCCGAACTACAGCAGCGACTACGCAGCGCTGTGCGGTGGTGGTGGTTGTTGCGCTCTCATTGGTTTGCCTTCCAGTTTATCCGACTTATCCGAGTTATCCGTTAATTATCCGTGCAGCATACTATCCGCCAGATACTCACCGAGTGAGTACTCTCTCTTTTTCTCGCATTTCCACTGGAATTCCAGACCTACTCCATACATATGTGGGCACTCGTCATCCCAACGTTGACGTCGCCGTCGCCGTTGCCGTCGCTGCTGCCGTCGCTGCCCCTACCGCTGCCATAGACGTTGTTCGCTGGTTATAGCTCGGGTTTGATTGGACAGCCAGTAGCTGCTTCAGCTGGCTCTCTGTGGCTGGAGCAGTCAAGAGTCTGTTCCAGTCTGCTGTTCGTCGCGCTGCTCTAGCATAAGCACACCTGCGCCTCGACTGAACCCCATCCCCGCCCACCCGAACCTGAGCAATAGCACGCGACAGAGTGTGGGGCGGGCAGAGGGAATGGGGCGCATCAGTGTGTAATTTTATTATAGTCAGGCAGTCAAAGCTAATTAAGTCTGCACTCAAAGAAAAATTGTAACAACAGTTGTGAACTACCAGGCACCTGGTGACTGCCGACTGCTGACAGTGGAGCAGGAGCGGGAGTGGGAGCGGCAGTGACAACGGAAGCAGGCGCAGCAGCTGTGCGTTTGTGGTTAAGTTTTGTATTGAAGTTGGCGCCCAAAGCAGCGTCTCTCTATGCAACCAAATGCAGCTGAGCAGGATATATGGGAGGGATATTCTAGATTGAGACCTAACTACAAGTTGTATCTATGAGGAAACTTATAAAGCTATAAATCTCTTAAGTTTAAAACTATTTCCAGTCACAGATAGTTAACATCTTATGCCTTAAGATATATATCCAGGTATCCAGCGAAACCCACAAAACTAACGGCAGTACTTCTCACGATCTTTTACGCGATAAGCTCTAACAGTTTGCAAAAAAAAGAATCGTAAACTGCGACACTATCTATAAGAAAATCGGCTAGGAACCGTTCCTCGCTCAATATCATAATAAAATACAATTTAGTCGAAGTTAAAGCAACCCCCAAAAACCGAAGCGATATGAAAACCCCTGACGAATGCCATAACTCAGTCATATGCAACGTTGGCAAACACAAATTTCTTAAGGTCCTTTTTACGATCTTAAGTCAAAGATAAAGCAAACAAACACAATCATTAAAACGGTATGCTGAAAACTGAAGGGTTGTATATAGGGATAGGGTATACTGATACTGAGGAGGGGTAAAGCCCATAATTTTCACACTTCTATGAGGAAGCAGAAAAAATTACCGTGCAATTATGACACGTCACAGGAAAGAACTCAATGAACAGCCCGTGGTGCGTTTCTTGGGAAGATTGAGCGCCTAGGATAGCACGCGATACGACTTACAGGACCTTAAAGGATTACAGTAACAAAAGGGTCCTGGCGCACACCGAGAGGCGTTGATTCAGAAAGAAAGTCATGACATTGCATATATTGCGAAAGTGAAATGTTCCTGGCAGTTCGAAAGAGATCATCAATGTGACTACCTGATCTGCAGGATACCTCGTCCTGGCAACGGCCTTTAAAGTGGGTGTGGCACTTAAATGATGCCTCAAATTAACTGTTCCATTTCAATTACAGCTACAATTACAATAACAATACGAATGCCAACATTCAGTCAAATTTATTTGACATTCACCCTGGGGTGGCGGCGCAACGAAAGGAAACTCTTTTCCACTTTCCTTTTGAAGCGTCAATAAAATGCGACCAGAAATTACGCATAAAAGTCATCGTAAATTCGAAAATTCGTAAATTTCCCCCGTACTCTTGTGGGAAGCAATCCCAACGGATTGCCAGGGGTTTTCAAAATGTGCATTTACTTTACTTATATAATGTGCAATGGAATCAAGTATTCTATTGTATATACTATGTATAAATATAGTATAGTATAAGTTTGAAAAATAATCTGTTGTATATCATACATAAAACAATCTTTAATCCTATATCTCTCATAGTTTTAAGACTTTTATATAAATTTCGTAAAATATTTGTATCTATATATTTATTGAAATTAAGTCTGAATTTCTTTTCATATTAAATTTTCTCATATATGAACATACCAATTTAACAAAAATATTAAAAACCACTTATGAATAAGTAATATAGTCCCAACTTTTCGATCAGTCCATGTCCGTCTTTTCTTGGAAAATCTTTTGAGTAACTTATGGCTGTTAAAATTCTATTTCTATTCGAAAGGCTATCAAAGTTAAGCGGGTCTCACCATTAGGACTTAGCAACAAAATAAAACTACAAATGTTTATAGCACTTTGTAAGTATTTCTTATAAAAATAGTAAAATAGTTCCTCAGAGTATTAATATGATTGATTATAAATGGTGTTTTCTACTTAAATCTAGGCTATTTTAATATGTGAATGAACGCGTTCATCTCACAGATTCCAAGATTGCTTGTATATTTAAGATATAGGTTAGAAATATTGCACTCTGTTAAAGTATGAATTTTTGTTTCAATTTATACTTGCTAAAGTCTTGTATTTTGGATAATTTTACCCAAAATAAATTTATAGGGAAACTCAGCGAATATCTGATGATTTATCGATAGTCGAGCCCTCTTCTGCCTCAGTCTTTATGCATAGGAAGTTTGCTTTCTCTGTGAGAGCTGTTCTTATCAAGTAAAATGCATCTAACGAACAACAATTCGCAGCTAATTAACTGTACTTTTTACTATATATATATATACGATTATTAAGACTGCCGCAATTAAAACCGCATATAGGAAATCATTCATTTGGCAACGGCGACGACAAGAACAACATGAAAATCCAGAAAATTGTCAGGGGGGGATACGATCCAGATCCATGGAGTCAGATAAAAGCCAATGAGTAGTGTTAAATCAACCCTCCATCCCAGAGTAAAAGAGACCAAGAGGCGAACAGTCCAGCGACTGATTGCTTGGGTTAGGATCATGGTAAATGATTTAAAGCAAGTCTCATAATTTCTCATTGTTCATCTGGCATTTCCACAAACTGATAAATGAAACTCAAAACATAAACGACAACAACTATATATATATAACTATCGTATGTGTATAAGCCAAACCAGATCGAGTCAAACTGATAATACCTTTCACACTCTGCATGAGTCCGAGCGCCGTGAGTGTCCTGCGGTGCGGGGACAAGATCTCTGATCTCTGGCCCACGATAGCAGTAGGACTCGAGGCCCGAGACCAGTGAGAATTGAAATGTTTCAACACACAGAGGATTGGATGGGCAGGGAGGGGGATTATTTTCGACTGATCGACACAGACAAGTGGCTGCTAAGTAGCTCGGCTGACTAATCCAATGTCCAAACAAATCGCCGGACAATTGCCGGGCACCGTGTGGTCAGGTGTTTAGTTTTGTTTTGTTGTGGTAGTTTTCAGCTAATGGGCTTAGACCACTTTCCATTGTCCAATGAACCAAAATTCCATATGAAGGATTACGTGTAAAATATTTTCATAATATGCATTTTCATAATTTCCCACGCGCATCTTTAATCCAGTTTTTTCTCCTCATTTTTTTTTGCATTTTGTTTATGTGTTCTAGAATATTTCTCGTGCATATTATTTGCTTTCGGGTTACGAGTATTATGTTGTAATTATGGCATTGAATTACTTCCACGTACATATATATACAGTATATACAATATATACAAATTTCTCCCACAATTTGAAGGGCTCTATCGCAAACAGTTAGGCTACCCGCATTCCCTAATCATAATGCGCTGGACTCACCGTCGACCTTATACAGTTCGACCTACGAGGAATGCGTACAGAGCTCTTACTCCGTCTCTCTCTCTATGCAAGTGTGTGTGTGTGTGTAATAAGCGCGTGGCAATAACAGAAGCTGCAGCTGAATGTGCTACCAGTTTTAGCTTAGGCTATCGAAAAATCATCACAAATGTATAAGCTTTTCTTTTGAGAAAGTATTTGACGATTTATAAGAAAGTTATTGATTCAATTTAATATTCAGATTTTGGGCAGCTTGGCTTAGGTATATATAGTATATAATGTAGTAATAACACCTGAAATCTTATTAAATTAATATATATATTGATTAGTTAAGTGTTTGATTAAAATAATATTTAAACGTTTTATAAGCTATTTATTGTTTTTTGGAATTTATGTATTTAATTGAGCTAATAAATTTTTGAGAAATCCCAAATAAAAATTCGCAGTAGATTATAAAGCAACAATTTGGTATAAATAGAAGATTTTTAGATATATAAATATACATTTAGATGAGAAGTATACTAAGGAGAAGTGCATTGACCTATGCCAAATATTTAAGATACAAGCTGTAACTCAAAGAGCCCATTTCTTAAGAAGCTTTGAGTATGTATTCTTTAGAGATCCAAGCCTTACGCTTTAAATGCTTTAACAGATTAAACACAATAAATCTAAGGTTTAATGCAGTTTTTAAAATTGAAAATAGAATGTAATTTAATTGTATAGAAATTTGTGAAATGAGTTCATTCCATCAAAGTGTTAAAAGGAGTAGCATAAAAATATTTATATTGTTGATAGAAATCAGAGTAAAAATCACAATCAAATCACATTCCGGTTTCATGATTTGTTTTGTTGCCTCCAATCAAAATAGGGGCATGTTTATGGTATTAATACAGTTATTGGTGAATATTTGACATAAGGTGAATAAACCTTATGAATCAGATATCAATAAAACTTCTGCAGAAATTAGAATTCCAAGAAAGGGTTGTTGATTTTTTCTTAAAGATTATTGAGTGCATTTGGACTTACATGCAATAAAAACAAATGTATAAGCCTTAAAATCTTCTCTAGACTTAGTTCTTTTTAAAGAAAAGTAAAACCAGATGACTTAGCAATTGTTTCTCACCATAAAAAAGCGAATTATGCACACTTGCCACTGAGGACAAAGCGATTCGCGATACGCAATAAAATCTAATTAGTAAACTCACTTGGAAACCGATAAAAAAAGAAATACCAAATAAAAACTGTTAAATTTCAGGTACTCGTCTGTCTGCAAAAAAACAAAAAAAGAAGGAGATTCAATAATTCGGCATGGTGAGGACACTTGAGCACAACAAAGATTCACAGACAAAGGACACACGCGCGCCCCTCGACAGGAGAGAAAAACAACCCCCTCCCGGTTGTCCCTCTCGTTGTTTACTCAAGCGCAAGAGCACAAAGTTAGGCAACAGAGGACTTTACAGTAGTTGAATAAAAAGAAGCAGTTGAATTGAAAATGAAAAATGAAAATGAAAAAAAAACATTTTCGCAATTTTAAAAAATCAAATGCCACATAAAGTGGCAAGGTTCCTGCCGCGTGTGCCGCGTGTCGAATGCTGACAATATTTCCGATGTGTCTAATGACAAACGCATGTTTACATGAGTGCGAACACGTCCGGAATGATGAACGGGGTTTGGCCGCCGCCCGGACTATTATACGGACATCAGTTTAAAGCCTAGGATCTGGCAGACAGCAATTAAATGGATTTACTCAAGCGTTTTCGATCAGGCCCATTAATAAATGATAGGCGCGAATTTTAAAAGCTACTCACGAGAAAAAAAAGGAAACTTCGATGATAAATTATCCTGTGGGCTAAGTTTCATATTTTCGAACTGACTCAGAGATCTGTCCAACAATGGATTCATTTATCCGTCTCTCTTATTCAACTGCATTTGAATGTCAATTAACTTAAATTGCTAGTTTTGACTTACAAAGCAACCAAAAACTATTAACACACACGCTCGGAGCCAATAGACCAATTAAGAGCATAGATGGATATTGCTCGTACTCTTCGTATACACAGAGCTGAGTGGTGAGTGCATTAACCTCAGGCTCCGAAACTATTTGATTTGCATTCATGTATAACTGAATGTATCTTACGGATACATATTTTCATGGCTTGTATCTCGCTTCCGCCTATGGCAACTTCGTCGCACTCAATTTAATTTAATAAAAATTTCAGTACACTTTTCGGTGGGGTTTTTCACTTCAGTTCAATTCGGCTCTATTTTCGGGGTGCCCTCCTCTAATTATTAATAATAATAATATATCTCTCTCTCTTTCTGTCCTTCTGTGTGCACATAAAACGCATCCATAAACAAAATGGCTGTTTAACTCCTATTCAGAGATCGTTCACATAACTTCAATTAATCTCAATTAAGTGGCAAAAATACTACTACAATATGTACTATTATTCTTGATGGAAAGTTTTGTTTTTAGGGTTCAGATCGCTTTCGAGTAGCCCTTTTTTCTGTCTTCACTCAAAGAGTATCTAGGATTGGGGCAAGTTCTGCTACTACCAATTGAGGGTTAGGCTTTGGGCACATTAATTCTTATTGTTTGAATAACTCTTGGTTTCAAGTTGTAAATTTGAATTGAAAGTGGCAACTTTATTGGCATGTTAAGTCATAAAGTTGTTCTCAAGGCGTAGAAACAAAAATTTTTATGCTTTTTTTAATAAACATTTTGGATAAAAGAAGAAGGGAAAAGTAATTAAAATAAATAGTAGTTTATTATTTTATATATAGGATATTTTGACAAAGCTTCGAACAAAGAAGAAAAACAGAAATGTAAAATATATATGTACTTTCATATAAATTCATTCAACCTATTAAGGATAAAAAACTCCAGATGAAATGCAAATGTGCTAAACTTATTATTCTAATTGTAATCGTGTACAAAGAACAACCACCGCTTTCTGGGCAGCCAAGTGGTGTACAAAAGCTGCGTGGAAAGAGTCCTGGATTGGAGCACTTGAGGTCGGAGCAGAAGCGAGAGGTAAGTAAGAATTAGGCCCTATTTGCACAACAATGTGTGTGCAATGGGTGTGAAACTCTTGCCAATGTTTGTCCAAGGTGAGATCAGCTTCACTCGAGATGTGGTGTGGTGTGTGTGGTTTGGAACCACATAGCCAGGTTCTTATCCTTGTCTGGCACAAATAAGACGTCACGCTCCTTATAATACCACAATGCCAGGACACAGAGCCCTTCAACCCCTCCAAGGAATTCCAGTTGAAGTGCTCGTGCTTGGGTTTTTCTTTCGATCTCTTTGTTTTTTTTTTGTTATATGTTTCACATTTTGTGCGTTTGCTCACTTCAGCAAAGGATCGCAGATCTTCAAAGGAATGATCTCTCCATCTCGCTCTTACTATTGCCTCAGCAACATATTTCCCTTTTCCTAAGAGAACTTTTGTCGTATTACTTACAAGTAAAATATCCATTCATAGATTAGAGCTCTGCACTTTTGTGTTCAAATTATCGCATAACTACGAATACGAATAAGAATTTGAGTAAGAGTGCGAGTACAATATGAATACTCGTATGCAAAGGCATTGAGTATGCCTTTAGGATATATTGGTCTATTGTTTCGCTATCATTTATGCAAAATGCTGTGCTGCCCCTACCCCCTGCCTCTGGCTGAGACCCTGTCCCGACCCTCAATACGATACCAATGCGATAATTCTCATCTTTAAATATTCATTACAAGAGGTCGCGACGTCTCGCCTGGGTTCTATATCGCTTTGATTGATTACTCAAGTGGTTTATCGGTGCGTCAATTGTTGCTTGTTCCCTTCCCTTTTTTTCGGAGCATTGTTTCCAGAACTGCGCTCAAGGCGTTCACATGGGCGTGGCACTGCATCTTACCAGCATGTTGGTCACTTGAGAGTTGCGACTGTTTTTCTTCAGCTTTGTGCATATGAATGACATTTAAATAGCCCAAACTCCGAAACTTATTAAAATATCTCAAAATTTGCATGGCTTCACATGCGTTTTGTAGTGCGAGGCGAAGGAAGCAGCTGCCAAATATGTCATAAATGAAATCGATCTCTAAGGCCACCCAAGGGCGTGGCATGTGCTAAGTAGCCAAGAGAATAAAGCAATTGTGAAAGGTCATGAGCTAGGGCGGAAATATGACTTCAAAGATATGACCTAACTTGGAGGAGAATGTAACGGCCTTGGAGTAATATTTATACAGATTTCATTTAAGAATTCATTGAAAGATATAGAGTTTCAAACTATATTCGTTTTCTAAAGATTTGGAACACTTAAGATGGACCTAGGAAGCGCTAAAGAATGTTACTGTTACTATAGCATATTTTGATCAACATTATAGATTCCACCCTCTAAAGTTGTATGCCCTTTCTCCAACCCTTTTTTTTTTGATTCCACTTTTATTAATAATTCTTGCAACATCTGCAAACGATGCGTGAGAATATTTTGCATGTCTGCGAAAGCGTTTTGCGGTGCGATGAGGACAACGTCATCGGAAGCCACAGGAAGCTTCAGCATGTCGCGGCTCTGCCACAAACAATATACAAAACCCACTCAAGAGGCACAGTTTGAGCTTGGAACAACGACGACGACGATGATGATGATGACGATGTCTGTCAAGTAGCCACTCATATATTTGCAACAACTCGAGTTGTTCCACGACCAACGTTACCCGGTGGTTGTCGCTTCGTCTCCGGCAATGGTTACGGTGCCGTCTCCGTCTGCTTTTGCTCCTGTGGTGATGCGGTGCGCAAATGGGCACTCAAGTGTCTGGAATATTGCTCTGAGCTCGGCTCCTCCTCGAACAGCAGCAGCAGATTGTCGCAATTTTTGTGTGTTCCAGAAATGATTTTAATTTACCTTGATTAAAATGTTGCAACTCGGCGATGTGTGAAAATATTCTGGCAGTGCGTTTTTTGCTTTTATCGAAAGCCACATAATTTTAGCAGATCAAGAAAGAATCCAAAGTATCTACAAAGTTTTACTCCGACTTAACTTAACTTTGTTGTCTCCAACTTCTTTAGGATTTCTGAGAGAGACAACAAATTGATCTACCATTGATCTCTCCATCTCTTCTAATCCCAGCGGATGTATTACTTTTCATATGTAACAAATAACTATAGAAATTGAATATAGAACTCTCCAATTCGTTCATCTTATTGTTACTTCATTTCCGATCATGTACTCCAAGGCACCCGCTAAACGTAAGCAAGTATAATCAATATAATTTCTTTAACAAAGGTCATTGTCAGCTTTTCACACAACAGCCCTGATATATTCACGAGTATATTCACGATTTTCCCAGAGCAAATGAAAGTGCAACCAAAGTTGAAAAGTGTCAGGGCCCCGAGTAATTACCACTCGCCTTATATCAATCAATGGGACATTGAGTGAGAGAGCGAGAGAGAGAGAAGATCTATAGATGGGAGTATATAACTGCCTTGTGGGTAGTTTTAATTGAATATTACAAGAGGGATGTGCATTAATAAGGAAATCAATTTAAATCTCAGTCAGTTGCAGTTGCCAGTTGCTGCCACATGAGAAAGAAACTACAAAACTCTAAAAAAATCTGCGGGCGTTGTAGGATCAGCGAGCGCTGGTGCTAGAAAGGGAGCTAGTCTACCCTAAACCCTATATATAACATCTAACGGCTGCGAAATTTCAAATTCAATACTTCAGTACTTCAATGAAGCAATAAGTTTCAATTGAAATATAATTTTACTTGCCAAATGAAGATCGCTGCCCAAGGTCATCATCTGCGTCAAGCAATTGGTGAAGGGATAAAAGAAATTATATGTAGCAAGAGACGAACTATTAAATATCAATGTCTTTACTATATATAAACTATATACTATATGTCAACTGAATGTTGGCTACTTAAAATGATATGTAGATAGTATTGAGTATCTGCTGAATATCTCATTGATTAAATGATAAAAATAACATAGACAGAGAGATAGACAGACTGATAGACAGACAGATACACCGAAAGATAGACAAATAAAATTTTAATAATAAGTAAAGTAAATTTAAAAAATATTTTCAATAAAACCTAAAGATTTTATCTAGTAGCTTTACGTAAGATTTGTTTGAACATTTCAGTAAAATTCAAATTTCTTAGTAAAGCCTACTTCATGTTTGTATCTTATTTGGGTCTATAGCAGTTCTTTAACTGTGCTACGAATATTATTTATAGAGCTACCAGTACAAATTCCTAATCAAAAGAAACGCTAATCAAAACTCTAATTATAAGCTTATCAACTGCTACTTAACGATATTGTATATTCGCAGTGGCTTTCAGTTTGTACCTCGTGCTCGTTCTGGTATCTTATATGCGGGTACGGGTGCGCACCACCACCTAGAGGAATCGACGGGTGAGTCGAGTGCAAAAAAGTAAAGAAGGAATAATAGTCAAAAGTCGATTGGAAAATTTTCACATAGATATAGTAGAAGCCGGAAGTATTGTGAGAGAAAACGGAAAATGAATTGCCTACTGAGCGCTCTGGTGGTGGTGCAACTGCAGCTGGTGATGGTGGTGCTGCTGGTGTTGCTACAGTCCAGTTCCTGTTCCAGTCAAAGCAATGAAGACCCTTTGGTTACCATAACCTTGGGTCCCATTCAAGGCACCAGAATGAAGAGTTTTAGTGGCAAGACGATCCTTGCCTTTCGTGGCATTCCCTATGCCCAGCCCCCAGTGCGAGAGTTACGCTTTGAGGCGCCCAAGCCCGTTCTCTCCTGGGATCCGGTGGTACTAAAGGCCACCTCAGATTCATTGATCTGTCCACAGAAAGGCGTCACTATGTTTATGAGCGAGGACTGCCTAAAGCTAAACATCTTTACCAAGAGCTTGAGTGACAGCCAGCCAGTTATCGTTTATATACACGGCGGTGCCAACGTGATGGGCAGTGGTCACAGTTCCTATGAAGCGGGTCCACAATATCTGCTGGAGCACGATGTGGTTTTTGTGGCCTTCAACTATCGCCTGGGTGCTCTGGGCTTCTGGAGTGGCGGCAATTTTGGTTATCTGGATCAGGTGTTGGCACTGGATTGGGTGCAGATGCATATTCACAAATTTGGTGGTGATCCTGACTTGGTTACTCTGCTGGGTATGAGTGCTGGCTCCATGGCTGTGAGTCTACACCTGACCTCACCATTGTCCACCGGTCTGTTCCATCGTGCCATACTGATGAGTGGCGCGGCCACCAATCACTTTAGCATACATAACGACTTCTGGACACGTCTCCTCGCCCGCCAGGTGGCCTGTCCCATGTATAATCAATACGATATGACCGAGTGTCTGCGCAATGTGACCTGGCAGCGGATCATTGAGGTCTGCGCCCGTTGGGAGGAATACAGATTCGTCAATATGAAGTGGAACTACGAAATCGATGGCTTTTTTATGACCAAGCATCCTTCCAAAGCCTTTTTACAGGGACACTTCAATAAAGTTCCGCTTCTGGTCACCTTTACGGCCAATGAGTTGGATTATTCCACCATAGGTAAGACATAGCCAATATTTATAACTAAAAATATATATATAATCATAATCTATAAGCAGATCATGTGGATAACGATCTGTTGATGCACGACATTCTTGATAACTTCGATGATTATGCTCCAGAGCTATTTCTATTTGATTACAACGTGGCTAAGAGCCGTAAAATCAAGGACTTCTATCTGGGAAAGAGCGTCCATGAGCTGAACCATTTGAATATTGAAAGATTCGGTCAAATCTTCTCCGATTCAATCATAGGTCATGGTGTTTATCGTCTCGTGGAGCTGGCACGCAGGTACGTCGATGTTTACTATGGACGCATGGACTATGTGGGTGAGAAGAGTCTCTCGGCGCCCATGACGGAGGAGAAAAAGCCCAAAGGTGTGGGCCATGCGGATGATTTGCACTATATAATGCCTGGTTTGTGGTATGGAAAGATTATGGGTAACAATTCCGCAGATCTTTTCATGATGGAACGCATGACTCGGTGGTTTATACATTTTGCTAAAACGGGGTAAACTTTAGATCAGAAGCAAATATTGCGTTATTAACTATGATCCTTTCAGGAAGCCCGAGCCCGACGCACACAACTGGCCGCCTTGTAATAAAACAAGGCGACTGCAACTCTATAACAACAAGGAGACCAAAGTTGGTGCATTCTCCTATACCGTTCGCTATGATATGTGGGACAAGCTGTTTCCCAAATCCACTGGCAACGGTGCTGGCCAGCTGGCCGGAAAGCCACTCCAACTGCTCATCGGTTTCATCGGTGTAGCCCTGGCCGTGTTTAACTGGAAACTAATGTTAGTACTATTAGGTGTGGAATAAGCTTATCAATGGGCCATTTAGATTACGCTAATGACGTCGCTGGGTCCTATGGCAATAGCTATTTACTTTGATTAATTAATCAACAAAGGCGTGAGATTTTTTCCACTGTTCGAACTGTACCATATACATACATACATATGTATGTAGTTGTGCGTAAGTGCATTTGTATATGTGTATGTGTGTGTGTGTGTGTGTGCTCTTGGCCAACGTCTTTGAAGGCAATTAGTCTTTGGAGCAGCTTAAATATACATTAATTTGCCTTTAAATGGTTCTAGCTGAAGCTGAAACGCCTTTTGACCTCTCTCTCTCTCTCTCTTAACCTCTTGCGTCGCGCCCCCACGAATTGTAATTGTGCGATAAATTTTTATAATTGCCAAGTTCGCACATGTCACGACCTTTGGCACTCCCCGTCAACCCCCACCAACAAACCTCCAATCTCCCCCAGGTTGCCTCTGACACACTGCTATTGACATTTGAGATTGGCAGCATTTAAGCGGTTTGTTCTTGCGTGAAAATCTCAGTTAAGTGAGCAAAGGATACAAAAGGATTATCGCCAACTCTAATTTGGGGGTGGGTTCCCGGTGCACTTTGATAAGAGAAGGGCCAAGGGGTTGTTCGCATCATCAATAGATAGCCTCATCATCATTTTGGACTTTAAAACAAATAAATCTGGAGACTTGATACAAAATAAACAAAAAGAGAATGTCTGGGACAGAAATAAACAAATTAATCTGCCTATCGATAGCAAATATCCGGAAGTAGCAACTCAATAGCTTATCGATAAGAGAACTAAAGTTTTAAGTTTGTTAATTTGAAATAAATAATTATTTAAATATAAGTATTATAGCTGTACCAAATTAGTGTTAAAAAATACGAAAGAAATTAATATATAAAAAAAATAAAAATTTGATAAGCTTATAGAATAAGATATAAGATATCCTCATATATAAAAAATACTTTTTTTAGTCTATAGCAGTAGCTTAATCTATTTGCACTTTTCAGTTTTTGCAGCCTTTTGGCCTTTTCTCATTAACACTTTTTATCTTATGTAAAAGGCTGGAGTTGAGCAAGGACCTAAAGGAGACCACATGCTCACAAGGACGACCACATAATGACTTTGATGTAGAGTTCGTGCAAAGTTTTGCCAAAGAAAATATGGAAAATTAACTTGTTAGCCTGTCCTGGGACAGGAACCACACACATGCACAATGATAATATATGGGTGTGCGTGTGTGTGTTGTGGGGCATGAGCAAACATTTAAGTATGTATACGCATTGTGCACCGTATTCTCTTTTGGGACAAAAGGCCACAAAAAAGGTGAGCAAGTCAACTTGACAAAACGCATGACATGACATGACAGAACAGGACAGAACAGGATGGGACAGAACTCAAAGCAGAAAACAGAGAGCAAGAGAAGCAAGCAAAACAATTGCAAAAATTTTAATTAAATTCTTATAACAATTACAATTATAAAATGACGAGTCACACATGTAAAATTGCGTTGAAGAACACGAACCCTAACACAATTTTTGATAGAGTTTTTCCGGAAAACACCTTTTCAAATTGAGCAGCTGGAAAATTGTGAAAGAGTTGTGATTCGATATCGAGTGGCTTTTGTGACTCAATTACAATAAGTCTATTAAACTTATGTCTGCGGTTTGTCTAGACAGCACAACACAGCAGAACACAAGGTCTCCGGGTTCGATCACAGTTCCAGTCACAATGTCTGGGTCTCAGGTCTAGGTCCGGGGTTGAAGAGCGTTGAGCGCGTGCCCCTTTTGACTTTCGACTGGTTCTTTGTGCCATCTAACAACAGAACTCTGATCATCAGGATGATGAGGAATGGTGAGGATGATGATGATGATGCGAAGGTGTTCCAGCTGCCGGTATCGACTGTGTCTCGATTTCACTTTCGTTACGCCTGCGCCACATACTAAACACATTTGAGTATTCCAAAGGAAAACCAGGTCCTCGATCAGTTACCTATGTATTATAGATCCTGGCTGGCCTTGCTCTTTTTTTTTATGGCTGATCATCGACAAATGCGGTTTTGATTACGTGTTTATGGACTACACAATGGAGGCTAGGACAGGCCAAAGGAGTAAACATTTTGAAGTAGCGCCGTTGGAAATGTTTTATAGGTTTGTCAGCGATCGAAGCATGTCTGTATCTCCATCTCCAGCCTCGCATCGTTCTCTGTCTCTGTCTGGGCTGTTTATACGTTTTGTCAACATATCGAGTTACGCCCCAGTCCCAGTCCCAGGATCAGGCCCAAAACACAGGCCCAGGCTCATCATCGCTAATGACAATACAAATCGAGAGTGGAGAGGAGCCTTTGGGCATGCGCAGCGGCTTTGTTGGTTTTCTGGGAAGGCTGCGGCTCCGGCTGCGGCACTGACAGCCGGCGCTGTGTGCTTTCAATTTGTTAAACAATATATTTGTTTGGCATTTTAAGTGAATTTTGAACGCAGTTTTTGTTTTTTTCTCATCCTTTTTCTTTTAGGGTTGTTCACAGCCACCACCTTAAAGCAATCGATTGATATTCCTTGGAAAGGCACGCAGGAAAAGGAGCAACGCGGAGCTTTTTCAATAGAATTATGTGAAAAAAAAATAAAGAGGAATTGGCAATGCAAAAAGGAAAACTTTTGACTCCCGAAGTTGTGAAAAATGTTTGACTATTGAAAGGTTTTCTTTTATTAATATAAAACATCACAGTTTCTTTTTTGTCTATAAATAAAGTTACCTTTTTAACCTAATCAGCTGAAATTTTATGGCTTAGACATTCTAGAGCTGTTTTATTTGTCCGCAACGAGAAACATTTTCTATGTGAAAAGCGTAGTTATATTTGAATTCAGTTTCAATGTGATTATCAGAAGGTTTTTCATCCTTACAGTTCGATCTTCTTCGATCTAATCTTCCCAGGTTAATTTCCAAGATTATTAATGGCGCCACCCTGAAGTACTCGTAATCGATTGATATATCAATAGTTCCTTGAGATGTTCGAACAGTTTTTTAAGTAAATTAATTAATCTCGATTGCTGGCGCCTTTGCTTTGACAGAGAACTGACTGTTTACATACTCGTGCGACTACAATTGAATCTCTTAATTAAATATTTATACAAATGTAAATTGCCTTGATTAATGATTATCCTTGGGAGCGCACTTGTAGCGGCTCCCAGGCTTGGTAAATCCCAAATCAAAGAAGAACAACAGACAAACATCAAAAGCAATTTACACAACAACCAAAAAAAAAAAGGACACTCGACGACTTTCTCCCTTTCCTGTCCAAATCCCTTCCTTCCATTCCTTTCTTTGACTCTGGTGAAAGTGTTCACATCAAACGGCTTGAAAATTAATTGTTTTGCATCTTTTTTTTCCACTTTTTAGTTAGGCCCGATAAACAATTTGATTATTCGATAAACAAATACAAAATACACGCTCACACACACTCACATATGTTTACACATGTGAGACATGCTCCCCTTCCCCTCCTCACGCTCCCCTCTTATTCGCCATTGTCTCGCTGTCTGTCACAGGCGGCATCGCTGGCTACTCCATGACAGTTTCGTGTCTGTGTATTGTGTGTGCTCTGGTGTGTTCCTGTGTGTGTGTGTGTGTAGGTTGTGTGTGGTCGCCGTTTGAGTGTCTTTTGTTGTTCGCTCGCTCTGATATCGTCGCTTTTGTTTGAAGCCCCGGCGACAGACAGCAACAACATCAACAACAACAACAACGAGATGTTTGTGATTTTGGGGAACCCGGGACCCAATCATAATTATGCATGTTCTTTCTTGTTGTTGCATGTTGTTTGTTGTTGTTTGGGCTCTTGTTAATAATGGCGTTAATGCTTATGCTGATGAGGAGACGAGAAGATGGGACCACCCTCGCTTTACATTCTGTTTTAGGCCTTTAATCACAACGATATTTATTATATCTTGACTGACTAAGCGCTATACTGGATTATAATCTATGGAAAATGGATTATACATATATATATACATATACCAATGCTACGGAATGAAATAATAAAGTTTAAATTACTATCAGCTTACAAAATATACAAATTTTAACAGAAATGGAAGGTTTGGTCTACATCTGGGGCTCTACACAAATCAATTTTGTACTCAATTCGTAATAAAATCAATATGTTATCAAAAAAAATTCCAAATTCTCAAGATAATATCCTATATAAAAGTAACCTCAAAGTATTTCATTGAAAACCAATCAAATCTAACACAGCTGCCAATTAACTTTTATGTCGAAGGTTTCCACCCACTCGTATATTGTTTTTGAGCTGATAATCTCTGAGCTCAAATGGGAAACCCATAAAAAGCGCAATCATCGACAAGCACCACACACACACACACACGCAGGGTGTATACAAACCAAATAACCGAACAACCAATAATTACAGGCGTGTTAAGTGCCAAAACGACCAAAAATTATTTGCACTCTTCTCGGGCTGAGCCGAAAAACTGAGCAAATATTTGTTTGCAGTTTTCAATTGCGACTTCTGTCAATGTTGTTGTTGTTGTTGTCAAATGTGATTATTAATGTGCTTTGAATAGTGCAACAACAAGAAGAACAACAACACCCCAGAAGGTAGCACCCTCAACCCTGAACTCAATCCCATCCCAAGATCAGTGAAATCAGTGCACACCCTCCAAAAACGTATGCTAGTTGTCATAGAAAGCGAGATGGGAAGAGGGAGAGGGAAAAGAGTGAGGGAGAGCGAGAGGGTGTGACAATCCGTAGAGCCCTAACTAATGAGTGTAAACAACGGTCTGGCTGCAAAAATAAAAGATAGAAAACGAAAATGGAAAAAAGGAAAAACTGCCACAAACTGTTTGATTTGTCGCTTAGGACTAATGAAACCAAACATTAGAGACCAACTGAGGGAGAGGAAGAGAGTTGGTTAGACAGAGAGAGAGAGCACCCTCAATATGCTTCTGGTTATGGTTCTGGTTCTGGTTCCGTTCTGGTTTCGTTTACCGGCCTCCGGGGGTTGCCGCTCTTCAAAGTGTTGCAATTTCCATCCCCCCTCCCCCTGCTTTTCCGCACATAAAGGGATGTTGGCAGCGCTGTCCCATGGCTGTTTACTATTTGAGACAGACACCCGGACGGACTGACTGGTAGGGCAGGCCAGGCTGATGTGTTGTAAGTTGATTACGTGGTTGACGTTGAAGCTGCCGCTACTGTTGTTGTTGTTGTTGTTGTTGCTGCTGCTGTTGCTGGGTTGCAATATGAGGGCGCATGTTGCTGCCGTGGAATCAGCAGCTGTCTTCACATGAACTGCAGCCGCGATACTCGAACTCTTCATGGATTTTTCACCTTTTTTTTGTCTGTAAAGTTACGTGCCTGAACTGGCTAATGCACTTGGGCAGGGGCAGTCGCCACCTGAGTTCAGTGTTAAACTCCAAAAATGGTCGCGGGTTTCGCTAATGTAGCGCCACTCCAGGGCAGGCCAGGCTGGGTTAGGGCCTTGGTCAATATGATGTCTATGATGAGCTGCTGTCGTGGCCACTGCTTCCACTGCTTTCGTGGGAAACTCTCCATAAAGGCATGCGGGTGTGGTTTTTCCTTCTATGCTTTTGTATGTTTTGCCACAATTAATGAAATTGTATTTCCATGCTCAGTTGTGATTAATAGTCGTCGTTGTAAGACTTACAGCCTGAGAAATGCTTTGGGGGCAGCAGTTTGTTGCATGCCCCAACAATCGCTGCACTTGTTCTAATGAGACCACCAT
The DNA here is from genome assembly GCA_035045065.1 of Hirtodrosophila trivittata. Taxonomy (NCBI): domain Eukaryota; kingdom Metazoa; phylum Arthropoda; class Insecta; order Diptera; family Drosophilidae; genus Hirtodrosophila; species Hirtodrosophila trivittata. Next base: position 6,855,960 of record JAWNNK010000022.1, read on the forward strand.
AATGAATCCAGACAGGTACTCTGGACGCCTTATTGAGTGATTAGTTAAACGGCCACTAAACTGTTGACAGTTAACGTTTTATCAATTGGTTTTTTATTTTTATTTTTCGAAAACATAAATCAAAAGTTTCAAGTGCAACTTTCTCATGTCAGAACAATTTGTCAGCGTACCCTGTGCTGTGCCTCACGACATGTTCAGATATGATACTAGTTATAGTTGACCACCAGTAGAATTTTTGACATGCTCATTAGAGTTCCATCTATCCAATCCTAACTTCAAATTATTATTGACCTTCCCTTCCCCATTCCTCGTGAAGTTAACAAATAACTCGTGGGCTCAGGAATGCGAGGGCTGTCTCAGATGACCCTAGAGCACACCTAAATATACCTATAGGAGTATAGCTTCCAGTTTAGACTGTAGCAATCCGTTTGGTTTAAGCTGATTAATCCAATTTCTGGTATATACCAGACCTTACTCATATTGAGTCAAACACATTGAAACCACAAATCAAAGCGCAATTGAATAATGGGGTTTTATCATATAAATTGTACGAGTATATTCAAGGTCAGTTGTTTTGATTGCTTTAAATATAGAAATATCAGAAAACAATACTATATATTTATATAAGCATGCATATGTTTACGTACCGTATAATATTTTTATAACATATATGCTGAACACTTACCAATATATTTGAAAGAAACTTTTAGTACAGAATTTTTCGTTACTTTGAATCCAAAACGTTAGCAACCATTTGATCACAAGGATATATCCTCTATAGCCTATAATCAGACACAAATTCTTCTCAGACAGTCTATATTATCGTTTTAATCTGGAAGAATCAAGCGTCATATATCTAATAGCTAGCACTATATGAAGTTTTTTTATCATAAATATGTAATAATTTTCACTTGAGTTTCCGTTCAAACAAACTTTGAAGCAGCAGAGTACAAATGCACCCCTCTGTTTGAGTGGTTGAACCCACTGTCAGTTAGTCAATAAGCGACACCGTGCAACATGATCCATCATCAGTTATCAAGTTGAAAGCTGTAAATAAACAGGGAAGAGGCTAAAACTATTATTGAAATTTGATGCCGCGATGACAACAGACAAAACGCAGCTCAATAAAAGGTATATATACATGTATATACAGATAGAACTAACACACTGTACTACAGTAGTACAATAGGATGTGCCGCATAGCAATAAGGGGACAACAGGAGGCAGGATGACTGACAGATCAGACGTCAGACAGCCCACAGCATGAGATGAGTTACCAGCTCAGCTTGCGATCGGCACGCGACACTCACAAAAGCTGCCTCCGCTTCAGTCTGAGTATATTTAAGTATATTCATCATCTTCAATATGCAATATGCAATATGCAACACCACAGGATCATTTTAGATATTATTAAAAATGATGATGAGTCAGTTGCTAATGGTCTTCACGCGCCTTTATCAACGTGTTATCACCCCAGCACCGGACTCCTCCGAGGAACGCGTTTAACGCCCACGCGCTGCACGCAATTGCCGGCACTTTCTCCTATGCTAATTAGATAAAAGTCACTTTCACTACCCTAAAAGAAGCACCCTACACAACCCTGGTATGACCTTAATGCTAGAAGTATACTATGGCAGTATGGCATACGCTTATTATCGATAAGAGCACATTTTGCTTTTAAATAAGTAGCTCATTATTTGGCATGTGGGCTTCTATGCGAGTATAGATTATATTGCTTCTAATACACCGACTGTGTGTAGCAAAATAGTGACTAACAATCACTCAGATAAACTACACACACATGTAAATATATATACATATATATATATATATATATATATATATAATTATAATTGTATATAAGTAACCACATTCAAGGTTAATCAAATGAACAATCTATAAATATATATATGAAGACTTACTCATTACTGAAAATAATGTTCTATATATAAAAATTATAGAAATTATAGAAATAATTAAGGCATATATAAATAAAATATATATACATATAATATTTATAAGCCATCAGTATGAAATTAGTAAATTTCCTTTACTTTCGTAAAGCAATAAGACCTTTCCAAAAGATTTCGCTTTATTTATTTTTATTTCCTTTTTCCCCTATTAATTTGGCCAACAAATTCTCTTCTCTATTCTTTCTATGTGCAAAAATTTAACCCACTTAAATTTAGCACAGAATATTTGAAGACACATTTCCCACACCCACAAACACACACATAAGGAGATCATACCAAAGGAGTTGAGTCGAATCTTGTGATGACTCCTCGGAAGAGCAGCTGCTGCAGCTTAACCCAATAAATAGTTGGCATAGTTGGAAGAGCTCTCTACAGTACACTCTGGAGTACACTACACGTAGTGAGTCATAAATTGTGAAATGCAATGCACATTATCTTCATGGCGAGATACTGAAAAGTCAAAGAGTTGAAATCCCAGACAGGACAGGACCAGAGCTGGAGCTGCACACACTGAGCACAGACCGCGTGGTGGACACTTTGGCACCTCGATGGCTGCTGCTGCTGTTGTTATTTATGAGTTTTGTGATGTTTCTGCAAATTTTTCTATGTAACAAAAGTCTCCTTTGTTTTTTGTGTTTGTTGTTGTTGCTGTTGCAACAAGCAACGAGAGCTTAGTTGAACTTGTGCCTTGTGTCTAGTGCCTCGCATCTTGCGCCTCTCTTATCGGGCGTCAATTGCGCAGACAACTTCATTGTAAGCCCAGAGAGGAGATTGCTGTGCCTTGATGTTGACAGCAGGAGTTCCAAGCACGCGTCGAAACCACAGAAGGAAGTTGTCTCTACAGTCTGCAGTCTTTGGTCTTCAGTCTTCTGTCTGGCAAACGATCGCAGACATTTGGGTGCCTGGCAGCCAATCTAATTACATTTTGTGGGCAAAGGCGCTGCAAAATTTCAATAGACTTTGAGCGATTTCCATCAGTCAATAAAAACTCAACACAACCCAAGTCCCGGTCCCAGTCGCAATCCCAGTCTTGGTTAAGCCAGTCAATCCAACTCCAACTCGTGCTCATGCGTTTTTTGTGTACACAAACCCAGCAGGAATACCCAAGAGACTTCATCTGATATGCCCCAATGGAGCTCAGAGCTCACAGCTCACAGCTTTATTTGCGTTTGCTGCAATTCGTGGAATCGAAATCTTCAGAGTCTCCTTTAACGAAATATTTCGTTGGAAACTGGAATGCCAGTCCAATACGACAAAAGTACTTTGATATTTGTTATGTGTGCGACTATATACCCTATGTATCGATACTTAAATTAATCTGGAAATACCAAAAGAGTTCAGCTGGTTCCTGTTAACTATATGTGATATAAGGCAAGGTTTGTCATAATAAAAAATTTAACATTATTTATTATTATAATTCTATAGAAAGTTTACTTTTTTGGTTTTTCCAGTTTAACTTCTATATTTCTCCTTTGATGATCCACAACTAAAGTTCTATATCTAGACCGCTAGAGTATCATTATCCTGAGCTGAGTTCGATATCTAAAGCTCTAGAGTATCCCTTAGTTGAGCAGCCTTGCTTTTACTCTCGGTACATCTAACAAATTATAGAAACGTGCTCCTGGACAGACAGATATAGCACGATTGTATATGGCATATGTTGTGCTGACAAGCCAAAACAATTAAAACTAAAGTGGAAACGATCAAAATGTGCAACCCCGAGTACACAGATCTATTGTTATAGATAGTATCCAGAAGTCCAACCGCAATGCCTGGCAATTTGCATATATTAATATATTATAACTGTTTTCCAACTGGATGGAGGTCACATTTACACCCCTGCAAGGATCTGTTAGGTGATGATGCTATAGCGTGACTCATGGTGCCTGTTGGAATTCCTCGACTCGAGCGCCGGCAATTGCCAATTGGTATTGAATGTTCCGAGAGCGTCATGTGCTGGTCTATGCTAATGAGTCGACGGACTGCAGGATGCACGACTACAGAACTACTCCAATACGATACGATACCAGGCACTGGGATGATGATGAGCACGCCGCCAGCTCCCTTTTTTTTGACATTGTCATGCTGTCAAGCGTAACCAAACTCCGATAAGAGCAATAAAACTGAAAATAGGTTGATGGCGAGTGGCCCAGAAAGAAAAGCAACAATGGGCTTTGGTAACATCTGTGTGGCAGTCTCAATGTGTGTGTGTTGTGGCATTGGATGAGATAGTTACACTTGGAGAAAGTTGAGGTAACTCTAAGCTAATTTAGGGGTAATATGGGAAGTTACCTAATACTTATACTCTTATACTTCTCTGACTGAGGAACTGAAGAGGCTTTTGAATGAGTTGTAGATGAGATTCCTCTGTGATTGCTAAATAGTTTATTTTCTATATTTAATATACCAATTATAAATATGCTGTTTATATATACTATATGTATTGAGTAATAAGAATAATGAATGATATCTGATGATGAACTAGGCTGAGTAACTAAACAATTAGCTCAGCTCTGTGTAGCATATATAGAGCATGATTAATAGATCATCTGCATTTAGTGCAAGGTGAAACAAGGACCTAAGGATGGACACCATATGCGGACTTTATTTATATATATATATATATATATATATCTTACTCCTGATTTACAGATATGCATTATGAAATACTACAAACAGAAAATCCAAATAAAAACTATTCCAAAGCAACTTTTTACTTTCTGGCAGTCACATTTACTTACCCCTAAATTATCCTGGACATGACATTAACTAGAAATTTCTTTCAGTGTATGCTATGGCACGCGATCAGTGGCCCATAATGTTTGACACGTACCACAAATGCTGTTTGGCTTAATATATGCACCCACACAGTGATGACACGCATACCAAAAAGATATATGTACAAAATATACAAATATAGGGAGACATCAAATTGGAACTGAAAATTATGCCAATTGGTTTATCACTTGGCAACCAACAACTGAGTCCGGGGGACTTAAACAATTGCACAGAATTCAAATACAAAAACAACTTTTTTTGTTTTTCCAAATTGCATTTTATACTAGGCGAAATATTTAGGGAGTACTTAAGTACAGCAGGGCCCAAGAGTTCGATTCACCCCTTTGTCAGATGGTCTGCATAAGCCAACGCTCCTTGGTCTGACGTCGCCAATTAAGCGGAAAGAGACGCTTCCAGATCTCGTAACGTGCGGAATTGAGACCCTCCTGCATGATCAGCTCATCTCCAATGTCCAGATAATAGCGCTTCTTGAAGCTAAAGGGGCGCCAGCGTATGGTGCGCAGTTGCTCATCGCTGGGTTTATTTGGATCACTGGGGAAAATCTCTCGTTATGTAAAGAACAGATTGGCATGATTTTGGGACTAACCCCTTGTAGGCAAAGGCGGAGAACATGCGCGTCATCACGTCCACCATACGGAACTCATCATCGTCCTCTGTGAACATGCGACTAATCGAGGGCTCCACAAACAAATACATCAGATCATCGTGATGGACCACACCATAGGGTGCATCCTCCGGATAGTGAATATGACTGCGACCACCTTGGTAGGCAAAGCGGTAGTAGTAAACCTTGGTTGAACGTGCTGCCAGATGCACGAATCGATGTATAGCGAATCCAGTTAAAGCATCCGAGTAGAGCGTGGCCAGAGATTGCAGTGAACTATTGGCATCAAAGGGAAGTTGGCCAAAATAATGCTGACGCAGCTCCTGACTTATGTTTTGGGCTCGTGGACTGCTAGCATTGTACATAAAACAGATGGGAGCCAGAGCCTCAAAGTTATCATTGAAAGCGGTAAGCAGAGATCTGCTTTGCAGGATGGCTAAGAGTAGGTTGGGACTTGATTAAAGGATAATTGAATCTTCGTGTGAGACTCACATATGGCTGGGCCTACAAACTCATCCTTGGTCATGCCCGTAATAATGGGTATCTTCATAAAATCCCCATTCTGATAGCTCTGCACAGGATCCTCGATAAGAAAACGCTCCTGCCCAAAGTCCGGTTCCACCACAGGCTTCCACAGGATCAGCGGATTGTTGCGTCCAAAATCGAACATGCGCGGCAGCGAATTCGCATATTCCAGGTAATGTTTCTAAGGATTACGAGATGAATAGATTCATCCTTTAGTTTGCCTTTGGCTTGGCTTACCCCACGCAGGCAGTCCACCATGACCTTGATCTCCTCCGTGTTGCACTGCAGCAATGCCGCTTGCTTTTTGGCCACATCCATTTGATGTGGGGGCAGCGACCACTGCCCTGTTGCGGCTCCACTCATCACAATCGCGCGATGGAAGAGCCCCTGCGACATGGGCGAGACCATGTGCAGGGTCACAGCCATGGCACCAGCTCCATAGCCGAGCAGTGTGACCGCATTCGGATCGCCACCAAAACGTGAGATGTGCAGCTTTATCCAGCGAAGAAGTTGCACCTGATCTTTGAGTCCCATATTGCCTGGCGCCTCCTTTGTGCCCGTAGCCAGAAAGCCCAGTGTGCCCAGGCGATAATTAAAAGTAACCAAGACGAGATTACGATCCATAAAATACTGAGGACCTGCAAAATTCTTACTCTGCCCGGACAGAGAGTAGAAGCCACCAGGATGTATGAACACAATCACAGGCTTCCTCACATTCGGATGCGACTCAGTGGGCAGCTCCCGTGTATAGATATTAAGCCTGAGGCAATCCTCGCTCACATCATCGCTAAAAAGACCCGGCTGAGCACACTTGGGTCCATCGAAGGTGGCATCGAATATGTCAAACCATTGCTCAATGGGCTCCGGCGGCTTGAAGCGAAGATTATCCACGGGTGCCTTGGCATAGGGTACGCCTCGAAAGGCATAGAAGTTGCGTCCAGCCTGCGAGGGTAGAATGGTGCCACGTATCTTGCCCAGTGCTGTGGTGATCACCAGATCCGAGAGCTCCTTGTCACTGCCAATCGGTATGTCATTGTCCTCCAGGGTCTTGGCCTGTTCACTGCTATTCAGACCGCTTGCAATTGAAGCAGAAGGCAGGATTAACAGCAGAAATCCCAAGAGATGCCACATTTTCTGTGCGAAGTTGTAACAGCGACTGTGGAGGCTGAGGCAGCTGCTCCAAGCTTTTATAGTCTCCAACTGGACTTGGATTATGTCACATAAAATATGCGAATTGATTATATTCTGGCTGTTGCATTGACGTGGGCGTTGGCTTTTGGTTTTTCGCTTCCTTGTTCTGTCAGAGCTCTTCCCATATCCAATTGCCAGTAATCCATAAATAACATAAGCCAAGCATGGGCCAGTTGTAGCAGCTCTTCCCACACACACCCAATCTCTCCTCCTTTCCACCTTTCCTTCTTTTCCTCCTGCAATCTATCCTGGGTATCAGAACCCACGCAAATTTCACCAGACTTCGAGTATTGTCTATTAATTTGTTAGTGCTCCAATTTTCCCACGTGAACTTGTTTGCGTGTTTGCGGCTTATTAGATTAACAGCGCATTTAAACACCCTTCCCGGCTTGGCCACCCTCGGATCACATCACATCGGCTTTTAACCTCTGCGACCTACCCAAAAAAATCAACTACAGCCAAAGGAAAGCGATCCTTAAATGCTCGCTAATAGCGTTTAATGGTGAGCATAAAAGGTGAGCACAAGCCATAAAGTTTTTTTCTTTTCCTTTTTTCAGCACAAGATGATGACACACCCTTCTCGGTGTTAGCTAAGGTACCCCGAGTGCAGAGACTTGGACGGATGAAGAGCGTTAAGTGTTCCTTTGTGATCGTCTTCTGTTCCGTTTCTTCTTCCTTTTATTTATTTGTTCTGTTGTACATAAATTCTGGCAGACAAAAGCGTGCTAATTGGATTTATATTGGGCCTCATGAAAGGAACTTGGTAGCAGCTCCTAACAGTGTGAACATTCATTGTGGGTTGATCTTTGAGAGCTAACACCAAGGGGAAGTGCTGGAATTGGAAGGTGCGTCTAACAAATGAATGTTATGGATAATTGTGGGAACTGAAAACTTAGAAAGGGTTTCTGAACTTCAACAAAGTTGATGCTCAAAAGAAATGTTCTATATATAACATAGATCGATCTTGGAAGGATCATATCGTGTCAATACATGTCATATAGAAGGGTCATACCAGATCGACTACAGTAGGGGCTAGAGCTGGCCATAGGCCATCAGGTTTTCAGAACAAATGACAGTCATTTAAAGTGGTACATGCTCCAACTCCTACTCTATAGTGACGACCTCATGGAGCTCTATACACATAATTGATGATATTACACTTCAGACTCGACTCCTCCGCTGGACTGGCCTCGCCCAAGTGGTGATATTCACGCCTTGACAACCTCACGTAGTACTCGAAGACTTCATGGCAAGCTGTGCCGTTGTTGTTAGACATTCTGTGGTCGTCGTCGTCGTCCGTCGTTGTCTTCAACGTCATCGTATTACCAGGTAATTGTAACATCAGTTCTAGCACGGGTGAGGCTTGGTCTTGGTCTCGGCAGGTGACACAAATGCAGACGCCTCCGGTATTGCGGCCAGACACTAATGACCAGACGGGACTGAGAGTCGACGTCTTGCCATGCGCCACAGGATGTGTCTGCAACGTTGTCGTGAGGTGTGAAGTGTGTGCGGACTGTGTGTGTGTGTGTGTTTGTGTTGCCGTTTACTTTTATGACTCCTGCCGCGCCTCAAGATGCTGCGCAAGTGTCTCCCCGGTGTTTCTGTGGGTTTTTCCTAATAAAAGTGTTTTGGTTTTAACTTTCAATTTAGATTTAATTAGCTGGCAAATGTTGACACATTGCCATCCTTGTGTGGTCCTTCGCTAGGACCTGGCCTACTAGTTCCTACTACTCCTATCTAACTGCCATCTAATAGATAGAAATCAATGGAATTTTTAGCATACCTTTTTCGAATCTGTCAAAACTTATAATTTATTGAGCATTATCATTAGATTTCTCTCCAGAATTAGCATTCCATTCTATTCCAACTTGGGACGACTCTAATCTACCCCTAGTTGCATAGGGATGATCCATCGAACCACCCCAAATCAATAGCACAGAGGAAACCTCTAAATGCACATTGACTAATGAAATGTTTGGTTCGATTCGAGGTCGTTCTGGGCCAAATGATTTGAGTAATTTATGGACCACAAAATCCTGGCTATTCGTTTTGTTTTATTTGCTCAAAAAATAAAATTCCATAGCCAAAATATTCAATTGTATTTGCCATTTCGCTTGCATTTTTATGCCAATTTGCATTTGATAATACGCCCGCGAATTCTGTACTCCATGTCACCAAAATGTTAGCTAATTAGTGGGATTTGTTTGCCAACTTTCTATGGTTTCGATGGCTTTTATGGCGCCAGTGACACGTGTGCCCAGACCCCGACGAGTATCTGGTCGGGAGTTTAGGGGCACGCGTCAAAGAGGAGGTGCGGCAATAGTCATATAGATAAAATTCATTCGAATATAATGGCATTTTTATGGCCGAGCACACTTGAAAATGTTATGCATGAAAAGGCATGAATGTCAGATTATATATAGTATATATACTCGTAGGTATATGGGCTGAGACTGGGTCTGAAGTTCAGACTGTGAACCTACCAAGCAGTGTCTCAGCCTTCTTTTAGTCAAAGGCATAAGGTTAAGTAAATTAGGTTATAACTTATAACCAACTGTGTGTATTTAGTGGAGCCTTAAGATTTAGACTTTGCTATAAAAAGGTGCTTCATATAGAGCCTTACTTTCAAGCAAATAACCATAAACATAAAGCAAAATCTTTTAACCTTAGTTATCAAATAAGGAACAAGATTTCAAGATACAATTAAATATATATAAAGTTATTTTAAATATTTAATATTAATATGAAACTTCCAAAGTTAAAAGATTAGGTAAAATTAAAAGATACTTTCGATATTTGAAGATACAAATCTCCAGGTTTGCGATAGTTTTCTGTTAAACAAATAAAAATACAATTGTGTATTTCATCAGTTCCAGGATAAACAAATCTATTCCCTGTAAATAATCATAGATATATTTTCTAAGCTTCATATTCTCTTAATTCATATCCCATTAATGAAACCATTCCAATGCATATTGGCAGCTGCTTCAGACTGATCAGAAACACAGTTTTGTGTAGTATCAATCACATGAGCATATGCAAAAATAGATGTGCACACTTCAAAAGTAATTCTATCCAGGGGAAGTAGAATAATCAGGCGCGACATAAACAACAATCGAACAACAATTGAGAAAACTGTAAAAACTCTGGAAAACTGTCAAGGGCAATTGTCGCACTCTTTTGTTGAAACGGGGCACAACAAACTGACAGACAGTCAATGAGGCAGACAGGGCCTTAAAGTGATTGATCATATGATGAGCTCTTTGATTTGCAGTTATTCCTCATCGTAGAGGGAGGGGGAAGAGCTGGAGGGGAGAGAGCTGTGCCAGGACATGGTCGTTAAATGAACGTGGGAGTTTCTATTTTGCACCTTGAATAAGAAAAGACTTCAATGTGCAAAGGTGACAGATACCTTTTGCATGCGAAGCACGTGCCGCAGTCTACTTGAGGCGCTGCAACGCATGTAAATCTGTCTGTGCCACTTGCAGCCATGTGTCCATGTGGCAGCCACACAGCAGCAGCAGCAGCCGCCTGCATGACTCCAGCTGCAGCTGCGTTAAAGCCAACCTGGCGGCTTGCCGCAGTCTTTGCCACTTCCTTTTCGTGGTCTGTTTAAGAATTTAACCCGTGCCGTCTACGTGCCCCACTGCTCCATTGCTGCACATAATATAACTTCTGCCACAGACTCTAAATTAATTGTTCTCTTACGAGTATTACTTATTTAACCAGGCTACATGGATAGCACCTGTTGCTTCTACCTCTGCCTCTGCCTCTGCTGCACATTAATTGAATATTAATAAATTGTGATCCTTTGATTTCGCATGCGCACAGTCAGCACTTTTCATTTCTATAATCGCCTTTGATGTGCTGATAACTCCAATTACAGCATTGACTCATAATCATAATCGTAATCATAATCATAATCATAATCGTAATTAAGTTAACCGGCTGCAACACAGTCTCCTGCTCCAGCTGTGTGTCGTCTGCCCCAGCTCCTTGTCGTAGGTCATGCGTGCATCTGGCCAGTCGGATTGTCGTCGGATTTGGTCGCACCTAACTGAACTGGCGCTACGCTACTTCTTCTGGTGACTTCTCTTGATTACTCTCATGTTTATGCGGGATCAAGGCAATTCTCAACAGATTGCAGATCGCACATCTTGTTCGGTTCTGTGCTCTGTGTGTCAGCAGGCCTTAACGAGTTCCCTCGACTGCAACGAACAGCTTCAAGATGTTATTTATGTCAAAACAGCATGATGATGGTTCACGAATTGCCCAGCTAAATAACTTGTACACTTACTGTCAGTAATTCGCAATTTATTGTCAGTTATTGTAACTTTTAAGGGGTTCGCCTTTTGGTACTAGAAGGAACCTAAGACTAGTTCAATTTCTAAATGGTAACTCTGAAAACTTATCATAATTTTCTAGGAGTTACTCGAGTGACCCAATTATAAAACCAACTGAGTCCTGGATATAATCAATATAATATTCCTATTGATATGTGATCTTTTAAAAGGAGCTATAGAAGTTTGAAAGAAGCAGTCGCCGGAAGATAAAATATAAATTTTGAAAGAATTATTATAAGTAAATAAGTTTTTATAAAAGTAATCTGGAAATATTATTTGGAATATTTATAAGGATATCTGGAAAATTTATAAGGATCTCGCTATTTTTTTTAATCATATTTCATATAAATACCGATTTAAGCACTAAGCTTAGTATCTTTGCCAAGTCGTTGATGACCGAACCTTAAAATAAAACAAAATATTCTAGTTCAGTGCTAAAAATCGAATGAAAAGCAATTATAAATTAAACTCAATCCTGAACACCACCCAGTCAGAGTCAGAGGAAGTTCGCAATCTTATCGCAGTATCTGGGGCTTGGTTGGGGCACAGAAGCAAAAGCATTGAAATTTAATTAATGCTTTTAAGATAAACAAACAGAGGAAAACAAGTTAAGAGTTAGGGATCAAGGACAAGTTAAAAATAATATTGGTAAAAAGCGAACTTTAGTTTGGACTTCTTTCAATGGAATTCTAACTGTTTATGGTTGAATGTGGAGAACTTGTGGAGAACACATGCATTCAGCCTGTGATCAGGCCGAAAGAGTTCCTTGACTTGGGTTCGATCAGGTACTATCAGGTATGATCAGGTGCGATCAGTTACGTGCGATAATCAAACGTTTCATGGCCAAAACACATTAGTGTCAAATGGCTTTCGGCCCGGAGGCACAAAGGACAAGGATGGGACACGCGTCCAATCGGTAGCCAATACGTGTGCACATTCTCTGGGACTGGAGGAGCTACCAAGATATGATATTAAAATCATTATGTCGCAAATGTAGCAAATTTTCAACAGTTCATTTAACTGATTAGAGTGTAGGGTAGAGCGACGAGTTGGCTTACAGCAATTTGCCTGATGAGGAAATGGCCCAAACCGCGTTTGTTCCTCTTTAAAAGCTGGCCGAGAAAATTATAGGCTCACGATGTATATAATTTTGGCACCTTCTGCCTTTTTGTGTCATAAAGTCATAAAATTAAATTTATGATTCATAATTTATTATAATCAAAAAGCCTTTTATTTTAAAGCGTAAGTAGAGAGGCCCATTTAAAGGCAGTTTTACGTGTAAGTAAAAATCATTCTTATAATAATTGGGTTCTAATCGAGCTCATTTATAAGACCAGAAAACGGACCTTATACCACTTATCTCTAGCTCCAAAAACCCATTAGATGTTACCTTAACACATTTGACTTGGCTCCAACACATTTGTCAAAAGGCAACACACAACGTGTTGTTGTGGGTGATGTGTGTGTGTGTTTGTATGTAAAATATTAATCAGTCAATAGGCAAAATGTTAATCCGTATTAGGAAAAAAAAAAGAATTGTTGTTGTTTTCCCTCGATCTATTAGTAGACCGCCCAGTGAGAAGACCAATTAATTGCGTAAATGGAAAAATTGCCTTTGGTCTTTGTCTTTGTTGGGTGCCACAAGTCACACTTTGGTTACTTCGAGCTTTACTTTGGGTTACACTTAAAAAAATGTGTTGCAAGCCAAATGGGAAAGGTGTTGAAGATTATTCAACATGGTAATAAACAAATCTGAAGGTCCTTTTGAGGTACATTTAGATTGGACTCGGGTTTTGGTGTTTGAATTTCAGCTATAACTGGGTTTATATATATTAACAGAGAATTTTAGACTAGTTTATAATATAGAATATATATAGTAAGGCCTTTATACCTTAATGTATATTATTTAACTTTAGTTTTATATGAGCTAGTCTATATATTTACCTGACCATTTTCTACTAGCTAACTGTAGACCATATAATAATTTATACAATTCTTCATAAATTTTCTTTACTTTGTTGCTAAGTTTTGTCTATTTATTTTCAGTGTAAGCCAAAGCTAATTAATTAATAATATTTTGTGCTCAAAAAAACATTAGAAATCCATTTCAAACTATACCAATTTTTATTTATTTTAAAAGCTCAATGATTAATTTGATGCGCTAAAAAATGAATTATTACAAAAAGTTTATATAGAAAGGGAATGGTTAACTGAGAGATACCCTGTAATTAGCTCGGAAATCTACTTTAGTGTGTTCTATCTGATACTTTAAGAATGTTAAGTATCTCAAATCTGTACCTAAGTCTCTGAGATCGGATCTTAGGTACCTGAGGTCGACATAGCTTATATACGTTTCGAGGGAACTTCTCCGACGTTCGTGCTAATACTTTTGCACTAGTTTATTATACCCATTATATTTGTATACAGGGTATATAAAACCAACGAATATTTTTGGCCTTATTGTTTCATTTTTTATCAGTTATTGTAGTGTCTGCAATGACAGGCCCTTTGGGAACAGCTTGAGCTTTTGGAGCTGGTGGAGCACGCGCTCATTAGAGCGCAGCCAGCTCAGCGCCGCTGGAGTCGAAGCCGGAGTTGAAGCTAGAGTTAGAGTTGGAGTCAGATTCAGAGTCAGAGTTAAGACCACACCGGGTGTATCTACATTAAACAAGGCATGATTATAATAATGTTGAGCAATTAATTGCGAAAAGGCGAAGATACGAGCGCAGCTGCAACAAAATTAAACATTTACGAGTTGTAAATGTAATGTGTGTACGTGGTGTGTGTGTGTGTTGTGTGTATATTTCTACCATTTTTCTTTGCGTTGAAATATGTTTTTGTCACCCGTATAATTTGCCGAGTGGAGCGTTAAAGCGACAACAACACACCAACAAACAGGCCTGGCCAAGAAGCAGTAAGAGCCACTCAGTGGCTGGCAGCCATTTATGCTCATTGGTAGTGCACATCTTGAGGCCCAATCCCGTATAATCCGAGGGCCTAGACCCAGACCCAGGTGACTGCTTACTGCGTATTTCCTACTGCCTACTGCTTAGTATGTACTGCCCTTTTAATTATGGGTCACAGTCAATGAGCAGCAGCCGTTGTTGCATTTTCTTAGCATTTCCTGTCAACATCATTTAAACATTTTCACCTAAACGCCTATTTGACGCCAAGTGCTTTTCAGTTCTTCAGCTTTTCCCTATGTAGTATGTGTATGCCCTTTGGCCATGTCTAAAGGAAACCGTTTTAATTTAACTGCTTTGTTGGTTAATTGTTAGTCAAGTGGTTACCAACAACTGGCTACCAACAAACCAACAACTGGACGCATAAATAAGTTTTCTGAACTGTGGCCTAAATGTGGATGCGGGCTGATCAGGTGAAAACCTGCGAAGACCCTCCTCCTCTTCCTCAACTTCCTCTACTTCATCCTCTTGCTCCACATCGTTCTCGTTCTCATTACCAAATATGACCCGTTCCCAATTTCTCTGGTCTCTTTCCGTATAATTATTTTCATTTGTTTATGCTTTTTTTCTCTTCTAGTTAATGTGCTTAATCAACTCAACAGCATTGATGAATTGGGGCTGGGATCGGTGGGCGTGTTACCTGTGATATGAGGTGTTCCTCAAATTTGGGTAACGGAGGAAGTTACTCAATCATCAACAGCTTGGCTCGCGTTTCCATAATGACATAATTTCTGTATGCAAATCACATTCTTCTCAGCCTGCAACGAACTTCGCCAATGACTCACTTAAGCGAAGTGCGAATTAAAATATTCCTGGGAATTATTCTATAAAAGGCAGATATAATCTTATATGTGAATCATATAAATTGTATTTATATTTCGAACTGCATTAAGGACCTTTTACGATAAATATTTGTATTTATTTATATGCTCAATGAAGAAGTATTAAATATATATCTACGTTCTTATTGAATAACAATAATGCAATATACGCCATAAGACCGGATAATGCATTATTTGAATGGAAATCTATATGTACAGTATGTTAATTTAAAGTTTTAATCAACTTAAAGCTATGCTGTCTATCCAAATGGTAGATCGTTCGCCTTAGCTACTTATAAGATACTTTAAATAAATAAATTTAGATACACGAAATTATTTAATATATATAATACTTATATCAAATGCTTTAATGATCCTTAAGCTTAGCTTAATTAATATTGATATAATATTTATTTATTTATATTGCAACTACAGTGGACGTTCGGATTAACGTACTCTCAGTCGACCAAAAATTTTGGAGTAAAAGATTTTAATAGAATTAACATAAACTACATTAAATAAAAATTGAAATTATATCAATTTAAACTTATATTAAGAATACAAAAATTTAATATTTAGAATTTTGAATTTAAAATAAATGGTATTCAGAACAAATGTATTAAATGATCCAACATTTGATGTGAGGATTTGAAAAATGCAGAAAAACCAAATCAGAAGGATTTACTTTCTAGATTCTAGTATATGGATACTCCTATGGATCGCTTGATTTTAGAATTGTAAAACTGGGTTAAATCTAACATTCTAGAGAATATATTAAAGACCATGAGGATGTCTCTGTATAGGATGTTCTGTTGGTAACTGTCCTTGAAAAAGGAGCCTATTCCTCTATAAAAGGATCCTGCCAAGTACACTCCATAGATAGGGTTAATCATTCTGATAGATCAGATGACATTAACCATTTATAAGAACCATAATTGTATATATAGAATGAAAGAAATCAGTTGAAGCAGGAGAAGGGCTTTTTGCATGCATAAATAGCTGCTGATAAGCGAGTATAATAAGTGAGTAATTAAATTTGCAATGATATTAATCAGACTTGCAACACATACACAAACATATACACAGCTATATAATATGTGAGATACTTATGGTAGCAGCGCCCCACTTCATCAAACTCTCAAATACACACGCACACTCGTTCACACACACATGTCAGATATAATGAGCAATGCTGGATACGCACGCTTGCCACACTCCAGAGAGTTGTGTGCGCGAGTGTGTGTGTGTATGTGTGTGTCTGTGTTGTTATCCGACCAATCAGCGACAACTGGAATTGGTTGGAAGTGCGCACACACACACACACACAAGCACAGAAATATGCGAGCTGCGAGTAGCGGGCATCGGACAGATACGTTTGCAACGGCAACGGCAGCTGCGACTGTGGCTGCGGCTCTGTCTGTAGCTCCCTTTCAGCTCTTGGAGTTGGCTGTTGATTATGCGCCGACGCCGTCGTCGTCGTCGTCGTTTGTGGAGTTTGTTGCCAAATTTATGCGGGTGTCAATAGGTCTGTCCATGAGGTCCATGCGTCTGTCTCTCAGCAGCTTGTTGTTCTTTTCTGTATGTGAGTGTGTGTGTGGCTGTTGTTGGTTTTTTGTAGGTGGAGCCAGAGCCATAATATCATTTCATTGTTGACAAAACTTTGCAGCGTCGTTTTTGTCCTTAGCTGAACTTTGTGTTTTCTTTTTTATTTTTGTTTTGTATCTCGCAGATACGTTAATTTTGCCCTGCTGAAGACACGCAGCGCGCACAGGTTGCCACAGTGAAAGGTCGTCGTCGTCGGCGTTGTAATCGTTATAGTCATTCTCATCGTCATACTCCGTGTCAAACTAGCGACGGTTGCTGCTGCGTCTCGTATCCGTTAGATACAGATACAATTGTGCTAAGGCTAAAGCAAAGGCAATTGATGCCATTGCGACGGCAAATTCAAATGGCCAAAGTTTTGTGTATTTGTGAAGTGAATACAGTTTGACAAGTGCTCAATTATTGGATATACGCCTTACAACTCTACACCATACTTATACATACACACACACACACACACACGTCAATATACATTCTGGATTAATCGCATTTATTTGGAATATGGTTGTTTTGTAAGTTCTGTTTAATAATCGATGTCAAGCATCTCCTCCAGCTGCCAAGTCGAATCCCTAGACACCGACAAAAGCAATACAACAATAAGTTCACAACTTTTTTGTTTTCTTACCGATAACAACGTCATTTGAAATTGAATTTATAACAAAAACACACAAGCTTGTGAGTTGAATAAGTTCGACAACGATTATACCCCTTAATAATATGATCAAAAGTAAATTCCATATCTATATGTTTATTGCTTTTATTTCTTATACTTTTACCATTCACTTCTCAGATTTTACAGACTAGAACTCACTTTATTTCTGCGAGAGAGATATCTTTCAGCTAATTAAACTGATATATTGAGACTGTCTGGTTTTATATAGGGTATAAATTATACACTGAGAAATATTTGATGCCGGTACAAGTTTGTAGAATTTTGACATACACTCAACTTCGTTAGATAAAACATTTGAAATATTATTAAAAAACTGTTTTATACATTAGTAATGTGTACAAAAATGAAATATTACCATATCTTTAGACGTATTTCAAAGATTAAAGAGCTTATTTTAAACTTTTCCGAGCCTTTTGAAATGAATATGAGCTTTTTTTGATATATTAAATTCTTTGAATATTTCTTAAGAATTTGTTTAAAATCTGTTCCATTTGCAGACTAATATGCCATTAGTTTGATTTTGATATAAGTTGCGTTCTTTATAGGCATTATTTTTCGATAGAGCATTTAAAAAGAACATAATTAAAGTAAATTTAATTATTATATGTTAAATCGTTTTGGATTAAATCAGGAGCCTTATTATACAGGTGTATATGGAGTCTAATTAAAAATATCGAACAATCATTTCGCTAATATGATAATTGATTTTACATGTTCGCAATAATTCTGATATAATAGTTAATACTTTTTAAAGTTTATATAAAAGATATGAGCTTACAGTCTTACTTTTATTTCTAGGGCCTTAATTGTATTAAATTACCTTTTTTTTTGAACTTAATCTTATTTATACAAATTAACACGTAGTTGTGGTTAGGAACCAATGAAAGGAATAAAAAATGTGGAGAGTGCGGGCGTAGTTTAAAGCAGAAGAAAAAATATTAATTTGAGATAACACAATAAATAAATTATTTATACGTTTTCAATATATAAAAAAAAAAAACAAACATTGTAATGTGATTAAGCCCTATCAGAAATTTTATATTAAACCAATAAAAATATTTTTGTTACCGCAAAACAATATAATCATGAAACTACGCATTGTATATTCCGAGTAAACCAAATTCACCTTTGGCAAAAACTCATTTCAATCTGAAGAAAATAAAATATTGCTTAGCTTAAAATATATATAATATTAAACTTTCTTCACATCACCCAAAGAGTTTTTCAATTAAGATTTTCCATCTGTGTGTCGTATACCCTTTTTATCGTTAAGAGTTCAATTACATTGGATTTACGCTTAACTCTGAACGAATCATACAACTTTTATCTTAATTACTAAAACAAATCAAATTTTTAACTGCAATTTTTATTGCATTTCTGATTTCAACTTATATCAAGCTATACAATTTTAAAAACAATCAAGAATAATTCCAAATACTGAATACACTTTATAAATGCATAAAATTATCTAAGAAAAGCTTGAACCTAAAACTCTGGTATATAACAAGCAGCTAAATCTACGTATATAGATTAAATGTCGATATACAGTGACAGCCCTCGCCGGGGAAATATTGCGAAATATTTTTAAAATATCAACAAATTTGGATACTGAGAATTTCTTAGGGCAAACCCCCTCTGGGCGTTGCCTTATTTATGCAGAACCTTCTGCAAACACATATATTATATGTTTATAATTAAACTGATATCGAAACTGATTTCAACATACTCCTTATGTACAAGGGAAATCCCTGCAATGTTTATTATTATATAATGCGAATTGTTATGAAAAAAAATGGGGTTCCAAGCGAATCAATTCACATGCTTTAAAATCAAACGAGAGAAATGTCGAAACAAATCGATGTAAGCCAAGAAAATATTTAAATTATTTCAATCGCTTTATTATCATGCTGAGCTAGACCTAGCCCTAGACCTATTGCTGGACCACAGACTATGAGACTACGAGGCTTGGTTCATGGCACTCGAAAAAAGCCGCGGGGAACGCGCTGTCAGACCACACGCAGGTGGCGTAGGGCAAACGCGGGGGCTGTGGCGTTGGGGTAGAGTGAAAGGGTCTCTTAACTATGAGAATACTCATAGTTATATAAAGATATTCTCTAGGTGACAAAGTTATTATAAAGAGCATTGAACATGGACATGACACAGCCACCAAAAACAACGAAGTGACGCTATCAACATCAGATAAGCACCACGAAGTGTCAAGCAGTCAATTTACGGACCCAAAACAAAGCGACAACCGACAAACGAGAAGCGAGAAGCCTATGTTAGAACAGGTTCACCTATGGACCACCAAGCGGTCGATCAGGTATCAACTTATTAGAGCCCAGTTGGACATTGAATGGGCCGCAGCGGCCTGCTGTCTTCCCAGTACACAAACTCGTAAAAAAAAGAATGTGTTCTAGGCCCAAGGCAGAGGCTAAGTTGAGGCTGAGGCTGAGGTTGAGGCTGAGGCCACAGGGCGCCGTCTAATGAGAAGCAATGTGGCGCGTTGCTTCGACAAATTTATTGGTAATTGTAGAGCGGGGGAGGCGAGGAGTCCGAGTGGGAGTGGATGGGGTATCCACTAAACGTTTGACGCATAAATCTAAACGTGGGGCTCCCACACACATAGAGTCGATCATTTGACTTGAGCCAATGGAGCAGTTCCTTGAGGATTTCTACGGAAATTGCTGTTGATCTGTTCGTTGACTCAGCGCCGGCGCTTTAAGTGCCAATAATTTTTTTTGTAACCTGGCGCTCAAATTACGGAAGACACAGAGAGAGTGAGAGAGAGAGATAGATCTTGCATTACTTGTGACTTAACTGGGCTAATACTAACAGAGCACGTTTAACGGTACCTGCTGTCTCAGCTGGCCATTTAATGTCACCTCTAAACGACGCCCCAAAGAGTTAGGCGTTTCATGGCACGCATAAACCCAAACATTTCATTTGATTGTCTCTTCTGCCTTAAAGAACCCACGCATCGCATACGATACCATAAATCTGTACTCTAATCCATTTCATTGGAATCGTTTAGAATGCTAATTAAGATTGGATTCTCGTCTTTTATAATACAATTGTATCTCTTACTAGATATGACTCTGACTAATGTAATCGTTGTAAACAAGTGAAACTACGCTTAAGGTAAAATATTCGTAATTATTCGAGCATAAGGTAACCCGCATTCAAACTAAGCATAGAACAACGTCCAATGTCTTTCTGTAATTACTCTTTTTTGTGCTTTTAGCTATAGTTTCTCTACTTGGAATTAATGATTAGCCTAAAAGCAAACATAATGAAAGCCAACACACTTTACGTAGCTTCTTAGAAGCGTTTTAATTAAGCTAGGGTCTAGAAAATGTTATTGATTTAATTTATTTAGTTGATATTAGTATCATATGGTTAAGAATATCACAAATCAGCACCCTTACTGGTAGTTGATTTCCAAAATCTTTATATTTTATACAGCAGCAATAAATTGTAGCCTATCCGAGCAAAAATGAGCTATACTGTAGGAATTTTGAGGTCTCTTAAAGCTTTTTGATTCGGATAATCAAAGGGGCTTCCTATTGGGCATCATAGCCTGGGCGAACCTTATTTGACTTATTTGTGATTATGGGGGGACTTATTGATTGTAGATATAATACGTTGTGGCAATAACAGAAACCCCTGAACCTGCTTTTAGGTTTACAGTTTTTCAACTTTTTGAGGACTTTCAATAAGTTTTTGCTGAGCTAAGGACTGTCATTTTCTTAACCTTCCCCGACTTATTGTAACTTATTTAACTGTCGGTTCGAATGTCCTTCCCTAATGAGATTTATATAACAGCTTCATTAAACCCATATCAAAATCCTTTACAGAAATGGCTACACTTTCAAAGCACAGTATCAACAGCACTCACAGCCTGAGGCACATCCTCAACAGCAACAACTACATCCTCAACAGCAACAGGCACACCTTCATCAGCAGCAACAGCATCCACAACATTTGGACTCATCCAGCAGCAGCATGACGACGCACAAAACAAAAAGGGATTGGGATATCAATGATGCGATTGTGCCACATGTGGCAGACATTGAATTCGATGAGTTTAGCGAATGGAGCGACGGCCATGTGCGTCTGGTCTATTCGGTGCACAACGAAGAGGCCAAGAAGCACATCTCCGGCTGGGCAATGCGTAACACTAACAACCACAATGTCAACATACTGAAAAAGAGCTGTCTGGGCGTGCTGGTCTGCTCGCAGCATTGCACACTGCCCAATGGGTCTAAGATCAATCTGCGTCCAGCGATCTGCGATAAGGCGCGAAGGAAGCAAGAAGGCAAAGCCTGTCCTAACAAGAGCTGCCGCGGCGGACGACTAGAGATAAAGCCCTGCCGCGGACATTGTGGTTACCCGGTGACACATTTCTGGCGGCATTCGGGCAATGCCATTTTCTTTCAGGCCAAGGGCGTGCACGATCATCTACGTCCGGATCCCAAAAACTCTAGCGTCTCAAAGCGAGCCTTTGGACGTGTCTCTCTCACTGCAAACAAGCAAACACTAGGCGCAACGCCTAGAGGAGCAAGTGGAGCCAAGAAGTCGGTCATAGCGGGTCTGGTTAAACAGGTGAAGCAACAACAAAATCTTATGGGCAAGGTACTCAAGCGCACGGCGGTCAGCAACCCACTGAACCACTCTGGCCTGGAAATTTATCAGTTTAATGGTAAGACTAGATGCTTCATCTTGTTCCTACAGAATCCTAACTAGCCTTCATTACAGCCTGTGGTAAGTGTACCACGTACAGCCCCTGCACCTGCAGCTATCTGGAGGACACAACGCGTGCCCATCAGCTGAGCCAATCCTCCAATTACGTGGCCAACTCTTGGCCTCTGGCCACAGCCGAGCCAGCGTCTTGTGAACCCTCAGCGAATGTCTTCACTGTGAACCATCAGCATATTACGTACAACTATCCTATCTACCATGCCACGCCTACAGCAGCAACTGCCGCCCCAAACAAATCTCCAAGCTTGCCCTACACTTGCATCTCCGACTTGGCCTATCAGCCAGCGCTAAACAATCAGACCAATGTCAGTTACAGCAATCCGAGCTGCCAGCTTGGATATGACTCCAGCTCACAGCTAGCCACGCCGGAGCCGGAGTTTATCAATTACTCACAAATAAAGCATTTAAGCAGCGGATCGTGCACTGGTACGGAACAGAGCTGCAAAAGCGAAACGACGCCCACCATCAAGTACAATGCCACCGTGGAGACGCAGCCAGTGCCGGGCTACGCGGAGGATAACTATGACTACTACTACAATCGCGAATCCAAATCCGACTACGAGCTGCAGCAGCAGTTCGCTGCCAACGCTGCAAATGTCGTCTCCCCCAGCCACGGCCACTACTATGAGAGTCCCAATAGCTACAACGGCGTCAGTTATTTTGATACCGGCACAACAGTGCCAGGCAACGGCAGCGGCAGCGGCGTCAGCGCAGGCAGCACAAATCTTGATCATGGCAGTTATGGCAGCTACTACGATCATTATGCCAACTATGAACAACAGATGGCGGTAGCTGGTGGCTTTGGTGCCGCTGGGGGTGCTCCTATGACTGGCGTTGGGGCTGTTGCAACGGGTGTGGCAGCACCTACGCCCACCCTTACCTATCACCACCATCATCATCATCATTTGCATCATGCACAGGCACAAGCCGCACACGCAGCCCATTGATAGTACTTAAGGTGGAATCGAAGAGACACATTACTCATAATTCTTAGACTAGTTTACATTTAGTTTTGAAATCTTAATTTCATTGTGTAGCGTTGTGTAGTTTTCGTATTGTTTATTTCCGTAAAATAAATTATAAAAATGTTGATTTGTAAGGAGCTTGATACAAACTTTTACTAAAGGTGGGCAGTGGGTGGTGTGGTGTGCAATCCTCGTATTACAACTTAGGGGCGCTCGTTACACTAATCAATAATAAACACTAGCTTATTCATCAATGAATTAAACGAATTAGTTAATAGATTTATTGGTTTTTAATTCACAAGTTTCTTCAATGACTCAAAAGTATTTAATTAATATTCAACTCTGCAACGACTGAACTGAGCGAAGTCCTATCGACAATTGCACACTGGCGCCATCTCTCGTATATTGTGCGAAAGAGTGCATAGCGCCATCTGGTACTGATATGTTGTGTGAACGCACGGTTGCATTTGAAAATATTTTTTAATATTAATTTTTTTTTAACTAAAAAGTTAAATTTTTTCTTTAATTTATAATTATTTTTTAAGCATGTTTAATGTCCTATAAACAATCCAAAAAATATACAACCTTAGCGGCTTATGAACCACACTGCAAAACTCACCACACACTAAAGAGTAGCGCCTCTTCAACAGCACTGCCAGGTCAATGTGAATTTACCACTCCTCCCTCTCTTTAGTGTGGTGGGTTCGATAGCTCGAAGTATATGAGAACGTTGCAGAGCGTTGGACATTGGCATTCAGTAGATTAAAACCACACGAGTTGGCTGCGTGAGCTCCCTAAGTGTTCGCTAATTAAGAAAACTTCATCAAAATTTTACCGGTTGTGTTTCATTAACCCAGCAACAAATAACAAAATGGTGTACGCAGTAAAAGACTCGGTAAGTAATACTATGTATAATATATCTTTACATATATTTACATATTTAGATTTATAAAATTATGTGTTGTAGCACTTGTGTGATTGACCGCTGTGCTATTAGGTTAAGTAACAGAAAAGTGAACTAAAACTAAACTACCCCGTGGCAAATCAAATAATTCCCCACTCTTTCACTTTTTGAATGCTTTATTCAATTCCCATACGCTTTTGTTCGAAATATATGGTACAAAAAAAATACAGTCTGGTCGCCAGAGCGATAGATAAATAAGAGAAAACCAGTATATAACAATGATATCATCTCTTTGGACGGAACCAAACACATTGCGACGCTACAGAAAGTGTCAGTTTTTATTTGTAAGACATTAGTAAGTCAAGAGCATATATACAATTACAATCTCACAAACCATATATATATATATGTATGTACATATGTACAATACCTCGACATGTGCTAAAGCCCATTTTCACCGCCATGAGTTTGCATTTTTTCCCTTTTTGTTTTACTATCAGTAAAGCGGCAGTGGCTTGGGTTGATTAGTAAGGTACAGGGTGTTACCTTTGCATGTATCATACATGAGGATTATGCATCGTTTAAACGATGAAACCGGTTTAAATCGAGAAACATAGTCACCAGCACTTTGTTTCTTAGCAATAAATAGATATTGCGTCAGATGTTTAATATATAAATAAATATATTTTTAAGTATTTCCAAAGAAAGCTGCATAAAGATTTGTCACAATGCTTGTGATGTCATCCGAGAGGTACTTTCATCATTTGATTAGTCTTTTGATCTAACGCTGTTTTAGTCACTCAAAAACCACAACAAATATAACTTTTTAATATCATTTCAAATTAATTTTTAGCGCAATTTTGTGGGTATATAAACCGCAAACGCTTCCTACATAAAATACTCATGATAATTCTATTACATTTCATATTATTGATAAAGAGCTTGGAGCTTATGAAAAAAATTATCCATTTTTAGCGCTATCTCCATTACTCTCAGACTTTTTCATAACTTTCCGGGACAAACAGATTTAAGTTTATATTTCTTTGCAATTCTAGAAGGTTTTTTAGTTTAATTTCACAAGGTCTTAGTATGCTTTTTCCATTAGTCATTTTCTGTGAATCGACTGAAATTGTTGAATTCATAATTAGATCTTCTATCGATTGAAATCTGTATGAATGAATTTCACCCAAAGAATGAATAACACTCGGGCTTAATTATAGTGTAGGTTTAGCTGACGTGCATTCAAATTCGTATATATATTCGCACATTTATATATATCTAACTTGACTTTGGCATTGGAAAAACAGGTTATATTCATAGCAGAGACATTTTTTATTATTTTTTTTTAACAGGCATTAAAAGTAATTACCATGTCGTTTTTTTTATCAACTGAATGTAACTATATAGAACATATAGGAGTACTCCAAATATTGGTTATTAGGGGCGTGCGTTTCTGGCGTTAGTTTGTCTGGTACATACTTATATTATTAACTATAGATAATTTCTTTATAATGAATCATTGCCTTTCATAGTTCGTAAGGCCAACAGAATGTCGTGCTGGAAACGACTACAATTAATTAAAGGTCAACTGGAAAACAAACGTGACTTGGCCAAGTCGAAGAGTTCCTTTAACGGGTCGAAACAAATGTAAATATGAAAGTACAGTTGGAATACGCCCACGTACACACACCCTTAGATCCGATACGATGTTGTTCGTACGCGCAAATGAACCAAAACGTGTCCTACATGTATTCGCATTCATTCATTAAAGATTAAAGATCAGCTAGATTACATTTTTTGTACAACAGCGAAGGGGCTTCAATGAATTGTGTTGCATTTATACACACATTTCGCATGACCTAAAAAAAATAATTGAAACCAATATATATATGAAATATAATATAATGTTATTACTAATAACATGCTTAAACAATTGTAAAATATGTACAAAAATATTTCAAACACAATTTGAAATATTTCAACAATTTTTACCTCTACTTTCCTTACGAGTGTACAATTTGGATTGAGGCATATCGCAATGTTTAGTTTCCAGTGGAAGTCGTTGGCCAAAGTAATTAAGGAAATGGTTATACGCCCCCAGTATATAGTATAGTAACAGTAAATAAAAGCCCAAATATAAATACCAAGTTGAAAAAGATACAAATCGGATCGTTACTAACGTTAAATTGTACTATATACTCGTACGAGTATCATTTGAATGACATGTGGCATAGTTACTTGTATATATAGTAATGTAGGGGCATGAGTCTCATATAATAAAAAACCCTGGAACATAGTTACTAATGCTATACAGTTGTTGCTGTGCTTATCACACACATGTTCCCAGCAGACTGATAAGAGGAACGTGCTACAGTGGCAGTCAAAGGCAGAGCGATAGACCGAAAACTTAAACCTGATAATTAACAATACAAATCTAGCAATTGCGTGTCATCCGTTTGTATACTCGGATTATGAAATTAGTCAAGCCCTATATAAAACACACCTGTATGAACCTTGGATGAGCTGCTCCAGGTTGTAACTGGTTCAAGTAAACATTAAAATAAATAAAGAATGAAAAATATCAATATTAAACATAAATATTAATTTTATAAATATATTTTTATTTTTTATTTGCAGAACGACTTCAAGACACAGCTGACAAATGCCGGCGACAAGCTGGTCGTTGTGGACTTCTTTGCCACCTGGTGTGGACCCTGCAAGATGATTGCTCCCAAGCTGGAGGAGCTGTCTCAGCAGCACGCCGAGAAGTTGGTTGTGATCAAGGTAAGTTCCACTTAAACCAAATAGCCAAAGCGAACTGTTTTCATAACTGATTGATTTTAATTCTAGGTTGATGTGGATGACTGTGAAGATATTGCTATGGAGTACAACATCTCCAGCATGCCCACGTTCCTGTTCATCAAAAACTCCGTCAAGTTGGAGGAGTTCGCTGGTGCGAATGCCGCCAAACTGACTGAGACCATTGAGAGGCTCATCTAAGCATAACGCAACTACAGCCGAAACCTCAAATGCCTGTACATGGGTTGTCCTAAAAACCCAAAGGACAATCTATTTACTGCATCCATTTGGAACCTCTTTATACCATCTAGTTAGTTATGTATTCCATAAGTGCAACGTTCTGCCAGTGACTGTGTCCAGCGCAACACCCACAACACAAACAAAGCATTCAAATCATTTCTTTGCACTTGGTTCCACCTAAGTTATAACTTGTTTGAACTTGTTCATTGTGTGTTCAACTGATGCACTGCAGCTCAGTTTAAACGATTGAGATACAAAAGTGGCTTTTAATGTAACTAAAGTTAAATTCGCTTTATTAATTAACTAAATATTTAATACGGGTTCTTTTTTGTAACGCAATTGTAAACTCTGTTTTTCGGGCAACGCAAAACTGAATAAAAATCAAATAAATAAATGTTAAACACAATTTGTTACACAGTTTCAAATAGAATTGACAGTCTCTTTATTTAATCTATAGGAAATTCTGAAAATGGGAGAGCAATAAATAAAAAGCACACACAGAAAGGTATTTGATATAGTAAAAATATAAATACTTTATACATACATAAGATTATAGTTATATTGATTAGATTAGATACACGACAAAGTTTAGGACAAACGCATAAAGATAGAACTTTATAAAAGTTAAACTCAAAGCAAACTATTACTGATAATTAATCTAAAGACTTTTCATCACAAAATGAAATCGATTTGCTCTATTTCTATTAAATACCAATTTCAAATTCAATATTACCTTTAGAAAACTTTACAGATTCAGGATAGATTCAGATACTTATAGTTTTTTTTTAATCTTAGTAGTAATTATCTCTTATATGAAGGGTAATTGTATCTATTGGAAGCATTAAATTAGTAGTTATTCTTCCATATTTGATTGAATACTATTACAGTGTAGATGCGATAACTTTAACTATATTAAAATTAACGCATTACTTACGTTCTGGAATCATAAAATTAATATATCAAATCGCATGTTATTTTAATACAATATGTATATGAATATGTATAAAAACAAAGCATTTTCAAGTTGTACAATGTATAATATAATATAGATATACTCTATATGACATAATACAATCAAATCTAATTTAAAAGTTAACGTAAAAAAATGCACAATCGAATTGCGCGTCTATCGATTTGAAACTAGTTGATACGTAGCCAAGACACAAACCACATGATACTCCAATACAATGCAACTCTGTGTGCCAGCTGTGGTACTGAGCGTGGTAGAGTGAGAAACATGAAGAGAGCGATAAAGAGCGAGAGATTCCGCTCAGGTAAATGGGCTGGCTGGCTGCGATTCAGTGCTGCTGTCAAACTCAACGAGACAACAACAAAAGCAAATGAAAGAAGAGTCAAAGTAAATATAATAAATGGACAAATTTATATGTTTAAAAACATTTTGTTCCATTATAAATAAGGCAGGCGGCTGTATGTTCGTGTGTGCTTGCATTAATTTGATTTTTATAGACACTTGTTAGTTCAGAGCAGTAAAACACAATAAGTTCTATAATATAAATATTACAAACAAAAGAGGAAGCGACAAAGTGCAAGGTGAACCGATGGTGCCATTTTATTAAATTTTTGGTCTCACACCGTTGTCTGGCGTCTGCCGTTTGGTGAAATTGTATAACGTTTAGATAAAAGAAGGCAGATGAGACGCAAACAACGGAGATACTCGGAATACTCGTGAATACAAAAGATAAAAAAGAAGAAAAAGTGCTCCCAAAAAAAAAGCTGCTCTACAAATGGCAAACACAGCCCGGCACTGTCGTCATCTTTGCCGCCTGCGTCTTCATCATCTGATTCCGCCGCAGTCTCCGGCCACTGTTGCAGTTCGAATTGACATGCCACAGCAGCTGCTGCTCTCTCCCCATTGACAACAGCTGTGCGCCGCATTAGAACCGCTTCATAATGCCAAGTGCCCACTACAAGCCACTTGAGCCGCAAGCATCAGAAGAAGACTACGACGACGAGGAGTCAGGCGCTGCAGCATCCAGCAATCAGTACAATATTCAATATCATCCTCAGCTCTTAGGTGAGGACCTATCGCCCGCTGATACAATGTCCTCACGGTCGCTGAATCGCTCCAAGCCTCGCTATTGGATAGTTCTACTGTGTTTGGTACTATGTTTCGCCATCTACTTCACGTTTACTTCCCATTCTCTGGGCCTGGGAAATAACTTCACGGATGTGGAGGAAGAGTTTGAGTCGCACCACAGCACAGGTAAGAAGCGGCATTCAAATATAACTATAAAAGCAACGACGATGAGTAAAACTACGGAGATGCTAACTAAATTTCAAGACAATATTCATCAAAAGATATTAAAAGAAAAAAAATCAAAATTCAAAGTCAAGCCCACATATGCCATATGTAAGCATTCAGTCTAATCCATTTCATTTCAAGTAGTTTGTGCTTTCTATTATATTGCTTAAAAATTGCATACCCTAAAAATAGGGGCGCGTATTTACCAGTTATCGCTCAAAGTAATTTGTATCGCCAGTTGTAATACGAATGAATATTACTACTACGTCCACCCAATCTTGTAACCACAATCTTTACACATAATCCGCCACACTTCCACTCCTTTTACTCCTGCCCAACAAGAGCACTATTGCATTAATTCAGAAACTGCGTGAAAGTGAATTTTCATTATGACTTTCACTTTCTAAGAGCTGTACACACCAAACACTTGGGGGAGCTTTTGTTTTCTAGTGCAGCTTGTAACGATATTTAAAAATGCAATTTACTTTAAACTAATAACATTAATTTTAAAAGGAATCGAATGGTATTAAGTGTATATAAAGAAACGTTTAATCTTTGGTTTATATTGCTTATCAATATCCTATACAAATATACAGTAAACATTTTTATGTACATAGAAAATATATAAGTATTTGGGTCGATTTCGCAGATTCTATTGGTTATAGAAAATAATATGTTTATAATTTATTTTTCTAGAGCATACTTTATGTCTGTTTGTTTAAACCAAAACATATTACTTAGTAATTGTTTATTGATCACTCAATAAACACCTACTTTTACCTTTATATATGCTCATATTTCTGATTGAATTGTTTATACTATTTTTGTATTTAAGCTTGTGTATGGTATTGTTTTTCGTACAGGTTGTTCTTAAATTTTATTATTATATGGTTGTGAAAGGTATCGCAGTTTTGATAATACATATTATACTTGGTCGTAGCTAAGCGCTGTTTAGTTCTGGTCGTATGTAAGGCCATTATGGGTCAGTCTGGCCTAACCTATAATCACCTGCATGTAACTATAACAAAACAAGTTAACTAACCAACTGACTAACGAGCAAACACTCGACACTCAAAGGCCTAACACTCATCTACTCTCTCTCTCTCTCTTTCACGCACTCACTCTCTCAAACTATACAAATTCCTCACTCTCACTTTAGCTTTCCCTGACTGTCATAGTTGGTTCTACTACACTATTCCCCCATTCCCTTATTCCCCTGGCCTTTCTATGACCACCCACTGCTTTGGCCCCAAAGTGTTGCGGTAATCATTGCATGTAAGTTGACGGGTTGAGTTAGTTGGGTTCCCTGAGTGGGTTAGTTGGACTAGTTGGATGGGTTGGGTTTGTTAGCTGGTTTTTTTTTTCGTTGTAGCTGTTACTGTTGTTGTTTTTTTTTGTTGTCACGGCTATTTATTATTTAGTCGTAATTGGCTTAATTCGATGGGAATTGTCTTTTGAGGCAACTTATTTTATCGATAGCCATTCCGTTCCGCATTTCGTAGTGCAATTTTATAGCCTCGTGTGCCTCCAGCCTAGTGGCTCATCAAGGCCTGCATTTCAGACTCTTTGGTTTTAATTTCATTATACGTAATTTATGAGTTAATTTTGCTGCCTCTCTAGTGGGTGTGATTGGGTCACGTATCGATTAGTTTCCGTCTTTGGCATTCCATGAAACAGCACGCGAATACCAATAAGATTCTCCGATTAGTACTACAAATTTCAACATGATCCATTTTAATCTATTAATAGTTCTATATATGAGGCGATTGCTAATGTGCTTAGTCGAAACCATCATATTTTGTAGTTTTAAAAGCTATTTTTATTTTTAATATGAAATAGTTGATTTTGGTCCCTTGGAAATGAAGCATAACCGATGACGTTTCTAAGCAGCGATATAAGTTTAGCAATATTTTATGAAACCACACTTTTAATTTCTTATTTATTCCTGCTTCCGATCTATGTTTCGCAAATATTATTATTATCAAGAGTCGAAAAAAAAACAACAAAAACACATGGAATATATTTTGTACATTTAGAAGAATGTTTTTTCTTAATGTTAAAGTTCAAACCAATCCCAAGTTTCTTTGAGTGACGTAAGAAATACTATACATAAGAATACTCTTTTGCTGCTTTAAGCAGTTTTTTATGGGCTATGAAACATTAGAAATATCTGTGACAATTCGGAATAGTTTTGAACATCTTATAAGAAAATGGCAAGGTTTGGGTTTATCAGCGATTTATTAACCTAATTTTGTGGAGTTTCTTTAGCAACATTTTCTAATCTCTTCACTGTCGTTGGACTTAACATGAACTCAACAGAATAAAGTGTCTAAAAATAAATAATATACTATAGCATTTTCAAATATAATATATGTATAGTATCTACAATGATGAAATTTAATCGCACTGTTTAAACTGTCAAGTATGACAGTTCCCAACTAAAATGACTTAATTGCTGTTTTTTATTCTTCTACTCTTTTAGCTACAGTAAACAACTGGTGTGTGTTGTGTTTAGTGTGTTGTGTGTACTGTGTAGGTTACATTGTGGTGTCGCTATTAAAAATGCTGAGTTAATTGGTTGCCCGATCTCGAATAACTGGCCACTTAACGCTGCCGTTTAATTTGCATCGTATTCAAATAATTTGCAAATCTGTTTCTTTAAGTGCTTATCAACAGAATGAGCGATTCTCAGTTGTGGCTGTGTGTGTGTTGTATTGTGTGTGATTTTCTTGTGCATTTTTATGATCATTCGCACCCATCAGCCTCAAGTCGATTGCCAAAATTCCCAATTGCTCATGACTCGACGTAGTATTTGTTGTTGTTTCCAGCAAATGTTTTGGCCATTCGATTTTTATGCACTTTGGACACGCTATGGTCTTAAATTGATGCAAAATTGTCTGTAAAATATTTACGATTTTCAAAGACTATATATTTACTTGGACCGACACGTTGATTAAATGCTGGCATTGAAATGGCATGCGATTAGACTAATTAGAAAACAAAAAACCCTTGCATAGTATTAAATAATGAATAATTCAAAAACTGTGCTAGACTGAAGACTTATCGACTGGCAGATACTGTGTAGTCCAAAGAAGAAATGGGGAGAACTACATTCTGAGTCATAGTTGGGGAATAATTCAGATTGATACGATTCCTATACGATTCATATAGTAGCAAATGAGATATACTTCACGTGACTAGCTTCGAATATGATCGCCCACCTGCTGGTATATATCTCATCACAATTTAATAATACACCTTTTAAACCGTTTATAATGGGAATAGTGTAGAATACAGTTGCAACTGACGCGTAGAGTCTATGATTAACGGAATCATACTATGACGAATGCATTGTTTGAAATTGTGTAACATTTAAGTGATGCCATTGGGTGTAACTATGGAAATTGTTAGGCTGATTGTAGAATTTATGAATGAAAATAGTTAAGTACATATATTAGTCTAAATATATACTTATAGAATTGAGCCCACTTAAAGTTGAGGGTAATTTATAAGGCTCTCTAGAATCGCCAAGGGAAGACTTATCTCTATCAACTGAATTACCTCCCAAGGGAAGCTAATGAGAACTTGAACTCAAGAATATAGAAATAAAATGTTTCCGCATTTTGCCAAATTAAAAGTCGTTTAATAAAAAAACGTTCCGATTTCTCAGCAATTTAAAGGTAGTTTTCTATGTTTTCTATCGGTAACTACTATCACTAGTTTCCTTTGTTGATTCATCAATTGATACGCATATCTTATCAAGAACAGACATAAAGAACATATATTAGCAGTAAAGCAGTAAGTGCCAGGAGACACTGGGCCATAAAACGAGCTACCGATAATCGAGCAATTAATTAACTGAAAGCAAAACATGAATTATAGCTGAAGTATACTGAATTCAAGTGGTTTGAGAATATAAAATGGGCTACCTCCTCTTCATACGGTGAGTGGGTTGAGATATGCCTCTAATTAGCCATTAAATCAAGTCGACAATGTGTATTGTTTATCAGCAGAAATATGTCATGACCCTTATCAGTAGAATTTTATGAAAAGCATATAAAAACAGCTTGTGAATGAGGAGCAAATGCTGAGGGAATGAGAAATACGAGCACAAGTAATTTTCAGTATAATTACAAGCAATTCAAGTTATTAGATATTAACGAATATGAAATACCCTAGCATAATAATAAATGATGCATAGTCTTGTATAGAAATTCTTTCTAGAACTCAAATTAAGAATATTTGAAACACAGGCAGCTTATTCCGACCAAAGTTTCGTTTCTTATTCAAACACTTTTGAGCAATTTAATGAAGAATATACCCCAAAAGTTCATAATTAGAAATCTTATCAGCTGGAAGTGTATAATCACACTGAGATTTGGCAAGGATTTAATCAAACACACAGCAAACTAGGTTTATCTCTGTTTACTTTTTGATCAGACTTTCGAGTACGATAAAATGATTATTTACTCAAGAACAAGTCCATTGTCGTGTGGATGTTGCATGCTTGTTGCGTGCTTGTACCTTAATCCACTTGGGACTGCCTTATTTGTTCAAGACACAAAGTGTGGCATAGAAAGAAATCAATATTTAATTATTAATCAAAATGTTTTCTTGTTTGTTGTTAATATTTTAGTTTGAGCTCCATTGCAGCAAAGCTTTGTAATTTGTATACACTATATACTGATATATGACCGTAAACAAACAACAACAGCTATAAAAATTACTGTTAATGTGCACGTGAACCTTATCGTTACCCACATATCATTCATTGGTCATTCCGATGTGGCACCTTACTATAATCCATACAATTCTATACATATATATATGTATTATTTCGCGTGTGATTTGACTGTATACAATTTATCAAGGGACTTTTTTAATGGTTTTTTTTTGTTTTCCCTGCACACACGCATTAACCCTAATTTACGTAGGGTATTTGGTTGGGGAACCCATATATGATTACGTAGTTACACATGCGTCTAGTATGAACACTTTATTACGTAATTGAATAAAACTTTGGTCCTCTGATCGATTATCTTTGCTTGGAACATGTAATAGAAATACAACATTATTATGCAGACGTTAGACCCACGACTTTCGAATTCCTACTATTAAAATTTCCTTGATTGAATTTTAATGTATATGATATATAAAGAGTACCCTACATGTTGTAATACAATTTCAAAGAATTTTTATCTTTTACTGAGAAAAAGGCGCCCCTTTGTATTGCAGAGACATAATTTTTTCTTCAGTGGAAGTCACAAAAATATATAACATAACATGGTATAACATGTTATATTAAAGTTGAGTAGATTTTAAAGCTTAAAATGCTGAGAGAGTAGTATAATCTCATAGGTCTGACTATTTGAGAGCTCACGAATTGAATTACGCGTACATCATTAGTCAACTGATGATAATTTCTACAGATTAGCGAAAGTATAATATATTCTTACGTAAACGACCTATTATCGTCAGGTGAGATACCCTACCCTTTCTTTTAGGTGTATTCACTAACTTGTGGCACTCATAGAAAGGTTAATACATTGAGCCTAAAAATAAAATATATAAATAAGAATAATGATATTTTATATATAGTTTTTTCTGGGCTAAGGCCAATAACTGAGCTACAACATTCTATGTAATTAGATAAATTGTGTAGACAAAAGAGTGAAAAAACGAAAAGCAATTGGGAACATTGCTAGCCAAATGTAATCACAGTGAACTTGAAGTGGCAACTTCTCAGTTATTTGCTATTTGTGTAGTCCAGCCGTAGGAAAACACGACAAAATGTTGTGCTAATTGCAAAAACTGTGTTTATTTTTGGCCAGTGGCCTTTGGTTATGACAGGGGCTAATATTATATAAAACGTGTGCCTACTTTTAGGCTGATCATAAAAAAATACTTTAGGTGGATTAATTGACTAAATTGGGGTTGAAGTCCAAGCTTTACTGTGGATGTTGCAATGAGGACACCATTAATTATCTTCGATTCGTGTGTAGATTGCAAGTAGTTTTTGGACTATACAAAATGTGTTAAGGATTCTGTTTAAAGCATTTCAATTCTAATTAAAAATTCTCCCTACCTTCTGTAATTGTAGATAGTTTTAATACACACGCTCTAAATGAAACGCTGCACACATGCAGTGAGAGCTATAAGGATCGTAGACTTTATATGCAAGATATGCCACAAAGTGCCTATGCTGAGCTGCCTGTGATCTACTTCGTAACACCTACATATCCAAGACGAGAACAAGTACCGGAACTGACGCGTCTGGCCTATACGCTGCTCCATGTGCCTCGTATCCACTGGTTGGTGGCCAATGATCGTGAGGGTTGTGACAAATATCTCGATGAAATGCTGAATCGATTTGGTAGGTCTTCTTATTATCATTCTTATATATTTATTTTTATTGCTTTATCTACCTATATATCTATCTAGGCATGCCCTATACACATTTGGCCAGTCCTATGCCCAGCAAATTTCGTAATCATAAACCAGCGCCAAGGGGTGTGGCAAATCGTCGTGCAGCACTACAATATTTGCGCCAACATAACCTCACAAATGGTGTACTGTACTTTGGTGATGATGACAATACTTATGATCTAAGACTTTTCTCGGAAATAAGGCAGACACAACGTGTCTCCATGTTTCCCGTTGGACTGATAGCAGACTATGCGGTCAGTGGACCAGTTGTTCGTAATGTAAGTGAATCTTACCTAGATCTATTATCATCTATTTTTGATGTCTTCTACCTCTTTCATATATCTTACAGGGTAAAGTAGTGGGCTTTTTGGACTCTTGGGTAGCCGGACGACGATGGCCTGTTGATATGGCTGGCTTTGCAGTGAACTTAACTCATTTGTCACAGTTTCCAAATGTAAACATGCCATATAAACCGGGCTACGAGGAGGATCTCTTTGCGTAGCATAAGTCTACGTTTCACTGAGATCGAGCCCAGGGGTACCAATTGTACCGAAATCCTTGTCTGGCATACGCAGACTAAAAACAAAAAGACTCCCATTGTGCGCTTAGAAAGTAAATTCTGGATGAACGCTCTAATTTGGGTGAACTGTTTCGTCATCTCGAAACAATGGGCGTGGCCAGAGCTTCTGACTCTGATGGTATGTTTCGAAATTCAATACAATATTAACTGATATAAATAATATTAATCTTGAGTCTTTTAATAACAGGTCCCTTTGCAATGATCAGCAGAAATGGCAAGGGCAAGCCACACGCCTACTTTCTAAGCTGAGTGTATTATCTGATACTTAATGACGATGCTAGTAAATGGCAGAAATACTCACATGTAGTAAAGATCAGGAATAGTCTAGATAAAACTCTTTGAGTTCGAGGAGTGCAATAAATTGAAATGACTGGATATGTAGGAGTTTAACCCAAGACTTCAAATAGCACAAAATTGTCGAGACTCAAGCTCGAAAAATATTAAAAATTGTTTGTATTGTTTTTTTTTTGCTGCAATCAACGTTTCTCATATCTTTAAAGCGAATAATTATATTTGTGTAGCAATATTGTTAATTATTTATAGTTATTCTTATTATTGTGATTAATTCGAATATTCTCTGAATAATGTATTTTAAAGACAAAAATCTACCTAAATAGATCTACGTAAATATGATGTACGATGTATAATGTATAATGTATAATGTATGATGTATATGATAACGTTAGGTTGTTATTGTAGCTTTAAAAGCTTTAATTACAAGCACTCGTTTGATAGCAATGCGAATTTTATTTGCCAAGCAACAAAGAATATTTTAAACTATTATTTTGTTAGAAGAACTGATCGATAATAATTATATTCTGATTAAATCTTCTATTGCCTCACTGCTAATGTAAATGTAGATAGCTTTTAAAAAGAACTTTTGGGTACTGCGAATGATAATTATAATTAGAAGTCCATCTTTTAAAATGTCCGATGCTGCTCATTATTGAAATCTTGATGGAAAGTCTGCTTTCATCATATCATCGATTTGGTTTTCATTTCAATCGAACCCCAAAATACTTATTATAAGTACATTAATCACATTCGATATTCGATATGTATACTAGTTTTCAAATTCTAATTATAATTTTGCATAATTAATGCACATATCATGGATCATTGTCTCGTAAAGTAAAAAGTGTTGTACATATATTATAAGAAACTTATATATACATCAATATATCATACGATCAGCTTTATTTTGAATAAGTAATTGCTTTAATAACTCTCATTATCATTAAAAATATCGTGGCACACTATAAAAGTTGGGTATAATATCAGGGAACATTTAAAAGCAACAAGCGTTTCAATAATGAGCCAAGTTAACGTTAAGAAAAAGATATGATAATAAATTGTAACTAACAAATATTGTATACTAATCGTGTAGAGATAGATTTTAACTCAATTTATATAGGAAATAATAATACAACAAATAAAACTCTAGTTTTTTAAAGCTTTCACCGAAAATATATGTAACTTTTTATTGAGGCTGGGACTTGATATTGGTTGTATGATATCGATATTGTTCAGACTGATTACTGAGAATCTTATAAACCGTTTTGAAACATACCAAACACCAACACACACAAAGTATAGCTATTTTCTAAATACAACTCAGAAATCTTTCACAGGCCCAAAGCAAATATACGTCTCTAAGCACTTTGCATATTAATTAAAAATTATAACAGCAGTCAGAGGCGACATCCGTTGTTCTTTTGTCTACGAAATTGTCAACAGAGTTATGGGTCTCTGTCATAAAATAGCAAACACTAGATTTCAATTAACTGTGAAACTCTGTCATTGTCATCAGTTAGTTTTTCCTTTAGCTCATCCTAAGTTCAGTTTAAAGAGGAGTCGAGTTCAGTTCAAATGCCTGGAAGCACTTTATGCTGGCTGAAAAAGTCGCAGACTTAAGAAAAACTTT
This sequence comes from Hirtodrosophila trivittata, assembly GCA_035045065.1. Taxonomy (NCBI): domain Eukaryota; kingdom Metazoa; phylum Arthropoda; class Insecta; order Diptera; family Drosophilidae; genus Hirtodrosophila; species Hirtodrosophila trivittata. The sequence goes on from JAWNNK010000022.1 coordinate 6,894,316, forward strand.
CTGGGCTATACACATACCATAAGTATACGTATGCACTGAGAAAAAACAGTGCCTAAGAATTGTTAAAAACTCTGTGATTCAGTTTAGTTTTTCTTATTCTCATCAAAGAATAAGAAGAAGGAAAAATACGATTAGATTAATTTCAGCTCTATAAATCTTTCGATTTAATGCCGAGGGGAATCTGGTTTGTGAATACAATTAAAAAACTTTTAACTTAGCTCAAGATTTATTCACTGTGTATGTGTGAGGGCGTATATTTGTTAAATCTACGGCAAAAAGCAGCTGAATATATGAATGTATTTCCCATGCAACTCAATTGCAAGTTGGCTAAAGAGGCCGTAAGCTGGTACCGTTGCCGGTGCTGTTGGTGTTGGTGATGCTGGTGAGGGTGCAACATTGAATGGCACGAACGTGTTGCATATGCATCTTCTTCAATGTGAAGTTATGAGGCAAAGTTTCTTTTCCACATCCAAAAACAACAAGCATGGGAATTGCAGTCCTGTGGTACCACGTTACGTGTGAATGACTCTCCAAGTGTGTGTGTGAGTGTGTGTTTTGGTGCTTGAACTGTTCACACACACAACTTGCGTCTTCCTCCTTTGCAATTTGGGGCAAATAAATAGCGTGAGTCTCGATTCCATGCATCTTTTACTTGCTTCACTTAAGACTGCAGTTGGTTTGATAAAAAAAAGGAAATTCTTTCAAAGTGTTGCAAAAAGCTAAAAGTTCCATTCCATTTTTACCTATAAAAAGCTAAAGGTAGCCTTTACTTTGTGCTTCGATTTTTTTCATCGCAAGCGCTTTAATAGAGCCCATGAATTCAAGTTTCTTATATGAAATTAAGGATATCTCCATCAATGTTTTTCAATGAACTTACAAAGTTACAACTTCATACTAAGTTGTTTACTTCAGACTGCAACTCTCATATTATAGACTAAGTAAAGAATCGGTACAGCGATTTCGAATAATTTCGAAGAAGTTTACATCTTCGACTTTCTCCATAAAGTTTGATGTCTTGTGTAAAAATAGTTTCAATTTAATCTATATATATTATTTTTAAAAATTAGTTTTTAATTCATGAGTTAGTCAATTATTTAGAATCTCTTTTATTTACCTATTTTGAAAATTGATTTTGATTCATGTGAATCCTTTTAATAATACAGAATCTGCAATTTTTTCCTTATATGAACTTTTAAGTTTATGCTCTGCTTGCATTCAAAGATTATCTAAACTTGTTTTAATTTCGTAATTAATTTTCATTTGGATATTACACATAATACAAGGTGGTAGGCGTCTTTCTTTTTCACATCTCTCATTATGACACTAAGAGTATCTAATTTCTAATTAAAAAGCCATTTCCTTTCATAACAAAGTGAAAGTAAGTCAGCTAAAATGAACCGTAGAAGAGATAGCTCAAAGTACTCAAGTATGTCAAGGAGTGAGTTGATAATTATGGGCTGTCATGCTGTGTGGAGATTGCATCCTTTGCTGCTGTCATCACTAACCGCTAGGTCAGGTCAACTAGGCTAACAACTAAAAAGTCAAACCGGCAAACTGACATTTTTGCATGCTCAACGTAGCAAGCCAGGACAGCTTAAATGGCCAGCATTATGCCATTAAAGCTAATTAAACTCAAACCTGCCTTCGGGCCACAGACTGGAGGAATTCCGTACGTATCCGGTTGCTGCTATACGGTTTATTAAACACACACACACACAGCGGTCGCTGGCATCAACGTAATGAGAGCAGTGCAGCCCCTTTCAGCCCCACAACACGATGAGGTTGCGATTGATGTTGCAAATGAAGTCCTCGAAGTGATCGAAGTCCCCTTTCACAGGGAACCACAGTCGATGCCTGCAGCTGCGTCGTCATGTTTACTTGCAACGCGCCACAGGCACTGATTTTGCACCACTTAAACTTTAAATGCAAACCACAAGCTGCATCATGCGGATCAGGATGTGGATGTGGATGAGGATATGGAATGGCTGAATGGCCAGATAGCTCATATGTCTCGTATGCCATTTAGCGCCTCCTGCAGTGCTGCAATTTTGTTCTTGTTTCTGTTTTTTTGCCATGGCGTGCACTCCAGCAGATAAACTGCAGCCAAAGAGGATAAAGACCAAAAAATGTAGGAAAAAACTGACAACTAGCCACTGACATAGGAAATGAAAAGAACAGAAGTCGTTGGGATTTACGAGATAGAGAGGCAAAGTACAAAGTGCAAAGTGCAGTGGTCAAATGTTGGTCAAGCCGAGTGCTCAATGGCCAAAGTCAAAGGCAGGTCAATTTCATGGCTCATTTTGCACTAGATTAAAGCAATTCCGACTACTAATCGGAAGAACATGTTCCTATCAAATCAGGAGTAAGACCTTAAGCTAAGAGCTCTCTTGTAGTTCTTCAATTAAATTCGTTTCTTTGTGCAAGAAAGGAAAAAAGGCAAATGGAATTAAGTGCTCTGTGTTACAGTGATGTTTTTCGATAGCAAAATTACCTTTGAACTTAATACAAGTAGTAAAAGGAAGGTGAAATAACCTTAAATGATTAGATGTAGTTAACTGAACAACTCAACATTTTGATTTACTTTACACCCATCTAAGAATGAGTATCGAAGGCTGCTTAATCAGCTAGTGAATCATGCAAACTAAGTAAGCTGAGATTTAACTTGGATCTTAAATAGGAAAATGTTGCAGAGATGTTGTTAATCATAATGTCGTATTCTTTGGAGCTCTGTGTTTGACAATGATCTCCATAAACTTATGGTGCCTTGGTATTGGTTCTTTTATCCATTACAAATGCAACTCTTGCAGGAGCTTAAGTTTCAAATATATTTACGATACCTTTTATAGAGTATGTATAAGTCGGTGAAGTACTGTCATTGAAATAACTGTTAAGGGAAAAGAGTTTTATGGAGCTGCTAGTTTGAATATGGCTTTCTATTTCGTCACACTTTTTATTTAGTTTTTTTTTTACCATTTCGTTTGCTTATTGACAACTCTATTAGGGTGCGCATATAATGAACAATAACGATACTTATCCAAAATTGGTAACACTCCAATCAAAACCCACATCAAAAGGTCACGTCATGGCTGAAACCTAACGCCATTTATCAACAGCAATTTTTAGCCACTAAGCCAGCTCGAAGAAGGCCAATGGGCGGGGTCCAATGATGGTTTTAACAAGTTAATTTCACAATATTTGTGGAGTCGAGCAAACAAATTGCGCGAATTTTGTGCTGGGGACATTGATGGGACATTGACGACAGCAAATAAGCGAACTAAATCAATTTTGACCAGGAACCAACACAAATATGTTGGAAGCTAACTATTTGTGGCATGGGAGGGTCGTGCATTACCGCTAATCAGTGCTTATGCAACGTTGACAAATGCACAACTCAAATTGAAAATTGCCTATTGATGGTTGGATGGATTGCTGTAATAACAACAGCCACAACAACCACAACAGTCACAACAACAATATTGTGTGTATTATTACTAAATCAACGTGTGGTCCTCAGCCTCTAGGCCACTCGTCCAGTTAATCATAACGCGACATGTCTATTGACCAAGCCGGGGGGATTACCACGAGGTGGGTTCCAAGAGAACTTTGTTCTCCTTCTAAAATTTATAATCTCCTGCATCAAATTCAGTCACAAACTAAATATTTATCATACAAACACTTAAAAAGCAAGTTATCAAACTTTATCCTTATTTCGGAAATCCCACAAATCAATTAGTTATAGAAATTAAACCAATTTTTTAAATATATATCTACTGTATCAGCCAAAAATACTTCTGTGTTGACATGTATAAATCGTCCTTGGTGGTTAATAAATCATTTGAAACGTATTTAAGAGCGTTTTCTTTGGAAGGTTGCCAGCAGTTTTGGATTTACCCTCTTAAAAGGTTACACATTAACTCATTTGAAGAATGTGTTTGTGTCCAAATGTAGATTCATTTGCATAGAGTGTGTGTGTGTGTGTGTGTGGTTGGCGCACATGCGTTAATGTAAATAATAAATTTAATTTATACACACCCCAACACAAAAATTGCACTAACACACGCTTGTGGGCAATGGTACACACAAAAACTAATTACATGCCACAATGATTACATTTTACAACGCCATTGAGCTGCTTGTGAACAACAAGAACAATAACAACAACTGCCTAAAAATTTTTTGGTACTGACAACAAGATACCCTACAGTCACAACTAAAATGATCATCAATTTGTATGCTTAGAAAGCTGCTGGTTTCCTGTATACACTTTCAATGCACTCTGGAAACAACTTTGACGTTCTATTCAATAAAATGATTAATAATTAATATAAACTAATATTTCAATATAAAATATTATCATAAATTTATGATTGGAATTGCCTCCCGTTTCCAAAGAAAAATCTCAGGACTTATGGTACTATATCTATATTCCATATCATAACCCTTTCTAGTCATCTGATGTATACTAGGTATTATAATAAAAGCAACCAACAAGTGCCGAGTAACAAAATAAATTTGAGGCCAGCCAAATGGCTAGTTGAAAAATGTTCTTGGATTACTAAAGCTTTGCCCTGTGGAGATTCTGAATGTTGCAATTTATATAACAGTGTTTAACTTAATACAGTTTAACTTAATAAACACACACCTGCGGGTTATTGTTTTAATTTTATGGACGGCGGACTGTGGTTTATAGAACTATAGAGTTAATTAGTAAGTGCGAGAATAAAACAATCCTGTTTCAATTATGAAAAATGTTTTTTTTTTGTGTCAATATTATTTTCATAATGAGCTGACAATGTAAGGAAACTCGCCGCATAATGATATACATTTATATATTCGTATATTATTGTATTAAAATCTATTTAAAGAAATGCTATAGATTTTTTTTTTTACTTTTCAATCAACTAGAAATTGCAGTCACCAATTGGAGCGAAAATATAGTCTACTTCACAGCAAAAATTACTGATGCAATTTGAGAAGTGAATGCACTTAGGTACACTGCTTGGCACTTAGTAACCGCATGCATAATATATGTTATATGCATATATTTATTTTAATGACCACAATTTGATGAACAAGGAAAACGGAAAAGTTTGCGGTGTTAAGATAAAGTAAAAATTATTGACCAAAAACAAAAGGCAGAAGCGTGAACGAGCTGAAGCCTTGCAACAAACGTCGTCTGGCTTACATTTTAATTATAGCTGGAGGACAGGACAGGTTGACAGCTGCAGAACTGAGAAAGCTGAAGACAGATAGACAGATAGACTTTTGAAAACGACCAAGGTACAAATGTAATTGAATACACTTGCCACAGGGTATGCTTACTATGTGCATAACCGCATGAAATATAAGAGGAGAAACTGAGAGAGGAAACTGAAATTACAAAGACGTAATATTGATATTAAGTTCTATTCAATTCCGAAAGGATTAAATGGCACGAAAGAGAGCTTTAATTAATTTCATCTCATAATTCATAGTTTTATGTCACTTATAATATGGTATCAATATAATATTTTTATCAATGTGTTGAAACAATCCTTTAAGCCAACACTTCCTTCAATTATTCGGAAGACTTAAATGTTTTTATTAAAATGTAACAAAATATTTAAAGATTCTGCACAAAGAAGAAATGCAAAATTAAAGAGTAATTGGGCAGCGGTTTTATTCGAATTAGTGTATAGATTTCCCTTTGAATAAATTCTAATTGGAAATATTTAACATCGTGTAAGGATATTAAAGGCTGCGCATCTTTTGTGCAACGCTTTTCATCTTTTTCGTATTTATTTATTGAAAATTGCTCACGGCATTGTTGTTGTTTTAATACTGTCCAGATACAGTTTGTAACTCTGTTTTCTGCTGTGCATCCTTTCGGGACTTTCCATTGAAACCCTTTGTGGGTCGCATGCGCTACACGCATCATCGACTGGAGTAAAGAGCGAGACAATGAGGGGAGGAGGGTAGGAGGAGGAGCACTTGCGAGCAATGTGCGAAAATGTTATTTGAAAATTAAAATAAAATTCTCTGGCAGCAATTATAGAGGCAGCTCTGGACCTCAAGTTCGGTTCGTTTGGCAACGAATGCATTTGCATTGGTAATGTTTAGCATCGATGCCAATTTCATTTCATTTCATTCCTGGCATACTATAGGGATTCGAACTCCAGAGAGAAAGAGAGACAGCGAGTAAAACAGAGAGAGAGACAGAACGAGAGAGTGGAAAAAGGGAAACGATTTACCCATTGAAATATGGCCAAAGACAAATTATTGGTTTTCTTTGAGTGTGCTTAAAATGAGGCGAACAGTTTAATTAAAATGAAGTGGGGCAATGCGTGTGAATAGCAATTCAAATTGCGGTGACATCCACAAATTGATGAATGCCTTTCCGTGCGCAACCAACCGTTGCAGGAAAATGAGGGAAAATTATGATATATGGGTAGTAGGAACTGCTAGTTCCTATAAAATGGGTCGTTAAACAGTCAAACAGAATAAAGCAATAAATCAAGTGAGAAATGTTAAATAAATACGGAGAATAAGAGCTTTTCTTCAAGTTAACATAGATAGAGAAAAACCTATAGGTATTTATATTATTGATAATATTAAATTATTTCATTTATATCAGGAATTCAAATATGTTAATGTGACAATTGGGAATTCTGTGGTTTTGTTTTATTCATACAATAAAGTTTGCATTCCACCACATAATAAACACGTTACTTTTCCATATGTGGCCTATACAAAAGTATCATTAAATGAAGAAAACAATGAATGAAATATTCATTCAATATTAACACATTAAATTAATGTACATTTCAGGGTATTAACTTTAATTACGACAATATCATTAAACGATTTTCAACCTTTTTTCCGTTTGCCAACATCGAATCAATCAGTTTGCACATTTCCGCCGGCAGACTGTTTATTTGTCTTCTCATAATACCCTGTATTCCATTGGATGGATAAAAAGGGTAGTTTATAGTAAAGTTGGACAATTCAGATGCATTTTTGATATTAAAGCAAGTTAAGATTGAAATTTCTATCCATCTTTGGTAACCTATTATAGATCTGAATACACTTACTTATAGTAATATACCCCAACATAAACAATATCTTACTATAAGTAAGTCTGTTTATTACAGCGCATCCTTTAGTCCACGATTCCTATATCCCGTAGCCTTACTCTTTACCTCCTTACTTTTTTCATATTTCATTCATTGAATATATGTAGCATTCATTTATTATGCACATTCATCGCATTACTCATACAATGTTCTTTTAAAAGGGTTAAAATCATTGTATATATTTATATAGTCAGTCGATTATTCATTAATGCGAAGACGAACCGCAAATTGTTGAACAGTCGTTTGTTCCTGATATTATACAAATTTACGCCAGTATCACGACTATTCACACAAAGGGCCAGAGCTTTAATTTCCGTTTCAACTGTGCTGACCCACAGATTGTAATACAACAATAAAAAAAATAAATAAAAATAAAATAAAATTTCAATTTCCAAACTCAAACAGGAAATTCAATGCATCAGCAAACATATAACAAAAGGTTTCGACTGCTGTGAAGCTTTCCTGAATATCTATGCGATGACATTCAAGTCTGGTCTGCAATACTATACAATAACGACAAATAACGAACATTTTGAATCGTAGGGAATACTATAGAGAATCTGTTTAAATTATATATATATATATAGCTCGATTCTAACGTCACATAAAATTCACTTATATAGTTTAGTAGCCATAACATAATTATAATTTTGCACTCTTGTAGAACTAATGTTAAGTGCAGGCTTAGCAAAGACTTGTACCATACCACGAACTTGCTCTTAGCTAAGACTTGTACCCTAAAAAGGTACTAGAGATCATTCTGAGAGCAGTTCGTAAAGCTACACTTTGAGGATTAAAAGCATAATATAAGTATTATTTTAAACCTTTAAAGAAAATTCTTCACAGGATTTGATTAAAGTTATTAAAAATTAAAGGTTTTCACACTTTTCTGAGGAAGTCCTTCAGGGTATTAGCACTTTAGGGCTAGTGTCTTAGTTACTGTACTTTTTTTAGTGTTACATAAATTTAAGTGCAGCTTGGACATGTGCAGGACATGTATGCTTCAATATGAACAGAATAGAAAAACCTTAAAATTTCCTGGCTTTCATTCTATTTTGATGCCGTCAATTTAAATACCCTGCACCAAGCGAAAGATGAATATAAGTCTATCAAAAATGTATACAATAAGCAAAAGGATTGATCGATGAGAATTGGATTAGCTCAAGAAATTAAAAAAATTAAATAATAATAACAGCAGGAGATTGTTATATATCATACTCGGACTTTATAAAATGAAATCATTTCTAAATCCTTAAATTTTTTTAATTTTTTAAATTTATTCAATCGGGTTTATCGCCTGTTACTGTATCCTTTCATACGACCAACTATATGAACTGTAGACACACAACGCAGCTCAAAAATACTTTTCAACTGAAGTAATATGAAGAAAATTATAGATAAAAATGATTCTATCTTCAACTTGCACTTAGGACACTTGATTTTTTCTTGTACAGGACATCTGTAAGTCAAGCAGTTTTCAACAGAAGCTCTGTTACTTTTAGTGATTATTTTTCATTATCAATGCTTGTGTCAGGCGACAAGGCTAGTTTCATTTTGTACCCTCCCCATACACACACACTTGTCGACTGGCCATGCTACGACACAGCCGGTTGGCTACAAACAATGGACACTTTCGAACATTGGCATTGGCGACAAATTTGTTAAGCTCCTTGTATATGGTATGTATGTATGTATGTATGAGTATGATGTACGGGGAGTACTGGGAAAATTTTCTACGCTTCTTCGTTGCAGCGAGAAAAAGGGAAAATTAATAAAGGCGAAATATTTAAGCATTGTATTCCTACACATACAGACTGCATTTGTATGTGTATGTGTGTGTATATTAGAGTGTAGCTAGTAGTAGATTCTGCTTTTATATTTTTGGTATACATAATTCACAGCATGAGATTGCCAGCATGGCGTATACGCAATGTGTGTAATACGTAATATTAATAAATCTATATGTACTATGGACTATGGACCATGCACTGCCCTCCAGTTGTAAGGCATTATATGTAGTTGATGATACTTTAGGGATTGTGAATTAATTAGTGAGGGTTTCGCTTGGTTACTTTGAAATGGTTTTTGTGATAAATACGTTGATTGCTTTGGTTTGAGAGGAATAATTTTAAACTAATGAACAATTGATTGAGCATAAGTTCCAGTTCTTGTGTGGGATAGTTGGTTGGCATATAAGAATAAATAGCTCTACTATAATGTGCCTTTAATGTTTTTCTAGATAAAGGTAAAGTCCTTGTCAGAAGGCTTAACCAGTAACATTCTGTCTGACAAAAGAGATTTAAGCCCATAAAAAAAAGAAGACATCAGTCAAGTGGATATTTCTCTGTGCTGTGCTCTGAGTGGTTGTCTTGTTTAGTGCAACGGATGTAAAGGGCAAAGGAATGTCAGAGTGAAAGGGTCCTTTCCTACACTTGTTCCTTGAAATACACATACATATACATATAATATATATATGATTTTCTTTCAGCTGTCGTTTGCCATAAGTGACCAGCGGGCAGCAAAAGCAACAGAAACAGCAACAGCCGCTAACAAAATGTTCCGAACGGCACCCACATGGCCCATAGCAATCCAAGGAGAGATTGCTCTTATGTCTTGCTGAGGACGTACTCTTATCCTCCACTGGATTTGAGGTAATGTAATATTGTAATATTGTAATACTGTAGTATTGGCGCTGCTGCCGAGATAGTTTATATTTATTGGAGCACGTCTGGACGAGGAGCGTGTGCCTGTCCCTAACCCTGTCCCCAGAGCTCTTGTGTTTCACGATTGTTTCTGATTTGCTGCAGGATGCTAATAACAATTTCCAGCTGCCAAAATTGTGCCAGCGAGTGCGCTTAAAAACTCATTGAGCACAAAACGCGTGAGATCCTTTTTCGTTTTGCTTTCGTTTTGCTCTTTTTCTGTCATTTGCTACTTTAGTACTTTGAACCAGATGGTTGAAAGTTCACACAAGCTTAGTTGGTTCATGGAGTATGCTTACAACTGTTACCTCCGGTTCGGGATGTACTTGTGGTAACGTTTCCTCAATAATTTTGCCGGCGGCTGCCTAACAAACTTTCTTTACCCGGCGCCATCTTCAGCCTTTTCCCTTCGTGTCCTTTTCACAATCCTCATGCTGCTGTCCCGCAGGCGAGCAAACATTCACTACGATGCACAGAACTGGTGTCAGAAGTCACCAGAGAAGATGTCTGCGTTTTATTCTATTTCCGCCAAATGCATTTGCCAGTTGTATACCAGTACCCTCCCGTACATTGATATCTGAAACGGTTTCGCTGTGGCTGCTGTCTTTTTCTAGATATATATATATATATATATATATATATATATATATCATGTATATATGTATATATATATATATATATATATATATATATAAATATAATGGCAGTTCCAAGTGCAACTTATTTGATTTGTGTGTCAATTGGTTACCAGTTCCAAAGTGTCTAGGGGAAAATTGCATAAAATACGACTATCGCGTTGCAAATTTCATTTGAAAACGTGAGTTCTTTCGGTACGGAGAAATTATTTACTGAAGTTTATGCTCGAAGTTTTATGCGACAAAAGCTTACAGAGTTTTTATAGAATACGAGTAGAAGACTCTTCTTAGAAAATGCAATTAAAAAGGACTCTTTCATTTTAACTATTATTTTTTTTTGTATAATTTCACAGCAAAATGCTAAAGCTTAAGTTTTCTCTTTCTCAGTTTTCAAAACTTATGCTGAGAACTAACAATGAGCGTATCAAGAAAAGACAAAGGAATTTATATATATAAAACTCACTAAGTTCAAGTATTTCTATATATTTTGATCTAATTAAATTCTAGGCAAAAGACCGAAATGAGAAACAATTCTACTCTTGACAACAAATCTATTTTTAGCACATTCATTAAAAAAGTTTTTGAAGCACCCAAAAGCAACACGTAGCAAAAGGCGAAAACTTTGCAATTGTCAAAAACTGCAACAAGGAATTTAACCTCAAAAAACAAACCCAAAAAAAAGATAATAACAAAAAAAAATTCTGAAACAGAACTGAAAGTTTGCCGAGTCAACTGCTCGGCAAACTACCGCTGCGCATTCTTAATAAAAAGATACAGTCTTTCACATTCACCCAAATTCCCCGCTCCCTTCCTGATTGTTACCATCTCTCAAAACTAGTTGCACCATGAAAAGTTTGACATCTGATGCCTGAAGAGGAGGTAGACACACAGACAGACACACAGATGCACAGAGCCATAGAGAATTCTCTCTGCAAATTAAAACAATGTCAGCGGACTTTGATGCAACAATTTTCAGCCTTGGCGTTGATTAGAGTTTCAACTGAGCTGCTCTGTAGTACTCGTAAAATAAAACTAGTTGGCAGCTCGCCTAAGCGGCAGCTTCATATTAATTTTTCATTTTGCTCCTTTTATCCTTTTCAGCATTTGAGGAACATACTTTTGACATTTTTTAGTTTTAGTTTCATTTTGTGTTGCATTTTATATATTATGCTTTTATTGCGAGGACTTTTCGTAAATCTTTCATCAGAGTTTCCCTGATCCGTTGCTGTTCCTTGTGCCTTCTCCTTACTCTTAGGGGCCACAGCTGTTGACGTAATTTGTCCTTCCGTTCCTTTTTTTCCTTAACGTCCTGCCCTTAATCTCATCCCTCTGCTGCTTGTCACACTATTTATGAGTTTATTATTTCCTTTCGGTACTCTATTACGCGCCATGCATCCAACTCCCACACAGCTCCCAGCTTCCAGCTCCCAGCTCTCATTTCTCCCAGCGCTTAAAACTTCTTTCATTACAAGTGCCGCAATTTTTCAAATATATATGGAATTTTTCATAGTTTTTCTTTTATTATTTTTAAACCCTTCTGCTTTTTTTGCTGCTTTTATTTATTTAGTGGCTTTATTTGCTCATTTTTATTTTCAATTTTTATTTTTATTATTTATATATAGTATATTCCTTGTCCGCCCTTGTCTGCAGTTGCTTAAATTGTTTGCAATTTTTGTCTGTGGCGGCGGTTGCCCCGCCGCGTGTTTTATTGTGACAGCAGACGACGACGACGTTGCCTGTTGGCTAGATAAATAGTTGTTCTCATTGTCGTTGTTGTTGTTATTTGTTGGTTGTTTGTTGTTGTTGCAACTGCAGAGTTTTTAATTATGGCCATGTTGTTGCTGTTTGCTGTTTTTTTTCCTCGCTGCCACTGCACACGCCACAAATGAGAAATTTTGTGCCAAAAAAAATGATGAGAAGTTGGCAATTTGTTGCAGCCAATTTTCTCCATGGTTAACTCGCGGCATGCTCTATATAAGGCACTTAAATACAGTTAACGAAGTTTGAAGCTGACAATAATAAACAATAAAAAATGCTCTTTTGATAACTTTCTTTCCAAATATTCATTACCATATAACATAAAACCTCAATTATGGTTTCAATCGTATTTCACAGAATTTTTTTTATATAATACATTTTTTAAATAGTTTCAGATTATATTATAACTTTGGGACTAAAAACAGTCAGAAAGCCAAAACCACTGTCACAGTCGGTTCAGAGCGACAACTCTGATCATTGGACAGTTGTGATGAGTGAAGGACAATGAATGGTATATAAGCTACCCCTCATCAGCTTCCATTCATTGTCCTTCACTAAATATTATTATAAAATCAAATATTTATTATTATAAAACCAAATATTATTATAAAATCAAAAGAATAAATAACACTCATATCATTACCACCACATCCTAAGTATATAATGAAAATTTCTGTTCTGTTTGTAGGGAGGACTATGGTCTTGGTGCAGTTGTCTCAAGTTTCTATATCGTAGAGTATAATAAATATCTCGGGATCCCAAATATAATTATAAACATATCTGATCAGAATTTGTAAAAAAAAAATCAGTTAAGAAAATATAAATTATGAAGAAAGCTTAGTTATAAATATAATATTTAAATCTTATGCTTAATTACAATCTAAACAGTTTCTTTATATAAAACATAAATATCAATTTATGTATTTTACTCCGTTTTAACAAATTCTTCTACTTTTTTGATATAATTCTTTGTAACAGTCTTAGCATTGTAGTAGATCAACTCTGACAACTAAACTAAAGTCTTGCATTGTAGAAATATATATATTAAAATAATATCCTATCTGAAGAGAATTCAACTGTAATTTCTCAAACGGGCCCTTTGTAAGCACTTTTACCATAAACTATGAAAACTCTCGACTAAACTTTACAATCACTTGAGGCAAATGTCCTCCTTTGCCTTCATTTCCCGTTTCCAACTCATCTCCTCTAAACTGAACTCTCATCACACTTGAGTTGAACTTTTTTGCCCAAAATCAAGCCAAGCGTTGTGTTTTACAACTTTACAAGATGCCCAGGGGAGAAGAAACTGGGAGTAAAAAGATTTCTTTTACAAGTATTTACCACTTATATGCATAAAATGTGCAACAGACGCACCAGCAAATGTTGCAACATTCATTTTATTGACTCACAAAGGTAGACGGGAAGGACACAAGGAAACACACTCTGCACTCGACATTGTCGAGAACCCTTTCAACCACACCTGAACGAGTAAGAACCTATTTTATAATTTTACATCTTTTCCCACAACCTATTTGCATATCAAATGGAAATAGAAATAAAAAAAATTATATGAATACGAATGGCAGATATATGGCTAAAAGTTGCCTGCAACAAGAAAACGCTTAAATAGAATTTTTGTCATAGTTTTTATTTGTTTTTATTAATAATCTTTGAGGTTTGTGCTTTACCTAGGGGCCATGGGATTCATAGTATAATATACCTTTTTCTTAATAAAATGAATTTTTAATTTTAGAAAATGAATCTTTACTTTAGCAAAGATTCCGCAAAATTCAATTGAACAAAGCAAATAAAAGGTAGCACAACAGCCGTCACACACAGTGACCCAATCTACAATAGAAACAACAACTTTGGGGCATTTCCAACAACAGCAACAGCTGCTGGTATAATTCTTATACGTCGTTGGCCAAGACATTGTCCTTGTGTCATCCTCAATATCCAATATCCGGCAAATCTGTTTTCTTGCTTTTTCCTTCCACTTTACTTGAGATTATTAAAGAATCGAATGCAAAGGTAAGGTGCCAGCAATTGAGAAATATGATTATATAACACCTTCATATCAATAGCTCAATACAAATATATATATAATGCCGTTTATATATATAAAACCTTCAACCTTTCAGCAGGCATATAAATTGATGTGTCATGGGAATAAATAAGAAATTTCTGTTGATTGCATTGCCTTGAGTGAATGAGTCTTATCAATGGGTAAAAAGGTTGATCAATGCTGTCATCACAGTCATCATATTGTGTATATATATAGTATATATTGCAGTGTTCGGTCTTTATAGAAAATCACATCTGATCTGAACGTTGGGAATAAATAACATATACAGTTTCATGTAAACATAACGAATTAATAGTGATATTAAAACTTGATTAGCTAAACAAATGATCTATATGTTGAAAACTATTTTTACTTATATAAGATCTTTACTATATGATCTTCAACTAAAATATCTGAACATCCTTAAAATCTTTCTTTTCCTTTTTCATATTGCAGTTGATATGGACTGTAGGAAGGGACTATAATTTGACTATAATTTGCGTAGGTCATCATTGAATGAGGAAAACTTTGCGAATAGGGTTCAAGGGTTCGATTCCCTGAAGGCAAAAGCAAACTTTAGAATATATAAATAAATAAATACAATATACTTCTATATGATTTTTTCGATGAAGTAATCTCTGTTAAACTCATTGCAAAAACGTGTGTTTTCAACTATCTGAGGCATTCCACAATGCGTATTCTCTCACACGTGTGGGGTATATATTATATATATATATGTGAATGCTGAGGCTGTTATCATTATTGATGTGCTGCTTCTGTCTGTGATTGTCCGACTGTCTGTCTGTTTGACCGTCTGGCGGTTGATTTTACTACAAAATAAATACGCGCACAGCGGGACATGGGTGAATGTAGCAGGGGGCAGGGCAAGACAGACAAAAGGCAGAGCTAAATAAATAACATAAAGTCCAAACTGATAAGCAAAAATGGACATCAGTTGACATAGAACGAAAAAAAGTGAAGGGAAACGGAATAAAATCAAATCGGAATCGAATCAAAATAGAGAGAAACAGCCTACAGTTCCTACTGCTGTTGGCAGTCTTTGATATATGGACAGCTAGCTGCTGGGCATACTCGTAGATAGGCATACTCACAGATGCATAGGCATAGATATATATGTAGATATGGTAAAGTCAGTTGATAATACCAACTGACAGCCATTAGAATGGCACATGGCATGCGTTTGATATACGCGCGGCAATTTTCATTCATGCAACCCAACCAGAGGCCAGCCTACTGCCTACAGCTTCAACTCTATATAGTTCAGTTCAGTTCATTCACGAGGCGCTGCTCCTGCTTCGTAAGCCCAAACCGAAAAGCTGCTGGAAAATAGACAACGACAATTACGAGTGATATCTCTACGGAAACCGAATAGCCGAGACTTGAGCACTTCGGCACGGCAGCAGTCGTCGGCTTGGACGACTACAGCATCAGCATCAGCATTAGCTATGGAGCCATCAGCGGCTCATTCGTGTTTGCCGCTTCGTGCATAGCGGACGCAGTTAAGCAAGTGTTGCAAGAGTGGAAAGTCGAGTTTCGGAGAAGGGTTCGACGCGCGTTAAACCGGAAGTAAGGATAATTTGCAGTGACCTGCCTCTACGTGTATTTCATCCTGTTGCGCCGTCGCATTGCTAGCCATAGATAATGGGCTTCTGTTTGGGTCCTTGAGCAATCGCGTGTTTAACGCACCGGAAGTCCCTCAAAGGCATTTTAATGGGTTGCATTTTTTCTATAGCTCCGCCAAACGCATTGAAATGTAAAAAATTGCGGAAAAATTATGAAAAACTGTGGAAAAATTGTGTAAAAAAACGTTATCTAAGCGAGTGTAAAAGCTACACCCAAGTTGTATGCTCATAATTGCAGTTATAAAAAAGATTTCATCATATTTTTAGGAACTGCAGTCAGTTAACGAATTAATTAAATAAATTTGCAAAGAAATTACTAGAAAATAACCTCAAATTATTTCTTAAAAAACTGTGCCACATGTGAAATGAAATGAAATGAAATAGAAAACTTAACTTACGCTTTACGTGTTAGAATCAATCATAAGACGATAAGAAAGTTCAAAAGTTCAGCGACACAAACAAACAAATATTTATATAAAATGTATAATAAGTTTTATATATATATAAATATATAATTATCAATGTGCCCAGTTGCCTTATGTCTTCTTTCCTACTTATGCGTCTGTGTGTGTTTGTTTTAGTGCGCGATAAGAAACTGTCATGAGTGAGAGACAGAGGATTATTCACAGATTGAAAATTTGTATTCATTAATTGGATTTTTTTCAATAAATTTGTAATTTACACCAGAAATAGCGAATCTAGGCAAATTGTATTGTGTCCAAGTTCAAAACTGCAAATAATTTCAATATTATTTCAAAAGTGTTTTATCTCCAACGGCAAATGAAACATATGCAAAACGTGTTAATGTTCAAGCTGATAAGAGATTAAAAATTGGCTTTAAATATAGAAATGAGGCCAGTAATCGGAACCAGAAAAAGTGGCAGCTAAGTGAAACAACAACATAAGAACTTTATCATAATTTAAATTAAGAATTAATACAGAAATCCATTGAAAACTATAGTAAAATATGATTCTATATATATACTCTGGTCAACCATTTAACTGATGATCTTCTATATTTTATATCTTCTCAGTTTTATATAGCTCTACAATTTTTTTTTAAGACTAATATCTGTTGTCACAATATAAATCCTGTTTTTTATTCCACTGCATCAGCATTACAACTTTTTGTTTTCTTTTATTTTCGTTAACGATTTACAATCAGCTTAAAACCTATAAGAGTTGACACTCCATTTCGATTTAATACACATCTGACAGCCCTGTTGTCCTTTCAAATTGGAAAAAATATTTAAAAATACCAATATATAAATACTTTTTATGTTTGTGCCTTAAAAATATATTTGTACATATGGTTTATAGACAAACAAAGGTATAAGAGCTTGGAATAGCTGGCAAATCAAAAATCATTTAATTGAAAACTTTTTTCTTTGTTTAGTTATAAAAAAAACAGAAAAATATAAATATAATATTATCTATATATTTTTCTGAAATATTTAGGATCAATTAGGGGAGTAGAGTATATATGTATAAACTATATAGTTGGTAGCGACCCTTCTTATTTTTATTTGATCCTAAGCCGACTTAAGATCAACACTTGAAAAAAACTTCATTTTATCTATATATATCTGATGAAGTTTATACCCACATGTACTAACTTCCTTCTACATACAAAAATAATATTTTCTTTTTGCTTTTTTTAACCCATTTTTATGCGGTTTAGGGTGTAAATATTCAGATTACATAGTAAACCAAAGCCAGCTTCATGAATTTGTAGCCCATAAAACTGTTTTGACAGAAAGCAACATCGATTTTGAAATTCAATCTGGATAGAAGAAAAACATATCACAATTCGTATAAAAGCTCTTTGCTACATTCGATATGATAATAGGTACATGAAAATTGGGAAAAATAATAAAATTCAAATGCGGTTTGCTTATCTTAACTGATTTTTCCACACTCTGTACGAGTATCTTACACTCTCTGCACATGTATGGGAAAACGTGTTATTCATAAGTTATGACAGTTAATGGCGGGGTAAGATAGTTACTGCCAAAATACTTTGCACTCTCTTAAGCTGCTGTCAACTGCAGAACACATACAAGCATATATTACATGAGTATGTATGTACGTGTATGCGATATTTGTTCTACCATCCAAAACTAACTGCAGCTCGTTTATTTTGTTTAACTTTCAAAAATTTGCGCACAAGTGGCAAAATGACAACAGAACCCCAAAAGGAGTTAACAGAAACGTTAGGTACTTTCTATACCCTGCAGCATAATAAGATAAAGAGGGATATTCTCTGATAACTGATAATTCAAATATAAATCGTTTCAACCAATGTTAAGTCAGTTTTCTTTACAAGGCATCTCCTAGTCGAACTCATTTTTTTACTCACTTTCTCACGACTGCTGCTCGTACTACGCTGCGTATTATTGTTGAGCTGGAAATTGCATTGCATGCTATGCTCCACCTTGTGACGTTATTTCTGATAAGTTTCTATATGTATGCTACAGTGTGTGCATAGTGTGCGTGTGTGTATTGTGCTTACATGCAAAAGAGACAGAATGTAAAGTGACAGTCGAAGAATAATATGTATGACTTTTTCATTCTTTTTCATCCTTGTTAAACTCAGCTGTATACATTAACAATAAACTTAATCCAAAGTCAGAAAGCATTAACTTAATTTCACAAGAAATGTGCCCACTTGTTGGTTAGTAGCTCAGATCCACTTAACCCCCAGGGCAATCATACAATGAAACGAAATATTCCATTTCTTTTTTTTTTTATTTTTCTGTCCACATTTGACATAATTTGCGGTTGACGCACCTTGGCGACATTGTCTACTAAGCACATCAATTTACCTTAACCAGAATGAAGAGCAGGCGGAGGAGGGAGGATGAGGATGGGGAGTGGAAAGGTGGGGCCAACACCTTTGTGGGAAACAAATATATATACTTTTGTCCTGGTCTTAGGCAAGATAGAGTGATGGATTTAACTGTGCATTTTCTACAAGGAAGTGGCTGTAAGATGCCAGCTGAGGACGATTTATGTCACGTTTGATTTAAGGCAGATGCTTAAACTAAACGAATGTTAAAGCGACACATTGAGTATGGTCAAGAATATGGTAAACGACCATAGGATAGAACGGAAACTTAATGTTCGACTTGGATATACTCTGTATAACATAAGGAATATATGTTTTATGAATATGATATATTATTTCTTCATTTTGAAGTAAGAGTATCAACATATTGTGGGTGCCAAAAGCTTTTTGATTATGTTTTAAATTAGTTCGATTCACATCACATTGATTAAGTATATTATTAATTAGAGCATGAAAACAGCAAAAAACCCTGAAATCCTTTTGTAATCAAATTAAAGCATCCTGTAAATGAACAAATTGAAGACAGTTTGCCAGGAACACACAATTTGCTTAAGTTATTATAAGCGTCTGTAATTGACATCCTGAAATATATTTTTATATATATACAGCCCTACATTTCACTCAGGTTAATAAAGATTTTACATTTTAAGCAAATTTACACCTAAGTAAATAGGAAATTCATACTGCAGGCAGCCTTGAGGTAAAGCAAGAGCAATTTTATTAGCCAAATTACGCAGGATATACCTTGAGGCTCCCTTCACCTCTCAATTAAACCACTTATTACACGTATAAACTTACTCTCTCTGTCTCCTTTCTCTCCTTTCCTTATTTTATCTATCTCCTTGTTTGTCGTAGACGATATGATTCTGGGTATTTGTTTAACAAGTTCTACGCACGGTTCATTGCACTGAGCTGTGGCAAAGGAATTGCTTGTTGTGTAGCTTCTCTCCCCACTTAGTGTTGAAATCAATACGCATACGCAATGTTGTACAACGCCAGGACGAATGGAATCTTACACCAAGTAAATATTTGCATAATTTGGCAATGCTCAGGAAGATTTTAATGCCAGCTCCCTTTGCACATTTGCACAACGATCAAGAATCATACACACACACACACACACACACAAAAGAATAATATGCTAATTTATTGAAAAAGTAAAAAGTATCCTTCTGCCACTGAGATACTACTCCCAATGCAACTGTCAAGGATTCCCTCTCTCTTCCCCTCTTCTGAACCTGGACTGAGGTGTGCCCAAGCATTTAGTGTACAATTTTTGCAGCATCCTTGGCAACAGTTTTGGCTAACTCTCTACAGGTTTTACAGTTTGTGTGGCTCCGACTGTTGACTGGTTTTATGTGGCTTAAATCGTTGCTCAGACTTTGTGTTGCCTTTTCGCCTTGTTGCGCTGCATTTTGTTCCTGTTTCAACAGTAAAACCACTTAGCTTTATTTGTCCTCTGGTCGTTGTAGTAGTTTTCATAGCTTTGTAATTAAAAAATTATGGCCCTAAATTTGTGTTACCTGTTAAAAACCAAAGCCCTCTTTTAAGCTTGTGTTTTATGTTACCAAAGTTTGCTGTCAGGTAAATTTTTTACCAGATAACTCATCTCCCACTTGAACTAGCCAATTTCTGTTTAGGTAAACGAATTTAAAACGATTCAGCTTAGATTTCTGCCTTTCCTTTTTAGCCATTCGTAGTCATCTTTCAATATCAGCTCCCTTACTGTAATTGAACGCAGATGCCAATGTGCAATCGGCTTTCAATATGGCGCATAACTCAGATGCAATCTCTTACAATGGTTTCCCACTGGCAGCTCGGACTGGAGCTGGAGCTGAGAATCACGTTGTTGGCAATTTTAATCTCGTTTATTAGCCATTTTTCAAGTGATAAACATAATTTTCAATTTTGCAATTTTTTTCCCGGGCAACGCATACCGTGAATGTGCCTGCACCAGGACCAGCATCAGCACCTGCAACCAGATGATTCTCTCTTTCTCCATTCACACACTCCCACCTAACGCCCCCAAGGCCTTTTGTCTTTATCGAACCTGAAAAAATGCACTGCATACATGCAGGCGCTGAACAGGATGCCAAAAGAGGGTAACTAGAGACAATGGCCAAACATGGCTACCAGTTTCGAAGCCATTAGGGGCAGTCAGCCCGGCAACTAGTCAGCCAGGGAACCATTGAAAGAGCACGAAAAAAAAACAAACGAGTAGCGCCAATAATAACAAAGGCGCCTACGAAATGAATGAAAAGCCCACACGGAGGCAGGTAAAAGAAAAACTAAAATTTTCGAAAAAAAAAATTATAAAAGCTGCTACACACGCATATTGGAAGCAATTTTGTACCTATACCCTGTATGGCGCACAAATAAAGCAAACAGTTTGCTCAAATTTTCAATCATCTGGTGCCAATCCAAGTAACTACACTTTTTTTTTATGGAAATCGAGTTGATCATCCAGAAGGATTTCCATATAGATTCAGTTGAAATGTCTGTTGAAATAGTGTAGCAATAAAAACTGTAAGGGTATTTCCTAGTCATTTACTTTTGAATGGCAATGACTTTTAAAAAAGTGTAAAGAAAAGGCAACGAGGAGCTTTGCAAGTCTGTGCAATAAATGCGTGCTTCCATCGTCGCTTTCAGGCTCACACCCTGTATTCAGTTTAAGCAAATAAAAGGGGTATGCTTAACTATATAGTAGAATATGATGTCTTGAGACAGGTAGGTGAAGGCTGTTACAACCCATATTGCCGATTAATTAAATTTATAGAAAGTAAAATTATTCTTTAGTAGATACTTTCGTTATAAAGTCATAACGATAAGCTGCAGAATGTAGGGTATCCCACAGTTGAGAGCTAGACCACAGCATAGTTTCTGCTTGTTTTTGTGTTACGCTCGACTTTTCAATAAGTGCAAAAATATACATGGACATAGACTTTTACTACCGACTGTTCGTATGTGTGCCATGTTAGCTCCTCGTCTCAGCTACAATTTGATTGTTGGCAACATTTTCAAAGATGTTCGTGGAGTTGTTTGCATATATGCAACTTTTCACGCTTACAATTTTTATTAGATTTGCTCAGCTCACGCCCCATGTATATGATACATAAAACAAATGTGCCCTATTCCCCCCACGCACAACCTTCCACCACCCCCCCAGGCGGGTGATCTATCGAAGCCCGCAACCCTTCCCGTATCTGACAACCCGTAAGTTGCAGCATACGTAATTGCATTTAGTTCAGAATTTATGTGCCCATAAAATATTGTACATATCATACTCTTTAAACGGCAGAAAGAAGAGGGTTATTAAAGAATCTTAATACAAAACAAAGACTATAAAGAATGAAATAAAACTTAAGAGAACGCATAAACCAAATTTAAATCGGTTTTAAGCTGGATACGAAATGGGAAAATTGTAGATATATATTATACATAAAACTAAACGGTTTTTATATTAGCCTGAAGAGTGGAAAGTATGTTTTAAGCATGTATTTCCCAGCTTTAAATAATATATCATCAATTCCCCTTTAGTCAAAGACTAAGATAGGAATATATATAGAGATTTAAATACTCTTTAAGAGATTTATAAAATATATTTCATACACTATAATTGCATTACTCTCTGCATATTTTGCTTTAATTGTTTTGCCAGCGTGTATGTTATTCGTATTTTGTTCAATTTAAAAATGTTTGTGTGTTTTTTCTCTGTGTCCGCTAACAATCTGCTAAAGTTTGTTACCTGTGCGAAGTTCAGTTCGGAAAACCTCCCAAAGCTCCCACAGCAGCTCTTAACTCAAGTTCAAGCTACACTTGGAAATTGCATTTTGCACAAAAATGTTTGCCATGCCAGAACAATGTTCCACTCAAACTCTATGTGTGTGTGTGTGAGGGTGTATACTGATAATGTGGGTGTAGTTTGGTTGGAAATATGAAAACAAATGGCGCTTGGGCTCCTTGGCTTTGGACAAGAAACCAAAAAAACCAAACAAAATTTTATTTTACGGATTGCATTGAAACGGTTTAAGTTCTTTACGTATATTCTTCTCTTATTGTCATCTACTCTAAGGACTTTAAGTACAAGTCTTATTGGCCAACTTGTTGTGTACCAGTGCTGCTGGAGTTGGGCATTAACTGCTTAGACAAAGAGCATTGGGTAAGTGTTTAAGCTGGTACAAAGATTATGGCAAATCAAAGAAGTTTTTCCTAGCGAATTCAATTATTTATAAAGCATTTCTTTTGAAAAAACTTTGAATAGATTTGTTTTATACTAAGGGAAAGTACAATAACATAATTTAAGTAATACAATAATAATTCATGTCAATCTTTTTTATGGTCTATTATCACTATTCATCATAATATTATCCTTCTTACTTAAATACTCTATATAAACAAGGCAAAGGTAATTTTCCTAAATGTTGTGGGAGAAAAACTGTCGCTGGAAGCTTTTTCGATGATTGGTTTTCATGTTTACTATATGGATTTCCATATAACAGACAATCCCCTGCATACGTATATATATATATATATATAAATATATATACATACATGTATATATGATTTCTGCACTAACTGTGAGTGTCGTAGTTAAGCCGCTTATCAGCTTTGGGCGTGTGGCAGGAGATTGCAAACTGGAGGATGATAACCTGCACCAGGTCGCAGACAAATGCATTAGAGAGTGGGAAACACAGAGAGAGAACTACAATAGGGTTATGTAATAATATTGTTTCCAGCTTGTTATTGTATCAGCCAAACCGCATTATTTGTATTAATGCACACATTACAATGTGTTTAATTAATAATTGTGTTGTATATGTTGAAGCTCGGGGCGTACATACTAATAGTTTATCAATTTGATTTGATTTGTTTAGTCTATTGTCTCAGCTTACACGGTTTACTGCTATTACTCGTAGTTGTTGGCTTCATGTCAAATATTGTTGTTATATTAGTAAATTATGCACACTATGACAGGTTTCAGCCAATTAAGGTAAGGAGTTAAACCATTAAGGGATACATCTAAGAGGCAGCTCAGCTAGTGATAGAATTGATATCTTATCAATCAAAGATAAAGTAGACAACACATATAGGAGAATATCTACTCCTTGAAGTGGAGAGGGAACCACGAATAAACGCAACATAAGCTTTTCCATTTTAAATCAGAAACTCACATGCAGCTGATATAAATTAGATTATATTTAGATTTAGAAGAGCTGAAATATGAATGAAATTTTTATACATTTATCAGAAAAGACATATTTAAAGTAATGAAATTATGTTTAACGATAAATGATTATTACAAAAATTCATTCATATTTTTTATACAAGGTACGTTTCAATAAAACATTAAAGAATATAGTTAGTTTATTTAATAGACAAAAATCCCCTTTTGACTGATTTTGAAACTTCGATCGAGGAATAGTGAACAAGTTTAAGGCCGGCAGTTGGCATGTCCTTTGGCACAAACAGCTTAAAAGGTTTCACTGTCCTTTCGTGGGCAAATGCAATATTCGTAAGCTAAAGGACACACCACAAAGGAATATTTTTCAAGAGTTCTAAGGGACGCAGCTGGTAGTTAAATGTTAATACTGAAGTCGCTTGACTACAACACATTTAAGTGCAATTTGATGAAAGATTTGTAAAAATTGTTTACCCCTTGAGAAACACAAAAACCCAATGAAATTCAATCTGTGACAGCTATACAGGATGTGCTCTAACTAATTTAAATAACGAATTGATCTACACACTCACACACACACATACACATAAGTATGTGTATACAGGTTACAGGTTACATGCAGCGAAATCGCACAAAAAAGTGTTAAGTGCTTTTACTGTTTCTTGCAGAGGAGCAGCAATCATTGTCAGCAAATATCCAAGAACATGCATAGTAACCAGAGAATGGGAATCGGAATCTGACTGAGAATCAGAATCAGAATCAGAGTTCCCAGAACCCAGAATCAGCATTAGAGACCAGAACCCCTGCACCCAGAACCCAACCACAACTCTGCTGCGATTTATATGCAACGCAAAGTGCAAAGAGCAAAACAGAAGTGAAAAAAAAATAGGTTTACAATTCTCTTTTTTCCTCCTTTTTTTGCCCCTGCACTAAAATCAAATGCAAATGCAAACAACAGTTGGCATCAATCGTAATGTCGATTATACCCGCCCAGCCCTCTATCCCTCCTGCTCCTAGTGCTATGTGCTTGGTCTGGAATTAATGATGGCAGGGGGTGCTTGCTGTGTTTTGGTCCTGCTGGGTTCGTCCTTTGCTTGGTTCTTTTTGTTGGTTTCTGTGTGTTTTATGTTGAATCAAGTGGAAATTCAATTGATTTGCTTTGGCTTGGCTGTGGCAAAAAAAAAGGAAATACGCAAAAGGCGTTATAATAATGGTTGAATATTTCCGTTGCTTCCACATGCATATGCTCAGGATTCTTCAAAGGATTCCAGAACTTGGCTCTGCCGACTGGTGAGCCACATTCAGTTCCAACAAGTGTAAAACTCATTTAAGCACAAAATCATTTTGCAAATATTACGAGAAGTAACAGCTGCTTTTGACTAGTCCTTTGAAATTTCCAGTTCTTTGTAAAATTTGTGGATGCGTTTCTGGTTTTGTCAGCAATTATTGGTTATTTAAACCAACCTACGAGTCGTTGTTGCAACGCTTTGTCCAATCAAATGCAAACTTTATGTAATTAATGTCAAACGAGGATAATGAAGTCAACTGGAATTCATTTTCTATAATGAAGTTTGACAATACAATTAAGCTTTAGAAATCAATTGTTGAGCCAAAGTTATACAACTTTCATTAAATATTCAATTTCGATAAAAATTTTGTCTATGTTTGTAACAATAACGTTTATGTTAAACTTTTCTTTTCAGCTTTTTACCTAAGGTTCGGGAAATGCTAAGGGATATTCAGATTCATATATAACTTAAGGCTCGTGAGACGTTCAAGTAGCGCCCATTATGGGCGTGGCGAATATACAGGCAGCTATAGTGCTGCTCCTGGTGCTAATTATAGCTTACAGTCAGGCGGTGCGAGAGAGTAAGTATAATTATTTTATTTATTTAAAAAATAAAAGGAAGTTGCCTGGGAAAAAAAACATAAATGAAGAAAGTTTAAAAAATAATAGAGAAGTAAAAAGGGGAAAACGCCAATTACAATTTAATTTAATAATCACAGCTACGCGTTGTCAGTCTCATTAAATCCCAATGCTAGGTAGAAAACGGTTTGTAATAAAGTTTAAGTATACAATTAATTAGGAATATAAAAGTATAAGGAAAGTAAAAGAATGGAAAGAAATGAAATATCCAATTTGGTGCAGAAAGTTTTAGCAAACAGTCCGGCTCATGCTCATAGCTGGAATGGTTTAACAGTTTATTACAGGAAAGGGACAATAAAAGATAGGAATAAATAATGAGGAGATTTCCTACTCCTATTCAATGGGAAAAGAGCATTAGCATGTCCTTTCAACCTGCCCATATTCAGCGCTAAGGTTGGCCTCAGTTAAAGAAGTAAATTGAAGGGAGTGGAAGTTCCGAAGAGAAAGCAAATAAAACTTTCAATAACTGAACAACATTGTGTCCCACTTTTTATAGATCCACTTAAAGATCCGCGTATCTGCGGACGTCCACAATGCGAAATAACAACCCCAAAGTTCGCCTATGGCGAAATGCTCTATAAATATGATTATACGGTAGCGTTGCGTACGGAATTTTCTGGATCCGGTGACAATACTTCCGATCTGCATTTAAAAGCCAATCTGGAGATATTCTTTCCCAAGAACTGTGAAGGCTACTTACGCATCAATACTGTCAAGCTTTATGATACCATAGAGGAGGCCAGCAATGGTAGCGATGGGTCTGGGGAAAAAGCCAGCAAGGATGTGTACGACTATTATGATAACTTGGCCAGTGGCGAGTCTGATCCCAGTGAACTGTCACAAGACTTTGAGAAGCTGCACCCAAAGAGTAGCGATTTGGCCATTGATTTAACCCAGAATCTACTTCGTTTCGCCTTCCATGATGGTTTGATAAGTGAAGTCTGTCCCATAGAGCAAGAGAAGCCTTGGGTGCTTAACTTCAAGAAGGGCATCCTCTCAAGCTTTCAAAATACTATGATGCGATTTGATGTCGATTTCAATACAACTGAAACGGATGTCTCCGGCGAATGTCAGGTGCAGTATACGCTGGAGTCAACCAACAGTGTCCATGTGACCATACGAAAGACCAAGGACATTGCCACTTGTAGGCGACGTTATGCCACACAGTCATGGGTACAGACGACTCCGTACACCTTCCGGGATGACAAAACTATTTGGCCCATTCTAAATTCACAGAGCTATTGTAATGTAGGTATCTCAGATCTTGTGAGATCAAGACTCTGAATATATATTGTGGCTTATTATTTCAGTTGACAATTGATGACAATGTTTACCGCGAGATCAGTTGCCTGGAAAGTCACCTGTTGGTGCCGTTCTCGAATGGCAGCGCTGGCGCATTGACCACCACGCGCAGCACACTGCAGCTGCAGGGTGAGGATTCCTACAGCATCAGCGAGTTTCTAGAGCAAAGTAAGTAAACCCGAAGATTCCATGGCAAAATATCGGAATATATATTTTTATAAATTATATATATAGATGTTGAAATGGTTGAGCGTCGTTCTGCGCTTATCTTTGATCACACGCCGCCTGTGAAACCTACCCATGATGAGATCAAGGCGGCTCGTGAGTTGCTGGTGCAAATGTGCCAGGTGGGCTTTCCGAATATACAGCGGGAGTTCATCGATGTGTTTACCAATTTCCTACAAACCACCAAAAGTCTGGACTATAAGACGCTAACGGTGCTGCTTCAGCGTTCAGCGAGCATCTGTCCGCAGGGCAAGTAAGTAGCCATAACGTGAAATAACCCAGGCTAAGATCGGACTAAAATGCGAAATTTTGTTACAGGAACCACGTGCTGGAGTCTCTGCCTTATATTGGAAGTACTGCATCATATAAAGTGATGCGCGATCAAATTGTGACTGAGAAACTGTCCAAGGAAATGGCGCACAGTTGGATGACATCACTTTCGTTCATTACACGTCCCGACGAGGAAACACTGGACACCTTCTATACCATACTCGATTATGCGCGTAACAAACTGGATCCGGAATACACATTGGGCGCCACAGCTGTGGTGCACAGTTACTGCAAGTATCACGATAACTGCGAGGAAAACCTCAAGGTTACCCAGATAATCAGTCTTCTGGAGACCGAGTTCCTTAGCCACCTCAAAAGGTATCGCGGCGAACGCAGACAACGCGAGCGTTTGATCATCCTTCTCAAAGGATTGGGCAACATTGGCGTCATGTCTAACGAGTTCGCCAAACAACTCCAGGCAATCATCAAGGACACTGTGGATACGATTCCCGTGGAAATACGCCTACAAGCGATTCTAGCTTTCAGACGCGTCGATTGCCCCAAGCACCGCAACTACTTCCTGGACAACTATGCTGACCACACACTCAACTCGGAACTGCGTATCTACAGCTACCTGCAAACAATGAGATGTCCCGACTATATATCGATAGGCGTTATTAAGTCCATATTGGAAAACGAGCAAATCAATCAAGTTGGTTCATTCGTCTGGTCACACCTGACCAATTTGGCCAAATCCAATTCACCGGTGCGCATTGAGGCTCAGGGCTTGCTGCTTAACGATGAGCTCTCCGAAAAGTTTAAGATGGATATACGCAAGTTCTCCCGAAACTACGAGCACAGCTTGTTCTTCGATGAGTATAATTTTGGTAAGTTTCTATGGATTATACTGATTATGTAACTAAAACTAGAGAGGGGACGATACATTGTATTGTGGCTTGAGACACAGATCGATTTCACCATGATACGTAATACGACATTCAATCTTTCTTCGTTTAGGCACAACAACCGATGCAAATGTGATTTTCAGTACCGATTCCTATTTGCCACGAATGGCTAGTGTCAATTTTACGGCCGATCTTTTTGGTCAATCCGTGAACTTCTTTGAGTTTAGTGCGAGAGCTGAAGGCTTTGAGGAGATGGTTGGCAATGCTTTTGGACCCAAGGGACCCTTGAATAGTGAGTTCTTACGCAAAAAGCTGTCCTTCCTTAATCGCTGGCTGGGCAATGAGAGCGCCGAGGAGGATGACACTTTGGAGAATTTGCTCAGCTTGGATAGCTTGAGGCTGAAGCGCAAAGCTGCTGCTGCTGCCTCAGTGGAAGATGAAGATTACGTATACGAGGAGGAGTTGCTGGAGTCAAAGAGAACCAAGCGTGACACTAATCCTGCCACAGCTCGGAAGGAAGGCATTGATAAAAAGGTTGACCAACTTAACTATAAGCTCAAGTACAATTACAACAATCCTCGAGCACAGTTCGGATTACGCGTCTTTGGCAATGATCTCCGCTATTATAGCATCGAGTCTATGGCAGAGGTGGGACTGCTTACCACGCAGTTTAATCCCTTCTATCAGGCCAAGAAGTTACTTTCTGGAAAACCATTCACCTACACCAAGTCGCGTGTGTTCCTGGACGCCTCGTATACTGTACCTTTAGCTGTGGGTCTGCCACTGGCTATTCAAGCCTTCGGTGCCTCCTCTGTCGATCTAAGTATCTCGGGCAATCTGGACAAATTGGAGGTCGATTGGCATTTTGATGTCCAAGGACGTTTTAAGCCATCCGTGTCTGTCGATGTCATAACAACAATGCAAACAGACATGTACTGGGGTCAGTCGGGCATTAAAGTCAAGAGCAACTTGTACTCCAACTCGGAGGTGGAAGCCAACCTGAAGATGCGTGGTCGCAATCTCATTTCCTTCTCCTTCAATCTGCCTCAGGACAAGAATGAAATTTTCAGTGCACGTTCTGAGTTAATGGTAGTAAAGCGCGAGAAGGAGCATCCACAAGCGGGCATTGAGAAACGTAGCTCCAATTCTACCTGCACATGGCCTGTCTTGGACAGCGCTATTGGTCTACAAATGTGCTCACATTATAGTGTACCTGATCTGAGCAATAACACTGGGAATTACCCTAGCTTGTTACTGTCAGGTCCACTTAACTTCAGTCTCATACTTAAGAAGTCCGACTTGTCAGCCAAGAAATATGTCTTTGAGTACAACTGGGATCAGCAGGAACAGGATAACAACTTTACACTGGTATTCAGCACTCCTGGCTCAAAGATTCCCCGCATCCTGGTTGCCAATTTGACCAGTGTTACCAATGCTTTCAATGCATCCCTTGCATTTGTGAATGGCGACAGTCGCGCATCCGCTGGCTGTAGCTTTGATGGCAATCCTGACTACAGGCGACTCGATGTCTATCTGGACAATAATGGCAATCGTTCACTGGATCTGGCCATGGAGCTGCGACGCTATCAGGACTTTACGGCAATGATATATAAGCCACGCATGCTCCTGGCCATCAATGGCGTCAACATAACCGGCCTTGTAGGCTCCATCAAAATTAATGAGAAGAACGGCATAAAGCAGCACGATGTGGATCTCTCCTTCGAAACGAAGAAGCTCCAGGCTTTAGTCAGTGGCAACATTGTCCAGAGCGAGGTGACCACTTCCACAAACATGACTGTAAATTACAGGGTAAGTAACTGGCTTCTTGACTTCATAGCGAACCCTTGTTGCTCCAATCATTATTATCAGTTTGACTGTAGACTCATCCTGAATCTTTATTTATATAGTTTCAGGCTAGCAAAATAGAGACCATTAACTTGGCTGGACGTCTTGTCAACAATGGCGATAAGTCTAAGACTGAGTATCGTGGCAACGTGAAGTTACGAACATCTGCGTATCCCAAACTGAACTTTGCCTCCAATGTGACCTGGTTGACCCTGCAAGGACATACTGAGGGTGTCCTGACTTATAACAATGCACCGAATTATATAAATCCCAACTATACCAGCATGGTGAGGGTCATCTTTGCGAGATCCCACTCTGAGGATACCAGTTTGGAAGGTTCGCGTACGAGGGCTAGCCTGGAACTGAAACTACCCAGATCAAAGATAGACTACCGCGTCATGGTCAAGTAAGTAAGGTTCATGTCCAGAAAGAGGCTATTACTAACTCTGAGTTATCCAGGCACGAGGAGCGCAGCAAAAATGGTACGGAGCACAATGTCATTGTGGGTCTTAAGTATGCGCCAGAAAAGGAGATTACGGGTCTGTTTTCTGTGCATCTGCCACGTCGTAGTCTATTTGCCATCGATGCCTATATGAATATATCTGTTCCCGAGTTCAATTCCTGCACGGCTAGTGTCAAGGTCAACGAAAAGGCCACTAAGGATTACATGGTTTGTCTGACGAGGTTGAAAGAGGATGCATTTAATTACACTCCTTTTATTTCCAAGGTGTTCATTAACGGTTCTTGGTTCACGGGTCATTCGATAGCCCTCAAGGGTAACTACAAGGATCGCAGCTCGCGTGTACAGGCCTTACATCATATGAAACTGATCGTGGAAAGCCCCTCATTCGAGACCACCTCACTAAACGTTGTCTATCGACGCAACCAGCTGCTAATATTCTACGATGTTCAGGCTAAATACGGTAAGGATCCCTACGGGTTGACTATGCAATATGCATCCAATGCCCACAACCGAAATTCCAATGCGGAGATACGTTTAAAGATCAAGGAGAAAGACTATTGGATTAATTCGAAGTTGCTGTCGGAGCAGCCCAAGTTACTTCAACTGGAGATGCACATTGACAAGTAAGTGAATTCTCACATCTTTTTATCTTGATAAGTTTTTATCCTATCTCTAACTATAGAATTCGGGATATACACATTAAAGTGGGTCTGCTGAACATTGATAAACGCAAAGAGATTTCGCTCGAGCTAAAGTGGGATGCCAACCGCAATCCCATGGATCGTTTGGGACTTCTTATCGAGTACAACAGTCCAGGCAATAAGCACTACGACGGCAATGTCATGTTAACCTACCCGGAGCGCACCATTAACTGCGGCTTTAATACGTACATAGGAGGTCCCAAGTACTATGGCAAGGCGCACGCCTCCTGGAGCATAAACGAAGTTATCGAGATTAGCTACGATGCGGGCATTATGCCCGGCAAGACCTTGCACAATTGGTTCCACGCGGAGCTAACCACACCCTTCAATGGTTGGCGTACCAATAAACTCCGAGCTGGTGTCTATAATGTTGAGAATTTGATATTGATTAACTCTACGCTATCCTGGGCAGATGATCAGAAACTGGAGCTAGGCTTTAAGAGCGACCATGATATACACGATCAGCTGGTTAGTTTCGATGTGCGCTTTGGCATCAATAGTACCATTAAAGATATACCCACGATCAACGTGAAAGTGCAACATTGGCAGGATCAAAAGAAAGTTGATACGGATCTGTACTTAGGATACAGAGGACAGAATGATACCTTCAACGTATACAGCGTGAAGTCGAACTGGGAGCTGCTGCGGAATCAGCGATATCAGAATATCTCCGGCACAATATCCTTAGTCAGTCCTTTCGAGGGCTATCGCAAGGGTGGATTAGTGGCCATGTTTATGCTAAACGATCAGCGCCAAGTGCAGGGAGCAGTCTCTCTGGAGTTTGACATACGTGAGTTCACGCTCACAATGGATGGATATGTAAGGAAGTTTACTGATAATATGCTGACTGTGAACATAACCACGCCACTGGAGAAGTTCCGTACCATAAATGGACGTTTTGGATTAAATGAGAAGAAACGTCATGCCGTGGCAGAGGTGCGTGCTCCGACTGCAGCTTTGGGCATCGAGGCACTGGCTGACATTAAAAATCTAATGGACTTTGATGTCAAATTAAGCGTGGCCACGCCCATTGAGAGCTTCCAGCAGGCGGCACTCTTGGCAAAGGTCAATCCAGAACGCGTTGATATGCGTGGCATCTGGAACAATGCCACTTTGGGCTTTACAGGCGTCTGGCATATGCAAAATGCGACCGACTTTGAGTACTCATACCTGGTGTTCACTCCACTTGCAGGATTCGAGGAGAATGGTTTTGTGGCTCAGCTTTATAAGCGCGATCATTTCATCTTCCAGCTCCATGGCAAGCTTTCGCATTACAAGCTGGGCGTAAAGATCAATGGGCATCCCAAGCCAAAGCTGGTTAACCAGTTGAGTTCACAGAAAATGCAACTGGATTTACATTTTGATGAGGATTTCAAGCATAGAACTGAAGTGGACGCAGAGGAGGACTACCTCTCATACTTCGCCACTTTTGAAGTAGATACATTAATGTGGCCTACTATCGTGGGTCAGGTAGACATTCAAGAGAATATTGACTTGTATTTCATTGTGGGCAGTGTACAGCTACCACAGGGTCGCTTAGAATTCAAGGATCGCCTGTACTATCCTGACTATATCAATGTCCTTAACGTTCTTACTGTGACCACACCTTTCAACACGGCCAAGGACTTAAAATGCATATTTGAGTATCATATCGACTTGTACTTCAACTTCTTCTATGAACGTATCGAGTTCAAGGTACACGATGCCCTTGGCAAGTCCCAGGATATGGGCTTCGAGGTTAACTACACCAAGATCGTGGACAAAGTAAAACCCAAGGCTCACACGGTCCAACTGAAACTAATAACGCCCTATGAGCTGCTGCCGCAAATTGATGTGCATGGCCGCATTGAGCTGGACGAGAATGCTTACAAGGGTAACCTGACATCAAAGACCGCTCATACCCATTTATCCTTGGCTGCCGCTGTGGAGGTAGTTTCTATTATCCTATATTCCTGATTCTACTTTTTTACTAATCGTTAAATGTGATCTTAGAATGAAGAGAACTTCTTGGAAACCTCCGTGGGCATCTTATTGGAGACTAACGTTATACCTCATTATGGTTGCATCGCGTATTTCAAGAAGGACTTCTCTGCCGTGGACTATGTCATTGATATGCGGTTTGAGGTTACTGATAATGGCGTAATTAACAAGGTAATGATATTCAACCAAATAGGATTAAGATTCAAACCACCTTCAACCGCATCCTTCCTTCTTACTCTTAGCTTCAAATCGAAACGGATTGGCACACGGATCCCGCCTATTATATCAATGTGAATGGCAAGGTGCATACCACCATGCTTCCGTTGCAATTGGCCTCAACCTCCGTTTTGGCCACAAAGGGATCTAGTCCGCAGCTAAGCTTTGATCTGAACTTCCTGAGCCGCGATGGTCACAGCATTTCGTATGGAACACGTGCCAACATGAAGAAAGAGGTGTTCAACATTGATGTTTGGACGCCACTGAATAACTATAAAAACATTTCCATGCACGGCACCATTGTGCGTAATCCTCGTGACCTACACCGCTACGATGTACAGGGTAATCTTTATCGGAACATGGCCACCTATGGTGTTACGGGAGTGGTACGCATGACTGATAGTCTGCCTATAGATGCTACATTACGTGTCCAGCCAAAGTCTGGCGGTCGTGATGGCGTCATTGAACTGAACATTCAAGAGGCAAGCCCGGAGAAAATACGGTTTTCTTTCAGTGCCATTGAAGATGGCAAGATGTGTCAGATATCTGGTGGATACAGTGTCAGCGCTAAAAATGGACCCATGGACTTCTCTGTCCTGGTGGAAAGTACTGAGCCGGAAATAGCACGCATTAATTTCTATGGCAATCTCAAGCCCCTTGGGAAAGGACACGTAGTGGGCGATGTAAATCTACAGACACCTTGGAAGCAGCTGGGTATTGACTCGGTGCATTTGCACTCCGACTTAAATGTGCGCCCCGATGGTGGCAATATCGTCGGTGAGTACCAGATTGGAAAATATATTGGACGTGGAAGTTGCTTGTGGTCCTGGATACTAGCCGAGAATCTACAGTTAGTTTTGGAAAGTTATATGGAACGACCCAAAGCTCAGCCCCGCATTGTACATGCCAGCGCCAAATTCATGAACCCAGGCGAAAATTACCATCAACTGGAAACAGGTGGTCGCCTGAGTGTCGATTCAAAATGGAATCTGGATGTTAATGGTAGTCTGCAGTTCAAGTCATCAGATGAGTTTGATTTCAGAGTGGTCACACAGCTGCCTCTGCCGGTGGGCGATACCCACCAGCTGGTCGGAAAATATCGTGGCAATATCATCAGTAAACAAATGACAATACCCGAATTCTTTATTGAGAGCAGTTACATGGCCCTAGAGGCGCAGCGTAAGTTCCTAACACGCCTATCCTATCGTAATGTTACCACCGACCTGAAGGGCCTGGCGCACGTGGAGTGGGGCAAGGAGCAAGATGTTTCCGTCGTGGAAGGTGACTTTGTCATGGAACGCAAACAAGGACTTCGCAGGGATTTCATCGCCAAGCTAACAACGCCCAAGTTCAAGGGTGAGCACACAGTCGGCCTAAGCGGACACTATGACAAACCCAACGCGGACTACCACAACTTAGTGTGTGCATTGGACTACCCGGCAAGTCGTCGCATATCTGATTTGGATGTGTCCTTCAATTCCCTAACAAACATGCATGGCGCTGTAAATACCAGTACTCCATTTTTAAATGTCAGCTGGTTCAAAACGGACTTTGAATTCACCACACAAAGGTGAGTTGAAACAACTTAATGACAAAATATAATAATAATAATAATAATATAATATATAATAATATAATAGAATGATTCTATTTATAATATACTTAAAAGTATATAAACATATGCAAAATAAACATACGTATATGGAATATTACGAGCAATTAAGCAAAATAGTTACTCACCACATTATTTGTTCGTGTGGTGAATTATTTCTTATCCTGTTGCGCCGCTCATGTGACTATAAGTCAAACTAAAATCACTCAAAAAAAAAACAAATAAAAGTATGTAAATATAACACCAAGTTGCGTATATCGAAAATAAAACATAAAATCACTCAAAAAAAAAGGGATAGAAACTAACAAACTAAAAAATCTCGCACGCATTTTTAAGCTAAACACATTTGACAACAGACACGATCAAAATCTAACTGGACTTTTCTCCCATCACAATTAGAGATGTGCACGCTACTCATTAGTCACGCTCGTGACTAATATCAGATATTTATCAATTAAATATCGATTTAATTAGTACAAAATTTAAATTTTGCAATTAGTAATTGGCGACAAATTGGGCACAAATAAATTTCAGTTAAAATCAGTTAAAACTCGCTTTGTTATGATCAAAATCTTATTTTAAACTCTAAAACGTTGTTTGCTTTACTTATTTTTTTCAGTGGCGAGAGCTATCGTTACATACAATGCAATTGGCCTCGGGACAGTGCCTTTTTCAAGCTAAGGAGCAACTATGGCAGCGATAATTCCAATCACAATCTTAATGGCAACATCGAGATCGAGGTGCCCTTGACTACGCGTCACCGCGCCGATGTATCCTATGGTCTGCAGGAGCGTCCCAATATAGATTCAGGTAATGTGAAGGTTGTCTACAATGCACAACAAATACTGGATGGTAAGTACAAGCGAGTGGAGCAGAAGAAGCATCCTCTTTACAAAGACACCACGGACATAACACTGGAGAATGATGTGAAGCCATTGGGCATACACTATGTGAACACTCGAGACCTACGCAATCCGGCAGGAGTACAAGATGTCAAGCATTTTGAAGTATTCGAGCTGCGCAATGCGAAGAACTTCAATTTAACTGGTGAAATACACGCACGCACTAGTCTTAAGGCCCAGGAATTTAAGGTGGTGGCCATACATCCCAATCGTGCCGTGGTACTCACAACTAGATATGAGGATGTCAGTCCACAGGTGGTCAGGCAGCATGCTAAAATCGAGCTATCCGAATCAGCGTGGATAGGCTACAACCTGGAGCTTGGTAACTTTAGCACGGTAAGCGATCAATTTTCTATTTTTTCTTTTATCAATTACTTATTTTTATCTTAATCTCTACTTTGATTAGCACTCGAACGAGTCGCAACGCTATGAACTGGAACTCTTCTACCCGAAACGTAATCTATCCACCTCTGGCTGGTATTACTTAACGGACAAGCACTTTAACGCAGACCTGGGTCTTAAATGGGCCGGTACCGGAACTGACGATGAGTCTAGGAAGATTCGCAGCAGCTTCCAGTGGACATCGGAGCCGTTACGCAAGGGCGATCGTGATCATCAGACATTTGGCCTTAAAGTGGCTCATCCATATCTCGAAAAGGACATTAACTGCAAAGCCGAGTACTATCGCGGCACACAGGAGCTGCTTAGAACACGTCTAACCATTGACTATTCGGACAATCCCGAACAGCTCATTGTGTTGGGTGCTCAAGTGCGCGACATGTACCAGGAACTGGGTCACACGAACTACACTTTGAAGTTCTATGGATATCATCCAGCCTCTGAGTTGGATGTTGAGCTCAATGGTACATTAGCAGCGCGTCCTTCGTACTACAAAACGGAAACCGTCGCCCACTACAAGCGCGACTATTCGCCCAGGCATGGAAAGTTCTTGGCACTGCTGGATCTAAATAAACGGGAGCTGGAGTACGAACGTCAGACGCCTTTTAACACTGTGCGTCTGTGGCTGTTACCCACAATGAAATATCCCATTTACGGCTTGAATGCCACGGTGTGGGACACACCCGATACCAATCACACGGGCTACATCTATGTGGATGTGGCAGAGCGTTTCGCTCGCATGGACTTCAACCTAACCGAGGATGCCACACAGAATTTGCAAATGGTAGGTTACATACCGGACACACGTAGTGGATATTTGGATATCTGGCGCAACTACGAGGAAATACGCATCATAGATGTGAGCTCCTATCTGAAGATGAACCACTCCCGACTCATTACGGGTCGTTTCCATTGGCGCCCCAACATTAGGAACGATGTGCACGATAAGATCAGCGGCGTGGGTAATTCCATTTACAACTCCTTCTCGGATGGCATTGATTTCTGGATCAAATCTCTCTATACCGAGTCAGTGGAGTCAATGGGTGTGATCTGGAATACGGCCAAGGAACATAACCAGCGCTTCATTGACGATATCAGTCAGCTGAGCGTGTTGGAAGAAGATCTAGACGATCTACGTATATTCGTCAATCAATCATATGAGGCTAACGATTTCTATATCAAAAATGTAGTCAACTTCACGTTGAATATACTGGATGAGCTGGCTATCAGGGATCACATTGAATCATTGCCGAAGATCTTCTCAGAGCTTTGGCATGTCATGGGTGACTCCGGTAAGGCTCTACGCAATAGCATTGTCTGGCTCATTGAGACTATCAAGACGACCTACAACAATGTCCTGGACGCCGTCAGTCGCTTCTTCCACGGCGAAAGCTTGAGCTATATTTCAACGCTCATGGAGAAGGGCATAGAGAAATACGATAAGTTTGTCAAGGATTTGCATATAAAGTTCATCAAATACATTGAGAACTTGTGGCACAAGTTCTGGCATCTGGCGGAGACCTACTGGAAGAACGTACTCAAACGATTTGAGCCGCACATGTTCAAGATTATCAGCTTTATTGAGACTACTGCCTGGGATTTGAGCAAGGAGGTCTTTGATTTTATCTACAAACGCACCAATGAACTCGCTGAATCGCCCTACTTCAATAAGGTGTCCAGTTTCACAGCCGATGCGGAACGTTTGTATAGGGATTTCCAGGCTAATGATGCTCTGACCAACATTAAGAAATACTCCACGCTAGCTTGGGGCTTCATTAAGGAAAAGTACTTTAAACTGGTGCCATTTGGAGCCGAACTGAATGAGGTGCTCACGGAAATCTGGCAGGAGATCAAGGAGTTGCAAAAGATTGAGCAAGTGGAAATAGTGGTACAGAAGTACTACGAAACTCTGGCCAAATTGGAGTGGATAGCCGATGAGCTGCAGCTCGAGTATCGTATTCATCAGATCTATGGATTATTACGCAATAAGCTACGAAACTACGCTTTGAATGCTCTGGAAACGGCAGACATGTACAGGGAGGCCAAGACAAAGTTCATCTTCGATCCGGAGGTGGGCATTTTAGATCTGGAACAAAAGCTGCCCATGTCCTGGCATGCGTTCAATGAAACGCCCAAATTCGAAGAGATACCCGAATACAAAATGATCTCCAAGGTACAGAACTTCCTGAGCGAAACCAACTCCTCCATTGTCATGAAGCTGTACAATATGCGTGCCCATCTGGATCCCAAGACCTGGCTGCCACCATACTACTGTATGTATCTTATGTTTAATTGGGATTTCTTGATTTTCATTTCATATATATATTATTATTATTATTTGTATCCTTGTAGCACGCGCTTTGCTCATTGACTCCCGCCACTATATGACCTTCGACCACCGCTTTGTGGGTCTCAATCTGAACTATGAGCAGCTGAATGGACGCAATAATCAACAGTGCAGCTATTTGCTCGCTCACGACTTCTTCAAGCGTAACTTTACACTGCTGCTGGAGCCTGAGGTAGGAGATAAACCACCTTTTCTTGAGACCCACTTAATCCTATACCTTCTCTACCTTTTCTAGGCACAACCGCTGAACGCTGGCCGGGAAACTGGAGCTATGTCCACGAGCAAACTAAGTTTCGTGGCTAACGATCAGTTCATTGAAATTGATCTGGGCACAGATGTAAGTGAAGCAACCAATTCCTGGTCAACTCATTTGTTAATGTCCTGA
The DNA here is from genome assembly GCA_035045065.1 of Hirtodrosophila trivittata. Classification (NCBI taxonomy): domain Eukaryota; kingdom Metazoa; phylum Arthropoda; class Insecta; order Diptera; family Drosophilidae; genus Hirtodrosophila; species Hirtodrosophila trivittata. The sequence goes on from JAWNNK010000022.1 coordinate 6,933,737, forward strand.
TTTCTTATCCACACACAGCACATAAGCGTGAATGGCAATCCTCAGCCTATTTTGCCACTGAAACTGGGCGCCGTTAACATTTACCGTGAACTGGACATTATATCCATTATCTCCGATACGCAGTTCAGTCTGCACTGCAATGTGCAGTTCGATCTCTGCTGGTTCGAGGTCAGTGGCTGGTACTTTGCCAGGACAGCCGGTCTGCTGGGCACATTGAACAACGAACCCTACGATGAGTACACCATGCCGAACAGTCTCATAACGAATCAAACTCAAGAGTTCACCGACTCCTGGGGTCTGTCGCACTGCAAACAGACGCAGTTGGCCAAGACTCAGGCAATCAGCAAGGAAGTGAGCCTTGCATGTAATAGTTTCTTCCGCTCAGGCATTCTCTCTGCCTGCAGTGCTGTCGTCGATCCAACACCTTTCTATGAAATGTGCCTCGATCTGGGCATGAAGTCACAGCCCATACGTCCGGGTCATCCAGTCATTAAGGGCGCCTGCACAGCCGCCCTGGCCTACATTGAGACTTGTACCACTTTGAAGGTGCCCATGCGTGTGCCGGATCAATGTGTATTGTAAGTGTAGTTCTAATTGTCTGTTAACACTAACTAATAACTGAATCTTATCCAGCTGCCAACTGTCCAATGGCACCTATGTGCGAGAGGGCACTTTCGTGGACTTAAATGGTGCCGATGTGCCACGCAGCAGCGACGTGGTCTTCATAGTGGAGGCCAAGCCCTGTAACGAGAACCTTAAGGATACTAAGAGCATCATGAGCGTCGTGTCTAGCATTGAGGAGCAGCTCCAGGCAGCCAAGATCACCAACAATCGGTGAGTAGCACAAAGGAGATAAAGCTGACTATCTTTTAAATATATTCCTTCATCCTTTCCAGCTATGCGGTTGTGGCCTTTGGTGGTATTGCGCCTTACGACAAGCCACGCAGCATCATCTATGAGCGCAATGTGTTCACCTCGAAGCCGGATCAGATGGCGGATTACTTTGCTCACATTACCACCGGAAACGGCACCAGCAACGATATATTAATGGCAATTTCCACAGCATCCCGTTTAAACTTCCGGCCGGGCGTATCCAAGACTTTTGTTCTGCTCTCATGCAGCAGCTGCGCAGCTAAGGATATGCGCTTCGATTACACTTCCATATTGCAGTTTATGCTGGAGGAAGGCGTCAATTTGCACATCTTGGCGGACACAGAATTCGACTTTGAAGTGAAGCGAAAGTTGCGTCACTTCTTTGGCTTGGACAGAGAGCTGGTATATTCCAAACGGTTCCCCGAGGGAGATGCAGAGACCCGCAAGCAGGTTCACATCCCCAAGGCTAATCTTGGCATTTGCACGTTGCTGGCCTTGGAGACAAATGGATCCGTGTTTAGTGCTCGGAAATTGGCGCCAGAGCGCAAATATCCTATATCGCGATTTGCTACCATCTTTGCTAAACGTGTGGCGCAGAGTGCTATTCCGGAAGCCAGTCAGACCTGTGAGTGCTCCGGCCATAACTCTGGCGTGGCTTACATGGGCTGTTCACCACGAGCTTTACCCCAGGAGAAGGACAATCTCGATGATTATGTAAGTAATCTCTCTTAACATAGATAAATTGTGACTCTAATGTTTGTTTCTGTTTCATAGGACGATTTCAATGACTGGGAATGGGATGATGAGCTGGAGGGAGCCTAAGCGAACGCATTTCTTTTAGCTTGTATTCAATTAGTTAGTTAGTTTAGTTGATGTCTGTGCGAAATGTAAAGTTTTTTAACCACCTAAAACATATTTTGTAAAAATAAATAATATTCAATAATTGTGGAAATTTCTTAAGTTAATATCTTAAGATGGGGCTTAGGTTTCCCATTCTATAAGCTACTTCACTTGCATCTTCTTTGAAACTATGTACAACTTTAAATACGCCATTCTAGATTTATTTTCTAGTTTATATTTACTTCTTGTAGTCATATTTACTTCTCACAGAAATCACTTTTTATTTTCTTTTCCAACTTTTTGTTCTTCGATTGTAATTCTATGTTTCGCAACCCAGTGAGATGCACTTTCATATTTAAAGTGCAGCATGATTAACCAGTTTTGAATCCATGGTCCAGCCCATTTCCTAGTGAACACTTTGTGTTTGTGCAAATCTCAGTCGACTATTAAAAGTGGTCTGACCAGCTGCAGTTACTCGTAGGCTACAGCGTTGGCGACTATCACTTTTCATTTGTGCGGGTTACGGTTGACGGAAGCTGAAGACAGAACTCAAGTACGTGTAACAACCTTAACCCCAAAGCGAAGAGCAAGGCTGGGAGTAGGTGCGTTGTTGATTGGCGTGGGGGGCAGGAGCAGGGCCATTCACTTTGCAAACGGCGGGATACTTGATACTCGCTTGAACCCAATTTGTTGTTATAACATTTTCTGTGGAAATGCACAATGAAAATTATGCGATCCAAGTACTCGTAGTACTCGTAATGCAATACTTTCTATTTCAATGTTACGGTTACATCAACTAAACAATTGACCAATTGCAGAAATCTTTCACTTTTGGCCAACCCAATGCGGCTATAAAAGCCAGTTCACAGATTGCTACCACTCGCATTGCCTGACTGAAATTCGCCGCGTGAGGAGCTACCAATAAACAAATCCTAGCAATAAAATGTTGTTTTTTGTAAGTGTATCTACTGTGTCTATAAGCCTAACTTAACCTCTGCCCTTTTGACACCTGCTCAGCTCTTAGTATGCGGTTTGTTACTCACAAGTAGCCTCGCCTCGGAGACCAGCGGCGAGGGACATTACGGGCTTGGAGGTGGCTCAGGCGTTGGAGATTATCATTCGCAGCACCACGATACGCCGACTACATACTCAGAGATTTCGAAGCAAATACCTGTCCATGTTATCGAAAAGGTGCCGTTGCCCATACCACATCCGGTGGCTGTTCAAGTAAGATTATTGTAGATTTCCAATCAAAAGATGTTTTGAGCGCTAACCGTATTCGATTTTACAGGTACCCAATGTCATACGGTTGCAAATTCCAGAGCCGTATGCAGTTCATGTTCCAGTACAACAGGAAATTCAAATACCAGTCTACAGAATAGTTCCCGAAATAACGGAACGCAAGATACCCTACACGGTGGAGAAGCCCTATCCCGTCGAGGTGGAGAAGCCTTATCCTGTCGAAGTGATCAAGCATATAAAAATACCTGTACCCAAACCATATCCAGTGCCTTATACTATTTATAAGCATGTGCTGCAGAAGGAACATGGCTGGTGAACTATCAAAGAGGATAATTTAAGTTCAAGAATGTTTAGATTAAGGATGAACAAGTATTAAAGTCGATGACCAGTGGAAGCAAAGGAAGTTTTTGCGTTCCTCTGACGGATATTAAAGGAATCTAAAATTTAACATGTATTGTGCTCTCTTCGTGTAGAATAGACATATATATATATACATATGTGTGTGTATATTTAATATTCCAGATAGTTTCGAGTTTTTCCATTCAAAAATTGACAAATTCACCTTTTACCCGCTCAATTGTATGAAATTCACCTCGAAGCTGCTACGAAAATTCCCTTGAACTTAGCCAAGGCGCAAACCTTAAAGTACCAAAGCTCGTGATGTTTCAAAAAGGGGTGATACAGATATCCTTGAAATGTATTTATATAAACTTCCGTTGTGGTTAATTCAATACACAAACCGCTAAAGTTTTCTGAAGAACTTAACGAAAAGCTGTGTCGTAAATTTGGAAAGCTTTTCTGGTTTTAGAAAGCGGAAATTCAAAGCTTTGAGCGGAAAATTTGCTCTTTATTTTTAATGAGCGAATTACCGCAAAACTGCGGCAAGGAAGTAGTTGTACTGAGGTGCGTACACTCAGTGCGCTCACACACACTCTCTCACACTTCCACGCACATATACTAGCAGAGAACATGGTGTACACGTGCTGCGAGAGGTGGCAAGTTCGTTAAACTTTAGTGAATCCTGGCAGATTGACGTCCTGACAGTCGGACTGACTGACTTCCTCGACCAGGTTTCCTTTAACCGATGACGTGCTTGAACTGTGCGCACACTCAACCGCATACACACCGTCCCACCTACCTCCGTGCCTTTCAGCTACCTTGGAATGTGCAGCTATGCTAAATATCCCTTATGTCCTTGGTAGAGGAAATCGTTTATCGTCTTTAGCTTGAGCAATTTCGCGAGGTTTTCCATGACAGCAAAATGGCAGCTAAAGCCTTCACGGATTCTCATAAGCATACGTGTATGTTGCCTACTTGAAGGCGCGTTCATAGTTTACTCTAATCAATGCATCGCTCAAGCAATCCTTCCGCCCGTCAGTCATTCCAGTCGATTCAATTATTTATGCACAGCTTGTTCAAAATGTATCCAAGGGATGCGACGTTTTGTATACAACAAAACTTGTTCAAAATGTATCCAAAGGATACGACGTTGTGTATACGCCATGTTTTCCTACGTGCTCTAAACTTGATGCTTTCTTTCATTCACAGAAAACTAGCACACGCACACACAAACATACCCCAAAAGCAACAGTATTTGCTATAGAAATAAAATAAATTCGTTTGCTCTGCTGCAAAGCTCGAGATATAATAATGCTGGTTCGAAGAAAGGAAATAACTATTTGACTCGTGTATCTAGATAAATACAAATATATACATATACATGTATTTATATAAATAAAATAATATTAATGATTTCACTTCGAGAGTGGGTAGAAATTAATATGAATTCACAGTTTTTGTTTTATTGGTATTCATTCGGTGTTTTATCGCACTTGATCCCTTTGACATTGCACTCCTTCGGTTTCCCGTTAAATATATTTACATAAATGCATTCGGACATTCAAAGGGATAAAGAGTCATAATCGGATTGCTAGTGGTAAATGCACATGGACATTCAATGGAAATTTTATTCAGAAAGCTGTCATAAATAAATATATTTGTGGCTATAATTAGTCCTTCTGACAGTTGACAGAAATTTCCACAAAATGTATAAGCTATGCGCTTGATTGGTTGGATTACGATTTTATATTCGTATATAAAATAATTGGTTAATAATCGAACATTACTTTCAATTAATGTCACAAAATACTCTTTAATTGAATATTAAAAATAATCTTATAATTACACTACTCTGTGTTAAAAAAATGAAGGTAAAGAGTGTTGGTTAAAGTATACAGAGGTATCTGTAATATAGTCTATAAAGTGTGTAAGTATATAAATCTATCTTTATCTCTCAGTACTATCTACAGTAGCAAATTCCACTACATCAGAGCTGATTACAGGGCTTTACGTAATGGAGCATTCCTTCCGCTTCAATGTATATAGAAAATTGACTCCTGCTAGCCTTATTCTATATAGTTAACACACAGAGCGCAGCTTACAGCAGCTGATTTAGTTGTTATCCATAGGAGAAGAGCCCAACCAAAAGGCAGTTGGTTAAACTTATCAAATTCAATTTGTAATGCCTATTTGGGGTGCTATTCGTATGGCAGTTTGCTGCGCATGTAAAATACAAATTAAATTGTCAGCCCATTGGTATTACAGGAGTCCCAAAGCTCTCAGCCAATAAGCCTATGACTGGGACCGAGACTGGGGCAAACAAGTATTCAATATACTAAGCTCTTGGGAAGCTGCAAGAAGCGGCAGAAGCGAGGCAATGAAAATGAAGGAAATGAAAGAAAATCAGAAGAAAAACGATATGGCCGTAAGATGTGGCAAAATTTGTGGCACATGTTTGTTTGGGCAAACTTTTTAGAGCGCAAATATTTCGTGGAATTAATTTAAGTTAATTGATTTTTCTGCCAGTAGAAGAAAGCTTTGCACGTGCGTCCATGGAAATTGATGTGCATGAGGAATTTTTCCAGTTTGTTGGCAACAATATGGCAGAAAAGGCTCACCGCCTGACTGCCTGATAGACACGAATAAAATAGCAAACAGAAACGGAAGCTTGCCAGTCCAATAGTCAAACGTATCGACAGGATGGGTAGGCAGACAGACAGACAGACAAACAGACAGATAAAGAGACAAACAGACAGAAAGATACGAAATGCGTTGGGTGCTGAGCTGTAATGAAATAAATTTCCTTTCCAGATACACACACACACTTGCCGCATGTGTCAACTTGGCAGGTAGATTGTGTGTGTGTGTGTATATATCCTGGTGAGCCTGTTAGACTCCTTGTCTGCGGCTGTGCTTGACTTTGATGAACTTCCTCGAAAGGGAAGGCATAAGACGTATGACGCTGGTGACAAAAATAGCAACACTTTATATGCTGCCGCACAGCTAAAAGTATGCTGCCAACCCAATACCAGCAGTAGGAGCGTCTAAAACTAGCTCAAAAAACTGTTGAAAAAATTATTAACACCGAATTAATTAATTGCTCAATGAATCAAGCATATTTATTACTAAGAGTATGAAGCGTTTATGCTGGAAATGTTGCCTTTACATTGTTATTTTTAAACATGTCAAAGCCAGAGGTGGCGTCATGGAAAACCCCACTCAAAGATACAGATACTCGTACTCATGCGCCTAGATCTGAGATACGGAACGTGCATGTCGGTTCTGCCTAATGAACTGTTAAGTGGTGTGAATGCAAAAGAGTCCTTTGATGGCCATCCATGCTTCTAAAGGATACCACTACGAGTCCTGTGTAAAATGTGCTCTGCCACAAAATTATCGATTGATGTGCTTAATATGAGCAATATTTTCCACCCAAAAGTTCCTAAAAGTGCAACTGCAACAATTACTTTCTAAGCTGCCATATGGAAAGTGTCCTTCAACACTGCCCAAGTACTCTAGGCTGCTTTAAGGCAAACTTTCTCTTAATCACATTAAAATATTTAGCTAATTTACAATTTACCTTGACTTAGTTTCGTTCGTGAAAGTTCCTCGAATGTAAAATAATACGGCAATTGATGGGATAATTCAAGGCTAAGTTATAAGTTGTTCCAAGAATTTCAATTAAAATTAAACGGAGGTGATGTAAATAGCTTTGATTAAATTGATATGTACTTTAACTATCGAAAGTTGAGGGATTGTAGGCTTAAAGCCATCTTAAAGAAATAGTTTCTGTGTTGTTACCAAGCTACTTTTCTTTTTGACTATTTTTAAATTGTTGGCGAAAACTCAAGATTACGAAACTCGTATAAATTCACTGAGTAACTGTGAATAGAAAAATCAAGTGACCTCTAGAGAGTAGACACACTATGATTGGCTGTGTGTGAATCACGTATATGCCTTATATCCGATGTATAAATAGTGTATAAGGCAGTGCCAAGTAAACTTCTCTGAGAAAAAACTCACAAGTTACCTTCAACCTCTGCTGTTTCCAGTTTGATTGGTACTTTTATACAATTCTCTTATACAATTTTCTAGGAAAACTGCCAAATTTGCAGAATCCTTATAGCAGAAAATGCTTTTAGCGGATAATCCATGTGTTTTCCATACAAATAGTTCTTTATACTGTATACTAATACTTCTCTCCAGGACTTACAAAGTAGTTGATATGATTATTAATGGCCATTCGCAGAAGTCAGTAAGCCCTTTAATTATATATTTGTGGCAAAAATAATGCATTGTTATATAAACTATTAATAAATAATAAATTATATAATAAATTACATTACACTTTTGCAATAAATTGACACGAATTAATGATTAACAGTCATAAGTAGATTAAAATAAATTAATATTAATTTTCATTTTCTTTCTTTTTTTCAATAAATACAAATAAATATATACTCGTAAATAATAAAACAAAGCTGGTTTATCATCGATTACAGCTCTTTCCTATATATACTTCATACTTTATATTCCACTTATGTCTCCTCTGCAATTCAGAACTCAATTTTCGAGGTCGTTTCAAACATCTCTTTTCCTATATGACCAGTTGCGGTCCGAAAGAGCTGGGAAAAACGGCTCATTGTTGTTCCCTTGTGGTCGAATAAAAAGCATAAACTATAAAAAAGGCAAGTTACTTGCACTTGAGGCACAGTAAAAGGGCCATAAAAAACATGTGCAAAAATATAAAAATATAAATCAATGCTGTGACAGTGAAGGCAGCTGGGCAACTTACCTAATCCCTGCCAAAGGCGGCAACAACGACAGGAACAGGATAAAAGTACCTAATGACAAATCCCCAGGCGGCAGTCAACAGGCGTGGGCGGTTAGAGCCAAGTAGTTGGGCCATTAAAGCCATAAAAGTCGCGTGAACTAAATTAGAAAGAATTTTTGAACTGGACTTGAGGCCGTACCAAAAAACTGAAGCTGTGGCTGAAGCTGAAGCTTTTCCTGCTGCTCCTTCTTGATGTACATAATTTTAAATGACTTTCAGAAGACGACCTAAAGCGGCATTTGGGTGTACACACACACACACACACACACACACACTTATACAGGGACAGGCAGGAGGCAGTGAGCTGGAACCCAAAGTAACAGATAAGATTAGGCGCTGAAGCCCAATGACAACAGGCAGCAATCGTCAAGATGGCGCTGCCAGTATGAGCCAGGACGTGCTAGGACACGGAGCCAGGAGCCAGGAGCCATAGGGAGCGCCCATGCCCATACCCACGCCCACGCCCACTTTGAGTATGCGCGCTCGTGTATGCCGTAAGCAAGTCAAGGTTAAGCCCCAAAATTGCTCAGCAGCCAGCCGAGCTCCTGCGAGTCCTGCGAGCCTTCCAAAAAATAAAAGAAAAGAAAAACCAAAGATACGAGTAAAACATTTTCAAAGCACGGCCCCGGCACATGCTACAGCAGACAGCTGGCTGACTCCTAATGATTACGAGAGATATTTCTGAACAAGAGAAAAATGAACGTAAAAAATAGGAAAAAGACTACAAAACAAAAAAAAAGGTGCAACAAAGGCAGAGGCTCTTCAGCTGAAGAAAAATATGCGTTCACGCCCGCCTTCCGTCAGCCGGAAAAGGTCTCCCACTCCCACTCCCATTGGCACTTTATCATTGGCACATCGTTGGAAAAGTTGGACAGTATTTATTGAAATTATGCCAAGAGAAAAGAAATTCTTGGCAGATCCAATAAAATGTAGCCTTTTGGCGCTATACAGAAGCAGACGATGATTTCCCATACCAAATACGAGTATTTTAATGCGAATGAAAATAGCTTTTCCTCTCGTATACTTATTATAATAAATATGCCATAAAAAATAATGGGCAGCATCATAAGCCGCACGCGGTAGATAAAATGTGATAATCAGGCAGCAAACTTTATGTATCTGAATACGTATTTAATAAGCAAAATACGATATAAATATGATGATGATTTACACTGAACAGCCGTAAGAGAAAGTAACTACGCTAAGACTATATTTTACATAAGATAAATTGAAGATATTTAATGAGTTTTCCTACTTTTCGTATGAAGATTTAACTGAAGCAGCAATTGTCCTAGGAGCAGACCAATAAAGGTTTGATTTGTTGCTGTTATTCTTATATAAATCCGGAAAAGTATTGTTGAACTATTATTCATTTCAGATATATCTGAAAGCAGAATAAGATAAATATCTGATGAAAGGAGGAAGGAAATTGCGTCACCAACGCAGCAGGAAATTTGTTATGCAATTTTTACAGCTTTTGGCGCTTTCCGAATTCAGCACAGAAAATGTAAACAAGTGAAACAATGGAGCTTGTAAATAGTATTCAATGATTCTACTATATGTTCATAACAAGTCGATAAACTCATAAATTATTCCCAAAATATACCGCATATAAATAAAGATTCGAATTGCTATAAAAAGTTAAAGAAATTACAAACAATTTGAGAATCAAAAATCTGCATTAGGTCAGCGCCTTTTGGTTTAAATGATTTTATTTCTACTTATTAAATTTTCAAATCGTTTATATCTGCTGTCTTCCTCTGGCTTAAATGCAGCAATTGCTTAGCTTGTTTTCCGCTCAATCCTCCAGCCAGCGTGGACATTTCCTGCTGTCAGTTCTCCTTTGTGTTGATCTCTGTAAAAGTGTAAAAAAAGGAATGGGACTCACATGGGGCTATAAGTACGAGTATACCCTAAAAATCTGGCGCCACGTTGCTGTTGTCTGTTGTCAAAAATGTGTCTTGTTTTCCTTTTCGGTTCTATTTCTCTCCCTCACCCACTCTCTCCCTCTCTCTCTCTCTCCCTATGTCATTGTTTTACTGTTACTTGTTTACTTGCGTGTGAAAAGAATAAAGCGTAATGTGCCTGAAAAGGCGTATAAATCATAAGTCTATGTACTATATACTCGCATGTATCAAAATATCCTTAGATATATGTATATATATATATCTTTAAATGTATCCATGTAGTACTTGTTGTCCATATGAATGCGTCCGTTTAGTATTATATCTTTTGGGTTTGTCTAAACTACGTGTTTGCCATATTTAAGTAAGTGTTCTGTTAAATGAAGGGCACATAAGACCTTCACATCCCATTTCAAGCGCATCAACGACCCCCAATATGAAGTGCGGTATTATCATTTGGATATTTGCATATGCTATATACATATACACAGAATATATATATGTATATGTATATATATATATGGACGGTGCGTCGAAATTAAAACGTAACCTTGAAATGCCAGACACGTACTTTGTATATTTCGTATATTCGGGCCACAAGATAAATGTGAACCATAATGAAACCCAGTTCTGAGGCTTGAGGTTTAAATAAGAGATAGATACAGATACAGATACAGATACATGTTAAAGGTAAGGTTACAGTTTAGCGCTTCTGTGGGCTAAAACTTTGCCGTTTTTATCAATCAACATAGCTCTCAATTTAACGTTTGAGCGACTCTCAAAATACTTTTCATTAGTGCTTTTAACTGCTGCATAAACACAGACCAGAGATATACACTAACAAAGTATCTTTATATAGATTAAAATCTGCTCAAATACTTGTTACAAACTCAATTTTAAATGCTTGTTGTAAAATGATATTTTCTTTTTATTTTCTTTTCATTTAATTCTTTTCTCTAATATCCAAAATGAGTTTTATATCTTTTCCGCTTTCATCATAATAAACAATCTATTTTTTCACTCGAAAGAGCATCACATTTTCAATGTGAATTGTAATTGTTATTGCCTGCTGTTTTGTGGCCAAGTAAAAAGAAAATTCCTGGCTAAAAAAATAAAATAAAATAAGAATGTTAGCAAATGTCTTGCCATATATTATGCTTTAGAAAAACTTGCCGCCATTTTGGCTTTATGCTTTTGGCCCTTGATGACAAGAGAGAAAAAAAAGTAAGAGAAAAAATAAAAATAAAACAAAATGCTGAGCTTATTTTTATGCCCTGTTCTTTGTGTGCTGAGTGTTGCCTTGTGTTGTTCCTTTGGGCCTCCGCCAGTGCGTAACTAATCAATGCTCATGATTTTCATTGAGGGGAAAGCGACGAAGTAGCAAAAATAAACCACACAGAAATGTCCTTTTGGCTCTTTAAAATTTTCTCGACCGTCGCTTTTTCGTGTCCTTCAGCTACTTTTACCTTCATCAGCAACCTCCAGCGAGCGAGACAGTGAGTCAGTCAGGCATTTCAACTATCACCGCTGAGTGAAAATCGCTGATGCAAAGAGCAAAGAACAGTCAGCGAGTAAGAAAAATATATTTTTCCAGCTCTGCTGCTGCTGCTGCTTCTGCTGCAGCTGCCAAAAAGGTTGTGTTCGTGACCTTTGCCACGCGCTTTCATAGTACGAGTACGAGTAGTTGTCGCCGCGTTTTGCGCTTGGCATTTCTTTGCATTGGTGCTGATTTGGCAGCTCCACACACTCACACTCACACATATACACACTCCTTCTAAGCATCCATTCACCCACCCACACACACACACACACACAGCATGTACACACTCGCCTGTTAGTTATACGCTCCTTTTAGTACGTGCCAGAGCTGAGCCACTTGCTGGCACGCACATTTTCCTTGTATGTACGGAATATACACACACATGCTTATATATATATATTCGTATATATGTCTATATACACAATATGGCAGCCACTTGTTCAACTGCCAGCGCCAGCACATAAATTGCATGTTGCGTATACGCAGCATAGCCACGCGCTGAAAAGTATGCTACATTTTTAAGCAGACTTTCAACTTTCAGCGTTGCCTTTGCGCCACTTAAAGCATCAAATTTATGGCACTGACATTGACAAAGCAGCTTAACACTTGTGCACAATAGTTTAAATTAAAAAAAATATATATGTTAATGTTGTATTTTAATATTCTTAAGGTTCTCCTGGAACTCAAACTTCTCGAGGTTTGTTTAAGTCCAAGCAAAGTTTGCTTTTTACTTCTACGAAATACTTTAAGATATGACTGGTACTCATTATTAAGCTTAAAGTCTACTTCAAGTGAACTGTTTTAGCTTTCAAGCTGGAAATATATCAATTTCTAATGAAATATGAGTAAAATTCAATAGAACTGAAGTTAGTTCTCAGTATAAAAGATGAAATTTGGTTTTTTGAGCTGTGTGTACTTTATTACATTTCTCCTGTGGAATTTGTAATTGAGCTTGTATAATTAATTAGCTTAACACATACGTATGCGGTTTCTATTTTAAAACCTACACAACATTCTTTTTATTGTGCACTTTGATCAAAATATACTTTTTTCATCTGTCAAAGCGTCAGTTTCCATGAGCAACTTGCGGTTGCCAACTAAATTATTAACTAGTTTTCGGAATTCCTGCACAGGTTTTGTATTACTTTTTGTGTTGACCTTTTTGTGTGGTTTTACTAACAGGGTTAACCTTTTCGAATAAGTTTTCCATGCATTAGTTATGGCATTTTCCGAAACAAACAACTTTACCACAACTTATTTTTCACATTGAACGTTCGAGTACTGGCAGAAAAAAATGTGGCCTTGTGCCGTCAGGAGCTTAAATTCAATTAAAATTTGTTTTATTTTGCATTGTTTGATTTATTTGATTATTGAAATAACTGCCAAAGGTTCTGTCAACTTTTGCTATGTTGCCAAATTGCCAAATTGCATTTGTTTCACTAAATTGCGAATTGTGATTGCATATTTTCTCGAATGGAAATCAACTTGACCACAAATTGTGTGGATGCTGCGTCAGATGTTGGACTACTTCCAGAGAAACACACAAAACTGCCACAGTGCAACCGCAATGCAGCACAGGACATTCTGAGCATGTAAGCATCTAATGGGATAAATCCTGACTTCAGTTGGTGCCAACGACTTGTGGACTCTGAGGCTGTCACATGCAAACCACAGAATTGATTTCCTAATTGATGTTCAAGAGTTGTTGTCGTCGTTCTCCCTTCGATTCGATTCGATTTCTATGCTCGCATTCACACAATTGATGATTGATTCGTGCTGAAAATGTGTGATAGATTAATTTTGCATACGAGTCTATGCAATAGGTTCCTTTTGTTGTCCTTCACATGGACTCAAGTCTCTCCTTGAACAGCACTTTATTGTTCTACTTATTTTTGTCACCTCAAACTAACGTTGCTTTATGGCATCATCACAGAGCCAGGGCAGCATTTTTATATAGTATATTTTTCCATTTGGCACTGGCTCTGGCTCTGGCTCTGGCTCGTTTATGGTTTTTGGGTGCTCTCAGCTGAAGGCGCCCAGCGTTTAAGCCTGGCAATGTTTTTATTTTATGGATGCCACGCGGCAGGATTCTGCTACTGGTAATTGATATTAAGGCAGAACGAGCCCAATGGGAGTCTAAGACAACAGCAACAGTAACAGAACAAACTTCGTTCGTTACGTACCTTGTAACCATTTGAGGTATTTAAAAAGGGTATATCAGAGCTCTATATCACACTTAGACAATGATATACTTAACCTCTAAACTTAAGGGAACAATAGCAACTCGCAGGATATCAACTGTAGTAGAAAACTATTTCGGTAGATGCCTGGGATTGATATTTGTGAGATCAACTTAGAGTATATGCTATATAGAAACATATCGGACTACAGGGTATTTCTTTGTCTGCCAGTTTCTGCATTGGCAATTCTACTTATTATTGTTCTGCTTATTTTGGAAACTTTTTGCAGCTGGCTGTGCAAATGTTTAATAATAATTTTTTATGAGCTTCGGCGCCATGAAAACTAATGTAGCTACTCGTGCAGCTTAAACGAAACAGATCTGTCAACAGGATTAGGCCGTGAGCTGCAAATGTAACTCCTCATACGAGTATAACCTTAGATTAAGTCTTCCATCAATACTGAAGGCTTCCATAAGCACAATTGATGAGATGCCAGTAAATATAAGCTACAACCTCATCATTAGCTTAAGTAAGTATTGGGAAAGTGAAATCATAAACTGAAAACAGACAATCTATAGAATCAAAACCCCAGGACGTTCGCTAATGGAGCCGATTAAAACGTTGAATGCAACTGGACATTATGTCATTACCTGCTGAGTAAATGTGTTGATTGCCTTTGGCAGGAATGTGCTCGCCACGGGATTTGCATACCAGTGGAACCATTTCAAGGCAAACTCTATTCAAATCGCAATCAATCAGCAGCTGCCCTGCCCGCTGAAAACCAATTCCAATTTTCCTTGGCCCCTTTTGTCAACAACACTTCGATTTTGGCCAACAAAACAATGGCGCATTTGTCTTTCGATTTGTGCGTTAACAGAATGGCAGCGGGCACAACAACAACAACAACAACAACGAGCAGCAGCAACAATGCAAATCCATAGAAAAACTGGTATGTAACAATGAGTGGGCACAAGCATTGTGCTAGGGACAGGGGGACAGGAGGGGGGGCTGGATCACATGCACATGGTCCGGGCAGGTTATATCAACAGGATGGCAGGGCTATAGCATACGCATGTCCTTGGTGCGCTTCAATGGGTCCATTCGACTGGTAACTGGTTCGCTGATTTAAGCCTCAAAAGCATTTTACAGCGGCTGACGTTGTTCCAGGCTTGCCCACCCATCCTCCAATCCTCCAATCCTCGAATGCTCCAATTTTTGCCTCATCCCTTTGGTCATCTGAGCCCCATGCAGTGCTGTTACATAGGTTATACTCAAATGACGTCAATGGCGGCGTTTGTCAAACGCATGTGTTTCCGACTATGGTATCCAAAGGGTGGGTGGCGAAGTTGGTGGCAGGTTGACGGTGGTTTTGTTTTGCTGTTGACACCTTGCAACACAACATGCAACAGGCCGTCGCTCAACAAGAGAAGCTGCAAAAATGCAACCAAGCTGAAACTTTTCGCTGACGTCGGTTTGCTGAAACCCGTTCAAAAATGAACAACTTTCTCTACCCTTCCCTTTCCCATCTTCCATCAACCCCTCTTACGAGTGTACCTGAAATTCTGAAAAAGTTTCTGCACCAGTTGGTAAGCGTGCACAAACGGGGCTCTTTCTGTTCGATGCTGATGATGTAACACACATAATGGAAACCAAATTGATCGAAACTTAATTAGTAGAACCTCCTTTCCAGCTTTCCTCTTTTCCTGCTTTCCTTTGTACATAAATTGTATAACCCATTTATTTCAATACCCTATCGATGGATTTTTGCAGAAGGGAAACTTAAATATAAGGAATTTTGATCAGAATTATATACTTCATATATATTTATCGTTTATACATTATAGTAAGAGTAAGAATTCTGATTAGAATTTAGCTCTAATAAAAACACATTTTTTTCAAAATTAAAAGGGAAAAGTAAAAAAAAGAATGTAATAAGAGTATTATTTTAACTTAATGATAAAAATTCAGTCGTAATACTCCCCATAGAAAATTTCTCTCACAACCTTTTCCATTTTGTGGTATAACTCTTCCAAAGAAGCTTTTACATAATTTTTTTAACCAGAAACAGGTTATAGAATGCGTTTCGTTTGGGGAAAATGGAAAATGGAGCGTTTACTTAGTTGGCCATTCAGCATTTTCAATGAGAAAGAAAATGGGTAGCCGCACAGACGTCAAGGCTCTGGTTGGTTACCTCCTCCACCCACCTCATTATGCCCCTCTGTTGCAGCAGCCTCAACGCGTGTGCCACTCATTTTGGGGGCTTCCCATTTGAGTGCGCAATTAAATGCGCATTTGCGCAGCAGATTTTTATATTTTTTTCCTTTTCATTTTCCATAGCTGCATTTCCGCGGTAAACGAGTTTTCTTGTTTACGCCACTTGATGGAAAGGTGGAAACTCAGCTGCCGTTTTCCCTTAGTGTCTCTTCCTCTCACTTTGCCGCCTTACCTTACATTTCTCACCCTTCGCCTTTTGTGCCCTTATCCATAACGTGCTCATCATGGCAAAGGACAGCGTCTGTTTCTGAAATTTGCGTCATTCGTTTTCGTTTCGTTTTTACGGTTATTTTTAGGCAGCGACGCGTCTCTTTAAGCCTCCGCCCCATTCACAATAACAAATAGCCGTTAAATTTTCTTCGCTTCGCCAGCCATTGCCTACTTTTAGGCTGCTGCGCATAAAACGACGTCTTTATCAATGCCATTTAACAGAGACCAAAAATAATATCCACATAACGAGATTGACTAGCAGATACTCTATGTATCTGATAAATGCTTTTTTCAGAAATAAATTATACACTTTCCAAACGGAACGAGAAATAATTTAAGACCTTCTTTCTACTAAAGCCGAGGCATACCCGATATGACAGCAAATTGTAAACATTTTCCTTATTAAAGCATAAATATCTGTTCTACACACACTTTTTTCATACAAAAATAACAGCCTTTATATATTTTGGAGCTATTTAAAGTCTCGGCCTATTTGATATCTCCTCAGAACATCTGCGCTGAACAGTTTCTTATTTCTATAAGGAAATGAGACCTTTTGGTATTATTTTAGGCACATTAAATTTATACTCTAAGCAGGGCTAGGACATTTGTTTTTAGGCCTACGAAATGTATTTATGTTTATGTTATTGAGGTGCTTTAATGTTTATGAACGCCAAACTTTTAGCCTCTTTCATTGTTCAGTTTTAAGATGGGGACTAAGTACGGTAAATGCTCTCAAAATATAAAATTTATATGAAAATCATAGTACTAATTAGGGTCTTTATAGTGGAGTGAGATTTTAAGTATATAATTATATAAATAATTGTTTATTTATAGTTAAATTGGAATATCTAAATTTGTCTCTCTCACTTTATATATGCAGAATTATAAGCTTCCACTCAACTACTTCAAGGATCAAATTTATTTATTTTTACATAATTTTCTTTAAAACAAGTAATAAATTTATCCCACATTTCAGCCTATTGAAGCTGTCTGTGGTGCCGCCTCATTTCGCTGAGTGTATTTGCAAAAAATAGTATAATTTATTATGCCCATGCATAGCTAAGTACACATTTCGGTCAGAAGTGTCTACCGAAATTTAATATGAATAAGGACTTCGTGTCCCTAAGCCTTAAGGTCTCGCCGTGAGATCGACGCGTTGGCAGACAGTCAAAATTGTTGAGGCAAATCAAATGAAATTCGCATTAAATAAGATTGACATGGCTTATTCAGCTAGTTGGAGAACTTTATTATACCCTTTATGGCCAATTTGTAGTCACAGAGTATTGGAAAGGAATGATAAAACAAAATAGATGTCCTTCATCCATTAGCGCGTGTAATTGTCCTTGAACTTCAGAGACAAACAGAACTGCAAGCTGGGTAAATGCCAAACATACAAAAATCGTATATATTTTGAGACTTCTGAGACTGCCCCTCGCATCTCTTCATATAGCCTTGAAATGTGCAGCAAGCCATATTGAAGAGCAATAATATTGGTCAGAATGCTATATGGCCAGCTACCACCCGATTTTGGTAATGGACACGGTGTGGGGCCAGTAGAATTATGGTAGCAGACAGCTCGACTGCTGCTGCAAATGATATGGCAAATTGACTTGAGAGCATACGAAGTTGGCCAAGGGGGGAATTGGGGGGGAGGGAACGTAACCAGTTGGGGATTATATTACCTTCGTTGAGAGAACTGCCAAAGTGTGAAATTTACAATTGCCACAATTTCCACAATTGCCACAACAGCCACAACTGCTGAAAGCAATCCTGACATTTCACTTTCACACCCCTCTCCCCCCCGTCTGTATCTCTCTCACTCCTGAGTGTGCATAAAATGTGCATTTCTATCTACATTTTCCATGAGCTTAATTGAAAATCAATGTGAAAATGTAATCAAATATTTTCGTGTTTATATATAGATTTGTATGCAAAGTGAGATATATTTTAACCCCCTTTCCACAGCACATTGATATATTTGTATCTTTAGGCAAATCTTTATTTAAGTTTAATCACTTTCCATTGAGGATAGATAATTGAGATACATTTCCCACACAGAGTCGTAAATATATCAAAGTTGCTTCCAGCTTATTCACACATCCATAATATACTTTCTTCATTCACTTTCTAGTTTCACTTTTAACTATCTTTCCTTAATTGTTATTTCCTTTACATCTTAAGTACTTTAGTTCCACATGTTAACTAGTGCTCTATCTATAGGGTTAATATTGTCTAACATTAGTTTCTGTTTACTGTTTTGAAGTAACCCAAAAGATATTTATATATAATCTGGCATGTAAATTATAAACTTAATCGAATTGCTTTCCTTCTGTTTACTTAATATCTTTATTAGCAAAGTTTGTTTTTCGTTTTATTGCCCAACTTATGGTACAATTGGAGCAGAATTTATGAAGCTTTGCGTATGTAGAATAGGGGTACTCGTCCTGTCAATGGATGCCAGTTAGTTTGCTGCTTCCATTTGGCAGCTCTTCATTTGCTTTAATCTTACAATTGCCCTTGACTTCTGCGTCTGCAGGCCGTAATTTTGGAAGTAAACTGCCATTCATATACCCTTTTCATATCCTATAATTGCGGGGTAATGAAAGGGTATATCAGTTGATTGTGCTGAACTTTAGGAACTGCTGGAATAAAATAAATCAATTAGAGCTCCTTTTGTGATTAACTTGTGATATTGTTACTCACTTTTTATAGGGTATCTCTTCGTCGACTGCCTTGTTGTTGTTTGCTGTGTATAACATTTGCATAACTTTAAAAGTTTAACCATTTGCCCCCAGTTTGGAGTTCAGTTCGTTTGTCTGCGGACTGTTGGTTGGATGGCACGTGCCGCGGATTAGTCAAGCCTGTGGCTGCTGCGTCTGTTGTTGGTTTTGGTCTGGCTTCATTAGCGGGTGACGCAATCAACTTGTTGTAGCTTTAAGGCAGTAGCAACAGCAACAGCAACAGCAACAGCACCAGCACCAGCACCAGCAGCAAATCGCTTAAGTCAAGCGTTTTATCGGCACACACAGAAAAGGATTAAGGATGAAAAACCACAGACTGCGTTCTGTCTCTCAACCGCATTTGCGGCTTTAACTTTAGTGCCGCCTAAAGGATATTTCTCATATCCATCTTCAACTCTATTTCCATTTCCATCTGCAATCCGATTGTAGCTCTGCAGCAGCAGCAGAAGTTTGTCGCTTGAGCTCCTGTCCCGGCTGTCCTTGCATGTCCTTCCCTATATCCTGCTGTGCAGTGCATGCGCCATGGCTCAGTAATACATCCGCTCACTTTGACTGCTGCAACGTCAGCTGTCTTTATCCCTTGCCAGAGGAATATATGGCTTACCTTGGCCCCTGACAACTCTCCTTGCAGTTTGCCACTGCCATTGCCAATGCTCTAACAACTGCTGCAGACGAGGCCTCGACAATGGCTCTCCTCCGCCTCCTCCTCTTCTTTTCTCTCTCATTGTTTCCTTCATTTGATTGCTTGTGCGTAGTCCTTTTATTATTGTCTATTATTCCTTTTATACGCCCATTTCACATTTCTATGTTTTCCTATATTTTGGGCTTTTTTCTCCCTTGTATATCCTTGTATATATATACTACTCTTACATCCTCTTATTCTGCTTGATTTATGGCCATGTATTTTTCACTTTTTCATTTATTTTCCTGTGCCACAAATTGATTTCTGTAAATTATGACGGTCTATTTTGGTTTTTAACTGAAATCTATGAGGATATAAAATTGATTTACATAACTTTACCAGCTTGTTAGCTAACGGAAATAAGAATCTTTATTTGGCATAATAATTTACCAAAAAATGCAATTTGCTGGCCAAATGGATAGTTATCATTTCTCTTACTGCCTCGTTGCCTCTTAATTCCTTGCAGCTTAACTAAATCCAGCCTTAACTGAGATGCCACCATATGACACTTTTACCTAGCCTTTGGCACTCTTTTGCTTGCATTTAACATCTTCGACATCGTTTGCATAAGCTAACATAGTCTTAATATATGTTTTTATACCCTCGACTCATCGAAAGTGAATGGAATTGGGTATATTGGCATTATGCATAAGCAAGTTACAGGCAAATGCAAACTTCTTTTATCCTGGGCAGATTTAGTTTCTTTCTAATTGGAAATCGAATTTTATGCTATGAATCCTTCTTATATCTAAAACTATATACTCTATATATACTCTATACTCTATAATGAGAAGCAAAGCCAGGGCATCTATCTGTGTAGATTCTTATTATACAGTATCCTAGGCTACTTCCAACCTGAACTTAGAGTATCTCTTAGTCGAGCATTAATCGTTTTCTTATACTCATTTCCAGCTGTTTGCTCTTTCTGCTGTTATCTCTGTGTGTGCTGCTTGGGCTCGTCCTTGACGTGTAATTACTATCGATTGGTGGCAATGACTTGGATAAATTATGTGGGCTTAAAGATACTCATACCCAAGTGCTTAAGAGACGCACACACTCTATTAGACACACTCCCACACACATCCTGACACATGCACACACACAGATAGAAGCAAACATATTTAATGCTTTCAGTGCGTAATTGCATTTTTATTCGTCTGTCGTTGCATACGGTTATGTCATCGACAGCAGATGCAGTTCTACACACACACACACACACACATATGTATTGTATATATATATACATAGAGATGCACACTTAAAGATATTGCATTGGCTGCGGTCTTTGCCTTGCAATTTGTCGCCTAATATGAAAATTAGGCACTGTCGAATGAAAGGGAAATGCAATTTTCCTCTAAGCTGCCTGAGGAATAGGCAGCCGCAGCACGTCATCAAAAACGCTTTGCATCATGGCCAAATGTATGCACTTAGTCGCTCAACCACAAAAATTAATTTGGCCAAAAGCGACTGAAACACAAAGTTGGACAGTTGGATAGATGGACGAATGGACAGATGGACGAATGGACTGGCACTGACACTGGGACGGAGCAAAAGTCATTTGCGTCAGCCATCCGTCCTGGCAGATGACAGCAATTTCAATTTGTAAATTTTTCGCTTTCTTCTTCGTTGCATTGTTGTTGTTGCTGCCCGAGGAAACGGTAGGAAGACAGCCAAATGGCTGCAGCTGTTGGCAACCTCATCAACAGCATTCAGCAGGCAAGAAGGGGCTAGCAAAACTTTACTTTAATTTTGTCCCTGGTTAAACTTAATTTAGGCAAAAATCAAACGAAATAGATTCCGACTAGGAGCTGCTCTATAAAGAACCTAAAAGAGGGTATTACTTATGTTTATACTACCTACATACATATATGGGCATTAAAATAGGCACAAGCATTTATTCCATTTGATTTTTTTTCACACTTTTACAATCAGACAAATTGACCTTGTAACAAATATGCACAAATTGCAAACGCCAGCAACAACAACACACAAAACACACGACAACATCGTGTATCTATGTTGGTATGTATCTATGTATCTTTGTATCTTTGTATCTGTATCTGTAGCTGTAGTCGTTGCTTATGAGCGAGCCGCTAGCTTTAATGCTTACATAAAGTAGCGTGTTGAAATTCTGAATAGAACCCAACGAAATAATCTTAAGTGAGATTCTAGCTAAGCCAAGCCGCAGCTCTAATACTCTTCTGCAACCTTTAATAGAATAGTTTAAGTACTTAAAGTAACTCTCTGCCTACACAAATTTCATAACTCAACCTTCACTTATTTCTTATATCGCAAGTCAAAGCTCTTCTTAAAGTTAGATTACCCTTTAGCACACGGCATATAGAGACTGAAATCCCCCATTCACTCTGTATAAGTCAAGTCGTGTCAAATTTTATTGCTTCTATGCATTTATCTATTTTTGCATGACAGCTTCGAATGAGTTGAGTTTGATTGAAATCTATGACAGTTCTAGAACTGACTTTGCTTTCTTTGCATTCGATTTTGTGGCTAGAAACATTTTGCAAGTAATGTGGTTCAAGGCAAGTCAATTGAAATTGCCAATACTACTACTAATCTAAGGGCAGTTAATAACTACAGTAAATAATATATATAAATTGTTAGGAACTTTATAAATCATTGATTGAGCTTCAAGTGACTATAAAATAATAAATTCAAATCTATTTTTCTAATACGAAAAATGTCAGTCACAAAGTTCAATGCGGTTCAATTCACAGCAAGTACCATTAAGAGCTTGAATGCATTAAAATTGATTTCTACACCATTAAAAAAAAGCAACAAATCGAAACAAATTATATATAATACTCGTTTCTTATAAATATATTGCAAAGTCATGCCCTGGCAGTTCAGGCACTAAAAATAAATCACAAGTTGCTGCAACTAAATGAAAAGCAGTTGCCAGTTGAATGCAGTTTAAGGTTTTGATTAAGCCTTTATTCAACAGCACTTAAGATAAATCCAATCAAGTCAAATGTCAATTGACAGAACATCTGATCGTCTTGTTGCTGCCTGCCAGCTCATCATGGCGTATGAGTAATCCAACTAAATTAATTACGTATACGCGTACGCTTATGCTCCAAACCCATTCAACAAATTGTCGAAAGCCATAAAAAAATGCTTCAACGAGAAGAATATGCATACCAAAAGCCGAAGGAGAGGAGAAAACAAACAAAATAATAACAATAAAACTATCAGTACGCAGCTTTAGCTTAATAAGCAAAACAATGCCAAAGTACGCTTAAGTGCCATAGTAGAAATTACACAAATGCCAGAATTAAAAAATAAAAAGAGAACTTCTTTTTTCATAGTAACCCGCCCAGTTGGGTTTTTGTTCTGTGTGCTGAAAGTGCTGCCAACTTTGGATTAAGCTCAAGAGCGAAAAAGTAACTAAAGCAGCTTTAAAAGAGCTATTAACTGTTATGATAAGCGACTCGTCTAGAGCTTTAAATGTTGTGGGCAGCTCATAATGGATATGGAGACATCAACTGCTGCCTTCAGCTCTGCTCATAATTCATCTTTATACAAGGCTAATCATTCATTTATTCATATATATATTAGTATGTTATGTATGTGAGCATCTGCTTACAGATCAATCAATTTATTTACCATAACAGCAAACAGCATTCTCAGCATATCAAATATAATTAATAACAAAATGTTCGTAAGGATTCCTTTAGCCGTAGCCAGGTGCTCCATCTTTTACTTGAAAATATCAGATTATTTATGCTTACCTATGGGAATTGCTTTTTTCTCCACAAACAATTTCCTTTCTTTAATATTTTCCAGATTTTAAATGGCCTTAAAATAGTTAAAAAGGTAGTAGATTCCTTTGGACGTAGCAAGGTGCTCCATCTCTCAGTTGCGAATATCAGATTATTTATCATAAACTATTGGAATTCCTTCTTTCTCCACAAACAATTTCGTTTCTTTAATAGTTATTCATAATTTAAATGGCAACTTAAATATGAAGATTCCTTTAGACGTAGCCAGGTGCTCCATCTCTCAGTTGCAAATATCAGATTATTTATCCTAACCACAAGGAAAACAATTTACAATTTTTTATATTTCTCCATTTAATAACGAGAAATCTGTCTTAAAATAGTTAATTCAGCAACGCTGTCTGCCAGGTGTGGTGGCTGCAAGGGGAGAGGAGGGAGTCTCTGTGCAACAGTCTATTTGTGGTGCAGGGTTGAAGCTTGCCGCAACTAAGTACGCAGCTCAACATGATACTGCCGCAGTGGGGCGCACATATTTCATATTTTTTTGCTGCGAAAGTGCAATTCGAGGCTGGCGTCTAGTTAAGTAGGAGTATCTCTTGTCCAGAAAATTTGTTATTAAGTGGCAGGCACTTGAGTGCCGTTTAGCTCGGTGGAAACTCGAAGCGGAGCGAGTCACACAGTATGAATTATGACTGGCTCAGTGAATTGTCAAGCCAAACAATTGATAAGAATATCATTTCTAGCTGCGCCTCACTGCACTTAATCAATAAGCATTTGATTAGGCGTATCAGCAGGTTAGAATAAGATTTTTGTATACTGCCTGGGGTCAATAGCGCTAAGCATGATGTATTGTGTGTGCCGAGAACTCACACCTTAAACAATATATATATATATATTTTTATACCTGGGAGTCGGCGTATCTTATCTGTTACTAAGTCGAAGATATGCAAAGTAGAAACATTTTTGGCTATCTTTTTCATATTTAATCTTTATATACCTTGGATTTGCTGTTATAATTATAAACCGACTCAGTTTTAACTGAGTTTAGACTACAAAAGCCATAAACCATTATATGCTCAATAAGTTATATTAAAGTTAATTGAGTTTATGCAAAGAAAAGTTTCCCAATGGTTTTTCATTTATTTTAAGTATACGTCCCGAGGCAGTTTATGTGGCAGTTAACACCTCAAATTGCCTCTAGCTAAAAATAGAAAAGTTTTTCCAACATCAACCAAAAGAATCGGATTTTTTCCGATTTTGCACGTGCCGTTGCCCATTCATAAAGTATTTTCAATTTAATTTTTGTGTTTCTTTTTATTTGTAAGAGTACGAGTACAACAGATCCATTTGTAGGAGCACTTTTTATATATTATTATTTTTATTATTATTTTTATGAACACAAATTGAAGTAGCCTACCATAATTACATGTAATTTGTATTCACTTTTCATATGAGGCACAATGAAATTTCGTAGACACTCAGATTAGAATTGAGATGCCCGGGGTCTGACGCCAATGTCTTGGCATATATCAAATACTACAAGTGTTATAAAAAGAATACCCTAGCTGCAAGTCATGTGTAGGGTATACTCGAATCGTTTAGTAGATGTCTAGGGAAAAGAACAAATAGATGAATTGTTTTCTCAATATATGCGATATGTTTAGAGAGGCTTTTGCTTTACTTTGAGTTGAGAATAGATATTAGTAATTCCCAATCTGTTCTCTATATATTTATATAGATTCTTCTTTCTCAAGTTAGGACTAGTTAGTTAGGGTATCCCAGCGTTTGGTCATTCCCAGCTGTCACAGTATTATATTCTCTTTTGACAAAATGCCCACTGTGCGTGTCAAAAGAAACAACAACAGCAATTCATATAATAAAATTTTGCGCGACATTTCTTATATACAAACGTATTTCTCAACTCAACGTGAGCATTATATTAAAAAGCCCACAAAATAAAACAGAGGAGCAAAAAAACTGTGTATAAACGAGTAAATAAATGAAAACAGTCGAGAATCGACTGAGACCGAAACTGAAACTGAGACTGGGACTGGGACTGAGTGCAAAAAATATATGTAATGCCAGCCAGTCGAGCACCAAGTCTTCATAATAAATTCATATGCGACTACACAAAGCAAGTGTATCTCAGTATCTTTATTGGTGTGTGTGCTTTGGGGCAAGTTGTGCCGGTCAAGCCGCAGCTCACAACTCGCCACATTTGTAGCCATTTTTGGCAAACTGCAAGTTACGCACTCAAATGTTGAAATCTTGCTAGACTTCACAGTTTTTGTGTGTCACTGCCTACAATAGAAACATAAGTAAAAATATCGTTGAAGCTCAACTCAACATATTTGAAAGACTTTGTGGGCGTGCATCTCAAGTATTTGTGACGCAATTCCAAGCACTTACTCAAACCCACTTAAAAAAAAAAACTATTGCAAACGAGTCGAACTGCAATTGAAATTTCGAACTGTGACCAAAAAAGCCACAAATCAAACTCAACTGCCACTCCCCAGCCCACTTAATGACCTTGAACTTCGAAAGTTATAAAATATATATATATTTTTATATATGCTTATATCAGGCACTTGTATTATACATATTAAAATTGATTAGCTATGATTAGCTATGAGTTACAGGTACTTTGAGATACTTTAAAAAGATAAACTTAATTAGGCTGAAATTTGAATAGTGTCAGTAAGCATAAGCTAAAGATTGAATAACCAGAAAATGTATTTTAAAAAAAGTAGAAAATAAATATAATAAAAATATATAATAAATAACAAGTTGTATTAGTAATTACTTTGGGAGCATCCACTAATCATTTTAAGTATAATAAACATATAAGTTGACTAATTGTTTTAGTCTGAGACACAAAAAAAGTCTCCTAGTCTTCTAGTATTGTAAGATTATAGTTTTCTATGACTTTTTTAAGTGGAATCTGTCGTTATATATTCAAAGCTATTACACAACTTTTTTAAGAAAATAATAATAATAAACAATACCATAAATTATTCCAAGATTTTTATACATTTAATTAAAGTAGTTCTAATGTAATAAACAATTAACTTCAATTAGTTTCAGATAACAAAATACCAGATTACTGAAGTAGTTCAACTAAATACAATAATTAGTTAGTATAATGTTAAAAAAGAAAAAATTAATTTGAAAAATGTGTTTTAGGTCTTATTTATCGTAAATATTTAATTTTCGCTACCTTCATCTTGTTTTCAGTTAAGAAATACATAGATTAGCTCTACCTATTAGCTAATGAGTGTTATTTTTATACATTTAAAAATAGAATTTTGTAATCTTTGTCGCTTTGTAACTGCCTTGTGTAGATAGTTACAAAATGACACTTCAGTCAGGGTAAAAGAGCAGAAAGAGAAACAGAAACCGAAACAGAAATAATATTAAAAACAAAATGTTATTATTTGTTTTATTTTGTAGCGCTTTCAGCTTCAGTAGACGGCGTTACACTTAATCTAATCTTGGTTAAATAAATGGCACCACACACACTCTAAACACACACCAAAATAAGTGTGTGTGAGTGTAGATAGCCCGGCTTAGATATGATTGTTGTTTGTTGCTTTTGTGGGCGCTTAATTGGCGCCGTGTGTGTGAGTGTGTGTATGTTTGTATTATTTTCTTGTCTGTCGTTTTTTTAGCCAATTTTGTATGTGCGCTGAAAGTATTGAAAGTTTTACAGCCGGAGAGTGAGTGATTGTTTTTTAATTGAATATAATTATGGAATGACTGAGCTGATAAACAGCAGCTGAGCTCACCCCAAATGTTGAGGGTGGAGCAACGGCTAATCGATATTACGTATGTAAGAATGTAATTAACAGGGTTGATGAATACCGAAACCAATGGGCATCCGAATCCGATTCGGAATTTGAATCGGCCGACTATAGATTCGTAACTGTTCGTGCTGCTTCAGGTATCGACCCTCAACTGGGGAGGTGCACCGTCTACCACCAGCTGGGCCTCAGGTAGAGCCACCCATTATCTCACACCCCAACACGTACACACACATATATATACACACACACTCACACACACATACATACAGCTTACCACATTTCAATTTCCGTTTTTGTTTTACGGCTGAAAGCATCAATTTTCATTTTATTGATTTCGATTTTTATTGTCAACAACAGCAACAACAGCGACGTCAGATGCAAATGAAAAACAGCAAACGCTGTAAATGTAAATGTAAATGACAGTCAAAATACATACAATACCAATACCAACACCAACAGCGCAAAAAAATAATAGAAACAACTGAAAAAGAATCCACAAGCCAAATGATTTTCAGATGCGCTCGCAATACACGCGCCAAAAATTGACAAATAAATCCAATGAACGGCCAGCTTAGCTGCGTTTATGCCAGTGGTAAGGCCATTTCCTGCTACTCTGTAGACCAAATTCAGCCGAAACTCTGAATTTTCTATCAGCTTATTGATTGTTAATACATGCGCTGGCCGCAAGTCAAAAATTAAATATGCGAGAGAACAAACACAGGGCCGGACTTATAGAAAGTACGAATTTTGGGCGCTTTTGTACAGAAAATAACTCTTTGCCTTGGTTTGTGTCCGAGCTACTGTCTTTATTCAAATAGATAATACTTCTGATTGTCTTTACTAATCTATCGATTTTGAGTACATATCATTTTTCATTCAGAAGTTTAGTCAGGATGAGATTTATTAATATTATTCAAATCAATTAAATATCCTGCTCGGATTGGTTCATGTCTGTGCTACACCGAAACTGGAAATTCAAAGCTGAATCATAAGGCAAACTGATCGAAATCTGTGGTATAATCTTATTGGAAAAATTAATATTCCAATAGGAAGCGAATCCATTGAAAGAACACTGCAAATAGGTTTGTGTCTACGCTAATTGATTTAAGTCCATTTATTATCGATTTTAAGAGCCTCCAATATATTCCATTTCTATAAATTAGAAAGGAAATAGTCGTTCATCTTCAAAATATGAAAATTCGAAGCTACCTTTGTGGAAAATGCGAGAAATTTCCCAACCAGCTTATTGATTTGAAGCGCAATTCAAGAACATCTAGTTCAAAGTAGAGGACACAATCTCTGATGCTCGTAACTATTGCCTTTAGGTGCTGTAAACTGAGCTCAATTCCGTTGCTGCTGACATTTGCATTTGTGAAACTCGATTGTTTGGCGGAAATGGCTTTTGTCTGTTTTCTATCTTTCAGCTCGTCTATTCGACCATTACAGACATTTGCCTATGTCGGCCCATGACACCCCGTCGACTTTGATATGCCGCCCCCGGGGGGCTTTGAACGTTAAGGAGATTAACGCAGCTGGCAAGCGCCGGCAGCGACGAGTACTAAGCCTTTGTTGTTGATATGCAAAATATTCTCGAAATGCTTATATCTAGATATTGCCATTAGCTGTAATATTACCTCCCCCACCACAATTGTGTTATATTCTGTGTGAATTTTGTTTTTGTTCATTTGCAATTCTGGCAGGTTAGGCGATTAGTTATTAATGCTTAAATGCAAAGCTGAAAGCGACTAACAATAAAATAAGCTGATAAAGCTGAGAGCTTTTTAAATGTTTAAGTGTGAAATAAGTAACTTTTCACTTTAAACAGATTAAAACTAATTTAGTTATTGGAGCTTAAACAATCAACGAGAACTATTAGCAGAAATTACGAAAAGTATTTTCCGTGTGAAACAAAATTACTAATTTTTTACCTCTCTCTCGTATTTATATCTAACTTTCCTTTTAACCCATAGTTATATATACTATCAACCCACCTTTAAGTATAAGAATTCAAGTAGTTCTAAGAAAACATTTGCTACTGTAATAGGAAAGCTTCTTTGTACCTATCTACAAGTATAACTATTACAAGCTATTATCAAGCATAGGAAGTCAATCAAACCAGACAAATACTCGAAGCTTTTGGCTATGATTTCTTTGAGATCAAAGTGGCTATCAAGTTGCCACTTACTTGTATTTATGGGTGATTTGTTGGCTTTTATAGGAACGTTTCTTGGAATTATTATTATTATTATTGTTGTAAGCGTTCGCTGTTGAAGCTGTATAATCGCAGCTTATCAAACGCATTACTCATACGACCAGTATGTCGCCATTAAACAACAGCCAAAGGCAACAGCTAGAACAAAAAATTATTGATCAAATATTTGTTCAACAAGAAGCAAGAGCCGAGAACCAAGAGCCATTCTCACATGCACTATACCCACTCGTAGTTGGAGGCAGGGAATGGACGACAAAGCTGGATGCGAGTAAGCGTATCGAACGTCCACTTAGCTCTAATGCATTTAGTTTCAAGGATACACAAAAGGATAACAGCTGACAGGACATGGACATGGCTTGAGGTGGGCATGAGTTTGGCCCAACCTATTTATTTGGTCAAGGATTTTGAGGTGTGTTTATTCGCCCACCCACTCGCCCACACGCTTTCTATCGTGGTTGACATTACGCATACGCCGCGGGTGACAGCGACGTGTAGAACACATATTGATCCGATGATTTTGCGGTGTTTAACATTTTATAGAGCGACCGCATCAAAATAATTGACTTAATTAAGTATGCAAACGTTCAATATGCGTGCTTTCACATCGATGTGCAGCCCCGCACACCGCTCGCCATTGATTTATTATCAGCTAAAATGCCTGGCATTGCCATATACTATTTTTCATTCTGACGCCAGGTAGCAGCCTGGCGCATCTGTGTAAATCAAATAAAGTTGCCGACGAGCAAAGTTTAGCTTTCGCTTCATTTGTTAAACGAATCCGTATGCGAATCCCAATCAGGATCCGGCACAGAAGCTGCACTGAAATTTCGTCTATTCAAGGCCGCCAACGCGGCCTTTATCCCTTTCAACTTTCCAATGCTAATGGCTTCGACCACGACTTGGTTCTTTTTCGGCTGTAATTGCCAATGAAAGGCTTTTTTTCGAGAAATGTGCAAAGCGCATCCTTGTTGAGTGAACACTCTAAAAAAAGCGCGAATAAATCGCTTCTAACTGGCAATCTTCTGATAGCCAACTTGAAAGGCTAAGTGGCTTTTGGCTTAAAACTGCAGACCGACGATTTTCTCGTTGAATAATTAGGAAAGTTTTTTGAGTTTAAGCTTTGCAACTTTAAGCTCTTAAATATCTCTCGCATTGTTAGGGAATTAAGTATACTTGTATAAGAATTTCACATAGTATAGAAGCTGTTCAGTTTCAATTGTACTCAATGGCTCATATATTGGCAAATTTATGTTTGTTTCGCTTTGCTTTACACTTTCATATTCAAGTGGATAATTTCCATTCTTTTATACATTCTTTATAGTGTGTGCTGGAAATTATCAGCTAGTTTATGCTATGAACCATAGGATATCTTTAGCAAGCTGTTGAACAGGATCTGGCACATCTCAGACCTATATAAATAGCCTGCTTAGTCATAATATAAGAAAGTTTCCTCATTGCATCTGGTTAGTCATAGAATGCTTACAGCAAAGATTGCCTGAAACAATACATTTATTTATGGTATATCAAGACTAATACAGAACTAAAAAGAAGCTCTGTCTCATCATTGAATAGACAGTAGATATACACTCAGATTTGATTGAATATATTTTTAATATTTCGTTTTAGATATTTACTGAGTTTGAATCTAAGAAAAGACGAACTGATTCATCGGAAAACGATCAATTGGATATCGAACATATATAGACACATGGCTCGATCTGTGCTATTTAAAAGAGTCTCATTATAGTTTCTATTTTTGTTGGATATTTTTAGTTGAAGATTTATTTACTTAGTACGCATATGTGGAGGCAACGGATATGGACGCGTGGGGTGTGGCACGTTCTGTTAATTTGTTATGGTTTGTTGTGTGTCTATCACATTGTTGTTGTTGTTATTTAAAATCGTAATTATTGTTGTCGTTGACGCTGTCAGCTTTAGTGGCTTCACGCGGTTCAATGAGTTTCATTCGAGTGACGTGTGTCAGTTGCAATGCGAACCACAGGAGATGCGTGAAATCGACATACTTGCAATTATCGTAATGGCTTCAACTTAATTTTAAATGCGAATATTTAATATCTGCTTGATTCGAAAAGTAAACTATGATAAGTTAAACCAGTGGCACAGTTATATAAAACAGCTTGAAAGTGAAGAAGAAGTTTATTAGATGCAAACCCAAACAACTTTTAAGCAATTGCTGAACATGTTTGAAGCCGGAATTGTGTCAAACTTAAGCTTAAGTTTGATTGCAATTGAACCAGTTTTAAACTAGGCTTTAATCGAGACTTTCCCAGTCGAAGAGAATCTGAATGTATAAGTTTTCCATATAAAGTAAGGTTCATATTATAACTCCCATTCATATATTAATAAGAACTAATCAATGTCTTAAGGTTTCCTTTATTTTTGTTTGCGATTATCTGTATATAAAAATAAATAAATACATTGCAAATAGTCAAGCCACGCGCCTGTTGCCAATCAATGTCCAAATATCAACGATCAACAGAAGCCCACAGACCGAGGCGTCCAATTAACGTGTATTTCAAAGATACTTTTCAAAAGTTTAACAATGCTGAGCTCATCCGAGAAATGACAAAAACAAAATCCACGCCCCAATTAAAAAAACGGCAAACGCGTCGCAGATTACCGCAGAGGCAAAAATCAAATTAGGGGCCAAACACGTTTATCGCTTTAAACGCTTCGTTTCAAGTCTTCGAGTATATTTTTTAGATCTACAACTTGAGGCAATTACGACAACAGCGTCGAAATTCAACTGAACCGGGGCCAAGAAACGCAATGGCAACACGGCGTATGAGTGTTATACGAGCATATGGGTACCACTGCGTTTATCTCAATTTGCGAAATGATTTTGAGCAATACTCAAAGTCGAGACATGTGTAGACCCCCAGACCAGATACAGAAAAGTTGCATATATCGTACATACACAAGAAACGAGGAAAACATGGAATATGATATCTGAAATAGTCACGTGTAAACATTATTTCTAATTAAGAGCGATAATCAAGATGTATTGTGTACTTTGGCAGAAGTTTATTGCACCTCTATAGGAGTATTGGTCTGTAATTATAGCAGAAAGTATGTAAATGCATATAACACTAGTTAACAAGAATCAGAAGGTATTAACTGACAGCCTATTTATCAATTTTCTTATGATATATGAGAGAATAAGCTCCTGGAATACCCTGACCCCAAGTAAGAATAGCTTGAAGGAAACCTCAGCCAAAGGAGCAAAGCGTATAAAACAAATTAGAATTCCGTTGACCAGTGTAGTTACACTTAACAATTTTACAAATATTGGTAGAAGAGGCACTTGGCTATCGGAATTCCTATGTTTCTTTGTTGATACATAAACAAAGTTGTAGACATCTATTGGGTAGACCCACCCACAAAGTAAATTTCATTGAATATACAATGATTCTCCGTTTATTTTCTGCCTTGTCTGTTATTTTAATTGCATTTTTTGGTTTGGCTTCCTGTTTGATTTTCGCTAAATAATCACAAATTAATTGAATTGCCTTTTTCTCTGCTGTCTTTATAGCCTGACTCAGCCCCCAGAAGAAACCAATACAATAGTAGCCTTCACCCCTGTGTCTTTTCGCTTGCCAAAGTGCAAACAATTGTAGTTCGCCATTGCCATTACATTTCACCTGCTTTCTTTTGAGCAAGTTTATGGTTTTCTGTTGCTTCTGGCCCACAGGCCACGTGCTCTAATTAGCTGTCTACCTGACACTTTCCTGACCAAATTGCAGCTCGCAACCCACCGAACAGGTCCGTTCTGTATAATTTGATTACAATTTGCACGCGTTTCTCTTATTTTCTCTATTTAAGATGCAAACGGCGAATTCTTTTCACTCCGGGACCACTAAAGCATCATTCAGAATTTAAAGTATGCTTAATAAGTAATATTTATGTTTAATTAAGTTCATAATAATTTGTGAACTTCCAAGTAAAGATTTTCATATATTTGTGTGATACCCTATATCAAATTCCTTTAAGTACAGTTGTGCTCTGACTCGTAAACATATCATATAACTTAAGCAGTACTTTTGCTGCTGTTCCTATCCAACAGACCAGATCTATATCCACTCGTCTATTGATGCTGATTAATAATGTATCCATTGATGATTTTTGCTTTCTTTCTTTCTGGAATAGAAGTTAAACCTACTTTGTAGCAAACTTTCTAATCATTTCCAATAGGAACAGGGTACACAGATGATTTATTGGCATTTTAAATGAACAATCAAATAAATTGACCCAAAGCAAAAGAGATTTATATTAAATCGTATCGAAAATTTGCTATCACAAGACAACCACAAAATGAATTGTATAATAGTTTAATGACACTCAATAAAATTGAATTATTAACATATATGAAAGTCTGTGTGTGTGTGTGTGTATGGCACTAAAATTTTAAACAAACCAATGCCACAAATGCCATAACACTTTATGCCTACACACATACATATATAAGTATGTATAAGTATAGGTTCATGTATGTATTCGAACAGACGGAGGCCGCCTCCGCAATGAAATTGTGCGGAGAAAAATAAACACACGTGTGAACATGTATTAAGGGGCTACTGCTGGCCAAAAGATGTGCTGCAGATACAATCTCACGGATACAAAGATATATCGATACACAACTTACACACACTCATACACTGACTGAAGAAAATCAGCGCCAAATTGACGTAATTGTCACAATTTTTGCCGCCGGCCGTCGATTTGTGTGTGGGCCAAACGACAATTTTATATATATATATATGTATTTGGGACTCTGACGTGGAATAAGATTTCAAATACTAAACGAGCCCAAGTACAGTAGAACCTCTGTTCAACGAACCAGCGAAAGTAATATAGAGCTTCAATGAATCAATAGCTCAATAACTTGGAATATCTCTCAGTTTACTCAATGAAAGTTTCCTAGTTCTAGTTAGAAATTAAAGCTGTCAAATAATATGCCTTGGCAGTTCACCAAAACGAGGCTTTACTTTACCTTTTCTATACACTTGAGACAGTTTGTACAAGGCGCAGGCGCATTCCCAAACCTTTTGAATTGACAAAATGACTGAATGAAGACTGGCAACAAGTTTGGTTGTTGCTTGTGCTCTGATGCTGCGACTTGTGTCAGCTTTGTCCTCCCCATCAATTAACACCACTTTGACACACACGCAGCACATGAGCACACACGACACACACACGAAATAAATTAAACAAATAGAAACACAAAAAGCGAATAGACAGACAACAAGTCGGATTTTACACATACACTAATCATGAGTGCTACCACCAGCACCCACAGTCCACGAATTATACGGCAATAATTATAAACGAATTAGCAGGACAGACATTAATCTACAATTTGCAGTCATATGGTATATCTATATATCTATATTTCGATTTTACAACAAAGAGATATGTTAATTAAGAATTAATTTTTGAGTGCCTGCAAATAATTTGTCTAAAGTTTGATCAAAAAGTACTTTTAAGTTTATATTTTAGTAAATTACTCATACGCACTGTTAATCAGCAATTAAATAACATTTTGAGTGCTGTCAGGTGGCTTGCATAGCGCATTAAACAATTCTTTGTAGAAATGCTTTCATACTTATATATGTTTGCCAATATTTAGCAACAATATTTTAGTGAATTTTTCAATCAACAAACAGTTAAAGAATGAGTCAAAGTTTTCGAAAAGATTTCACATAAATTTCTTTTATATTTTTTTGTTTATATTTTGGCCAATTTTCAGACTATTCTGCGCTTTGTTTAGCTGTCTTCTAAAGTCGATAAAGTTTATTTTTATTGCATTGATTATAAAATATGCTTTCAACTGTGGAAACAGTGCATTATAATCTATATATACATTTATATATATCTTAGAAAGTGTGTACAATTTTCATATCATATCGTCAATTCTATTTTCATATTTTTTTAGGCAAAATTTCGTATTTCTTTTAATTTATTTATTTGTCCTCAACTTTTTGTCTGTTTAGATTGTATTTATTTTTTTAATATATTATTCATGCAGCGATTTGCTTTTATGGCTGATCTGCGAGTTATTTCAAGGCAATAAATAAGATATATTTTTTCTTAAAACTAGGTTAATGCCTCCGTTTATAGAATAAGATTTTATTTTTTAAGACTAATTCTTCTAAAAACTTCTGAATACTTAGAAAATCTAGGCAAAACTACACAACATGGAGATTGGAATAGAAATCAGTTCCCTAAAGATATAGCACACTCGTCTACTGGGAGTTCAAACTGGATGTTGAATTTACTCTAAGATTATTTCAGTTGTCTAAGAAACAGAGTCCATTAAATAGGCAATGGAACAAGTTCTAGTTCCAATGTTGAACATATCCAATTTCTTACCCGAAGGAAGCTATTGCATAGTTTCACTTTTAAGAATTTTCTTGGCTTTTCATAATATTTTGCTCATATTTATCACCTTGCTGAGAGTTGAAAGAGTATTTAATAAAGCGATTTGGAGTTTATGGAAAACAGGTCTTAAAAGAGCGTGAAAAATAAAGATTTTTATTTACCTGGACGGATGCAGCAGACGGCAGTAATACGATGCAGTGCCACGCCCATTATGGGTAGGTGGTAGCGGCGTTTTGTGTGTGCAGTCATTTGGAAAATGAAATCAGAAATCACTTCAACAATCAGCCAGGCAAGCAACCGGGCTATCAACCAACCGGTCCCAGTGCCGGTCTGGCTGACTCAGCTGAACTCGTACCGGGATGCGGAATATGAGTACGGGTATGGGTATGAGTCTGAGTACGGGCAAGGGGCACAGTCCGGGTGCATGCAGTTATTTTTTTTGCTGTTTTCTTTTCATTTTTTTTTGGTTGTGTTTGGCGCACTCTCCGGGCAGCTGTTGTCGGTGCATCACGCAAAATGAAAATGGGCATTGACAGCTTTTGGCGGTACAAGCACTGAAAAAACACGGCAGAACACAGAACACAGAACAGAACCAGAAAAACAGAACACTGAACACTGCACACTGAACACTGAGCAAAGAGCAAAAAGCAGAGTAATACAAACAACATATTTTTGTTTATCAACTGCTGATGCTAACAATAGCATGTTAATAATTAAGTTAAATTAACCCGCTTATTTATGGGGGGATTCATTTTTATTTCTCTCTTTTATTCTCATTCATTTTTCCACCTGCTGTTGAGTTACGAAAGCTAAAATGATTATCAGATGAATTGCAATTGACAGTGGAAATTATTCAATAATTTGCAACTTTTTCTGTCATCCACACAATGTGATTACATAATTGAGTCCCTGATTACATTAAAGTGTGGCGGTACTGTAGGTTCTGCGTTTGTACAGTACCAATTTATTAAAGTGACAATAAAACTGTAATTATAAATAGATTAGTTTTCTATCAGATAAAAGAAACATATTTATGGATATTTTGTTCACAAATGAACTTGAAATGTTAAGGTCAAGTGCAATGGGTTGACAATAGCTCTTGATCTATAAAGGAATTCAGCTATATTTTAATCAATATAATCACTCACATTTTTAATTCTCTTAATTTCAGAAGAAACTAATTAAAGGCTAATTAATTTGAGCTGAAAGCTTGCACTATTAACTAGAAATCACTTTTAATTGGTACTCGCATGTTAATAACATTTCTTTCATTAATATTTTAACAGACTTGTGACGTCACGTACAGTACGAGCTGTTGTCTAAGTAGAAGTCTAATTGGATACTCTAATTGGTCACCCTAAGCATAAACCAATTCCAGCTCGAACACATATGTTCATCCCTTTCACACTCATGTAGATCTCAGCTCTAAGGCGTAAATATGAAAAATATGTTGAGCCAAGATCAATAACATTTTCGTTTCTTGCTGAAACATATTTAAAGGTATATAAATAATCAACACTCTTCCTATATTATGATAATTACCTATTTAACTATATATTTATACACTTTCTTCGCTTTATAATGTCAATTTTAAGAGTCCACCTCGCACCTTTAATGTTTACACAAGTGCCAACTGTATACGTAAATATATAAATATATATTCGAAAAAGAGAGAAATGCTTTTAAAAATTGTGTTTTTTTGGCTTTATAAATTTTGTTGCACCTGAAATGCTTTTCTAATGTAGCATGTAAATAATGCCTATTGCAGACAGTTTAGTAGAAGAATTTATATTTATAAATGTTCAAATAAATGAATTGGAAAATTGAAAATTCTCAAACCACAAATATTTATTGTATCAGAGATTATATATTTCGTATATACGTACGTATGTTAGTTGTTTATGTTTCCGCTATGACCACAATGCTGCTCTTCATATTGTATATATAATATAGTTCTTAAAAATTCCTATAGATAAATTATTAGTTTTGGTTGCTGTTTAAGTCTGGCCATCTGCTGTGGAATTTTATAGAATTTAATATGTCTGATTGTTGCCTGGTTAAGTTAAGCAATAAATATAGCTTATGTTATGGCCAGTCTAAGCTATTAATAGCATCGTCCCGACATAAATAAATAAAATCTGAAATCTTAAACAATACTTTCCTAATAAAAAAATATTCTGTCATTGCCAGTTCCAAGTAGTATATCACTTTCATATATCTAAGCATTTATAGTCTATACTCGAGCATTTAAGAATAGATCTTGAGTGCTTTCAGCCCACACTCCTGTCTGGACAACAGACTCTGTTGGCTCACCGATAAAGTGTCGCCAACCTTTTACACACAATTTTTCCGTTATCTCGGAGATGAGGAAGTGAAACATCCAAAACGTATCTCCATGATTACTACCGCAAAGTTTATCATGAACCTGTGAAAACGGGTCTTACACAATTACTTTAATTATGAGTACGAGTATCGTTGCCACTCCCAGGCCATGGACACAAAAGAGAAACTGACAGCGAGTCAGCATTCATATAAATTTTCCACAAAAATAACTGGGACGCGGCTGGGTAATGGCTAAGTGCTGAGCTGGCGACATTCAACAGTGCTGTTTCTTTCAATTTTCTTCCTTTGCGATGCCAAATGAGGAAAACAAACAGGACCAGGCGGAGGCTCAAGTCAAGGAAAAGATACACAAAGTTATGCCTGCCACAAGTATTTATGAATTGTGTATCTGTATGTGTGTGTGTGTGTGGGCGTAAGTAGAGTCTGGACTGGCATTTCGACAATGGCCGCAGGAGTATGTTGAACGAGTAATGCTTCGCTTTGAAAATTTCAGAAATCCCTTGTCCACCACAAAGCCTATATACGATACTCGTACTTGTATCATCAATAACATAGTTATTCTGTTGCCAGAGGTATTCGGTATTCGGTGTGTAGGTAGTATGAGAATGGGCTTAAATCATAAAGCCGCTTAGCTGTTGTCCTGTCGCATGTCCTGGAAAAACCTGCCATGCAGCAAAAATGGCAGCCAAACGAGGCGAAGTAATATTAATGTGTATGCCTAAAAAGTGTTACTATAAATAACCTTAGACATACTCAGTACACCACACACACACACACACACACACAGAAGCCTCGCCCTAACCTCACATGCTTTATATACATATAAAACACACACGTATGTGTGTATGTGTGTTGCATGTGTCGTGTATACACGCCAACTTTTGTAACTTTTGTCTGCAACGAAAATCAAGGAAACAAAGTAAAAACCGCTTTTTGTTTTCTCGCTTTTCCATTTTCCTCTTACCTAAATTCTTTTTCTTTATCTTTTTTACCAAACCTAAACCCAACAGCAAGTGTGTCAAAGCTATTCGTAAATATATATATACAAAGCCACCAAAAATTATGCAAAACTTTGGCACTCGCTACGAGTATATGGCAAATGGATTCATGAGCTGAGTTCTTTGTGTGGTGTCCGGATTCGTAAGTTGCTTCACTTTGGGGTAGCTTCAGGGCCAGGTAC
This sequence comes from Hirtodrosophila trivittata, assembly GCA_035045065.1. NCBI lineage: Eukaryota > Metazoa > Arthropoda > Insecta > Diptera > Drosophilidae > Hirtodrosophila > Hirtodrosophila trivittata. The sequence continues at coordinate 6,973,073 of JAWNNK010000022.1, forward strand.
GAGTATTGTACGAGTACTATATAAGCCTTGGCTTAAACACTGACATCTGAAAGTATTTTGGGCTATGTTCTTTAACGATTCTCTTTGTATCTGTAAAAGTTTATATGTGTCCAAGCTGGGATATAGATTTCGTATTGTAATAAAATATGATTAGATTATAATTGTTGGCGCCCTATGGCTAAATGGAAGATCTAATCAATCACTTTTATCAATCTAATCAATCAATTACTAATTAATTTAAATCTGATGTTGCTTATTGCTAATTTGAAGTAATTTCTGTATAGGCACAAAATGTTAAAAAATATTGAGAAAATGCTTTTGAGCTTTAGATATTCATATAAGTAAAGTGATATAGAGAAATCTGAAATATCTGGCTGTGATATGATTATAGATAGAGTATATATATATATATATAGTAACTACAGAAGCCCTGTTTAACTCTTAGACCAGCACCAGCTTACTTCTATATTCCAACACCATATACTTACCAGTTCCTTAACCCAAAAACAAACATACATGCTGTTAAGGTATACTTAGTATATATATACATCACACGTGGAAGTTTCTACTTTGATTGCTATTCAAGTTAAGTTTATTTATTTCACTACGAGACTAACTACCCTGACAGCACCTTTGAGCCGTAGCAGGAATGTGGATACAAGTTTGGCGTCTCTAACAATGAAAGTATTCAAATTATGTTGGATGTTGCTAGCGTGTAAATATTCCATCTAAAGCAAAGCTGCTGGCGTAGGAAGTTTATAGTGTTTTTCCAAAAGGAGGAAATTCTCTTAGCACGCCACATCAGGTTGAAGCTTACAAAGAAGTTTTGGAATAGTTTTTAGACGTAGATACTGAAAAAACCACTTACCCCAAAAGGACAACGCACGTATTTGTCATATATATTTTTTTAAGGATTTCAAATTCATTTTATTGGTTTTTTTTTGTTTGTTTGTTTTGTTTTTGTTTTTTGCTTATCATTTTCTTTCTGTTCGCTTCTTCCTCCTTCTTATTTTTTTTTCCATCATTATTAATTATAATTGGTTTACTTTGCTCGCAAATTTGTATTGTTGTTTTTTTTTTATTGTATGCTTGGATTTTTAAGACATTTCATCTTGCTTGTTGCTTTTGAAATATATATATATATACATATATGCATGTATATATGAATATATATTTATATGTGTATATATGCACTTGCTATATAAACTTAAATGTATAAACTAAATTAAATAATTTGAATTTTGTTTTGCTTCTTTTTTTCTTATTTTTGCTTCTTTTTTTTATATGTATTTCATATTTTATATTTATATTTAATATATGTACCTCAAATTTTGCACGCACACACATGAAACAACAACAAAAGTATTATCAATTTTTATTTTGTTTTTTTTTTTCTCTCTTTAAAATTATAAAGTTTAGATTTAGCAGAGCGTTGGGCCTAAAACGATAATCCTGGATGTTATACAAAATTATATATATATGTTCGTATATAACATAATAATAATGTATATTTCTTTGATTCTTTAGATACAAGTACATAAAGCATAACGTACAAATTGTTAGTCGAATATTAAAGCTCAGTTGAATGATTTGTAGAGCAAATTGCTAAATAAATTACATTTTAAAGTTAACTAATCCAAAATAGAATTGCACACAATAATTATTTAAAAAGAAACTAAACAACTTTAACAAATAGAAAATGGAGATATAAAAAATAAATCCAAATTTGTTTTCTTTTTCAAATACATTTTTTGACTTTTTCTTTTATATATTGTATATTATATTTTGCTTATTAAATTGTTTTCTCAGACTACAATAGACTATTTTATATTGATTGATGTAATGTATGTAAATTTTCCATTAATTTGATTCCCATAATTGTGTTTTGAATTTTCTTCAATTATTTATTAATGCGCCTATTTTGTTTTATCGTAGGTGTGTGTGTGTGTGTGTGTGTGTGTGTGTTGAGTATGTGTGTGTGTTGTCAAAGAAAGTATCGTTTACTTGTTTGTAGATTAACAAATAAAATTACATAATTAAACATTTAGAAAACAAATGTGTGTGATGTATGTGAACAATTCGGGGCTGCACTTCCTATGACTGGCCTCGATTTAAATGTTTATGTTTAATTAAATTTACTTTTTAGTTTATGCCTATTTATGACTTTTTGACGCAACTAGTAGAAAAATGAATAGAGTTTCTTTTTGTTTTATTATTTAACTTTAAAACATACGTTGTACATTTCTTCTTCTTCTTTTTATAAATAACTTTTTTAGCGATCATTACTCACTCTCTCTCTCCTTCTCTTTCTCTCCCTCACATTCACAACAGCATTTAAAAGGCTTTGCAAGGCTAAAAAATAAATTAACAAAAGCTACAGCAATTAAAAGTTGTAAAATAAAGTAACATAATTGATTCTGAAATCTTTTAAAGCCCAGTTTAAAAAGGCTTCGCTGCTTTACATGGTAAACCCCATTAAGATCAGAGATGCAGAGAGTTGTTCGTAATAGAAAAATGTAAAAACAAAATAAATATAATGGATCTTTACTCGAATATATATATATATATATGCATATATATTTAAATAATTAAACTTAATTGGCGCTTCTCTCTTTGTTCCTCACTTCTCGCTTTCTTCGCTTTTTTTGCACATTTTGTTGGTATTAATTGTGTAAGTGTATAATATTTAATATTTATATAGACTTTTTGACGCCCTCTTTTTTTGTTTTTCCTTTTTCAATTAATGCTACAGTTTACGCTTTTTACACACAATTTTCAGTTGATTTTTTTTTGTATTTTGTTTTTTAAATCTTGTTTTTTTTTTTACGTTTGCGACTTAATTTTAAACATTTAAATTTTTCTTTTTTTTTTTTTGCTGCGTTTTGTTTTGTTTTAAATTTAATTTTTTAATTTTTCTTCATGTTTTAAATATTTGTTGTTGTTTTTTTTTTATTTTTGAATCTGAGTAGTTGATGTGATTTTTGTTTTTGTTGTTTGGCGCAATGGGCCCTAGATCTTGAGAGTGATACGTGGTATATATGTATGTATGTATGATAATGTATGTATGTATCGGTGAGTGCGCTTACTTTTAGGTGCCACTGTTAAAAATGTATTGAATGCTGATTAACTTTCGGCTGTTCTATTTTGTTATCTAACCACCTCAGAGTAGTTTTGCATTTGTTGTAGTTAATTGATGTTGTTGTTGTTGCTGTTGTTGTTGTTGTTGTTGTTAGTGTTGTGTTAATTTTATTGTTGCACGTCGACGCTGATTGTACAACATTTATATTTATATTAATATTTATATAGTACATATATTCATCGTATCGTATCGTATGTCTTAAAACGCCTAAAACATCGAGAGCTAAACGTAAGCTCAAGTTATATAGTAGCAGAGGGTAGCAGATCGAGGGACGGCGAGAGGGGAGGGAGGGTAGGGGGCGAGGCTCATATAAGAATTTCAGCATTTGGAAAGTATTTTTGGCGGCTTTTGCAACACTAACATTTAAATTCATCTCGCTAAACAACACTGTGCACGCACTTGGCAACATTTCAATGCTGAAAAAGTTGTTTAACACTGTTTTTCTGGCTAAAAACAGTAAACCATCAAAATTTCTCTCTGTGTACACATATATATAAACTCCATTCTAATTTCTTGACCAGTTTTATGGTATCGGCGAGTATTTCCCATATATATTTATATATTTTATTGTTATCGAAGGGTTTATGTGTGTTTTTTATATGCAAAACTCTTTGTTTTCTTTTTTGTTTCTCTCATTCTCTCTCTCTTTCATTTTCCCTTTGGTTGTTTTATGTTATTGTGTTGTTTGTTTTTGTTTTTTTTTTTCAAGCGCACTTTGTGCACCATATTTTTTTTTGTATATTTAATTAATTTCATATTCTCTTTAATTTATAAATTAATAAAGCGTTTCTTGTTATATTTGTTGCTGTTCCCAGTTGGGGTTGTTGTTTGCCGTTTGCTGGTCTTAAAAAATAAATTCTTTTGCCCAATTGAATAAAGTTTTCCTGATGTTGTTTGTTGTTGTTGTTGCTGTTGTTGTTATTTGTTCTCTTGTTTCCCTGACAAATTTGTTTTGTTAACTTTCTCTGTTCCCTTCTTGATCCTCTCTCTTCTGTTCTTCTCTTCTCAGTTTTTAACTAAACTATTTACTTTACAACTAAATATCTGTAGTCTCGTGGTTATACTATACGCTATATGTTTTATGAATGATTATTTATGTATATGACATAAATTTCTTTTGTAAATATTTTTGTATTACTTATTACTTTGTTGTTGGTTGTTTCTCTCTTGCTTCTCTCTCCCTTCTCCTCCATTCCTGTTTATTATTTACTCAATTTTAAACATCATAATTGGTGTGTTGAATGCTGTTGCTGCTGTTGCTGCTGCTGGCTTGAAGACTTCTTCAATTGAGGTTCTGGATGCTGGAGAAAGTTTCCACACTTGGCATATAGTATAGTATAGAATCGGGGTTATGCACTGCAAAAAACACATACAACAAAACAAAAAGCACAATTAATTTTCAATAGTCTCAAAAACAACACTCTTAACACTAAAACTTATTCGATTATTTATACAATTTATACGTTTTTTTTTCGCTTTTTCTGCTGCCAATCAACTTGTTGGACAACCTTGACAGCGACCAAGTTTATGCGGCAAACTACTTCCTCTTTGAGTTTCTTAACCTCAGACTAGAAATCAAACGTCTATAACTCAAACGAGCTCTCAAAAACCATAAAATAATATTAGAGCCATACTCAAAGATGTGATGCCTCTCTGATGGGTTCCATGACCAATTGAATGGAACTCTTGCCATACTTTTCAACATCCGAATGCTAATTATAAAGCTAGGTCAAGATCAGGCAATTGAACTCTAGCTTAATATTATATTAATATATATGAAAACTAAATAGTATCGCTTACTATTTTCTTTTCAATACAAAAAACTTACTTTGTTTTATATTTGAAATGAAAATAATTCTAGTATATAAAAAATTACTAAATTCTAATAAATATATAGTTTATTATAGCTGTTTTATTGATTATAGATATTATATTTGAACTCCATTTGAAAAAGTTGAACAAAACTCAAGTTGGCACAGCTTCAACTCTTAGCCTTGAGGCGTTTAAGCCAAGTGACTAAAACTGGTTAAAAGCGCGAGTTCCGTTGCCAAAAATGTTTTATAAATTCTATAAAAAGACTCACATTAAAGCGTTATAAACGCTTAAGAAGCCGACTGCTACTCTATTGAGGTCCGATATATATACTATTCCTCGAGTGGACCTATGACTGAAGCGAACTACACCCTTATAATTAAAACCGAATCAGACATCTAATCGCGTATAGTATAAAAATAAAACACACCCATTACCCATTAGTTCTTATCAGTCACACACACACAGACGAAACACAACAAACCCTCTGCCAGTGCTGCTGCGTCGACGCTGGCAGCGCCTATGACGTCAGCAAGAAAAACAGCAGCCGCAACAGGGCGATATATTAAATTTTTCTTCTCCCAAAAAAAAAGGCAAACAAACAAAACTCCGGCAGCAAAGTAGATGGCAAAAAACAATTCGTAAAAGATAATAAAAAAAAGGAAAACAGGCAACAAAAGTTTCGTATTTTCAGGGCTGTAACAAAAGCCGTCAGTGAGCGAAGCGGCGATGTTGCAGCACCCACACAAGCAATAACAAAGGCATATACTATACATATACATATATGTAAATAAGTTTATATAACAGTGAAGAGGATGGATATGTATATAAGGCCAGAGATATATGCTTACACCCACCACATGTAACTACAGTAATATGCCACACGATTGAAGACTTGCAACAAAACAAAAACAAGATCTGTTAACTCTTCTAGTATTACAGACAAAAAAAGGTTGTTAAGCAATCTCAAAGGGGGAAGGGGGTAGGCGGCAGGGTGCATTGCGTCAGGTTAAACAAATAACACACAATTTGAACAACAATCTCAAACAAAACTTTCACTCAAATCAAGTCTGATTTGATGACCTTGAAAATATTGCATAACCATAATAAAAAGTACGCGTAAATAAATATTTTGGGAATGTGCAAGAAATGAAAGGTATTTTTCGTCTAGTTTTTATATACGTACATACAAGGAAATTGTTGCAAACTTAGTCAGACGATGGATATAGAAAGTAAAATGATTTACGACCGATCTTAGCCTATATTAACTAAACTAACCTAATTTGAATTGAATTAACTTAAACCAGAAGTTTTGACTTAGTGCGAGTAGAATCTGTTGAGATTGTTCAGAGCTTGCAGCTGTGAATCAGCATACCAGATTTATATATATAAAAATCTATCAATATCTGAAGTATTTATAAAAAATTCTTTGTTTTTAATCTATATTTATAATTGATTAAACTTACATGCATTGATTTTCTTTAAGCAATATGAACTTCTATTTCTGTATATAAATTTAGACCAGAGTTCTTTGAATCTTACCTAGCAGCTGCAGCTTTGATTGTACTTGTAACTTTGAGCAGTAACTTCTTATCTAAGTTTTAGGAAATGATTGTAGAAACATCAATTGTATTACAAATGTTACCAGAAATAATCTTTGACAACTGTTTGCTCCAAATAGAAATGATTCTTCTAGCTTGTAGTTTCCTTATTCTATCTTAAGGCCAACGTCTAGCTTGACAATTTCAATGCCTTATCGAAAGCCTCACGTACTCAAATGTAGGTTGTCTGGGAAGCTAGTAAGTACCTTAACTATATCCAGCCGAAGTCGAACTACCAACTAGACATGTGAGGAGCCCAAAGAACTTGAAGAACCTTAAGAACTTAAGCACTTCTGTTGCGAACGATGTCTGAGGCATTAAAAAATCATTTCGTTTTTATACTCTTTAGTTTATATTTCGTTGGGATAGTTTGGGACTTTGTAAATTTTAAATTTAAATTTTAAATTCTGAAACAACTGTTGTGAGTTGTCTCTAGGTCTCTCTCTCGGATTTGTGCATAATTTATCAAGCACTGAGAATAATTTTATTTTGAAAAATGCGTAATTACCACCTGGGGAAAATAAACAACTGGACTGACTTAACGACACTGTAAGTACCTATACACACACACATATAATATGTGTGTGTATACAGAGAGATAAGGTTCTAATTTACATGAGGGAGATATGAGGAAAGGCAATACGAGTTCGAGTACGAGTACACATAAATAAGCTGATCATATATCACGCGCGAGTTCAATACAAAAATTGTTAAACAAAAAAATATAAAAACAGAGATGAGCGTAAAGAATTGGTCATGACATATTGTAACCCTACCTATTCCCTTGAATACCGATAGGGTATATTAGTGGGAGAGTTTAAAGACAATTTTCCAAGAATTTCATTTATTATCTTAAATATAAAAATGATCTCAAAATAATAAATTCTCTTTACTTTTATGATAGTATCGCCGAGAGCAATGACTTCTAATGCGAGTGACATTTACAGTCTAATTAAATATTGTTCAAGAAATTTAAAAGATTATAGTTTAGTTTAGCACCCCATTAAATACCCTACACTCCTTGAAGTCTATAAGGAAAGGGTATACTCAATGTATATAGCATATATATATCTGACAAACTACTCTCAAAACTGAAGATATATCCTTTTTATACATCATACATATCTATCTGTATATATCTCTCTATCTTTTTAGGGTATCTCATAGTCGATCAATTAGTCTATAAGCACTTTAGTTGTTATTGTTTATGGGTTTTCTGTATTGAAACAGAATGGGGTTGGGCATAGACAACTGGCAGTCAATCGGGGCAGTCAGAAGTTGGAAGACCAAACCCTGAGAGACAAGACACAGACAGACAAACACACACACACACGCACACACACACACACTTACAGAAATATATGTATGTGTGAGCCCCATCAAAAATAGTTTTGCGAATTGCCAGCAACAACTGGGCGACAACACAGTTTGTTCATTTTATTTTCATAATATTTGCGTCTATATCTTTGAGTAAATATATCGAAGATACATATATATATTTGTATATATATATTCAGAGTGTTTGTATAATATAAGTAGATGATATTTCGAGCTTGTCCACTGGCTGATTTATTAAAAATGTTTCCCATAGCTGCGGCCAAAGGAGATTGTCCGCGGGTGTTTGCAGAGGGAGCTATTTTTTTTTCTTATTTTTTTTTTTGCTTTTTATAAATTTTGTAGTAAACATTGTGTACATAATTCTTGGCTGGCCAAGAACATTGCTTATATAATTTAATTTATATTCATATGATGGGCATGAATATACACACACATATCTTATATTTTTTATGTACACACGCAAAATATATATTTTGTTTATTAAATCAGCAACATTTTTATCATTGCGTGTAGGTCAAATATGTTGCAAAGATTCTCTAGAATCAGATACTATAAGATAAGTGGGCTTCATAAAAGAAAATTGCTCTGAAAATGTTGAGTCTAAATTTGCTATTTATCATCTGGTACATAAATAGCAGATAAAAGATTAAGATAAGTGTTCTGGAATCTAGGTTAAACTACAAATTAGTTGGAGGTAATCAACTTGCTTCCTACTCAAAACTTTTGCTTAGCTTGCGTTGACAGGGAAACCTTTACGAATGAGATGGTATAAAGAAAAATAGATTGATATACTCCCAAGAGAGTAAAAGTGGAGTTTTCCCATAGACAGTAAAAGCTCTACTGATGGACAGCTCCCTTAGGCAATCAACTCCCTTGGCTGGACAATTTCTTAGGCTTTTATCTACTTTCCCCAAAACTTTCTTTCTATTTATTTAAGACGAATTGGTCTATTTTAGACATACTATCAATGTGTCTATCTTTACTTTGAAAAGTCTTTGAAGGTACAAAGTTCCTTTACCTATTATAATTGAAAATAATGAAAATTTGTGAGTGGGATTCACCTCGCACTTTTGGCCTTCTTCTCATCGGTAAAGTCTCATTGGCTGTGACAGGCAACAAAATTCAGAGCTTATTGTGAGGTCCATTTAAGAATTTACTTTCAGTTCATTCAATGTACGAGTGTACGAGTATGAATGACATCAGTGAGTGTCGAGTTTGAGTTCAACAAACGCCCTGTAAAATCTGCAATTTGTTATTCACTTTAGGCATATTTTTTCTTCTTTTGTTACGACTAAGTATTATCATCCATCTGGTCTGCGACTGACTGCCAGTTGGTTCTCACACTCATTGCTCGACATCACTTTGAACTTTCAACTTTTTTAATAAGAAGTAGAAAACAATCGCGAGCCATGACAGTTCTAAGCCCTTCAACAACGGGAGTGAAAGAAAAACGCAAACTTTCGAGGCAGTATTGAAATCGAAGAAGTGGAAAAGTCTATGGAAAACAAAGCGAAGAAAACTCATTGCTCGGCCATCGGTATCTAATGTCAACAAACTTGTTAGCTTTGAAATTCGTATCAATTTATTTCTTTCTCTTCGAGTGTCCACGCAGATAACAAGAAGTTGGCAGAAATAAAGCAAAAATCGATTGAGACCCTCGAGACAAATCAATTAAAAATTTTGTTTCTTGCACAAAGCAAAATGTCAAATAAATTCGATATATATATATTATATATATACAGAAATGAAAACGAACAGGAAACGGAAATGGAGCTCGGTCTGAGTATAAAACAGAGCAGAACAGACTTGAGAAATAAACGTGATTTCAATTTTTGAAATGACATTGAAGTTGTTGTTGGTTGTTGGCTGTTGGTGTTGTTGTCGCTTTTGTTGTAACAAAATTAACTACGAAAGTAATTAAAGCCTAAGAGCTGGGCCGGAGTGCAGGGCAGGACTACTTGAGCCCCGCAGGCTCTGTGTGTCATGTAAAGGAAGTGGCCAGGGATGTCAGGTCGGTCACAGGCTCAACTTGCGCGCGCATGGGAGGCAATTAACGCTAACACACAGACGCCAGCAACCAACGAGGGTTGATCGAAAGTAATAGTCGGCATCTAATTAAAATTGAGGAAATTAATCAACTCGGCAATCAATCAGATAATTATTCAACTGAAAGCGAGCAGCTAGAAGCAGAGGTGTCAGATTTTATACGATGATAATGTCTGATCTCTTTTAGTTTAGTTCAAATCAGTTCAAGTACATTTAATAAACGAATTATTCGACAATGCTCTTACAGCTCAATTGCAAGCTTTCATTTTAAATAAATTCGTCCAATTTAAATCTCGCTTTAGCACATCGTATAGAATATATATATTATATTATGATTTATTCAAAATCTTAAGTATAAAGATTGTGATAAATGGATAATTATCTGGCAGCCTAACAAAGACACACTTTAATTCAATTAGCCGCAGCTGAGGTCATAGCTTAGGTAAAGTGAAGCGAACTAGTTACATCCTGTGAAGGCAAGAACTAACAGGACTACCCTCGCAGCAGCAAACACTGGGACTCACGGGCTGAAGCTTGCACGCAACAACGCCGCCGGCGCGCAACTTGTGCGCTGCAATAAAATAAAATTAAAATTTGAAACAGCAGCAACAACAAAAGTTACAACAAGGCAGCAAAGGAAGCTGATGCTGTCTCACTCTTTTTGTCTCTGGCTCTCTCCCTCTCACTCTTTCTGTAACTTCTACTCATAACGCTCACACTTTGCTGTCTGTTAAGTGCACTTGTGTGTGCGTAATGTGTGTGTGTGTGTGTGTGTGTGTGTGGCAGCAACACACAGCTGAGCTCATTCGCAAGCATCGTCATTCATCGTCATCTGCTTCTGCCCCGACATTCCCCACTTTTCTCACCACTTGTTGTTATATTTTATGTTTTTTTCTTTCTTTATTTCTTTCTCTCTTTTTTTTAGCTCTCATTTTACTGGTAATTATGATAAGACAGTAATTACATTTATCTGTTGCTGGCAGTCTGAAATAAAATATAAAAAAAATAACTCAACAATGCTCAAGAGCGCGTGGGCGGGCCCCACAAGAGCTGCGTATGCGTAATATATGCGATATTACGTATACGCCCGCTGTCCAAGGTAAATCCACTGAATTTTGCTAAATTATATGCAGATAACCTTCGCAGCATACAAAGGCAGACAAATATTTCAGATGCTCTCTATTGAAAACTAAACAAATCTTTCTCTTACATATGCGTAGGGGTATTCATCATTTAATTAAATAACTTAAATGCTTGAAGATAAAAACAAAACTCAAATCTAAAGACTAAATTATGAATAAAAAGCAGATAATTGCCTTTGAATCTTTTCTGAAGATTTACCTAAGAGAGTATAGAAATAAATTTTAATATTTTTGATATATTTTTATACAAAAAGTTAGGGGGCACTTAGCTACTGTTTACTCCGAGCCGTGTTTACAGATTTACTTGCTAATTAGGAGAAAAGAGTTGACTCTTAATGCAATTCTTTCATCGGAATGCAATAATTCCTAATGCAAGACTATCCTTTGGTATTTTTATTAATAAAAACGTCGGTCACAGCTCGTCCAAGTCAACTTTAATAGAACAAGACCGACAGCTGCTTATTAAGTCAACCAACAGTACTCGCTTAGCGATTGTTCACGGTCAATCAGAGGTTAAAAGTAATTTTCTTGCAGGTCAACGCAACTATCCAGTGTCCTTGACTCCTTTAGCACATCCCCTTTGGAGTCTCTTTAATTAATAATTTATTGATTTGCTGGTTATATACTCGTATCAAATTTTCAATGGTTACACAATGTCAGGCAATTCATAGATTATATTTTTTTATTTATAGCAAGATCGTTTACAGGAAGCAATCAACATTCGTTAGGCATTTTCAGATAGTTTCAATACGTAATAGGAAAATGTTAATTAAACAGCCAAACAGACAACAAACAATCCAGAAATATGCAGATAGTTCGTAGGAAAAATGATAGCTGAAGATTTACACTGTGTAACATAGGAAAGATTGCAGTTAGACTCAACTGATAACTAGAAGACTAGACAACAACTGTGCCGGAAAAACCTAACAATCTTTTTGCTTTTGGGATATTAGTTTATATTGGACTTGAACTACATATCTATCTTGTAGTTCAGTGTAAATTGAAGAGCTAAACAAACATAATACAAAAAGTAGCAACAAATAATTAATCAATAATTGCGCCTTGCGTGTGGCATTTGACTATGACAAAAGATGAGCTGAGGGGCAGCTGGGGCAACGATAAACAACAAAAAACATAAAATGAGTTCAATTAATTTGCTGGCAAGCACCTGCTTTAGCAGTTGGTTGCATGCAGACCCAACCCGCCCCTCTCCCCTGCCACTTGTCACCCGCCTCCCATACCACTACGCAATGTACAATGTCAACGAAACAAAAACAACAGCAAAAGCAACAATAAATTATTATTGATTACAAGTCATTTGTATTGAATTGTTGGGTGAAACATAAAAAGGAAAGGGGCAGGAGCTTGCTTCTATCAAATTCAATTAGGCACACGACCTGCTTGGTACTAGCACTAGGTAGCTGTATAACTGTAATTGTGTGTTAATATAATATATAGTATATAAACTGAATAGGGTGTATGCATGATGACGTACGTCTTTGCTATTATCAGCCCCAAAACTGAATGCATTATGTAATACTTATACAAGAAATGGGGGAAAACAACATAGAAACTAGTTCAGAGAGCTCCTCGCTGGGGTGCATATTCTTAACCCATTTCACAGACAAAACAAATTATAAACTCTGAAAGCTAGGAAATTATAATGAGTGTGAGTAGAGAAAGACGATGACGATGACGAAGACGTTGGTGATGGCGATAACGATGACGACCCGCATACTTGTACCCTTTTTTTCTATTCGTATGCTGCATAAATTAGTGTAATAAAAGTCTTTGTTTGCAGCTAGCTCTTATCAGAATTTTAGTTTTATACATTTGCTTGTTTCGACACCAGTTAGGCGTCATAATGCTACAACGATTTTATTGATAAGCCCCAACAGGGCGTGTACTTGACGGCTATTTGACATTCAAGACGATTCTGTATATAGTACTTGTCACGGTATTATATTATCTATACGTGCTTGGAACGTAAGACATAACAGCTCAAAGCAGCTGATCTTACGAATCCGAGTTGACTACACTTTAGATACCCTATGCAATACCTTTGATGACTCTGATAAACACTCAGGGGTTACGTCTACTGTAGTTCTTGTCTTTCTTTTCTTTCTCTTGTTGTAGAGGGAGACAGAGAAAGGTATAGCTGTCGCATAACTGCAGATACTCGTAATATTTTCTATGTACGTAACAAAGGCATTTAATATTTTGGTTTTTCTCACAGTTGTTCGCAACCTGTTCACACCGCATCAAATAAATAGTAGCGCTGCGGCTTTTAGATGAGTTGCATATCAATCAGCTTCCGTCTCATCAAACCAGAAACACACACACACACAAACACACATTACCTGATCATCAAAGAAGACACGTAACAAGCAACAAATAAAAAGAATAAAACGTAAGGTAAATTTTCAATTTTCATTTTTACACCTTTTCCATGTACAATTCTATTTCATTTGCTCATAAATTCTGAATGAAAATTACACTGTAAAATGTGTATGCCAAAAGAGACAGCGCGAATGAGAGGTAGAGAGACAAAGAGAGGGAGAGGCAGAGGCAGAGCGGCAAAAGAGGCACAAAAGTGGCAGCTTGGGAGCGCACGGCTGACACTTGAATAATTTACCATGTACCAAAAATAAAAAAAGAGAATATAAAATGTACCAAGTTAGAAATGTACCAACACATGGAGGAACCATTATTCATTCCCAGCAAATTGTTAATTTATTATTAATAATAGGGGTACAAAACGAAGCATTTTGTTATAAAAATAGGTACAATAAACACACTATGAATTAATGTATCAGCTTAGGTACAATTGTACCAAATTGTACCAAATGTAATAATCGTGCCGCGATTGTTGGGAAGAGAATGAGAGGGAGACAGAGAGAGAGACTGGGCAAAACGTTTCATCTCACACACACACACACACACTCACACACACACGAACAAGTACAGACAGTTACACACGTAACAGCGGCTGCAACTTAAAAGCAAAAACAACAAATGAAACAGCAACAAAAAAAAAACAAAAATAATTGCAAAAACGAAAAAAAAAACAAGAAAAAAAGAAGAGAAAAAGAGAATTAAAACGGGGCGCAACATGGCGACGACGACGTGTGCGTTATTTAAATGATGATTTTGTTGCTGTTGTTGTCTCAATTTGAATGCCTTTTTTTTTCTGTGTTATTGCCTGCATTTGCTGGCGCTCCTAACAAAACTTGTTTTTATACCCCACACAGACGCACACACAGGCAAAACAATAAAACAAGCAAACAAACAAAATAAAAAGAAACAAATACAAAAACAGAAACAGAAACAACCGAAAAAATAAAATCGTTTAATTTATTCTCGATGCGTATCCAAATGCGAAAATACTCGTAATTAACTAAAGGCTTAAGCATTCGCTTAACTTTTCACTGTTTGCGTTGCGCATACGACGCGTTGGCCAGAATTAATTATGATGCTGAATACCCTTGACGAGTGGTAAAAAGCCAAAGGCAAAACGAATAACTGTGTCATAAAAAATGTGTCTTGAGTGATAAAATCTATAAAACCTTTGGATAATAGCATTCAATCGCTCTTTCCTCTCTATGTGACCTATTGACCTTCAACGCGTTGAGTGTTACGTGGGAATAGAATCTTATTTGATAATTAAAATGTAAATAAAGAACATTCTGCAGATGTCGATCTAAGAACCATCACAAAGATCTGGATGTGCGCTATGGAATGCTACCAATTAGCATAGAAAAAATTATATATGGAAAAGCAGTTTACTGAAAGATCGTATGGAATCTATTTTAAGAAGGATAACATCTTGAGCTGGTTTAGCAAGCTGCCATAATTACAGATACTTTGAATAGTTAATTGAATATTCATTTAACCAATTAATATTTATAATAAATATATGCGAATAGTAGTAAGTTTTGCATATGATTTATTCATACACGCGTTCAGATTTCTTCATTTAAAATATATTATTGAAAGCACAACTTATCGCTGTGATAACACCTAGGCTAGACTTTAAATATATAATTTTTGCTTAATTAAATATTAATATTTATTTATTGATATTATTTATGCTATTATTGGAGAATTGAATATTCATATTATTTATATTATTTATTTTATTTCTATTATTTATATTATTTATATTATTTCTATTATTTATATTATTTATATTATTTACATTATTTACATTATTTATATTATTTATATTATTTATATTATTTATATTACTTATCTTATTTATATTATTTATATTATTTACATTATTTATATTATTTATTTTATTTTTATATTATTTATATCAAAAAGTTTATCTTCAGTTTTTTAGAGTATAAAATCTTCGTTTTGTCTGTCGATACTTGTTTATAATTTAATGCAATTTGCAGCCTGCAAATGTTGTTTTTAATAATTGTGCGCAATTGTTTTTGCAGTAACTGTCATTTACTTCAGCTGTTGTTGTTGTAGTTAACATTGTTGTTGTTGTTGCAGCGCGTGCGTGTTTGCGAGTTGATTTGAGGGCACTGTTACAAGGCAGCCCGGCCTAGTCAGTCTCCGTCTGTCCGACCAGCTGTCTCTCAGTCAGTCTGTCTATCTGTAAGCCAAACAGTCCCCAGTTGGCCAGACAGCGTCTCAGCGCGTTGGCAGTTGCATTTTGCTTTAGATTTATGTGGCACGTTGTTGTTGCTGTTGGTGTTGCTGCATCTAAACTTGGTCGAGGTGTTTATTGGAGCGAAACAAAATGTGAGCAAATGAATTTCGTGCGAGTTCTAAACCAGTTTCTCTTGTCTTCTTGCACTCAGTTGCTGCACACTGGCATCCAACAGCGATTTGAACTTTTCGAAGCTGCTTAAGACGCTGCTCAACAACAATTTGCAAGCAGCAAGAGACGAGAAACAGCATCGTAACATGCTTTTTGCCTTCGAATCGTGAGAGCATTCCACCCACTTTAGGCACGACAAGAACGCAAAATACTTGCAATAGTTGCCGCAGTCTTAAGTTCTTTTTCAAGAAAACAATGTTCAAGGAAAAAAATGCATAAAAGATCAACAGAAAGTTACAAGAATTTAAGAGAACTAAACCCTACACGAACAGGCTGAAAAACTATCGTTTATTATTGAAAATGCTACAAATTTTCATACTAAAAAATTAGTTAAAGCTGCTAAAAGCTAAATTTTGTAATGACATTGTAATTTTGTAGTAGGAATGTAGAGAAAATATATAAATGAATCACAAACTGATGTCAAAAATACAACAAAAGAACAAAACAAGGAAATAATATTAAGAAATTAAATGAAGTTAGATTTGATTGTTAACGAAAAACAACAGAAACAATTTCCGTCACATTTACTTAAATAAGCCAAAAGCTTTACCTTAGTCGTGTCTTAGGAATATCAGTGATAGCTTGACTACCCCTGCTGATAAACGATTGCAAATACATTGAGCACTTTGGGACTATGTAAATAAGCAAGTAAATGCTTAAGTGCTAGTATCCCCTAGACTACTATCATTATAATTGCCAAAGGCAAAAAATGATTGATGGCTTTTTTGCTTTGTTGTTTAGTTTTATTTCGGCGAACCAAATTGAGGCAATCATTAATTAGTGCCAATAAAAAACAGCAACAACAACAACTGTTCGAATGTACAAGAAAGTGTCACATGAAGAGACAGAAGACACCAAAAAAAGAAAAGTGAAGAACCGTAATATACCAAAAACATCCAAAATACTTGGGTCAAACAACAAGGTCAAACAAGGTCATGGTCAGAGATTATGAAACATGACAGCATTTTTGAGTATACTATATATATATACGATCGTATTCTTCTCAGCAGAAGGCCAAAATGGAAACTAGTCTGAGTAATCTTCTAAAGGCGACTGATGACAGCCCACGCCTCGACCTGTAAATTTCATAATTATTAATTTTTTTTAGGTTTTCTTTGTTATTTTGCTTTATTATTTATATTTTTGTTTAGGATTTTATGCGCCTCTTACACGCACTGACCGCACAAAAGCTAATTATATAATTGTTTATAAAATTATTATATTAATTATGAGCAGCGTCTTGGCTTTGATAACTAAAACAAAACCAAATACAAATTTTTTGCTAATGCCCCAAAAGCACGCAAACTCAGCTAAACACAAACTGTAACTGCACAGAAAGCGCATAAGCTTATTTACGATGGAAATAAAACAAATCCCAAGATGATCGACCATAAGATACGCTAGAATAACACTTAGAGATAGATATTCGATGTATGAAATACAATTAAATATGTGTCTCTAGCGCTTTCTTTTCTCAAAGAAAATGCCTTTCCGAGTATTTTCAATATATTTCCAAGACTATTTACCCACTTTATGCGATTTCCTTTATTTACAGGGCATCTAAGTGTTCGGTGTGAATATATTTTTCAGCATTTTTTATTGGTTTGTTTTGCTTGTTGTTACATAGTTAGTTTTAGTTCCAAGGCAACCAAATGGGTCAAGTGTAAATATAACATAAATATATATATATATATATATATCTATATAATATATCTATTTTCTGATGAGGTCTTTGGCTATTGAGTTTATTTGGTTAAACGGAAAGTTCAATGCAAAACGTGGGCGGGTTTTATGAGGGCTCGACTGATGAAAAACCGAACTTGAAGCACGCAAAACTTTTGTTAAAGAAAAGACAAAAGAGAAGGAAAATGGTGTAAGGCATATTCTATAGATACTAAAATTCTGAGAATATAACAATGGATGAGCAAAATTAATAAGGTATCGAAACAACAATGAGTTTGTTTTAGTTTTTTAATTATAAATTAATAAAGTTGTTTGCATTTTTCACTTAATACTGCTATAACCTATCTGAAGTGTGTCTATAATCAATCTCTTGCTCTTCAATTTATAATTTAAATGCCTTACCGGTTCAGTTTGAATAATATATCGTATCTAATTATATTCATTACATTGTTGAGAGGTAACTATATGTTCAAACTATTCTCTCAGTAGGTATATACCTCATATTCTGCGTTTTTCGTAAACTTTCTGTGAGAAAAATCTTATTAGAGTACATTGTAAGCGCCATTTAAATTAAATACCATTAAATTACAAGTTAACCGTTTCGTGTCAAGTGGCTCCATAGTTAATGTCAAGCGTAAAGCATTTTTCATACTGATTCATTGTGCTGCCCGGAATGTATGGTATATACCTGTTTGTAGTTAAAGTGCTCGCTCTGTCAGTTGTTATCGCAAATGGTGTTTCCCGAGTCAGTCAGTCATTCAGTCAGTCAGTCAGTCAGTCAGTCGGTCGGTCGATTAGTCATTTGGATAAAAGACTAGTGTAAGAGCACGTAGTAAGAATTATTTCAATGGAAATAACATGTGCTAAACATGTGGCCCAACCTAGTTGCCAAAGTTTTTGGACCCCGAACATACCAAAGGCCGATGAATACCGAGAAATTCAAGTCACTCACTGACAGCTGCAACGAGTCAAACTAATTAAAAGAATGACCGGCACGCGTCTCTGCCAGAGGGAGTAGAATGGAATGAAATCGTATTGAAGATGGGGAAACAAGGGCAAGAAGGGATGGAGCTGTCTAAAGCACAGCCAGAACAAATATTCTGTTGATGAACCGACTTGGGATTTGTGTTTAGTGTTGAGTGGAAAGAGAATTTGTTTGTTTAATCAACTCCAAGGCGATGTCCAAACAAAACAACAATCAATCTTATATAGTAATGGATGGTAGAGTGATCAACCAAAATGCAAGCGAATATATCATTCAATCGAGAATCGTAAGCAAACTAGACATTCAATCGAATATCGTATATTCAAGAAAATCTCGCAACCCTCCGAATATAACATGCATATCGTAAGCAAACTAGACATTCAATCGAATATCGTATAAATATCGTAAGTCTAATCATATTTTCCATTCAATCGTGCACCGTATACATATCGTTAATATAAGCATATCGCCCGTACAATAAAACTATCTATTCAATCATAGATATATCGTATACATATCGTATATAAATGCTAGAAATCGAAAATAAAAGTATTTTTGGCACATTCCATACGTAAGACGAAAAGTGTGACCATATAATATTCTTATACTGCATTGACAGTGACAGTTAAATAGGTGAATATAAAAGTGTTCAAGGTTTATATTTTTGTGAAGATACTTACAGTTGATTTATTTGTTGTGTTAGGGTATAAAAATCCAATTTGAATTCTTGATGGCGCACGTTTATATGGTAAGTATATGCCCAACTAGACGCAAGTAGATGTAATAGTTTCAGTTGTAGTTGTAGGTTGAGTTGTAGTTGTTGTTTTAGTTGTAGTTGTAGTACTAGTAGTAAGTAGTAGTAGTAGACATATAGACGAGACGACAACAACGACGATGGTAACGAAAGTGACGAGAATGCGACAGATTTGTGCATCTTCTAGAATTCAGCAAACTCCTTGGCGCACTTTTCGGTGCTGGAAATTCGCAGGGCCTCCTCCTCGTAATCATCGAAATTGCTTGTATCTCCGGGACCTTTACACCGTGGTATGAACGGTGCCTCGATTTTCTTTTGGAAGATCGCAATCCAATCCGTAGAAGCGAACCATTTCTGGTTCTTAATATCATTAACGCCCGCTTTCAGATTGCCATAGCGTTTGGTCAAATCCACCTGAAGTAGATTACGCAGCAGATCCTTCAGATCGGAACCAAAGTGCGAGGGGAAACGCACCTTGCCAGAGACAATTTTCTCATAGATCTGTATAGGTTGATCCGCAAAAAAGGGTGGATAACCTGCGGCCATTTCATAGACCAAAACTCCAAGCGCCCACCAATCCACGGCCTTATTATAGCCCTTGGACAATATAATCTCGGGAGCCAAATATTCGGGTGTACCGCAAAGCGTCCAGGTGCGTCCCTTCACGCGCTTGGCAAAACCGAAATCGGTGACCTTCAAATAGCCTTGGGAGTCAATCAACAGATTCTCTGGCTTCAGATCGCGATAGATAAGATCCAAATAGTGCAGATACTCAAAGGCCAAAACAATTTGTGCCGCATAGAAACGGGAATGCGGTTCCGAGAAGCGTCCAACTTTACGCAGATGCGAGAACATCTCCCCTCCAGGCACATACTCCAAAACCATGTACAGATTAGAGTTATCTTTGAAGTGATAGCGTAGTGAGACAAGAAATGGAAACTGTATAGCCTGCAGGATGCGTTTCTCATTGAGCGTATGCTCCACCTGCTTCAGCTTGACCACCTTCTGCTTGTCCAGTATCTTCATGGCATAATAGTCTTTTGTTGGCTTGTGCTGGACAATCATGACACGACCAAAGGAGCCCGTGCCCAATGTCTTGATACGCTCAAAGTCATCCAGGGCGGCGGTATTGGTTGGATTGCGACGCCATTTATCCTCAAACTCCTCCTTGGCCTGTTCAAGAAACTCCTTGACCGTTTCGGCGGCATCCACCTTCTTATTGGATGTGGTCGCGTTGTTACCCATTTTTGAGATGGTGCCTGTAAGCGATGACAAACGAAACGTGGCGCTAGCTGAAACTTGTGCTTGGGGGGAGCTGCTGCTATTGGTCGCTTGATCCTCAGTAGCAGCCGTTTCTGATGATCCTGTTGCTTCCGCTGTTGATGTGGTTCGTGCTACGGATGTTGCTGCTGCTGATGCTGCAGTTGATGTTGTTGCTGATGGGATTGATGATGTGGTAGGCGGTGTTATTTTGTGGCTAGCGGCGGCTGCTTCCTGCTGTCCTCCCCCTGCACCACCGCCTTCCTCCTCGTAGCTGTGCTGTTGCTGTAACTTGCCCTCAGTTCCGCTGCCGCTGCCGCTTCCCGTTCCTGAACTATGATGCGATTTTTTCTTTTTTAGAAATTGTAAAATGGATTTAGCTATTTTGGCGAGTTTATAAACAACGGTCTCAAGAAAATATTAGCTATTGCTTTTTTTGCTTTTTAGCAGCAAAGCGCAACTATTCACTTTAGCTTTTAAGCTCTTTTTTAAGCCTTTTATTAGCTAGTGCTTGGTTTTCAGCCGTATATTGGCTGTTTGACTTTTGCTGTTGTTTGTGGTATTAGTGGAAGCAACTGCAGCTGTTGTTGTTGTTGTTGTTGCAATTATAACTTTTAGGGTTTTTTTTAAATATTTTTATTTACTTAACACTTTGCGGCTTAAACTAGTTTTACACTTTAATCTTAGACTAACATTTGGTTTAACACTGTATATAATTTTTCCGTTTCTTTATAACTTTAATAATATAATTTTACTGTGTAGCTGCAAAGAAATTGAATATGAAAAATAATTAGCATTAAAATAAGACTATTTTTCTGAGTATTTTTATATTAATAACTATCAAAAATTTGGTATCAGTTTCAATCTTTTGGCTTTCAAACATATCTGTTTCATTTATTAAATGTGTGCTTGCGTTAATTAAATCTAAACTATGCACAAAAACAATTTAGCTCAATAAATAAAGCAATTTTTATTAATTAACACGACACAAAAATCAAAGCGCAGCTCGTTTAGGGAAAACAAAAACACAAAAAACGAAACAATTCCAATTGGAACAGCAAATAAGAAATAAGAAACTGGTGACGATCGTGTCAAGTGTCAAAACAGCTGATGAACGTGATAGGTGCGCTCTCTCTCGCACTCGCTCACAACTGCATCAGCTGCCGCCAGTGAGCGCTCAGTACTTTTGTCTGCCCTAAGTTCGAGGTAGAGCATTTAATTAATTATTAAATCTTTTACCGTGCGTTTGCATTTTTCTTTTGCACACACACACGCTGCGTTTTGCTTTTGTTTCGTTTGCTTTTGCACTTGTTTTTTCGCAATTGCTTTTACACTTATTTACTTTGTGAACGCGTGTACATGTATATGCATATGTGTGTGTATGTGTGTATCTGTGACTGTGTGCGTTTCTGGTTGGATTTTTTACGCTCTGCTTTTGGTATACAATTCTCTATATTTTTCTGTCTGCTTTGTCAATTGTGTTTTTAGCTTCTTTAAGATAAACTTTATTAAATTTTTTTATATTTTTTGGTTTTCTTTTTTATATTACTTTAATTGGCATATTATGTTAAAGTTTTCCGAATATAGTTTTATGCCCCGTATCTCTCCAATAAAAAAACGTCAAGACAAACACACACACATACATACGCATACGCATACATACTACACGCACACAAAGATTGAATAATCGATTTTCTACACACACACAACTGCTGGACACTTGTGGAAATTTACCTTTTTTTTAATAATTTTATGTTTTTATCAATTGTAAACACATTTAGAAATTTTGCAAATTATTGCATAAATTTTTTCCGATTTTTTGCACTTTAGATTTGTTGCTTAGATTTAAAATACCCGCATTTACCGCCGAAAAGCCCGACCACACGCGTCAACAGCAAGATATACAATAACAGTTTCAAGTAACAGCTGTTAACATCCAACAAGAAATATGTAAAATGGAGAGAGTAAGCGAAACGAGAGAGAGCAAATGTGAGAGAGAGACCAATGTTGCAGTGTTCACGACTATCGATAGCCAAAATGAGCAGAATTGATGTTTAAAAACAGTAAAATTATATAAAATATAGAAGAATAACAAGTCAAACAACTAGTGGGTTAGCATTATTAATGACTAGAACATGTTATGTGGGATACAGTGAATTAATCTTGGTAAGTGTAAAGATCCGCGTGAAAATAGCTAAATTCGCAACACTGCAATTTTGTGTCTTAGGAACATGTTGCGCTGTTAAACTGAAATACTCGATTTTATAAACATCGATCTTTTTGCCGCTATGACTGTTATCATTTAAAACAAATTATCATAACATTATTTCTCACGATGAAAACATTTCTGAATTATGAACAGTCTATAGATAACGGCTTTGCAATATTACCCGTATTATCAATTTCAAATTGTATACCGGCGATAGAGGAATCCCTCTAAATAATGTTAAACATAATAGATATGTTTCATGGAAGTCACAGCGCAGGAGCAAAGCCGTAAAAAATACTGACAGTATTTTTGTTAAGCTATATATTTCATCGCGAAAAACTGTGTATTTTACTACAACTTTGTTGCGGCTCACAATAAATGTTTCAGTTATAGAACACAAATATAAACAAAAAGTTTATCGTAAATTTATATTTCATTCAGAATGGAACCAGTTTGTCGCGTCTGCATAAGCAGCGCAGTTACTCTTGTGGATATATTCGCTCAGCGGGAACAATTGGACGAGGAGCCCTGCCTGGCAGAAATGCTTAACGAATGCGTTGACTGCGAAGTTCTCCTGGAGGACCCATTCCCAAAACAGATTTGCCTTTCCTGCGTTCTCGACACACAAAATGCATTTAGATTCAAAAGAAAATGTGAGCAAAGCCATCAACACTTCTGCCAACTCATGAGGGTGAAGGATAATTTAGGCGAAGACTGGAATATTTTTAAGAAACTATATGAAAAGAAAGTAGAAGATATTGAAAATGTGCTTGAAGAAGATAAACGTTTCGAAATGGAAGTGTGCCATGATCTTAAGTCAAGTGAGGGATTATTAGAAACGAGTCTGTCCCCTTCAAACAACAGCATTTTAGACGAAAAGTGGCACATAAAAGAGTCTGACAATGAAATCGCCAGAGACACAACAGACGACTTAGACAATGCTGATTCTCTGTCATTCTTTACCAAAGAGAAACATATATGTGCTACATGCGGCGAGGGATTCCCCACTAAGATAGATCTTACAATACATACACAAGTACATACCATCGAAGATCCAAACAAGTGCCCAATGTGCCCTAAGGCGTTCACCTGTCGCGGGAGTCTCACTAGACATATGCGTGTTCATTCTGGTGAACGTCCTTACAAATGTAACTATTGCGAGAAGGCCTTTTCGCAGAGTTGTAATCTCGACAAACATATTCGCGTTCATTCTGGAGAACGACCATACAGATGCCCCCATTGTACGAAGGCCTTTACCCAGAGCAATCATCTCACAAAGCACATACTTATTCATTCCGAAGAACGTCTGCAAAAGTGTCCCCATTGTCCAAGTAATTTCATCGATAAATCAGACCTCGAGGACCATATGCTAGATCATGCCAACGAACCATTAGACGAAAGTTTCCACACAAATGCTTTTGTCAAACGAGAGAATCGCATTCAATCTGGCGAGCGTCCGTATAAGTGTCCCCACTGTGAGAAAGCTTTTGCGAGTAAATGGTATCTACAGCAACACATTCTATCTCACTCCGGAGATCGTTCCTTCAAGTGCATGCACTGTCCGAAGACCTTTGCCAACCGAGGAGATTTACGACGACACAATCGCACACATTCTGGTGAACGTCCATATAAATGCTCTCTGTGCCAGAAAACCTTTACTCAAGCCGTGAACCTTGAACGGCATAGACGCGTTCATTCAGGCGAACGTCCGTATAAGTGCCCACACTGCCAGAAGGACTTTACACAGAGCAGCCATCTAGTATATCACATACGCATCCATTCAAAAGAACGTCCACATAAGTGCATCCACTGCCCAAAAACTTTTACTCGGCGCGCGTATCTTGACAAACACAGCCACATTCACACAAACACAACTTAAAACTAAGTATTTATACTGTGAGATTAACACTGAGAGGCTTAAAAGTAAAATAAATTATAATTATCTGTTACTTAAAAGTTAAATATCATGGCTTGTAATTTTGTTCAACAAAACCATTATTTGATAAGCGAAAAATTAAATAAAGTGTAAAAGAATCTAGATAACCGATAACAAATCGACAATGTAACCAGAGGTCGAGCGCCGTAATAATGTATTAGTATTTTTTACGACAAAAATACAGTATTTTTACACCAACAGTAAGGGATTTTATCAGTTACTCGCTTATTTCCTACCACAACAACAATAAAGATTAAAATTGTAAACTGAACATAAACAAACAAATATTTGTTGATAGAAAGAAAGAAAATGGAAAAAGTTTGTCGCGTTTGCACAAGCAGCTCTGTTAGCCTTGTGAACATATTCATCCAGCAAGAAGATGAAGAGGTGGGGAAACCCTGTCTGGCAGAAATGCTTAAGGAGTGCGTCGCCTGTGACATTCGACCAGACGATCCCTTTCCAAAACAAATTTGCTGGACCTGCGTTGATGACACACAAAATGCATTTAAATTTAAGCTAAGATGTGAGCAGAGCCATCAACTCTTCTGCCAGCTACTGAGGGATGATAATAATTTTTGCAAAGTGGATGTAAAAATGGAATTGTATGAATACGAAGACAATTTGGTTGAGCGATGCATTAAAAGTGGACACAAAGACAGCGTTGGAAAGGAATCAGATGCAAATATCTTGGTTAATAAGTTTGTTGAGCCAGAAGCCATAACTGAGGATGCGCACATCGGCAGCCTGCCAAGTGACGAGCTGGATGCTGATAGAAAACTAAGCAGAAGCGGGAAGACATATTCCTGCGACACTTGCTCTGAAGAATTTCCAAGCAAGACAGGGCTAATCGTGCATGCCATGATTCACAACAACGAAGATCCCAAGAAATGCCCACATTGCCCAAAGACCTTTTCCAACAAGTCATACCTTAAGAAGCACATCCGCATTCATGCTGAAGATCTGCCCTACAAATGTTCTCATTGCCCAAAGAGCTTTACCGAAAGCCATACACTACAAAGGCACATCACCATCCACTCAGGTGAACGACCATTTGAGTGCCCACATTGCCCAAAGACCTTCACCGAAAGCCGAACCCTTAAAAGGCACGCCCTCATTCATTCAGGCGAGCGTCCATACAAATGTCCCCAGTGCCCAAAAGCGTTTAACCAAAGCGGTAATCTGGACAAACATATCCGCGTTCATTCTGGCGAACGTCCTTACACCTGCTCCTATTGCCCAAAAACATTTACTGAAAGGAGTAGTCTTCAAAGGCATAACCGTGTTCACACTGGAGAAAGACCGTTCCAGTGTCCTACATTGCCCCAAGACTTGTTCAAGCGTAAACCATGAAAGCACATTCTAGAGAGCAATCTTAAGTGTCCCTAATTCCAGAAGGAATTCACCTAGTAACTAACATTCGCAATCATTTAGAAAACCGTATTTTCAAATACAAGAATTTACACACCGTGATTATTTACAAAAACATTCCCGCCGTCATCTCAAGGACTTTAAAATAAACAATAAGTTTTTAAATTATGTAAAAATTATGATAAAACTAAAGTAACTATTTGTTTGGTGTACTTAATATAACAATACTTAATAATTAAAATAGTCGGTTACAGATTAAGATTTACTTTCAGTCAAAAGTAATTTGTTGAACATAAGTGTATTTATTTCGAACTTGGGAACTATTATATTATTATAACAAATTGAGAACAAGTTTCAGTGTCTACGATTCTCTAGCTCATAAGGTTTCCAACGATGCGTTGAAGATCTCGACATTTCCTGCGGTTTCTCATTATTATTTTCTTCAGGCTCTTCGCCTAATAAACGCTTACGCTCCTCCATAATGAATGCCTTTCGCTGGGCAGGGAACGTACCTTTCGGTTCACGTACAATGTTTGCGTTCAAATTGTGAATGTCTGGTTTATAGTCTGCCACGTCATCGTTGTCCCAGTTCTCTTCTGACTCAATTTTGTCGTACTTCGTCTCCTCGTTCGGTGTAGCGCTCGCACTGTTCTGATAATGTGCTATGATTTTACGATCGTCACATGATCGTGTGTGTTGGTAATACTCAGGCTCAGGTACAAGGTGTGACTTATTGAAAGGACACACAAGCAACTCCAGCTCATTTTTATACAGCTCTCGACACTTTAGTATGTGCTGTTGTTGGTTCTTACGCAGCATTTTATGTGCCTTGTTATATGGACAGTAAGCCATGACGTCTGGATCCATACTTTAATAATGAATGTTAAACTGAAGTTTGAAAAACAATTTACAAATCTTACATCAATAAGTCACATTGACAACACGAGTTTGAAATCAAGGAGCCAAAGAAACTAATTGGAACACTGAGTGACCAGAGCAACTCATTAAAACTGTGATTGATTTTGACCACTGAATTTATTAATTAAGTATTTACAAATCCAAATATCTGTATAAACAAACATTATTAAATATAAAATTACTTAATATACTAAAGTAATATAAAAATATAATAGGCTTCAGTTCAAGTGAAATCATTCTTATCAGAACTTTATACAGAGCAGGTTATTAAGGTTTATACAGCTGTAAATATTCAGCTATTGTATGTTCGTATAGAATATTTGAAATTTAGATGTGACCAAAGCTTCCATAGAGAAGCAGACCATTAGCAGTGTACCGCGACAGAGAACAATGTGGTGGTATTATTCATAGTCGCCTTACAGTATTTTTTTCGGTGATGTATTTTGCCGTAATCCGCTTTCAATCCACAATTAAAATTGAATTTACAAAAAAACCAAAACAAACAAACAGTGCACTTTTTATTCAAAATGGAAGAAGTTTGTCGCGTTTGC
The DNA here is from genome assembly GCA_035045065.1 of Hirtodrosophila trivittata. Classification (NCBI taxonomy): domain Eukaryota; kingdom Metazoa; phylum Arthropoda; class Insecta; order Diptera; family Drosophilidae; genus Hirtodrosophila; species Hirtodrosophila trivittata. The sequence goes on from JAWNNK010000022.1 coordinate 7,000,652, forward strand.
ACAAGCAGATCAAATACGCTTGTGGATATATTCGCCAAACGAGAACATTTCGAAGAGCAACTGTGTCTTGCCGAAATGCTAATTGAATGCGTCGACTATAATTTGCGGGCTGATGATCCGTTTCCAAAGAAAATGTGCGAATCCTGTGCAGTTGACACAGAAAATGCATTTAGATTCAAACATAGATATGAACAAAGCCATCGGCACCACTGCCAGATTCTAAGGGCAAACGAATGTCTTGACGAACGCTTCGCTAAAGCGGACATCAACGATTTCGAAGTCATTTTTGAAACAAAAGAATCCGAGCTCTCCGATCAGGAATTTATCCAGCAAATGAAAATATTGCAAACGATTCAACACGCAAATATCGGGTCTGTAGAAAATGAATCTATACACCCGGAATCTGGCACAAACGACGAAAAAGACGAAGGCATTAATAACGGTAAATTATCCACAAATGATGATACGCATCTCTGCAGAAGAAATAGCCCTGACAAGCAAAGCAAGGATAGACTTAAGTGTCCCAACTGTCCAAAGTCTTTTATTCATCACAGAAGCCTCAATACACACTTTCAGCTACATTCAGGTGAGCGCCCATTCAAGTGCACCATTTGCGCGTGGTCGTTTACCCGCAAATGTACTCTTGAAAAACACCTTCTGATTCATTCAGGCGAACGACCGCATACCTGCCCTCATTGTCCGAAGACTTTTACCCAAACTAGTACTCGAAATAAACATATTCGTGTTCATTCTGGCGATCGTCCGTACAGATGTAGATTTTGCCCCATGTCATTTTTCGACACCAGTGCCCTTAGAACGCATACATACGTTCACACTGGCGAACGTCCTTACCAATGTTCGCAATGTCCGAAATCTTTTATCCAGAAAGATAATCTTAATAGACATATCCGATCTCATACTAGTGAAAAACCTTACAAATGCTTACAGTGCCCAAAAGTATTTGTGCATAGAGAATCTTTAAATAAATATAATCTCAAGATTCACCCAACCAAATGAGGCTCCAGTAGAATTTGAATGCCCAAAGAACTTTTACTATTATTGTTTAAGACCATAAACATAACATTTTACTCTAGTAGCGCAATGCTATAAACGGCTCTGAGTCAAAAAGATAAAACATTACCTTAAAAATAACAGTAAACTTAATTTTTACAAACTTGTATTTTACAAATAGTTACATGGTATAAAAGCACAGCCACTGTAATATAAATGAATAATAGAAAGATAGTTAATAGGACTCCTATATTTTACTAACAAAACAACTGTAAATAATGTATATTATATGTAAATATTGTACATATTAATAATATTGTATAATTTATTTAAATATTATATATATTGATATGAGAAAACAAATGTGGCATATTTTCTTCAAGTTAATTTTTATTATGTATTTTGCCTATCTTAAATAAAGTATTACATTAGTACCTCTACTAAATTCATTACCTAAAGATATTTCGCAATTTCTTGATTCACTAACATGCTAGTCTTGACCGATTCGTTGACCATAACTAAGATGTACCTGTTCCTTAGGTCCTATCCAATTTGAACTTTCTCGCGTACAGAAGTAGCGGAATAAACAGCTGATTTTCGTTGGGAAATCAGCTGTTTTGTGACAGATGCTGGCAGAATTTTCCAACTGTCTATACTTCAGTATACGAGAAAAGGTTTTTACTTTGCAAAGGAATTTAACTGAATTTATATAACGGTGTGGATCATAACTACTTGTAGAACATGTAGAACGCCAGAATATAGTAACTGAGCGTATAGTACAAATTAAATCAATAAAATATAAATATATTAATTCATCTTATATTAATACAAACCAACCACAATTAGAGTGACCAGAGATTATACGAATTAAAATTTTTGGTGGTATTTTTTCACTTAGGTATTTTTTATCGCTAAACACTTTACACTACGTTGAGATTTTCTGTTGGTTCATAATAAATATTGATCAGAAAAAACGTAAGCAACGGATTTACTTTGTATTAAAATGGAAGAAGTTTGTCGTGTTTGCACTACCAACGCGGTTACTCTTGTGAATATATTTTCCAATGGAGATCAGTCTGGGGAGGAACCCCGTTTGGCTGAAATGCTATTTGAATGCACTGCTTGTGATGTCCAGCCGGATGATTCATTCCCAAAGCAAATATGCCTTTCTTGCGTTCTAGAAACAAAAAATGCTTTCAGATTCAAGCGGAGATGCGAACAGAGTCATCTATATTTCTGCCAGATTCTGAGGGACCAAGATAATTTATGTGAAATGGACATTAAAGTTGAACTCAAGGAATACGAAGAATTTTCCGAAACAGACAAAGTACTGGAACACACAGAGATAGAAATAACGGAAGATATTAAAATCGAGCCGGACTGTCTGGAACAAGAAACGGGTGGGGATGCCTTACAGACTGAGCTGTTGCCGAGTAATGTATACGTAGAGGGTGGAACGGAACTTAATTATCAAACCAATCAATTTCGCGTTCATACCGGCAAACATTCGCACAAGTGTCCACTTTGTGAAAAGACTTTTTCCACTAAAGGCAATTTAGCGCATCACATTCGAATTCATTCTGGAGAACGTCCACACAAGTGCCCTCAGTGTGAGAGGGCGTTCATCCACAATAGCGAACTGACAAAGCACCTTCGCACTCATTCTAACGAACGACGGTTCAAGTGTCCCCATTGTGAAAAAGGTTTCCACAGGCAAACTCTTCTTGACCAACACATTCGTATTCATTCTGGTGAAAGACCCTTCAAGTGTCACCACTGTGAAAAGGATTTTACCAGTAAAAGTTACCTAGCAACCCACCTTCGCATTCACTCAGGGAAACGTCCATTTAAGTGTTCCAGTTGCGAAAAGGCTTTTATTACCAATAGAGAACTAACGAAGCACATTCGCGTTCATTCTGGCGAACGACCATACAAGTGTCCCCATTGTGAAAAAGCTTTTACCAATAATAGTAACCTATCAAATCATTCCCGCATTCACTCAGGACAACGTCCATACAAATGCCCCATTTGCGAGAAGGCCTTTACCCAAAACAATCACCTATCGAATCACATTCTTACCCACTCCGGAGAACGTCCCTTTAAATGCAATATCTGCTTGAAAGGTTTTACACAGAGTGTTAATCTCAAAAGGCATAATCTCCGGGAGCACGCAACATAATGACTGTTCTTTAAAATAACAGCCAATGTCATTCTAGCAAAGATTTTAATAATATATAATAACACAAATCAATATGTGCAATATATATAATATATATACAGGAACTTTTTAGTACAGGTTTTCGGCAAATGCAATCACAATATTTACGCGCTGTCGGTGGAAGTTGGACTCGGGACCCCATGCCGAGCATAAAATTAGTCTACTCGGCCAAATATAGTTTTAAATAATATAAATAGTGTGTACACAGATATTGTAACTAAAATACATAGTCAGAAATTAAAAAATTATAGAAATTTTACATCTTACCAATAAATGCATTTAAGTTTTATTAAAAAAACGAATATTTTATGCTTTTTTTATTTTCCTTTAAATTTAGTTTTTCATCAATCTTTATTATACAATAAAGAAACATTCTTCGTCAAGGACAAACATTTCGATTGGGAACTTTATTGCCTCGGCTTCTATTCAATTTCAAAATTCGCGCCTAAAGCAACAATACAACAAATCAGCTGATTCATAAAATAAGCTGACAATGTGACCAGAGCTTACAGGTAGTAATATTCTGATGGTATTTTTCACACAACTTTAGTGTTTTTTTTCCTCCAGACTGAATCTTATCTTAAGTCTCTTTCTACACATAAAAAGATTAATTGTACGGGAAGAAATCATAAAAAAAAAACATTTAATTTTAATTAAAATGGAAGAAGCGTGTCGTGTTTGCACTAGCAGCACGGTAACACTTGTTAATATATTCACGAATGGAAATGAACCCCGTTTAGCTGAAATGCTATTTGAATGCACTGCCTGTGATATCCAGCCAGATGATCCATTGCCAAAACAAATATGCCTCTCCTGTGTTCTGGACACACAAAATGCTTTCAAATTCAAGCGGAGATGCGAAGATAGTCGAAGACATTTCTACCAGATTCTGAACGACAAAGAGAATTTATGCGAAGAGGACATAAAAGTGGAACTCAACGAACTCGAAGAATTTGCGGAAGGATCTAAGGAAACTGAACATACAGAGGTTGAAATTAACACTGACATTAAAGTGGAGCACGAAGTCATTTGCGAAGTGGAAACAGGAGACGTGGATGCTACACACAAGTGCCCTCAGTGCAACATAGCTTTTAGCAACATTACAGAACTCACAAATCACGTTTGCGTTTATGCTGATGAACAACCTTACAAGTGCACCTGTTGTGAAAAGACCTTTACAACTAAAGGTAACCTGGCGATTCACGTACGGATCCACACGGGAGAACGTCCACACAAATGCCCATATTGTGAAAAAGCTTTTTCCAAAACGAGCAACCTAGTGAATCATATTCGCATTCACTCAGGAGAACGTCCATACAAGTGCCCCCATTGCGAAAAGGCTTTTACCCAAAACAACCACCTATCAAATCATATTCTTACCCATTCTGGAGAACGTCTTTTCAAATGCACGATCTGTCCAAAAAGTTTTAAGCAAAGTGGTAGTCTTTACAAACATCTTCGCGTTCATTCAGGGGAACGACCGTATAAGTGCCCCCATTGTCCGAAAGCTTTCACCCAGAATGTTAATCTTGAGAAACATCTTCGCGTTCACACTGGCGAAGGACCGTACAAGTGTCCCCATTGTGAAAAGGGTTTTCCCAATAACAGTTACTTAACGAATCATGTTCGCATTCACACAGAAGAGCGTCCATTCAAGTGTTCTCATTGCGAGAAGGCTTTCCTCCACAATAAAGAACTAACCGATCACATGCACATTCATTCTGGTGAACGTCCGTACAAGTGCCACCTTTGTGAAAAGGCTTTTCCGAATAACAAATATTTAACGAATCATATTCGCATTCATACAGGAGAACGTCCATACAAATGCTCTCATTGCGAGAAGGCTTTCTTCTACAATAGAGAACTAACGGATCACATTCGCATTCATTCTGGCGAACGACCGTACAAATGTCCACATTGTGAAAAAGCTTTTCCGAATAACAGATATTTAGCGAATCATGTTCGCATTCACTCAGGAAAACGACCATTCAAGTGCCCCTATTGCGAAAAGGCCTTTACCAGAAAGAATCACCTAACTGACCATATTGGCACCCATTCACGAGCACGTCCTTTCAATTGCACACTTTGCCCGAAAGACTTTATTCACAGTGTTAATCTTCAAAGGCACATTCGCCGCGAGCACTCCACTAAGTGACTATTCCTTTTACGATAAACCGTAAATAACACATATATACATATATATTTTAATATAGCTCAGACAATGTACTATATATTACATTCATACCATAAAAAAAAGCTAGTAATAATTTGTGCTTGTACTATCCAAAAGTCTTCCAGGTTTATTTACTTATGTATTTTCTATCACATTTTAGTCTTCAATAAAAATTAATTTTATATATGTACCTTCACAAATTTTTATTTCTTGTTCCTTAAGTTACTAACCGATTGCGATTGTCCATACACAAATCCTTTGATTTTTTTAATTTGAATACCTTACGCGCTGATTTTCGATTTTTGCAAATAAAAATAGGCTGCTTCATATGAGATTCTGACAGTGTGGCCAGGTGTTGAATACTGTACAATTTCCCTTCGTGTAATTTATATTCATGTACAGTATTTGTACCATCAAACTTATCAGTATTATTTAGCGTTATAAGCTGTATTTTTTAATCCTTTTCTATCTCACTATAAATATTGATAGCAGAGAAAATTAACAAAACAATTTAATTTGTATTAAAAATGGGAGAAGTTTGTCGTGTTTGCACAAGTAGCACAGTTACCCTTATAGATATATTCACCAAGCAGTCGGATGAAGCACTTTGTCTTGCAGACATGCTTATCGAATGTGTCGACTGTAATCTACGAAAAGAAGATCCGTTTCCTAATTATATATGCGTCTCCTGCGCTTTTGACACACAAGCTGCATTTAGATTTAAACGTAGATATGAACAAAGTCATCTAAACTTCTGTCAACTAGTTAAAAATGAATTTTCTGATGAACAGTGCATAAAAGTGGAAATCAACGAGCTTGACCTAATTTTGGATACGACAGAACACAATATACAGAACGATAAGAATGAATTTCTTGGCCAAAGTTTACAGCATAACGACATGTTTGCTGAAGAAGAAACAATATTTAAGGACTCTGACACCAAAAGCAGTATAGGGTCTAGTGATGAATCTACAATCGGGGCAGCACATCTATGTGGCGAGGAATGCCCTTACAAGCAGGACGGCAACGATCGGCATAAGTGTCCACATTGTTCAAAGTCTTTTAATCATCACAAAAGCCTCAAGCGACATATCCGGGTTCATTCAGGCGAGCGTCCGTACAAATGCTCTCACTGCCCAAAGACTTTTACGCAGAGCTGTAGTCTTTGCAAACATCTTCGCCTTCATTCAGGCGAACGACCGTATAAGTGCCCTCATTGCCCAAAGGATTTTACACAGAGCTGCACTCTGGACAAACATATTCGTATTCATTCTGGTGAACGTCCTTTTAAATGCTCTTACTGCATGAAGACATTTACTCAGAGCGCTAATCTTAGCAAACATATCCGCATTCACAAGTGTGGTCAATCCTAGATGTGTTCTCATTAATGCAATCCCAGCCTAATTACATAGTTAAATAAATTGTTTACCAACAGAGTCTGATTTTATGATAAATAATAAATTAATTTATGCTACAAAATGTTTTACTTTAAATTAGATAGGTTTTACCTATTGTTTGATTATCGATTAGAACTGGAAATCGATTTTTTATTCCGTAAGGTCAGTGTTCTGTAAGTTAACAGAAGCGCCAAAGGTGCTGAATAGTAAGACATTAAAATTATTTTTAGCTATAGCATTTCGTCTTCAGTTATAGCTTTGTCAATTTGAAATAAATGTTAATTTAATTTGTTGTTCAAGAACGAGTTACGTTTACTGTATATAACATACCAGCAAAATGTTACCCGTAATCATAGCTCGGACAAATAACATAATTCTACGTCGATGTAGGTGAACGACAATCTGGTATCTAGTTCGTTCGTTCAGTTCAGTGGTTCTTTTGATGTGTAATTTGTATGAGTTAGTTATCTGCAACTTTTAACAGGCTCCATATAGAGCGCAAATAAAACATATTGAAAATTTGCATTAAATAATATAATATAATAAATACGAAATAAAGTATGTCTAAATAAAATGTAAAAAGTGCAACTGTGAAACTGTGTAACTTACAGCAAAACGTATAATCGAAAAAATTGCAATAATAGCTCCGACGCTGTACAATACGCATATGCATGTGTGTGTATGATTGCGTACGTGTGTGTGTGTGGGTGTACTTTGTTTCCTGCTGCAGAGTTTAATACATTTTTTGTTTGGACAATATTTAAAGGTAAGTGGCTATTAATTTCTCTAATCTCAAATAAGAAATGGTCATCAACATGTTATGAAATTGCCATCATGTTGCGTGCCACTGGTGACTCAAGATATTCACTGCAGGTATATTTTACCTGGCGACACCATTATACAAGGCTTAGTCATTCCCTATCTCTTTCAATTGGTTTTTAAAGCCTATTTGGTTCTAAACTGTTTGCAATGCTTGCACCCAATTATTGGCGCGTTTTAGGTGCAGCTGCACTTAAAATGTACCCATCGCGCACTGCCAACCCAACACCCATCCAAGTAACAAAACATTTTAACCCTTGTAAATTATAATATTTACGTTCATCGCGATGTGGTAAGCTCCTGATTTTTCGCCAGTCACTATATAAATGTTGTCATGAATTTGATTCATTGTGAATATAATATATGTATGTATTATTATTTAAGAAAAAATAAATATGTATATATGATATTATAAAGTTTGTAATTGGAAATCTAAACGAAAATATTGACAATCTGCATAATTTTTGCATACATTTTTCCAAGCTCCAAGTTTCTAAACAAGATCGTGTTCCATTATAATTGGAGAACAGCTTGGCCGTGCAGTTTGTTTTTAGAAATGACAAAACATGCGCCAAACTTATTACCCTAATGGATGGAAATAATAATTATTTCCAGCAATTTAAAAACATTATGACAAAAACCGTATCGAAATTATCTAATGTTAGTTTATACAGTCAATTTGAAACGTTTTAATAAGAAAAATAATAGTGTCAAAAGGCTGCAACGCTTAACTACTAACTTTAATACCCACCATCCCAATACGGGTTAAGCACTTTTGCTCTTTAATGTGTTTGACTGTGTGTTTGTGCGCCAGTGCGTTCATTCACTTCCTTTCACCTCGTTCTTCTAAACCTTTTTATTGTTGTCATTTAGCAAGGCCTTCCCAAAGCGTAATTACTGTTCCAGCTCAATCTCTCTATTTCTTTGCTAAAACTGCGCAACTTTTGTTATTTTTGACTTAACAGTAAACTTTATCTATTTACATGCACCCAAAAACAGTCTGCTTTTAGGTGCGCGTGCACCGAGGCCAAACGTTTTCGTTTATGACAAACAATAACAGCAAAGTAATGTTATCTGTCTGTCTTTGACACGCCGATATTAAAATACTCTTTCGCGCAGTTTTGTCATAAAGTAAATTCACTAAGAAGAAAAAGATTTAATGTTATTTAATTTACTTAAATAAATACGAACATTATATGTTTTGGGAACACAGTACATTAAATTTTCAGTAAACCAAATTTTTTGACCGATCATTTTAATGTCAGCAGCCACACAATATATAAAAATAAGTACACCCGGTCAGGGTAGTAAAAAACAACAACACAGCTGCTTTAGAAATATGGAAATATGCATTAAAGTACAGTAAAAGCTCTATTAAAATGCAATTTGAAATAGTTCCTGTAGTTAATTGCTTCTGAGACGATAATTTGTAAATATGGAATTAACATTTATATTTCTGTTTTACTAATACAAACTTTATGCCTTGGTAATAAATTAAAATATAATATATTGTATAGTTACATATATTATAGTTTTTTTTATCTGTCTGATCTGGTCAAACATATGTTGGGTCCGTCTGTACTTGCTGGCAACGGTTCAAAGCTCATTTTCACTTTTAAATTGTTCGTCACACGCGCTGCTCGACATCTCAGTGGCATTTCATTTAAAAATGATGAAATCAGTTTAGTTGAAATACATATCTACACATATGTTAGGTATGTATGTATCTATAGATATTCATGAGTGTAAATATATTGCTTACGCTAATGATTTATATGCAATTTACCATCTGCGAACAGGTCAGCGCAGAGATGCATCAATTATTTTCAAGTATCTTTCTGCACTTGGAAGTAAAAAATTCGTACAATCAATTTACATTTATTACACGGCCCACTCTTTGTGCCACTCCCTCACATGTCGCCGACGACACGCGCTCCAGTACAGCACCTCATTCAAAATATATGCCCAGTTTCCAGCCCCGGGATATGTAAATGTAACACTCACTTAGCTGCCGTCTGCCGTATAAAATTACGCCGTTTTCATTTATTTTTTGTGTTTGCTTGGGGATGGTATGGCATGAGAGCAGACGGAAGATTTTGTGCGTTCGTGTGCTGTGAATGACACCTACAGTATGTGTATAAATTTGAATGTTCAGGGGAATATAATGAAATTACACAGCTCAGGGTATTAGAAGAAGGTATCATATTTAGATTGCAGAGATTCAAGAAAATCGATATAGAATTTTTACTCGGTTCTGCCTCCTAGGAACAGCGTGCTGATTCACAATCTCATATAATATAAGTTCTAAGAAAAAGTCTTCATCTTATATGGACATTGTTTTATTATAGTTATTTATTATATCGAAATATTATAACTTGAGATATAGCTTTATTTTTATGTAAGAGTAATAAAGCTTCGGCGTTGCGTCATTCGCAAAATATCTAATTACTCAGAACTCGCAGCTCCCCTGTTAAGTCCAAACATGGTGCCCCCAACACAGATTGTTATTGCTGTTTAACCTTGAACTCTATTTTAGCTTTTGTTTATATTTTATCGTGCATATAGCTAACAAAATTCTCTTACAGCCTACGCTAAGATTCCTTAGTGGTACAGTTATTATATAGTCATGAGAACCAGCGCTGCAAATGATCCAAAACATGATCCCAATTCAAGTATTGTGAGTATATCAAAATAAAAGGTTTCAACGAAACAGTATAAATAATTTTGATATGTTGTTCTTTTGTTATCCGCATGAAAATTATTGTGTTTTTTTGCATGTGTCATGTTTTATGATTAATCCTCTTGTTTATCGCACTGCGCAATCGGCGAATGGTTTCTATAAAATGACAATTTCTATAAAACTACATACAAATATACATTTTATGTATGTTAGTTTTTAATTACTGTTGACTTATAGACGTAATTTCCAATTTTGCAATACGTTTTCTATTATTATTTTTCACAACGAAGAAAATGATGTAACTCTGATTAAATACTAATATTAAATTTGTATACAACAAATTTATATATAGTTTGTGACGGTACTTTCTTTTAAAGGATAAATTATGTTGATCACCAAAGAGTGATTTCTGTTATATGCCTGTTAATACATCAAGCGCTGTTATTAACGTTTCTATGCTCCAGCGAAGCGACTGATAAGCAGTTTCAAAATGGGGGCTTGTTACATACATATACATATATATTCATATATAATATATTAGCTATGCTTAGAGCCTATCAACATTTGCGTCAACAATGCAACGTAGCGATGAGTCTTGTTGCGTGTGTTGCATTTGGTTTTAGATATCCGATTGTTAATTCTCCTTCTATGTTTGCGCATGATAAGAAGTGTTGCGCCTTATCAGCTGTCTATCATGTTATCGCATATCGACGGCTGTATGAGTAATGTAGAGCCCTGATAACATAGGCCGCAACTATCACATGAAGAAAACTCATATATTTTGTAAATCTATTTGAAAATATGGGCAAACAATGCTATAACAAAGTCTTACGTGCTCCAAACGATTCCCATATGTTTGGGAATGTATGAATTGATTTTCAAAGTTGCAATTGGCATACCGAAAAGTAAACACCTTTCAGTTTTTCGCCTGAGTTGATCGCTTAATGAACTCTAATGGCAGTTAAATGGCCATTAATTGCGTCGTCAAGAGTACGTGGATGCCGAGTACACGTGTACTTGGCAGACTCTTCGATTTGATGCCAGTAACTGTGCCACTTGCTTGTTACATATAATAAATCAATTTAAACTTGAGCTTTTCGGAGTAGATATCAAAAAAATTATTAATAGAAATAAATTATAATATTATTTTATCTACTACTATGATAAGGTTTATGTTATTTATCTATAAGAGACAGGGCTTTGCTACTTGATAATAACATTATAAAAGTTTATGGTAATAACATTGCACTTATGTTAATAATAGTTCGTTTTTTACTTTTGCCTCTAAATTTAAAGTATTTCTTTTTATGAAATCTCTCATATCTACATAACGTATAGTATAACAGTTATTCAATTACATATCTTACTTAAAATTGTATAAGGTATATTTTGTGCCTTTTTAAACACTTTATAGACAAAGCAATTTTAGTATTTCCCACAAAAATGTGAATTTTATGCCATAAACGGAGTAATTAGTGAAGCTGGCGCGTGGCTGCTCTGGGATATTGTTTGAGTAAAGGAAATAAATAATTAAATACTTGATAGGCGTGTGCAATAATTACTATGAAAGCGTTAATCTGAAGAGCACGTATCGCAATAGATAGAACGTGTCTTAATAAAAAATTGAATCACTTTCAGCTTGCAAGTTCTTTTATCATATCAATATCCATATTCTGTTTGCATTATCAGTACGCGTAAATACTTAGGAGCTCTTACGGATCGCGTTCGTTCAACTATGGACCCTGAACGTAACGTCCAACTACACTGAATCTATTTGTTTCTCCTGTTCTCCCGGACTGTTTTCATCTGGTTGAACGCACGACCTGCGTTGAGCTACTTATAACGCTGCATAGACCAAAAACCAGTCTATTGTAACTAAGCTGCGGGCGCCTCAAAACTCGTTTTTGCTTTGCAGTTTTTTATTTGTATTTCTTCTTCTTTCTTCAATACTTGACCAGTGCTGAAATATGTACACAAATTATATATGTACGTATTCATTAATATGTCTATATGCACGTATAAACGTTTCTTGAGTAAGAAAGAGAAGTCTATAACTTTTGGAGACTCATTGGCACAAAATGTTCCCATTGCGTCTGGAACCTTGTATCGTCATTGCGTACTAATTTACCGCTCAAAATGTAGTTATAATTCTCAATTAATTTATTGTACAGCCCAACGATCTTTGTTTATAGACGCGTCATTGCTCGGAAATCAGCCAAAAGCATACACATAGAACAGACAACATAAATTAATTGTTTTTTAACTAAAATGGAAAATATGCCTTCTTGCTCACACATACATTACTCTTATGCACTGCTTGCTCATATCCCTCTTGCCTAATGTGACGTATACGCCGTGTGCTCACTCACTCTCTCTTTCTCTTTGTCCCTCTCTCCTGTGTACTGATTCGAGGCCAAACTCAACACGATCGCTGTTAAAGTTTAGTTAGTTAACAGACTGACTTAGAGATGGACACGTGTTACCGTTTTCACTTTCTAAGAGTTGTCTAATTGTTTGTATTATGTAATTTATAAATATTTATATATACTTAATTATAATTAGTAATTGATCTATTTTGTATGTGTACACATGCGTATGCTTAACTTTCTGATTGGAAAACACGAACAAATAAGCATTCACAACTTCCATCTCTAGAAAATGCGTGGCAGTTAACAGAGCGCCTACATAGTCGTACATGTCGGACATAGACAGATAAAGAGAGAGAGAGAGATAGAGAGTGTGCGAGTTAACAACCTGGATCATAACAGATCTCTCTTTTAGTATAAGCAGAGTTGGCGACGCGTTATGATGTTCGCTCGGATGCGCTGGCACGCGTTGTCAAAATAGTGCACAGTGTTCAAACACACAAAACAAAAGAAAATCGACAAACAAACAAACAACAACAAAAACAAGCTCATAAATACTCTGTACGCGGTATCTATAGATAGTATAGAAATATATATATCGGACTGTGTGTGTGTTTCGGTGTGGTGCTATTTGCGTTGTTTTCGGTTTCGGTTCTTGTAATTTGTGAAATACTGCTTTCAACTAGTAAAAATGTCAGGGACGCTGCAGGCGTCCCTCCTGCTTTGTTTCGTGTATTAATTATGATCCAAGGAAGAAGCGATCAACAGCAAATATGGTGGGTAGCACTCTCTCATACATATGTGTATACACTATATCATGTCATATGTTATTATCATCTGGCAGCAAGACCTCCTGCACTGTTGGTCGATTATCTCATTCGTTTATTCTCTTGTTTGTTGTGTTACGATTCATAGATTTCCGGTCTTATAAACAGACCAAGTGATCCCATTTGATCCCTTTCCAATCAGTGAATTGTTCCGCCCCAACTGAACTAAACTGAACTCTTGTCGTCTTTTCGATTGGCTCTACATTCGAGCGCTCAACTTATCTTATCGTTAGTCAGTAACTAAAGTTCTTCTAGCAAACAACAATAGCAAAATGTATAAATAAATATCAATATTCACATACATACATACATATGTACATGTACAAACCATTCACATACTTATTTCAGTATTTATGGCACAATATTTCAATGTTCTCGAATCAATCTCAAACGAAAATGTGTTCAAAACTTCGTTTTGGGTCGCACATTTTTGGTCAAGGCTTTCAAATGAATGTTCTTACATAAGTTTATTGTTCATCGTAGATCTTTTTTCCAAGGAAATTGATGTTTCTTGTGTTTATTTATGTGTCTGACCTTTTAAGCAACAGCAACAACCAGATTTGGTTTCTCTACCTGTCTCTAACGCAGAGAAAACTTGTCTAAATGGCCAACTGAACAAAAGAGATCGGGCTCGAATCCCAGGCTAGCGCATGGACACATGGCTAAGACATTAGCCGACGGCCAAAGAAGTCTCTAACCCAATAATAAGAATAACAATTATAACACACAGTTCAGATATTGATAATCACTTCTTTAGATCATATTTGTTGCCTTTACGTAAGTTTCAGCTCCCTATCAGATTAGGTTAGACCGAAACTCAATCCTTACTCAATCCTTATCAACAGGTGGGTAACGTTATTCCCTTTCGAATCCAAAAATAAAAAAGCTTAAAGAAAGAAATTTGATTTCCATCAACTTTGGATACTATATATAGGTAATATTTTGACGTTATTCTAAGAAAACTGTTATCAGTAGCGTAGAATAGAGAAGAACAACGGAAACAAGTGCTCAATTTAATTGTCAGGCCATTATAATAAAAATAAATATTTAAAACCAATATCTGGACACGAGTCGGATCCAAGTAACACTCTCTATAGGTTTATAGCCTTACAGTACTTAATTTTCATACACGTCACATGCATTTTAATTAGCTTTATGAGTATATAGAACGACAAGTCAATGGATTTGCCAGTTGCAGTTGAATGTTTGCCCAATTGTTCGGTTTATCAATTCTTCAGTTGATCAGTTCTTTCGTTGTTCAGTTGTCAGTTTGCGGCTCTTTATTAGGGGGTGTCAACTGCTGACAGGCAATATTATCTATGATCTTTTTTTCGTCTCTATCTCTCTAACTATTGAAATTGTTCGTACACTATTTGATTGATGATAAATGGACAAATATATATAGATTGATGATGTATGGATAGATATTATTACTGCTAAGTCGCAAGTAAGTTATTTATTGGCCCTGATGCAATTCTATTGAATGGCAATAGAGCTGATATAGTCTGGCAGTGTTTGCTAATCAAAAGCCGTAGGTCAGTTTATGTTTTCAATTAGGAATGTTTAGCTTATGGATGAATACTGGTTTTGCTCTCATATATGTATATAATCAAAGAGATATTGGAAGATATCTATTGAATAGTTGAGATGGCTCAATTATAATAGACTTATAAGTTGATTTACAGTTTACCAACTGCAAACTTTGGGTTAACTTTTAAATTAGATTTTATTTGATATAAGGCACAGTTTTTAAATCTTCTCTGAATTTGTATAAAAAATAAACTATTAATATTAAAACATTTACCGAATTTCTATGTAGAAACATAGTTTTTTATATGTTTACAATTTGTTGTTTGATTTTATATAAATCTTGTTGGTTTTTATAGTGTCGCCTATAAAGACTCCTTAAATATTCAGTTTATATTTTATATTCAATTTGATTTTGCATGAGTAACTTTTAGTCGGTTGACAATAGTTTTCTTGTTGAATACCCCTAATTAAATAAAGTAATTCTAGAAACGCAGTTTTTATTATATTCCCGCAATCATTCAGTTCTTCTTTTTTTCGTGAGCACCCCTAATATGAATTTTCTACGCATTGTTGCTGCTGCTTTGTCACAAATATTTGCATATACTTTTAGCGAGCTCCAAGTGAGACCCAAATGTTTATTCAAATGACAAAAAAAAGAGTGTTTGTCGTCGTTGTTATTGTTATTATTTTGTGTTTGTTGTTAATGCCTATACGGGGCGTGGCCGCATTGTTGATTTATCGATTTGCATCCTTAATGTTTTATTAATTGATTTCTCAATTCCAACTTCCATTTCTAATATATGTGTATTTATTTCTCTTGAAATTGCAGCTAATTTAATATAGAATGCTACCCAGCTTTGACACCTTAATGCGTTGCTCGAAGCGAGTTCTGCAAACGCCGCTGGAGGCGGTCAAGATGCGCAGCTCTGGACATAGTAAGGCGCCTGGTGCCAGCATCTATGGGCCCTTTACACCATCCACAGATCTCAGCTGCTCGGGACGTGGCGACTGTGTCAATAATACCTGTGTCTGCGATATACGATATGCTGGCGACGAGTGCGACTTCTTCAATCTGTCCTATTATGCGGGCATATCAACAGTCTTCTATGTGGTGGCGCTCGTCTCGGTGATTCAACTGCTCATTTGCATTGTGGCCGAGTATCAGCGGCTGAAGCAGCCATCGATTCTACGTGCCTGCCGCATCACCACACAAAAATTACTTTATTTTATTGTATTTGTGGCGTCTTCTCTCCGTGGCGCCTACTTCACCACTCCGGTAAGTCCCATTAATATCTCTACAGAGTTTATTATCTAATCCTATTCCTTGTTGCTCCACAGCTGGATCTACAGCCACAATGGGCAGTCACATTGATGTCCGCCTACTATCCGTTACTTATGACCTGCGCCTCTCTCATTGTGTGCATGTGGGCTGAGGTGAGTCCTAGAAATCTAATGAGACTCGCCTAAGGATAGCATTTGCTGGGAAACATTAATAGCTCTAAAGATTTGAATGGAATCATATACAGGCTAGAACAGATCACTCTTTTGGATAGATAACGCTACGTGGATCCATTAGTTTGGTAGTTCAGAATTAGAAGTAATTCTTTTATAGTCCTTGAAGACTTCTTACAGGTGCTAAAGACTAAAGACAGTCATAGGCGCCATGCGCTATTCCAATCTTTCCGCAGGGACAAGTTGTTCATATCTTAGAGTACCATTTCCAGTTCGAGTTCCTTTTGAAATCTGCAATTGACGCTGCATTTCTTAATCCCAATGTGTCACAAAGGATTATCAATTCTTTATGTGGCGCTATTGAGTTAATTCTTAAATGAAGAAAATAAATAAGAACGAAGTGTAAACTACCTCTATATAGATATTAAACACCCTAGGCTAGGCAACCTTCTTAATCTTACGGTTTTAAAAAAAAAACAACATTGTGATAAGAAACATGCCGTATACAATTGAGATAAAGATTTAATTTCGTTTTATTACAAACGAAAAGAGGGAGAGAATTATATTTGTCAAATCTTATCTGCGAAAAGGCTAGATCAAAAAACTGAAAATGAACCTGGGAATACTCACAGTTTCATTTCAATAATTCTTCCATATCTTATCTTAATTATATTCAGATTACAGCTGAGTATTTCTGAAGCGGAGAGTCAGTAATTAATTATTAAATATTTAGTTAGACTCTGAAATGAAGAGAGTTTTCTTGATGAAGAGTGTGTCACGCAAACACTCAAATATTAAGTACTGAGACAATTATATGAGTGCCTGGGTACTTGAGTGTTTGGTGACTTAAGTGCTTGGGTGCTAGTGCACCCGCTCTTCCAATTGAGATTGTTTTGTTCGACGCTTCCCATATCGCAATGGGACCGCAATTTATCGCGTCCATTAATTAAACTTGTGGGAACGTCTGAAATTCGCGTACGTGCGCACTTTAGTCTCACACCTTGTACGGTTATTGTTATATGCAGGTGGTTGACTGAGTCTGTTATTTTTGTTTGCTTTTCAAGATATTTCACCTGCGGGACATACGCTGGGAGAAGTCGCAGTTCCTGTC
This sequence comes from Hirtodrosophila trivittata, assembly GCA_035045065.1. Taxonomy (NCBI): domain Eukaryota; kingdom Metazoa; phylum Arthropoda; class Insecta; order Diptera; family Drosophilidae; genus Hirtodrosophila; species Hirtodrosophila trivittata. The sequence continues at coordinate 7,018,236 of JAWNNK010000022.1, forward strand.
GAAGAGCTTCCTTGGCTTTGTGGCCTTTAACTTCTTTCTGTACAGCCTGTTTGGCATTGAAGTGTTCAGTTCGCTGATCAATACGGAGCGTCGGGATTATGCGCACATCTTTAATGGTTGCTATGCTGTGCTCCTGCTGATTGTCGTCATCTTCTTTTTGATTTATGGCGTCGAAGTGTTCTTCAAGCTGCGCGGCGGATTCGTCTACGACCAGACGGGCAAAATACTTGGACCCAGCGAGGCAATTGTGAATGCCTCGCAGCTGCATCAGTCGCGCTTGGGTCTGCTCAGTCAGGCTATAATGCTTATTGTGATTGTCGGTTTTCTGACCTCAGAAACTTTAGGAGATTTCTGGAAAACCAAGTAGGTGTTACATCGTTTGATCCTTTAATTTGTATCGATCGATGGAGTAAATGTTAATGTTCCTCTTTCTTTTTTGCAGAGTGCCAGTTAATTCACGTAACTGGCATGATATTATATTTCGTATTGCGGAAATAGGTGTTGCCTTGTGGTTTCCCTGCTGCCTGTGGAACTGTATGGCGCCTGAACAGCTCTGGATATTGAATCCACGTAAGTTACTGTCACGCCAGATCGATCCATCGATACCTACACTTAATGCGGAAAGCAATAAATTGTCGCCGGAGGAGGGACAAACGTTTTTGACCAAAAAGGATTGCTGGATATGCTATGATAGCGATAAACCAGATCCACTCATTCAACCCTGCCGTTGCACTGGCGATGTCAGTTCAGTGCATCACGAGTGCCTTAAACGCTGGCTAGTCGAGAGCTGTGGCAGCAACAACGAGGCGCAACTCTGCTGCAAGGTCTGCGCACATCCCTACGAAATTGAGAAGTCTAAAAAGTAAGTCCACCTCAGCTCTAGATTTATGTATCTTATAATCAACTCTTTCTTTTTCCTTTTCTGTAGACTCGAGTGGGACAAGGGATTTACCATTCAGCACTGGATGAAAACGGTTATATTGATTACACTTATGTGTGTCACTGGCGCCACAGCCTGGGCGATCATACAAATGTATGTGGATCCTTTGGTGCGTGTGTTAACTGTAGGCGTTGCTGTGCTCATTGGTTATGTATGTGTCAAGTGTCTGGGCGAAAACACAGTGGTTGCCTATCAACGTGCCAAAGTCAGCTCCATTAATATTGTGACCAGCTCAGAGATGGAGAAATTGCATACCATTTGCGAGGATGTTAGTGCCAGTACCTCAGCAGCAGCGGCAGCTCGTGCTGCCTCATAATAATGTTACAGATTTAGAAGTCCTATGCCATAAGGACATTTATCACACCCACAAAAACAGACACAGGACACAGACGACAGACACAAACAAAACACAACACATACATTATAGTTTACAGCGCGTTTTGCACATATTTTTGCTCAATGCCCCAACAATTCTTCCCCTAATGAAAAGGAAAAGCAAAGAAAAAGAGATATAGAAAATCAGTGTACATAGATTTTAAGTGATTTTTAGGAAAGTAGGAAAACGTTTCGATAAACGAGTCAATTTTGTCTCTCAAAGTAGTACGCACCAACCCGAGCGCGACATGTATTAAAACAAAAAACAAAAACGAAAACAAAACAAGCCAAATATTATACAATTTACCTACTATATACTTCAACCTTAAGTCAGTATCAATTGCAATGAGTACACAAAAGGAAATAACCGAAAAACGTCTTGAGATTATGTGTTTTTGGAGAACGCGTTGCCAAGTAGCTGGAGAAGGGAGCAAGAAAGTTGCTTAAAAGAAATTCAAGTTAAAAGTTAAACAAAAAAAAAAAAAAACACGAGTAGGATCAGTGGTGGCACCACCAGTCAATGTCAGTCTAGCTGAGCATGTTTGTAGTTTTTAGCATTACAGATTAAGTTCTCTCATATCGAAAGCATTTCTTTCATTTTCCCTCGAGCACAGCTAAGTTTCTTTGGCGAATATTAATTTAAGAACTCACACACACATATACCTATGCAGAACTGCATACACACACACACACACACCAACACACAACCATAAGCATACACATTAATATGTATTGTATTTTTTCTTTAGTAATTTTAATTTGTATTTGTATTTGTATTCGATGCGATTGCGCAGCTCGTATTCAACCTTAAGCTTATCCCAAAAGTATAAGCCAATTATTTATAAACAAATTATATGTTTATTTAAATGTGAATGCCACGCCTTTACTTCAATTAATGTTTATTTAATATGCAATTTTGCTGTGCGTAGAGATACTACACATTATCAACAAACAACACATACAACACAAAACATATTTACACCTTAAGCTAACATACATTTTTGTGATAAACCAGTTAAATATAATTTTAACATTTATAAAATCAAACGGAAATTGTGTTTCTTTTTAATGTTCCAAGGAATCAATGTAACAGTTTAAAGGTGCTTCATCCTTTGGTTAGTATTAACAAAGCTGAAGGATACTTACTGTATGCCGAATTATATTAAAAGAGTCCTTGTATCAGATATTTAATCTGAGGATTTCTTTCTCCTCCAAGCAAACATTTAATGTAAGCTGTCAAAGTTTCGTTCAGTTTCTGCTGCGTTGCAATCGATTTTGTTGCATACTTTCAGGAGCCAAAGTTATCTGTAGAACAGTTTTAATTTATAGCCTATCTCCATCAAATGACATTTAAGGATAATGGTTTCATTTAAAGACCATCGGAAACTTTCATACAGAGGGTGAAAGAAATGGAGCCAGAAATATGTACCCGATTGGATATCGTTTGATAAGTTAATAGTCTTCATGAATCCACATCGTTTGGTAAATAAAACGCAAGGATACAGCTGAGATGCTTATATACAAAAAAGTCCTTCTAGCTCGGTGGCATGCACGATTTGCATCCTTTTTAATGTAAGTCAAGTTAATGCTACAAGAAAATAACCTTAAGTATAATTTATACATTACCTTTAAGTTCCCCTGCAGATTTTGCAAGGATCGTTAAGAGCACACAGAGTACCCCTACCCCTTGACATTCAAGAAGAATGCAATCATTTTGAAATGAAACAAACACATTTGGCTTTTTGTTGACCTTTAAGTCTTTAGTTATACATTTTTATTTTGAAACACATTATCTATAATATATTTATAATATGGACATATATATGCGCGTATATAATGTATAGAATATGCTTACATAATATGCATAGTTAAAACAAAATCAAGCTAATGACAAAGGTATTCAACTAACAAAGCGGTGCTAAATAAACTTGTGTATAATTAGATTAAAGATTATTCAAAGATCAACAACTAAAGAGGATACTTATAAGCAAAATGAGCTAAAATCCACACAGTCCTTCCGGTGGCATCCAATTGAATGCCAATAAAACTCAATTAAAAGATCACAAACTAACTAATAAGTTAAGATAAATCAACTAAAAGTTATACAGTTATAATATTTGTAGGTTATTTTTATATATTTTAGTTTCCTTTAACTTTATGAATTTAGTCACGAAATATTACTCGGCCGAATGTGCTTTAATTTAGAGCTATTTGGAGCACCTTGCTGGTATCCTAAATTGGTTATTATACTACGTGAAAGAATTCAACTAATGGTTCAGCTTCGGGATGATAGGCGTGGATGAGATGAGAGTGATGTGGGATGATTCCATTTCAAACTATGGTTAATTGAAGACAGCAGAGCGCTTGTCACGGTTCTTGCCTCGCGTTATGGAACGCGTCTTGAAGGCAGCAGCATTGACGAGACGCTGTTGATATGATTTACAAGCATTGTCATAAAATACAACTGGATCTCTAGCACTTACGCGTTCCAATTTGGATTGTTTGGTTCTGCCATTTCCATTGATTCCAGCGTTATTGGGTCTTGGGCCCAGTTGGAAAATATCCCTAATGAAATCGTTCTCTTGGAGCTGTAAGGTCATGCCAGGACCCATAACAGTGCACAAAGCCGAATACTGATGATGTATTGACCAAGAATCCAAGGTTAGAGCATCGGTTCCGAAACGTATGCTAATCTCCGGTGAAATGTCCTCCTAAAAAACAAAGCAATCGTTTTAGTAAGCAACGAGGCAAAATTCATTCAGAAAATGTTAGACTTTTAAAGAATTTTCTATTATCTTCTATTACTAGTTTTCTTTTTTTCTAAAAAGCAGCCAAAATTTTATGTAGCATTTAACCAAAAAAAAACTGCAAAACCTAAAAAAAAAAATTACAATTTCCATTCGGCCTTCAAGATGATGCTCTCAACGTACCTACATGACTATGTGCCACCAAATACAAAGCGTTATGAGTTTATGTCCCACCTCAAGACAAAGGATGGCTTGGGAGGAGCCAAGATTGTGCCATGCGAGTGTGTTGAGGGGGACAAAGTGAAACCGCCAACGGCTGCAATTAATAGTTGTCCGGCAGTGGAATGGACTGGCATTGCACCAATGGGACGTTTAGTGGATCCTCGTTTAATACCCACGGAGCTGGCACAGGATCAGATTGAGAACATGGCATTTGCACCAGAATCGGATTGCATGAAGCTGCAGCCGAATCGCTTTCTTAAAATATTGCGCAATGTTTACCCTGATTTATATGAGAGATTAAAATTGATGCCGAAGGACGAACTAAGTCGCAGGCTGGAAACGAATCGCATGTTTACCACGTATCAAGTCGACTATTGTGATGTTAACGAATACCCGGAGGGTATCTATGAGAGTGTTAAGTCCAAGGACGAAGCAGCCAAAATGAAAAAGGATAAGCTTATGTCTAAGAAGGAGCCCTGTGACGAGTTCCGTGCGGATGTAATGAAGCAGTTGGAAAGAGAGAATTCCACCGGCTATGAGGTTAAGGCAGACGAGTGCGAGCAAACCTACAAGCCGTTCAAGACTTCCTTCTCCGACTCAAATCAATTCGTCAATTCAGGCAACAGTTCGCATTGGAAGAGTTCAGCCAGTACATTCCGCAAGGTGCCCAACTTCACCGAATATATGGACTCGATTAGTCGCAATGGATGCATCATAATGCGTAATAAGCTTCATGATCATTCCAAGTGCTTAGCGAATCATTGTCGGCATGAGATTAAATTCACGTGCACCGACATGAAACCCTAAATGCCAACGGTCTCATTTCTGTTCCTTTTCCAGTATCTATGGTGTATCCTTAAAAATTTTATCCATTGAAATTATGCTGTTTTTGTAAAGTTTTACGTTTTTAAAGATGCACATTAATAGATACGATTGAGATACCGTCATATATACCATTAATGATCATCATACAAACGATTAATAATCATGTTTCATTTCAAATGGGCTGGGGGTGGGGGATTAAGATCTTTACTAACCTCCAGATAGCGCAAGACATCACGGAAAGTAGCGCGCTGAGTCTTGCGATCGCGTTTAGCGCGATATTTGGACGAATCGGTGGCCAGTAGCTTAACGGCATCGCAGAGCTCAGGAATGTCCTCCTCGAGGAAGTTATCTTCATGTGCACGGCCACATTCCAGAATCAAGGCAATAGCCTCGCCAGCAGCCATGCGGACATCCAGATGAGGAGATTCCAATAAGCCTAAGAACTTCTTGATAGAGCTGAAAGAGCAGAACAAATTATTAATCAAAAATCACACTAATCAAAAATCACATTCTGGAAGACTTACGGGAACTTGTGCTGGCCGGACATAAGATTAACGAAGTCACCGGGTGGTATGAGAGTCAGCAGCAATCCCCAGGAGGAGATAGCTTCGGCATGCAAAGCGCCAGCCTCGCTGGTCACTGAAATAGGTGTTTTGTCATCGCCACGCAGATAGCTGCCGGCAAAGATGGTCTCGAAGAACTGCATCAGCTGCACCAGTTTACCAATATCCTCGCAATCCAAGAAGTTGAGCAGACCAAGGGCCGTGCAGCATTTGCCGCGTGCATCGAAAGCGATAGATGTGTCCTGCACGGTTGTCAGAAGAAATTGATTCATGGTCGTGGAGATGCCCTCCTCTCCGCCCAGTTGTAGTACCAAAAGTGGTGCCAGACGTGCACCCCACATTTGCTCCTGCCCCTTGCCACGGCGCACGCTCTTCTCCACAAAGTCCATCAAAGTCATTTTGCGATCCTCAACAAATTCAGGCTTATAGCGATGCATTAGCAGCTCACAGATGGCCTGCAGTGCCTGAACACGTGTCTGCGCCGATTTCTCGGTAGCCTGTTCCAGAGCCTTTTCGAATTTCTCCTCATAGGAATCATTCACCACCTCCTCTCCTGTCTCCGAGGAGCCAATCTCCGAGGCATGTGAATAAACACTCACATTGTCAAAGGACTCGTCCTCCGAGTTCGAATCGTTAGTGCGGCCTATAAATGAGACAAAGAGAGTTTATTTAAACTTCTATTTCAAAGTAAACAACTTTAAAACTGTTATCTAAGTGCAAAGTGTGTCTCAGAGCGAGAAAATTGAGTTCAGTACTGCTCAAACTGTATAAATATTGGCAGTTAGTCAAACTGCTTCCTAAGCTGTATAAATATTATGCATATTCAAATAAATGAAGAGCAGCTCCAAAGTGCTGCTCAAATAGTTTCACTTATTCCCTACCAAACTGTAAAATGATTTACATTCTCAGTGCTGCTCAAACTGTACTCCGATATGAGAGAACGCAAGAGCCGAAAATAAATACGAATTAAATTTGAAATATGATTGCTATTTTGTATAAGCTGCGGTTTTTTTTCTCCATGTTTTGTTATAAATACATATACATACATATATGTGTATAATTATGTATGTATGTTTATGTGTACACATATGTAATTTAACGAATGCAACAAAAGTTGTGAGAAGTTTTTTAGTCGTAAATGCTAACTTTGCAATTTCCATTTGGTTTCCGTTTTAGGTGCCGAGTCAGGACATTCTAGAGAGGTCAACCATCCCTCCTCGAAAATGGCTTTTCCTCCATTCTGAGAAAACTTCTGCCAAACAAATGCTTACATAGCGAAACAGTTGCCATATGGCCAGTTATTCCGAAGAAGCCATAATATTATACGCTGCGAAGTGTTCGCTAACAATATAAATACTATATAAAGCTTATCTGTTTCGGGCTTATATACATAAGGCCAAGATTCTCCACGTTTTTGGAGTCGGCGTGACTGTATTTCTTCAATATTTCTTATATATCAACACAATTGCAAGTGGATTGTGATATATAGTATGTATCTACCCTAATGAGAGTATAATATAGCTTGTGCCATATGTGCATCAGATTGTTATTAACTATATATAAACGATATGTGAGGTGGCGAACTTGTTTACAAAGTATCAAAGAATTCGCAATATTCTAGAGAGTTCGCGATGAAATTAGAAATGTGGCTGCAGTTGGCCTATTTAATGTGTTGGCAAAATAAAAACGACGACAGCCGAAGGAAATTTTGATGTTCTGTGTTTAAATTTAGAACGAAAAAATGTTTATAGGCAATGCAAATTCTTTATTACTTTGGTAAAACGAGAACGCAAAAGTGTTGGTAGGCAATGCAGTCTTTGGTATATTTATTTTTATAGGCTTTGGTTAGACGGATCTTTGATATACAAATGGGTCACATTGTTGTCCACTTGGTGGGTACGAGAAATGCTGAGACAACAGCTTGATTGGTTAAGTAATGCCACAAGTGGATACGGGTCAGCCTTATATACTATGTCATGTTATAATATAACTGAGATTACAAATTGATTTCATATAGGAACATTTAGCGATGTTAACTTTGTTAGGGATTCATCCCCAGGCAACTGCTCTGCTTCCAGCTGACTGCGACTGCGTTGCCAGCGACGCGAGAGGAACGGCGCAAAAAGATCGTAGTTCAGCTGTTTTTGGTACTTGTCCAAGTAGATCTGAGAGTTGTCCGCGTAATTAAAGTGCGCCAATAACAGGCTGCCACAGTAACCAACGGACAGAGTGATAACAAAGCCGATCACACAGAACCAGAGGTAGGATACACGATATAGCCAAAAGTAGTCCTGTTCTCTGCTGATCAGCAGAGGTATCCCCTGTGAGGCTATCTGAGTAACATTTGTTAGATCACAGCCGGTGATATTAAATGGAAGCGGAGTTGGTGCCGGCTTGGGACCACCGAACCCAATCCAAAAAGAGAAGACCAGACCCAGCAGTAGGCCTAATAATACTCCGCGCTGATTTGTGCGCATAGTGCAAATGCCAAGCGTAAAGACGCCGAGTAGTGGACCGCCCACAACTCCAAAGATTGTCATTGAAGCCTGCAATACGCCGCCTAAGGAGCCAGCACCTAGGGCTAGGACAATGGAGAGCAGTCCATAGATTAAGGCAATGATTTTGGTGGGTAACGTTGACTGGGATTCGGCCAGCGTGTGATTGAATAAAGCTTTGTAGAGTGGCTTAAGGTAGTCCTCCAGCGTGACGGCTGAGAGCGAGGTAACCGCCGAGGATATCGTTGATAAGCTAGCCGAGAATATTCCAGATACAAAGAGACCACACAATCCAGGATAATGGCCCATGGTATCCATAGCAAACAGAGGCATCAGTTGATCCCGTGATGTGATGCGCCCACCGAAAAGCGGATCGCAGTCACGATAATAATAAAAGATGGCCAAGCCGCTGAAGATGGTGCTGTAGCTCAGTAGTCCCAGGATTGGCATATTCCACCATAGAGCAGACTGTGCGCTCCTTAAATTATGAACACTTAGCAGACGCTGAACCTGCGTTTGATTGACTCCATAGAGCGACAGATAGGTAACCATACCACCGATTAGCAGTGACCACCAGGTGTGGCGAATAGTTGGATCTAACGAGAACTCCAGATACTGTACACGTCCATGCTCACTGGCCACTTCCCAGATGGCACCAAAACCACCCGCTTTCACGGCTGAAACGCCAATTATAGCGAATATAGCGGCAAACATAAGGAAGGACTGAAAGACATCTGTGATAAGCACAGCCTTAAGGCCGCCTAGCGTTGAATAGAAGGTGCAGACAAGGCCCAAGAGGAATATAGCAGGACCTCTGGGTATGCCAGTGACTGCCTCCAGTGCCAACGCGGGCGCATAGAGAGCAACACCCATATAGAGTGCTATTTGTAAGGTGAACGCTATCGAAGCAGCAAGACGTGTCCCTTGCCCAAATCGACGCTCCAAATACTCATAAACACTTGTCGTGCGCATCCGGTAGAAGACAGGCAGGAAAACGTAGGCCGCAATCGGAGTGCTCACTAAATATGCGACGTTGATTAAGCCGAACAGTGTACCAAATTGATACGATTCATTGGAGACGCCCATTAAGGATATGGCAGAAATGAAACTGGCCATTAGGCTAAAGGAGACAGGAAATGTTGTCATGCTCTGATCGGCCATAAGATACTCCTGCGTCGTCTTCTGTTTGCCGCCCGTATAGCGATAATAGACGCCAATCAGTGCCGAGATTAACAAAATGCTCAAGAGCACCAACCCATCCCATACATCAAAAGTGCCAACGGGCATTCTCTCGTTTTGTTCTACTAACGCGATGTTCCCGAAATTGATTTTTCACAAAAATCATCAAGTTCAACCGCAAAGCGTAGCCGTTGAATAAGAACTGAATGCACAACCTTCAAACGAAAATGTTGTGCAACAAGTTGAAACTGAAGCAATTTTTTTTGTGTTGCCAACAAAAGTGGAAACATTTCGCACAACTTTCTACACACAGCAACAATTTTCACAATTCACAGCAACCAACTGTTGCCTGCTGCGGTTGCTGCTGCTTATTTGGGACAAGGTGATTTCCGCCTTTGGCTTTTCATTTTCTCATTGCCTGGCTTATTTTGTAATCACAACAACTCGAACAGCTGTTGGACAAAAAACTATGTTTTGAAAGTTGTTTTTCTAGTTTCAGCTTAGGTCTCAAAGCATTTGAGACTTGCTTTTAACTACAAAACAAACATAGAATAAAAGCTTTGAACATTCCTCTGATAAATTTCATTTATCTCTAGGAAAACTTTGACAATTGCTGTTTCCGCATAAGAAGCATATTTAAATATATTTATATTATTATGTACAATGTCTATTTATAAGAACTAGCTAGTATATACGCACATATACATACGTATACACATTAAGCTGACATTGAACGAGTACAATTGTTTTGTACATATGGTAAATACCCCAGACTTATACAATGTGTTTAAAGCATTTCAGACCTGTTCAACTGATATGAGACATAGTACAGGTTTTAATCAACTGTAAAAGCTTTCAGATTGTAAATAAAAAATGTGAGTTCATAAAACGAAAAGTCTAAAGAATAATAACACAATTAGCAACAAAAAATGTTATATACGATACATATGAAAGCTGCAAAAGCTACCCTATATACTTATTCATATAGTTCTCTCTATAGAAAGCTAGAGACAGGGTATTTCACCAGTCGATCTTATATGAAACAACAGTTATTTTGTGGTATTTCGTCGTCTGTAATTCACCAGCTGAGCGCGTGCAAAGCTTTTGCGTTTGCCAGCAAAGCAAATACAAATACAAAAATATATTTTGATGATTGCCAAACAGGTTGGAGGCGAAAGCTTTCTGAAGCCAACAAAACGTATTTCGTGCTATTGAAAAATCTATGGATGAGTAATGTATGCCCCATAAGAAGTTAAGGTCATAAGAAATCACCCACACAAACACACTAATTTCTTTATCTATGCTTTGTGACTCACCTTTTCCTGCTGCTGTTTTTTTATTGCGACGCGGCATATTGTTGTTGTTATTTTTGATATTGCGTTGCTCGCTAAATTGACGAATTTTGATTTGGTTGATCTTAATTTTATTTAACACAAACCCTGTAGGGCAGTGTCCTTTTTGTGCGTGTTTCTGACGAAGAGAAAGAGTCTACACAAAAATGTCTACACACGCCTTTGGCGGCAACTATTGGCGGCACTTGCACGTGTTTCTTCTGCTTTATTGATTTTATATGCTCGTATGCGTATACTCGCTGGGCGTGTAAGAATTTAGGTTAGATTTTGATGAGTTTTGCAGGAAATTTCTTTGTTTGTATTATTTGGGTTGATTAATTCGAAAAAGTTTTAATCAAGACGCAGCTATACAAAAGCTTTTATGTTTCCAATATTGTCTTTGTTGCGATTGTTGCTGTTGGTCTTGCCTGCGGTTGCACAACACGCGTTTGGAAATGTTGAGAACTGATATGGTACTGAAAATTGTTGGTTTGCACGCGCGTTTTTTATTGAAACACTGCAGCAGCTGCTGATTATTATAATGCCGATCGTTGCTTTGTGTTGCCACAAATTTCATGTTTGATTGTAAATTGAATTTCGTTACGACTTCCTTGGCCTTGAGACTGACTGCGTCCGACGTCGACAGCACCGCCTTTTCCGAAGGTATGTATATATGTATATGTTATCAAACTGTTAGTCTTAACGTTTAAGATCTTGTTTAGACTATTTTTAACAATATGCACGCGTGCACGACTGTAACTTTGAGTATCGCAGCTTTTAGCAAAAGCTCTGCGTTTCTGGTTGTTGTGAAAATAATGCAAATAACTAAGCACTTTTCGTATGGCTGAATTTGACGAAATTATAAATGACACATTCAGTATGCCAGTGTTGGAAAGCGTTAAAATCTTAGTGTCATTCGATATATTACGTCACAATTGCCCGATGAAAGAAGAAGTATTCGTTGCCGCCAATTAATATAATTTAAAAGTTTAAATATTAACGCTTAATGTATATAGTACTATATTTAAAAATTTTTTTCTTGTTTAATATTCTCAAATAATTTATTTCATGAACCTAATTTATTTAATTAATCTAATTCTCCTTTTCTTGTTATTATTATAAACTCAGGAGAGTGGGTAGATTTTGACAGCTCTGGCGGCCATGTTGTTGAGGCTGCATCTGCAGTCTATTGTTGTGTTTTTTCAGTCACTAAAGACAACTCGCCATGGGAAGTTACACCGTCGAGCAACATGTGCAAATGATAAAAATTTATTATCAAAATAAGGGTTCTATTACGCCAACGTTTCGCGCGTTGCGTGAAATATACGGTGCACATGGTCCATCTATGTCCACGATTCAACGATTGGTGGCCAAATTCGAGTCGACCGGTTCGGTGAACGACCAGCGCACAGGCGTACGTCAACGCAATGGCAGAAAAGAAGAAAAAATCGACCTAGTCCGTGAGAGTGTGCAGGGAGACCCGTGGAAGTCAACACAACGCCGCGCACAAGAACTTGGCATTTCGCAGACAACAGTTTGGCGTATTTTGCGTCAGGACTTGGGCATGCATCCGTACAAAATACAGCTGACCCAGGAGCTAGAGGACACTGACCATAAACATCGCCGTGAATTCGCTCACTGGGCTTTGGGACAGTTGGATGCGGACCCCAATTTCGGGCAGAAAATGATCTTCAGCGACGAGGCGCACTTTTGGCTGAACGGGTACGTCACCAAAGAAAATTGTTGGATTAGGGACGATGCACCGCCGCCCGAGGAGGAAATGCACAATTCCGCATTGAAAGTAACTGTTTGGTGTGGAATGTGGTCCGGAGGCATCGTTGGACCGTACTTCTTTGAAAGCAACGGTGAAACACCCATCGTCACCGAAGACCACTACCGATCGATGTTAATCAACTTCTTCTGGCCCCAATTGCAAGAGTTTAAGGTGGACGAAATGTGGTTTCAACAGGACGATGCTTCGTACCACACAGGTCAAGCCACAATGGACCTTTTACACGAGGGATTTAGTGGCATGGTTATTTCACCCAAGGGCCACGTAAGCTGGCCCGCAAGATCGTGCGATTTGACACCGGTGGACTTTTTCTTGTGGGGTTACCTCAAGTCGCAGGTCTATCCCAAAAATCCGCAGTCAATCCCAGAACTGAAAGAATGCATTACGAATGCCATTTCTCGAATTCACCCTGATTTATGCGCCAGAGTAATTGAAGATTGGACATTGCGAATGCGGGCAACGCAAGAAAGCCGTGGCGGACATTTAAACGATGTGGTATTTCACACAAATATCAAATAGTAAAAATATTACATTTAATCTTTATTTAATTTATATTTCAATTTATTTATCTTTGATAAACAACTTTTGTGAGCGTTAACATACATATATATACTTATATTTAAGAGTTCAGCCGACCTGGCCTTTTCTGAAAGGAAAATCGTAATATTAGCTATTTATTGTACGACGGTATAATATTATTCTGTTTCTGAAGGTATTATATTATTTAATTTTGTATCAATAATAATATACATTGACTGTCACAATTTGTTTGGCCTTACTTTAACACATCGATATCAATCTTGAGGTTTACGATAGATATCGAACGGATTGATGTATCGATATTAGATCGCTCTCACACACTTATTTTCATAGTATGTTTATTTTTATTGCAAAACTAATTAAATTCAAGTAGCTGGGCAGTAGCACAACATCGGACCGCTGTTTTGGGAGCTCGTATAAACAATTGGAACCTGCCCTCGATAAGTTTTTGTTATCTCGAATTGTTGTTTATAGACACAAGAGCAACAACCATTTTGTATTGAACTTCGACTCCTTCAGAACTCGCACTTTGTTACCACTTCTGAAATACATAGTACATTTATATATCTAAACAAGTGAATGTGAATCAATAACAAAAACCACAAGCAACAGTCACAAAAATTGAACAGCGTCATTTTGGGTACCTGCACTTGCACAAGATAATTAGGTAATTTGTAAACTGCTTGCGACAGCATCAAACGCCATTCACCTGTGAGCTGGTGTTACAGGTATGATAATAGGGCTGAGAGGGGAAGTAGAGCTTAACACGAATCTTCCCTGTAAACATTTTCAAGTCATTCTCTCCAATCCAATCTCTGAATGACAATGTTGCAATAATTCGATGAGTTTTGCAAAATAATTTGGCGAATCGTAAAATAAAGTTTTTTGAAATCGCAGGCAAAGTATTTTCCTTTTCTTGGATTGAAGATTAAAGGGCGATAAGCGACACTTGAATATGATTAGCATTCTAATCATGAGCAATAGAAAATGTTTGAAGGGCAACAAAGTGTTATTTAAATTTTATAAACAGCTTATCGCTATTTCCGTTTCATAATAGTTGAAAGCCATGGCCATGGCCAGCATTGAGGAACGTTTCCAGGCAGCAGTCAACGTGATCAAGGGACTGCCCAAGAATGGACCCTATCAGCCCAGCACCAGCATGATGCTCAAATTCTACGGCCTCTTCAAGCAGGCATCGGAAGGGGGCTGCTTACAAAAGAAGCCTGCATTCTGGGATGTGGTCGGACGAGCGAAGTGGGATGCATGGAATAATAACCGACATTTAAGCAAGGAGCAGGCCATGCAACGCTATGTGGAGAGCCTGCAGGAGATAATTGAGACGATGTCGTTTACGGAAAATGTACAAAATTTCGTCGGCAGCCTTGACGGACTGGGCAACATTAATTTGGATGAACTGGAACTGGTATCACCTGGCATGCGTGAGCTGGCCGAATCGCATCCCAACTCGCCGTTCCATTCGCGCACAAACAGTCCTCAGCATGGTGCCAGCACTAACGGACTCGCAGTAGACGACGAGTCAGATGCAACACCACTAACAAAAACAGAACCCTTAACTAATGGCCACCCAATGACACCACTGACCAATGGCTATACGTCCAAAGCAAGCAATGGATACGCTACGCATGACTCTAGCATAAGCAACAACAACAATTACACAAACAACAGCAGCGTGGCCATTGTGGAGCCCTCCGACGACGAATATGATGATCCCTACGATACAATGCTGCCACAGGAGCTAACCCAGGCGATAACACACAACTCGGATCTGCTCCAGCAAATACAAAGTACAATTGTAAATATGAACTCTGATATGGCTGCAGTGCAGCAGCGCGTCCGTGGCATGGAGCAATCACTCCTCGAATTGCGCAATGCACAAAAGTCGCGCACAACAAATGCACGCACACAGCCCGCATGGTGGCCATTCAAGGATATATCACCCTTATGGTTTGCTGTACTGGTGCTTTGGCCTTTCCTAGTGCGACGCTTGGCGCGGATGGTGGAAAGCAAACGCCGCTGACGACGCAAAGCATTAGGCTAGCCAAATTGGAACAGTAGTTAAATTGTAAGTATTTTCTCCCAATTGCTTTGTTTATGACGTCATAAAATCTAGCTTCAACTGCCATTAAAACTGATGAACACAATTTTTCCGAGCTACAGAGTGTGAAATTGGAGGTCAAGCTTTGCGATTTTAACTGAACACACGATAAAGACTTTGCCCAGTATGATGAGCTGCTCATTAATTGTAGTCAAAACAAAACTGTACTCGTAATTCCTAGACTTAAGCGATACGGGAAGTGAGACCTTATGATATTTTGTTTTGCGATGCTGATTCAAGCAGATATCATTATATATATATTTATCTTCCTTTTAACTGTTTTTCAGATCTTCTTGGTAATGGGCATGAGCTTTGTCTGGGTTGCTTCTATCTACAAATGCGTTACACTTCATGTACAGAGTTGGCCTTATCTTTAATTTTTAACGGTTATTCAGTTGCAATATTTATCTTTTATATATATTATGTATGTATATGTTTATATATATGTATATTTATATCTATATTTATATTTATGTTATAGTAGTGAAAAAACGCGAACAAGCTACTCGTATTAGCAGCACATTCCCCCATCTACATTTTTAGTTTGTAAGCAAAAGTTTTGTGCAGTTCGCTTAAGCTGGTCACGCTTTTGACTTGGCCCAAAGCGTTGCCAAGTGTTTGTCAAGCGACCTGGCGCAAACGGTTGTAAAACAATTAATTTGTTGTAAATTATAATTTTTGTAATAAAGTCATGTAAAATGCATACAAATCACAATCTAGCTGTGCTGAAATCACCTTATTCCTTAGGCTGAGGAGTAACGCGCAAGTAGCCTTTGCCGGATGGCACCTTGATAGTCTCAATGCCAGCAGGAAACAGCTGGGGCACATCGGCAGCCTGCACCGTGGGCAGCACCATGCACTGACCGCCCGGCTGCCAATCAGCGGGCGTGGCTACACTCTTTGTCTGGGTAAGCTTAAGCGAGTCAATGACACGCAGAATTTCACTGAAAGCATAAAAAATATAAAATTAATTAGTTGAAAGTCTCAGTTTAAGCCAAGTTCCAAGACTCACTCAAAATTACGACCCGTGGTGGCTGGGTATAAAATGGATAGGCGTAGCTTCTTCTTGTCATCAATTATAAAAACAGCACGACATGTTAGTGGAATGCCTGCTGCATTAAGCTCATCCTTGTCCAGCATATTCAGCTTCAGAGCCAACTCACGCTTGTCATCAGCAATGATGGGATAATCGAAGCTTGGGAGCTCTGCCGGGTAAATAAAAATTTAAAAAAAACCAACGCTGGAATTTTACATGTGACAACTCACTGCCATAGCTTTTTATGTCCTCAATCCAACCCTTGTGCGATTCTGCAGTATCACAGGACAAGGCAATGGGCTTAACGCCGCGCTTGTGAAATTCCGGAATTAATGATGCAACCCGAGCTAGCTCCGTGGTGCAAACAGGTGTGTAATCTGCCGGGTGGGAAAAGAGTATGGCCCAATTGTCGGTCATCCAGTCATAGAAATTGATCTTCCCTACATTCGTCTCCGCATCGAAATTGGGAAATTGGTCGCCAATATTAAGAGCCTTGCCCGACATTCTGCAAAATATTTTTTCAAGTTTAAAATTGAGCACTTATCAAACAGTTGTCGAATTTTCCACACGGGACAGAATGATTTCAATATCGATGTACTATCGCAGATATCGATTAAAAAAATCAGCTGTTGAATTATTGTTTCAGCAATTATATATAAGATAATGTAAAAGTTTTTATTTTCTTATTTAAACTATTTTAATAAATAATAATTTATCAATGTATCAGAGTATTTCAGTTACTATCGTAAAAGATAAAACTATCGACAAGCAAGACTTCTGCCATTTCGGATTTGTAAAAATAGTTATCGGATGTCTATCGGTTGACAGTTTAACAACAAATCAAGAAAGCTACTTTTATTTATTAGTTCAGTTTAAATTACAAATAAAGGCTGAAAATCAGCATGTCGGATCTCAGCAATAGTAGTACTCATGTACGACAGCAGCCAAGGACACCGCCGCCTATAGAGGAGCCGTTCCGCCTTACAACAAATGCACCACAGATGAACAATGCAAACTTGACACCAGGACGTCGGAAGCTTCAGCGATGGTTGGGTCACGTGTTGCGTATCGTTATAACCGATGGACGTGTCCTTGTGGGTTTCTTCAATTGCACAGATAGGGACGCAAACATTGTGCTATCCATGTGTGCCGAGTATTTGGTCGAGGGACAGGAGCCCCGTTTGCTTGGCAATGTTATGGTAGCCAAGAAACACATTGTGTCCCTAAACGTTGACGAGCCTAGCCCCACATCAAGTCAACTAACGCAGTAGATATTTATTGCTAAATCCCTAAATATATGATAATTGTACAAATATAAATGAGCTATATATGCATGTGTACAGAAAGTGAACAAAAAAGGTAATTAAATTTTAGTTTTCTGACAAAACTCATAGTCCTTTTAAGAATAAAGTTAACAAACGTGCGATACATTAGCATTTCAACAAGAGTGCAGAAAGAATTTAAAGTGTGTTTGTTTTTTGAGGTGAAACGAACAACAGCAAAGGTGAAGTGACTATTAACATATTTCGTTCACTGTGGCAATCATATGGTTTACTTATCAGCCAATAAGAACAGCCATCGACGCATTGCTAACTATTAAATAATAAATAAATAAATTAGTAACAATTTTAACTTATATTTATACACAAAAAATATGAATATGCTACATAGTTTCATAATGTTTTATGCAATAATTTGTTATTTAAGTAATGTGTATAAACTGTTAGTCGATCAGCTGTTTGCGTAGTATATTTTGTATTGTCATTTATTCGGGATTTTTTAGCGCATTTTACACCCCTTTTATCGCGACAATTGAATTGTTGAAGGGAATTAATAATGGCAACTCGGCAATAGGCCAGTTAATTGATCGAAGTCGACAAATAATTGAGCTCAGTCAGCGATGGATTTCACGGCGTTTGTGAAGCCTTCCAACAGTGGTGAAAATGTTGTAAATAAGTTACAATTCTGGAAGCACGTCGAGTATATTGAGAACCATGGCAAACAGGAGGATGACTACGAGTACTGTATGACGGAATTTCTGCGCATGTCGGGCATATACTGGGGCGTTACAGCGCTGGACATAATGGGCCAGCTGGATCGCCTTGACCGCAAGTCCATTATTGACTTTGTGAAGCGTTGCCAGTGCCCGACAAGCGGTGGCTTCTCGCCCTGTGAAGGACATGATCCACACATGCTATACACGCTGTCGGCAGTACAAGTCCTTTGCACGTATGATGCGATCGACGAGATAGATTGTGATGCGGTGGTTCGGTTTATAGTGAGCCTGCAGCAGTCGGATGGCAGTTTCTTTGGTGACAAGTGGGGTGAAGTGGATACGAGGTTTAGCTTTTGTGCTGTGGCCACGTTGACTCTGCTTAAACGAATGGAACAGAGCATTGATGTGGAGAAGGCCGTCAAGTTTGTCATATCCTGTTGCAATCAAACGGATGGTGGTTTTGGATCTAAGCCAGGTGCTGAGTCACATGCAGGTGAGTCATTTCCAATCCATCTGTATTTCATGCAGGTTAATCTTTGTTGCATTTAGGACTCATTTACTGCTGCGTTGGCTTCTTGTCGCTGACTCATCGTCTTCATTTGTTGGACGTGGACAAGTTGGGCTGGTGGCTCTGCGAGCGACAATTGCCATCAGGAGGACTCAATGGCCGGCCTGAAAAACTGCCTGACGTCTGCTACTCGTGGTGGGTGCTCTCTTCGCTGACCATTATGGGCCGCCTGCATTGGATAAGCTCCGAGAAACTGCAACAATTCATATTATCCTGCCAGGATACGGAGACTGGCGGCTTTTCAGATCGCACCGGCAACATGCCAGACATATTCCATACGCTTTTCGGCATTGGCGGACTCTCGCTCCTAGGCCATTCGGGACTCAAGCCCATCAATCCCACGCTCTGCATGCCGCAGTACATTATTGATAGGCTAAACATAAAACCCCAGCGTCTAACCCATACGTAGGCGCTCGAAATCTTAAGAGAAAAGTTTTAGCCATTGTTATGTTTCTATCTAGAATCAGAAGCAGTTCCCAAGCCGATTTCTTTTGTCACCTTCTCTCTGAACACATACACACATGTTGCTTATTGTGCATTTATATACCATATATTAGCAGCATGGAGAAATAAATATGTATATGATTTAATAGTCTATTCTTATATTTGATAAGCAAGACGTGTACAATCTTTTCGTATTTGTAATTGTAGAGCAAAACTATAAATAAAGACATTATTTTATTATTGAAAGTTTAGATAAATTACGAGTAAATCTTTTAAGGATTAGGGGATTAATGTAAGATATATTAAATGGATTGATAATCTTTGAATTTAGATTGGTTACTAGCAGTATATATATCATATTATAAACTGTAATAATAATGGATAAATATAACTCAAAATAAATTTTGCTGGTTTAGAGGAGAACAAAGACGGATTCGCCACCCAAATTTAAGAGCATGCACATTTCCAATCTACACTTTTATTTAATTGCAAAAATAATTAATCTAATTAATACAAATAAAACAAATTTTTTGTGTAACACATAAATTTTAAACGAAATTAGATATGCATGTGCTTGTACATAATACAATAGGAAAGTATTAAGTGTAAGACTAAGGATACAATATATGTTATAGATATATATATGTATATATATGTATTGAAGAATTACATACGAAATCGAATCACACAATAATGGAATTACAAATCTAAAAACGTTAAATATAGTCACAGTGTGGCCTCCATAAAAGAAAACAGAATGAATTCGCGTCAATTAAAGGCAATTGAAATAAATTTATGTAGCGCATATAAATCTATTACCTAATTCGAAGGCTATGTTCAAGTGTTGTTGTTGTGTGTATCGTGTGTCTGTATGTGTGTGTGTGTGTGTGTGTGTGTGTGTGTGTGTACTTCGATGCATGTCTAAGGCACTCTAGAAACAATTTCAGCTAAATATTCATCATCTACACACTAGAAAACGGAGCACTAGGAATTATTAAATTTATCATCGCTCGTCAGCACATTGTAGGCACAGCCCAAAGCCCAAGAGATTTCATGGCCATCGATCTTCTTGTAAAGCTAAAGTGGAGATAAATATAAATATATTAATACTATTTGTTTAGGATATAAAATATATAAATATATACGATATAAAAATCTAATCCTAACTGAAGCTCGTTTAAAAGTTTTGCTAGATTTTCCATTGTAAGCGCTGTTCCCTTTTAAATGAACTATGAACTATATTGATACTTTGGTCAAGTTAAGATAAAATTTATATACAACTTCTCGACAGATATCTTCTATAAAGTTATATTATATAGCTATCCGCTTTGATTGGGTTTGCTTTACTTTACTTAAAACAAACTTCTCTTAGGATTAGCTTAGAAACAGAAACAGAAACAGACGAATATAGCTATATGGCTAAAATAAATTGGTGTTCCTGATCAGCACTTTATATGATATATATATATATATATCAGAAATATATATATATATATACCATAACATCGCAACCTTTCTCGTTCTACACATGAAGAGCAATTGTTACATCATCTTATCAGCTCCCTTGACCTACCTTAATTTTCTTGCTATCGTTCAGACCAAAACCTTCGCGCAGCAACACTGATATGAAGGTCAAATCGAAGCACATAAACGGCTGTTCATCATTGGGTATGGCACAGATCTCCTGAGCCTTCTTGCGGTAGCCCTCCACGGTTGTTTCACCTCCAGCAGTCGGATCTACCAGGCCAGATTCGATGGCGCGCTCAAAGTAGTAGCTAAAGGCTGCCACAGCGTGTTGCTTGAGCGTAAAGGGCTTTGGTTTGACCAGAGGCATCACTTTGCTCTTGACAAGCTCCAGGCACTCTTCGAAATCAACGACAGGTTGTTCTGCGCTGGATTTGGCGTTCTCCTTGCCACTGACCTGGTACTTTACATTGCTGTAGGTCCAGGTGCGATTCGCAATGATGGGATTGACGCAAATGCTTTCCAAGACAGTATCGTCCGCGCTGTAGCCCTGGGTGAAGACAGCATGACGGGCAGCCATTAGACCCAGTCCCAGATAGCTATGTGTGAACACATTGATCTTTTTGCTTGAGGTGGCCACCTCATGCATATACTTGTCATACACGGGCACCTGCTCGGGATCTGTGGGCGAGAAGGTGACCTGGGTGCTGCCGCCACCCAGATCTAAGGCAGCTGCTTGATTCGTTTTGGACAGGCGGCCCAATAAGAAGTTGACAGTAAACCAGCTGAAGATCCCTTCATCGGTGCCATCCATAATCTCGACGGCATCGATGTCCACACTAAACTCTGACTTGGTAAACAAATCGCGCACTGCGTTCAGCAGATTCTCAGCTTTGCTCTGTGGCAACAGACGCAATCCAGCTGTGGCCTTTAGTACCAGCGGAGTGGATGACCAGTGTTCTTTGGGTATAAACGAGCGTGCTTCATCAAGCAGCAGTTTGATGGAGTGTGCGCCCTCGGCAGGATTATCAGCGAAGGAGCTGAGGCCAGGCTTGCGCTCCTTGAAAAGCTCCTCATACAGCACCAGCTTATTATCGATGAAGCTGCGATTGAACTTGTATGCCAGGATGCGACTGCCCGTGGAACCAGCATCAATGATCGCTGCATACTGCACCTTGCTGTAGCCCAGCTTGGACGCTAGACGAGCCAGATAAGGACTCGCATTATCCGATACAAAGCCTGCAGCGTTGTTATCGTCGTGATGATGATGTATAACGGGTTTCATTGTGGTACGTGGCACGGAATGAACATGGTGTGGTGTGTCATGAAAGGGTACAGTAACAGTGGGAAATTCAGAGGGTTTAGTTAATGTCGGCACGGTTGGAGTGGGGTGTTTAGCATAAAAGAAATGATACACACCAAATACAAACAGCAGCAGGACTACGGATACAATTAAACATAGAAATGAGAGTTTAAGGCCGCTGGTTCCACCGCCACGTCCACTTCCATTTCCATTGCCGTTAGTCTTACGCCGGGGCGTCTGCAGCACTTTGTCATCGCTGGCCAGCTGCATATTCAGATACAGTAGACAATATTAGTTAATAAATAAAATCAATTTAAATGTTCTTATTGTTCAGATGTCAATATTGAAACTGATTTATTTCTACAGACACTCTACCAGCTTGTATTCGTATCTCATTGCGCTGCCTTTGCCGTCTATAAATATCCAACATTTTCTTTAAAACACATGTTGGCACTTCCCCCGATTGTTTGACTTCTTCCTCTTCTTCTTTCTTTTTGCTCTGTCTATTTGTTTTCGAATTGTACTGAAACGTACGCAATTCTCTTGAGTCTAGATAATTATATATTAGTCTTATCGTCTCTGCCAGACATAAAATGTCTTTGTTTTTGTAGATGTTATTGATATTAATCGTCAGCCAGCGACGAGGGCTGCACAACATTTATCTATCGATAAGTTGCCGGACCAGGGCTGCACAACATTAATAAGCTCAGCTTTGAGTATGTGCTAAAAATGTACTAAATTCTACGCTTTAAATCATATACTATACGTTTGGTATAATTGCTGTATGGCTCAACTATCTTATAGATATAACTTGATAAGATAAGATATATAACTTATGTTTGTCAGATAACAGAGTATTTAATGCAATCTAAGATTCTTAAAGAATAAAGTGTCTTTCTTTTAATTATATTGAAATGCTAATAATGATGAGTGTGCATATATTTTATACCATTTTTTGCAAGCTAATTATACTTTTATATAAAAACAATCACGTCTTTTGCGTGATGTAATGCATAAATGATTTGTATAGAGTTCTGGCTGTGATCAAATAAGTAAGAATTATCACAAGATTTCAACAGGTTAAAAATGAAACGTAAGTTCATTTTTTGAAGGTTATTGCAAGTCTGTCATGCATATTATGCGTTATAAAAATATGATAAGATATTTTTACCATTTTGGCTGGTGTGTGTGTCCCTAAGTGGAGCTACAGCGACAGGTCTTTTAGCTTGGTTAAATATTAGTGTTTAAACCACAGAGACAACTGGTGAAATTTTTGTTATTTAAACAAATGTTTAATCAACAAACATAGTATGTATATATATATCTTGCACAAATAAAATAAAAATCGATTAGACGACTCCTATTTGGCGCAGTCTGACTTTGAACTATGGACTGGCTCTCTCGCGTTTTTTAGTTGGCAGCTGCAATTGTTTGTGCCTAAGTAGCATGTCCAATCACATTGTCAAAGCAAATGAAAAGCGGAAAATTTGTCTAAAATTCCTACCTATGTGAATTTTACCAGCCGTTCTAAGGTAGAGACACCCGTTTATCGATCAGAAATACTACAATAACATGGGGTTTTTCTACTGTATAAGGGTTGATATCTGTACGGCTAAGTGGTCGTGTTACTCAGCTTATCAGTCCAAGTTATAAAAATAGCATCTGGCTGGGCATTTCACCAGACGTGATTGTTTGCAATAATGCTCGCTGTTATCGTTATTTATATGCAAAAAATACGCATAAGGGTTAAGGTACTTAGAGGGGGCAACCTGTTTTGCCCACTATAGACGAAAATTCTGGTTTTGTATCAGGTAGAAAGCAATCTTGTCTAACAAAAAACATCTCCGAATGCCAACAATTCAATGACCTTGTTGTCAAGAAACGAACAAAACAGGGGGATGTGTAAACCCGATGATCCCTAATGCCGGATCCACTTGTAGTTTAACCGGCCGGTAAATGTGTGCCATGCGTAACTACTCGAACTGTTATGTAATTATCTAAATATTATATATTAGATTTCGATATAGTTAACTTTACATCAGCAAAACCAGTTAGGCTACATTTTAAACAACGTCTCTACAAAATTCACTTTGACTATAAAAACAATGCAAATTAGTCACAGATATTAATTATTCACGTTAAAGAATAATGAAAAAACAATCAATATATCCGATAATAAAAAGTGATTCGGAACATAATACTAATACTTTTTACATTTTAAACCGAAATGTTCATTAACTGTTATTATTCAGTGCCAAAAGATACGTCCGTGCCACTGATCTCGTATAAGAATCATATGTACCGGCCGGGTGAACTTTTATTGATGGGGCACTGCGACAATCAGACAGATATGTATATAAATTAAGCATTTAAATCAACTTGGCACAATAATAGAATTCAGTGCATTCAATTTTAAGCTTCCGCATCAGAGAAACAATTATCAAGAACATTTGTGAGTGTCGTGTAGCGCGCCGAAATTGGCGATTACAAAAAATTTAATTTTATTATTCCTTTAACCTTTGCATACCTTTCTCTGTCGCACATCGGTGGTGGTCATTGTGTTTGACACTTTTGTACTAAATTATGTAAATACTTTAAACTTTAAGTTCACTAACACATTCGTTTGTCTATTTGACAATCACTGACAACTCATTGGAACGAAACGTGTGTTCTAATACGTTTACTAACTAAGTAGTAGCACCACGTAGCGCACGAAATGGCGTGCTAAACTCAACTAAATGACCAGCAATCAGCTGTTGCTGTTTTATGTACGATAGCAGTGTTGTTATGTTAAGAAACAAAATTAATGGTCACCCTAGCAACAGCTGAACTGTTAAACGCAGATAAAGTATCTAATCTTTTAAATTTGATAGGCACAACACACCACACATGGTCTAATTTTATTACGCAGATTGCATTGCTCTAATAATGTTTTGTATTAATTTAGTTTAAGTTCAAGAACGTAATTTGTAAGTCGTCTAAGCTATGCTTTTTAAACGTAAACCTGTAAGGCGCCTTCAACTTCATGAAACTGTAGTAGTGTTGAGTAATGTCACTGGATTTCTGGTCAAAATTAGTAATTTTTTCGTTGTTTCCTTTTCACCTCTGCTTCCTTCAAAGAACTCGGCGTTTTGAGCTACCTATGTTCGGTCACACTAGAGTTAGTACCAAAACAAATGCCGATCGGACAAGTAGCGCGCGTGTCTGTGTAGCGCCGCGAGCGTAGTGTCAAAAGTATTTGTCAAAAATTTCGAATTATTGCGCCAAACTGGCTTAACAGCACAAACAACTAAAGAGTAATTTACTTAAATATTTTTCAAATTTAATTATATTATAGTTTTAATTATTAATTCAAAACAACGTGACCAAAAAAATATTTCGTGCATGTTATTCCAGCACAATCATTCGTTGCACCTATGTGTGAGCTTGTGTGTGTAAGTGAATGCGTAGTGGAATTAAAAAAATGCAATCAATCGCATTGATACAACCGTAATGCATAAATTATATTGAAGCTGCCTAAGAAACATATCCAAAGCAAATGTTAATTCATGAAGAGTAAAACAACGAAAGTTTCAAAGGCAACAGGGAATGTGGGGCTGGTGTGAGTGTCCGTATATGCGTGTGTGTAACGACGACGTCAAGAGCGCAATAAGATAAAATTGAAGGTTATTCTCCACAAAAAAAAAAATCAAGTGCTTGTGTGTGTGAAAGATTGAGCGTGTGTGTGTATGAGAGAGAGAGAGAGAGAGAGAGAGAGAAAGAGAGAGAGATACAGAAATAGGGAGAGCGCACGCTCACTCGAAGAAAGCAGCGCACAAAAGCAAATGCTGAAAATGTCAATAAACTCTGCAAAGGTGAGGAAAAACGCAACGCAAGAGTAGCTTGGCAGAGGCAGCGCTCCGCTGCCGTGTAAAATGAAACCCAGAGTAGAAGTAGCAGCAGCAGCAGCAACAGCAGCAAAGAAAGCAACCAACAAGCAAGTGCAAAAAAAGAACAACCTATGCACACATACACAGACGTACATGTTACATTCATACATATATAAAGAAAGCACACGTACGTGTGATTCTTATTGGACGGCGGTGCAGAAAAAAATATTTCTGGTTTTTGCTTGCAGCTTCCGCGTTTGACTACGCGCTGCAACTTCAACAGTTGCCGTTTTGCAGCACTTTGTTTATTTATTTTTTTGTCAATTTGCTGCTTCGTTGCTCGTTAACACACACACACATACATATACAATCACACTGAATGATTAATTTACCGTTATTAATTCACAGGTGAAAAAAATAAAAGCACCGGTATTCATTGTGCAATATTAAAATCGTTATCGTTATCGTAATTGTGCAAATATTTTTTATACAATCATTTTTACAACAACAAAAGTCATCTCAAATTGCATAAAATGTGTTTCAAATCAAGTGCATAAAAATGGAATACAACATAAAAAATATACAAAATATACAATTAAATAACACTTAAACAAAGAATGTAAAAACAATATTCAAACAAAAATTTGAGATACTCGATTAGTGATTTTGGAAATAAAACGAAGCGTGAAAAGGTTTTAGGGAATATCAAAACAAATCTTATTAGACTGAAAACAAGGACAATTGGAATATTCATTTAACAACATTGAATGGTAAGCTTACAGAATGTTAAATATATATATTTATCTAATCAGAGAAAGTACTGATGTAATAAGACATGTAAACATTTGCATAAATTCTGTTAAGAAAGCTTTTTATTAAAAGTTCGATAAACTGGAAAATATTTGCATAAAATCGAATCATGATACTCTATAAAAACATTTCTTGCTTTCTGGAAGATTTTTTGCCCACTTATCGCACTCACGCGATAGCTTTACGCTCTGTTATAGGATTCTATCCACTTGAGTATTATTATTATAACCACAAAAGCCTCTCGAGCAACCAAATCAAAACAATTTAATTAACGCCCAATTGCTGGAAATCTGGAAATCAGAGCTTACCCAGAGCAACTGCTACGGCTATAGCAACAGTGAATCCACTTCACTTGAAGCAGTGAAATGTAACGGCGCCATTGGTCACTTGAACTACTTTTATATGGTGTTGAGTCTCTTGGGGCTTTTGGGGCTTTTTGAGTCTGACTCATGCAACTCTCGGACTCGCGGCCTGGGTAACTGCAATTGTGCAGCGGTTTGGCCCCGGAGGCCACCGGAAATTGTTTTCACAAAATCAAAAAAAAAAAAAAATAAACAAACAAAAAAAAACATCAACTTTGAGTAGAGAGTAGAGTAGAGAAGAGAGGAGAAGCTTTTAACGATGGGGCCCAGGCACGTTTTGAACTCTACCACACATTTCTTCTGGCTTTTCTGCTTCTTCTGTCGCCGCTGTCGCTGCTTTCGCGTCTCTTGCGAGTAGCTTGACCCAGAAAAAATCGAAGAGCGGCCCCTGTCAAAGACTACTCTTTCGGTCTTGGGCCGTAGGTGTATTGTAATGATCATAATAATGATGATGATCATGACGATTCCATCTCATAAACCATTTTAAATGTTGCCTCATTATTATTTTGACTACGTTCGGCTTGCGGTTTTTGTGTTTATTGGCGGCTGCCTGCTGCACTTTTCTTCTTTTTTTTTTCGTATTCGCTTATTATACCCTGTAAATTTATTATACCTTAAAAAAAATGGTATAATAAACTTGTCGAAATTTAAGTAACTGGCGGAAGGAGGTTGATTATTATCAATTAACTCCTTTGCAACTGAGATTGTTATAGGCGGAGGCAAAGAGAAGTTGCAAGTACCTTCGATTCAAGGAATAGGTTATATGTATATATTGTAGATCAGAATGACAAGCCGAGTTGATAGAGTTATGGCCTTTCACTCTGCCCTCGTATAAACTAAGCCAAGCTAGTCAGATTTTGGTAACATAAGTATATCTATTCTTATCAAAGTATATTTCCATGAAAATAAGTCAAATATCATACCATATTCCTGTTAGGAAAGAAAAACCAAGGCGCAGCCAACTTAACTGCTTATTTATTTTTACAGGGTATACGCTAGTCATGTTAATGAAACTTGAGGTCTCTTACTTGTAACTAACTGGGTTTATGTGCGGTCTTTGCTTTTATCAGTAAGCAGCAGCTTCCTTCTCTCTCTTTGTCTCTCTCTATCTCTCTTGCTCTCTCTTAGCAAAGGTTGTCGGCATCGGCGGGTTTTTGAGTTGATTGGCTCTGATGGCTGAAGTTTTTTCTTCTTCTGTGGAGTTGGTTGGCCCATTGGACACGTCCATTGCTTTGTTTATGTTCTTGAACTCTTTTTAAGTGTGTGGCTAAATGCGGCCTCAAAATGTTAATTTACAGCTTTTGTTGTCATAACTTAAGCAACAGTCAGCCAGGTGGGTGGGAGCAGGGGAGCAGAGGAGGAGGGAGCAGAGGTAGGTTGGACGAAATGAACGGCAGGAAGAGAATAGTCGTAAGGAGATTGCGGTCAAGATTACAATTTATGGTGGTTAAGGTATTCATTTTGGTAATTTGCAGTAAAAATCGAAAACACATTGATAAATTGTATCGATAGTAATGGTAAATGGTGTTAATATCGATATAGTGTAAGCGAGGAACTGCTGATTAACAATAACTAACGTAATGTAATCGAATATCAAAGCCATCTGTCGATAGAAAAAAAGCTATTTGCATTAATATATATAAATCGATATTAACTTATTATTGTAAAAGTGTTTTAACGTATTGCAAAACATATCGATATTGATAACAGCTACTTGTTGTATATATGCTTTGTAGCTCAGTTTCGATTATTCGATAGTTATCAACGATTCTTCTATATATTTGAATATTAATATAATTTTTCTTTGAGCAACATGTCAAAGCTACAATTTGCCTGCTGTTGCTACAGTAACAACAACAACATCGACAACAATAACAACAACAACTACAACAACATCTTTTTTGTTATTTTGCTTGTTCGGCAATTTGTTAACCGGTTTTCGTCGATACCTCCGCGGGCATATATCGATTGTTACATGGTATTTGGTACCGTCTCTATGGCCTCTCTCACAGTGACTGCTAATTAGCAGTTAACAATTGCAACATTGACCTCCTCCCATAATTCTTCAGCTGTTGTTGCTGTTACTGTTGCTGTTGCTGTTGCTGTTGCCTTTGCTGTTGTTGTTGTCTTACGACCAAGAACAGCAACAACTTTTCGCTTTGTTCTATTGTCTGGGGCGAGAGATCAAAGCGCAGATACAATAACATGGCAGCAGGTTTACCTTGTTGTAACCTCAGCGAGAAGACGAAGGCGAAGATGAAAAAAATATATATGTATAAAAAAAAACTTGACTGAGTTGTTGTTGTTGCTGTTCAACAATCGTTGAGCTGGCAACATTGTTGCTGAGCTGCTGCTGTTGCCATTTGGCTGCAACAGTTGTTGTTGCCGCTGCTGCTGCTGCCGCCTGCTGTTGACTTTTTGGCCAACATTGAATGGCTTTGTTCGTCTGTTGCCTGCATTTTGCTTCTTTTTTTCTTCTGTTTTGTTTGATTTTTGCAACTGCAACTGCAACTTTGGCAATTGCCATAACTGTTGCCGTTACTGCTGTGGCTGCTGCCGCTGCTGCTGCTGTTGTTGTTGTTGTTGTTGTTGTTGTTGTTGTTGTTGTTGTTGTTGTTGGCCTATGTGTCTATATAAACATGATCGTTTTGGCCAATTTTTATGTTGCCGTTCCCCGTTGGATGGCAGCGTTAACAGCTGCCGTTGCTCTGGCCAAAAGCGATACATGTTGCCCAGCAAATGTTGTTGTTGTGCTTGCTGCTGCTGCTGCTGTTGGTGGATTGTGTAACAACTGTAAGCATTTTGGACTGCAGCTGAACTTAAGGCATGAACTAAGCCAGTTCAATGTAGGAAGTATAAGCGGAATGTCCTGATAAGCCAATATATACTATAATACTTATGTCTATTTTGGGACTAATTGATGATTCTTCAGATAATAATCTCTTTTAAGGGATATTATCATGTTTGTGTTAATATAACATATTAGTATAGAAATACAATAGGTATAATCAGTTACTATATAGACACTCCCATGATAGTTATCGTACTCTTTTATTTATAATACGTATCGATAACTATCTTTCTATATCATATAAATACACGTTTTAGTTATAAAAGTATAAAGTTTTTATAGATATTTTTAAAAAATCTTCTAAAAACAAAGATCGTTCTGCCAGCCATCGCCCATAAAGCGTTTATATCCAAAGAACCCCAAAAATTAAGAGAGAAGAAGAGAACACAATTGTGTAGAAACTAGAAAAATAGGCTGACTTTATATAAGATTTCTTTAAGTATCTCATCGAATGCTTTTATACTCTTACTGTGAGCATGTGCGTATGGAAATATATTGATTATCGATATTTTTATTGATATTTTGTACTATATAGAATAAAATATCAGTTTTCTATGAAATAATTAAATGTAAAATATATCAAAATTATATGATTCAAATGCAGGACTTCAGTTCATTTTCACATAATATTGATTCTTCCTTTTCTACTTTAAGAATCTAAAACGATCGTCTTTAATACACTGATTGTTTACCTACTGATTGTATCTTTT
Organism: Hirtodrosophila trivittata; assembly: GCA_035045065.1. Classification (NCBI taxonomy): domain Eukaryota; kingdom Metazoa; phylum Arthropoda; class Insecta; order Diptera; family Drosophilidae; genus Hirtodrosophila; species Hirtodrosophila trivittata. The sequence continues at coordinate 7,048,774 of JAWNNK010000022.1, forward strand.
AGTTCCCATATAAGTTTTTCACCTCTATTAATATCATCATTATATTGGTAGAATCTTTTGATCAGATATAAAATCTTTGCTAGGGTGTTTACACTGCGACTTGTCAAAGATTTATGCTGATTTGTTGCTTTGTTGTAAGTTTATTTATATATATACTGTGTATATATTTATAACGCTGAAGGTCAGCTAATAAATCGCAGCAATGCTTAAGGAGCCACATCTAAAGCAACCACAACAACAACAACAACAATAGGAAAAACCAACAACAAGTATAAAATTTATGGCCATTAGCCATTTAATTTATGCAAAGTTCTACTAAGGCACAGCAAAAGATGAGCTACAGCGACAGGCAACAGGCAGCAGGCAGAAGAGGCAGGCAGCTGGCTGAGAACAAGAAGAAATCGATAAAAATCTCATCAAATTAAAGCAAAACGATAAAAATTGATTGGCCCACAGGGTGTGCAGACAACAACAACAACAAGAAAAAACAAAGTTGAAAGTTTTCTGAACGTAAAGCGAGCCAATAAAAAACTTTTTCATTAGAAACTATTCTAATGCCAGAAAAGAGATATCTAAAAGTCAAAAAGTTCATAAGTGTAAGGAAACATTGGCCCCTCTTCTCATCAGCTTCTTTACGCCTCTGCTGCTGCTTCTCTGTCTGATGATGACTAATCACTTGAAAATTGCCGCCAGGCAACGGAGCTGAGAGTTCGGCTCCAGTTTTGTTTGTGTGTTTGGATTTTAGTTTGCTTTTTTGCTTTGGTCCTCTTTTGCTGCTGCTGCTTTGGTTGATTGGTTCCACTCCCTCCCCAAACTCACACACACACACACACTTGGAGAACTTGCCAACGAAAGAAACGTGTTTCTTCCTGTTTCAGGTTTCTGTTTCTTTCGGCTGGGTCTCAGTTTGAGTGACGCTTCACATGACGCATGCCTCATGATGTTTGGCGCTTAACTTTAACTATCGCTCCAACTCTGAAGCTCGGCTGTAGATGAAGGGACAGCAGGCTGGGGGCAAATATGTCTAGTCCAGCAAAAGACTTCACTTTTTGCAGTCACTAAATTATGTTCTGTTGGTTTTTAGCTTAAGAGTCGATAATAAAAGTCTCTAGATACTCCCAGTGGCAGTGGAAAACAATAAATTTGTCAACTCTCTGAACTACTGTTACAATAGGATACAAAAACTATTTAAGTCTCTTACATATTGACAACCTTTTACTTCGTTTATGTGCTAGGCAATTCACAATAAAATCAACTGCTGTCAAATGTCAAAGAAGCTAAAACTTAACCTGTTTTAGTACGCAGTTAAGTTGCGTCTAAATTGATTTGTTCTTTGATTTTATTGTTAACTTTCAGTGTAAATTATAAAATTATATTTTTATTACTTAGTTTTAAACTTAAAGCTATAAACAATCGCTATAATATATCTACTTTTATAGCACAGGCTGCTATAAACTTAAGTTTTACTATCTTAGACTAGAAATCAAACCTGTCAGAATTTAGATATCTAGTTTAATGTTGTACAGTAAAACCTTCTATGTTGGACAGATATTCTTGAGTGTCCACTGTAATTGACTTATCGATATGCTTATATACTCCTATTCCGTCAGAATGAACTTCGATTTATTCCTGTTCAAAGTGCTTATTCACTTTAGGCTAGTAAAACTATGATAGTACATTAAGAGTTCTCATTTTAGATAAATTTTTGATCATTCAAGTGGGAAGTCCGCCCCTTGTCTGTTATCGGAAGCTTTACTGTATTCAATTAAGGCTAGTACGCTGATAACACCCTGTTTAACATAATTTAGATTTCTGGTTCAATACTGGACAGAGGTTATGGCACTTTTTCAATGCTTGTTAACTTATCAACTGCGTTTGAATGAAGTAATTACATATTACGTATACGCCCTGTGTTACTATACTAATACATACATAGATATGTGTGTACATAGACCAACAACAGGTGTTTATCAAATGCTGTTGACTTATCTGCCAAATATTTGGCCGATTAATTTTGTTTTGTGGCATTTTCGTTTGGCAGCCGTTTTTCATAGCCAATTAGCGGCTACTACCAATTTTCTGGCATAGCCTGGCCTAGTCGTACCGCCGCCATCACGCGATCGTCTCGGCGAGAGTACATATATATATATATATATATATATATATATAAAGATAAATCGACTAGAATATTATATTAGTATATTATATTAGACGAGTAGTAGAGAAAGCTATAGAAATTCAGTCATGATTCATTTGCCAAATTTATTTGGCCAAAACGTGGCAAGATTTTTCATCAGATTGTACATATACTCGATTACATATACATATAGTGTTAGTGTTTCTATATATTCTATAATTACGTGTGTATACTTCAAAAAAGAAAAAAACGCCTCAAGGTCGTTTCTTGGCTTTCTATAAAGACGAATCATACATAGAACGCTCTTTGCCGCTTGATTATTTCATTTGTGTATTTCCTGTTTGAAATGTGCTAATTTATTTGATGTACAAGCTTTAGACTATCTATATTATATATATGTATATATATACTATTGTAGAGAGAGAGAGAACGGGAGAGTATGGGATATACTTATATATATTGAGACCGGCATTGTCTAACCTGTCGCTTGAGTTTGTACATTGATAAACTGTCAAATTGATGGATTGCTTTATTTCTATATAATGCTATATATATACGCTTTCAGGTTCAACTTCTAAGACCTATCATATTAGGGTTTTAGCCAGGGTTGAAGTAGGTCAATTGTCTGTCTGTTTTCTTTATCATGTCAAATGTTATCTATAAGCTAATTTTAAGCGTTTCTTCCACGATTTGACAGCTATATTGTCTATGTTTAGGGCGATCGAAGGTCAGCAAACACGTCAAAGAAATCTGAAAATATTTTAATTGTTATAATCTGTATTATAACAGATTTTGGAACCTGAATTATCATTTATAATTTGATTATTTCTTATGTAGAATAATGCTGCGACTGGGCGTAATCAGGTCACGAGGGATTTGAATTAAATAGTTTTGTAGTTTGCATGAATCATGAATACTTTCATATTAGGGGTATTCCATGTGTATTTTAAATATTAAACAATAAATATATAGCTAAACCCGATTAAACTGAATAACTTATTAATGAGTTCAGCAAGTGGTGCAGTACATAAACATTCAAGGAAAGGTTTCGATCGTTCTACAACCTTTGTGCACCCTTTTCTTGCCACGGGATTGGATCGGATCGCGCGGTGTTGAGGTCCACTTAAGTGATGCGCCGTCGGCTCAGCGTGGCATAATAAGCGACGCCTGAAAATATATGTTTTCTCAGGTCCTAAATTAAACGAATGTCCTTCAAAACGGGGGCACTACACCACAATAATAATAATAAAAAGAATAAGAAAAGAAAAAAAAAACGAACCCGACAAAAGGAACCACAAAAATAATAATAATAATAATGAAAAGGGGAATAAAGAATAAAAAATCGTTCCGCGGGCTGCTTTAATCAAAACAAATCAAGTTTGCGGGAGGATTCGGAGTGCAAAAAAAGGTGCACAACGCGAGAAACGATGCTAAAAAAATATAAAGTGGTAAAGAAAATATTTATACAAAAGTGTGGCAACCGACCAGACAGACAGAAAAGGACCGAGACGAGCCTAAGGAGCGGGTTGTACCTAAAATAAAAATACAATAAAAAAGAATAAAAGAGAAGAATTCAAGGATTTATGTCTTATTCAGCGCTCTTAAAGAAGACTCAACACTCAGTTAAATCCAAACGAATGGGACAAGTCGATTTTAAAGAGGTTTTAAGCGTTTTTGCTTTTTATGTTTACATATGTAAATTCGTACGCATTTTATCCTTTTAAAGGAAGACTTACGATCTGAGCTCTTTAATGAGCTCCTATTTACAAACGATAACAATGGAGTGCCTAAAATATCGATATGTACTTGGAATATCGAAAAGCACAATGTGTAATAACAATGTATACATAATATATCGCTATGAAATTCAATATAGAGTGTAGTCGCGATAACTTTAACTAATTAAAACCAGCCATGTTCAAGTTAACGAAGAATTTATGTAATCGAGTTTAAGAATAATTATATGTAATACATAAATCAAATTTGTTCAAGTTATCGCGTACTTTCGTTCAATTTTTAGAATACGCAAAGTAAACAACAACTTGTTAAAATTACCGATAGTTCCAGTTATCGCGACTGAACTCCTCCTTTCCATTCTTATACAGAACCAAAACTTACACTCATGATGGTTATTAAAACAATAAGTATATCTAACGAAATGACAATCAATATGTATATATACGTTATGTTTGTATGTTTTACCAATGCTTAAGAGAGTTGTCAAACTCGGCTGAGCGCCATTGGCAACAATGACAACACTGACAGGCAACAATTTATAACAGACACACATCGACAGTGCCTAAAGGCAGTTAACGCCCGCCGGCAGGCTGAAGAGTTTGCAGTAACAAAACAAAAGGCACTAAAAGCAGCGCGCGAAGAATGGAGTAAAAGATCATTGGACACATTTGCAGGAAGACACATACATAGACACACACTCACACACATGCAGAAGGGTAGACAAAGTAACTAACATGAAACTGGAATGAGTGAACAGCAACAGCAACAGCAACAGAAGACACAAAAGCTAAACATAAGACAGAAACATAGCACACAAAGAAGCAGACAAAAGAAAGGCCAAATACGTTCAAACATTGTCAGCAGAAGTCGAAGCAGCGGCAGTAACAGCGACAGCGACAGAGACAGCGACAGCAACAGACGACGACGACTTGTTGCCAAGACATAAAAAAGTCAAACAAAGCGACGAACGGCAACGGCAACGGCAACGGCAACGACAACGACAAGAAGAGGAAACACAAGGCAAACTATGAAAAAGAAATGCGAGAGAGGAGAAGAAGACCAGAATAAAAGTAACACGTCATCACGCGCCTGCCCCTCCAGTGGCCAGCGCCAGTCGCTCATCGCTAGTCGCTAGTGGCCAATGCCAAGAACAAGTTGTAAATGAGGCGGCACAGGCAGCCAGGCGAAGAAGAAGAAGAATAAGAAGAAGCAACGCATAAAAGAAGACTGGCCAGAAGAAGAGGTCATTGGCGGCCGTTGACTTTGTCTCGTTGATGACCTTGCCCCGAAAAATGCCGTGCTAAGGCAACTGAAAAAAAACTAAAACAAAAAAAGGAAAAAAACATACGAAACGTACGTATAAAACGGGCAGCTGAAAGTTGAGTGAGCGCAGCAGTCAACACTGAAATGCACTCGCGAAGGCAAGAAACGGCAGACAACGAGAGAGAGAAGGAATAAGGCATAGAATGAGTGAGAGCGAGAGGGAAGTATATTAAGAGAGAGGGGCTGATTTGAAGGTGTACGCGTGCAGCTGGTGACAGACACTGCATTTGCCCTTTTGCATGGGAGAAACTAAAACGGCACAAAGGACGACAACGATACGTTCTCTTTCTCGTTCTCGACCGAGGATGAGTGTAAAAAAGAAGAAGACGAAGACGAAGTGCACTTGGCCCAGGGCCAAGGCAAATGGAGCAAAGATATTGATGAGGGTGTGGGGCTTGTAAATGTGTGCGAATGCTTTCATACGCTGCTTTACATGCATATCGAAAGTATTTTAAGAAAATACTAACACAGGTAAGTTATCGATATGTTTTCGATAACTGTAGTGCTGGCTGTGCGAGTGAGTCAATAATAATATATAATCATAATAATAATTGAAACCTTTTGCTATTGTCATAAAAAATAGTGCTTAAACGTAGCAAAGTGGCAAGCCGGTTAAGGGCCATTTGCTTTCCCATGACCAGCTGCAGGCAGCAGCCATCCAGCCAGCATTGGTTGACTGATTGACTAACTGGCTGACTGTTTGTCTAAGTAACGAACTGGGATTGCATTGAAATCGCGTCGCAGTCACCACGCAACGGCCTCTTGAACAAAGTCATTAAACGAAACGCAGCGCGACGCAACGCGACTGCTGCTCAGCGGCGCATGCAAAGCAGCAACTGCAGGCAGTGCACAGTGGTTATGACCTTATATAATGTAAGTCTAATTACAACAGGCTAATTGGAAAAAAATAACAGTGATAACATGCACAAAGTACGTATATTAACTGAGTCTTCCAATAGGAGCAAATAACATACAATTATCTGTTGTCAAGTGTCTTAAAAAGAGATTTCCATATGTTAAATATTTCTGAGTCGGTTTGTTATCTCATATATTTATTTACAAAAGAAAAGTATACTTATCGATTATCTATTTATTTTCTTATCGATTTATTTACTTCTTTTTGATATGCATTCGCTGTCTATTGCTAAAATAGTCTGTCAGGTGTGAACTTTGGTTTATAAAATAAAACAAACACCAGTAGAATACTTAGAAAAGTTTTGCTTGCGTCACGGCAACTGAGTAAAGTTCAAGTTTTGCATTAAGTAGTACCCTAGTGTTATGATTCCCTGTTTACATGTGGTGGTACGTATCTGGTAACAGTTGTAAACAAATATGTTGCTTAAGAAGCTCATAAAATTGTCACAAATAATCAGTCTTATGCGAAATGTGTAACGCGTGACTAGTGTTTCTTCCGTTATAATCGAATTATTTATACATCGATATATTTACATATCGATTGTTTTATATAGTATTGTGTGTGTATTCAAATTCTTAATTGAACATATTTTAAATAGTTGGCGTTCAGCGTTTATGTGCATATAACCACAGGTCAGTTCCAGTTCCAGTCCAGTTCCAGTTCCAGTTCAGGTGGCCGCCCACCATCGACGCACTGCATCCAGCGCAGCGGCAAAGCCTCCAAGCCATTGACTTCTTTTTCTAAGACTCTGTGCGAAACGCTTTGGTTTTTCTCGTTCTCTTGGAACTCGTTTCCTCGACGTTGGGTGGGCAACCTGGCAGTTGTTGCTTATTGCATGTTGCCTGCTGCTTGTTGCCGCTGGCTCTTTGGAAGCTTTGCGTGCGTTTAATTAATATCAAGTCAAGTTAGCAACTCGTACGTGTACACACACACGTCTGTATATATATTTATATATATATCTACTATATTTATGTACACAAGATATAAAAAGGAAAAACGAATTACTCGCAAGTTGTTTTGGGACAAGGTTGTTGGCGATCGCGTTCTGGTCTCTTCGTCTTTCCTCTGTCGTCTTTCAGGCCGTGTGGCATCTGATTTTCTTGTATTTGTTTGTTTGTTTGTGTCTTGTTTTTATTCTTCTTATTTTTATTTGTTGCATTTTGGATTAAATGCGATTTTAATGCATTTTGTGTGCGTGTTGGCATTCTTGATACGAGTGCTAGATGCAACTGCAACTGCAACTGTTAGTTGGTGAAACTGTTTGGCAGGTTGCACATTATTGTGTAATCGATAAACTGGAACGTTGTGTCATTGAGGCAAATAAAACTTGCAAAAGAGCAAGAAAAACTTCAAATTACAAAATAAATAAGTACTCGAATCATTTAAACTCTAAAGTATCGAAATCAAAGCGAATAACTTAAAATGTAATCGATACAAGCAATTAACATAGGTCATAAGTGCATAGTATATGCAAATCTATCGATTCATCCTTGATCTCCTTAGCGGAACTTACTTACAATCTTACTTAGGCAACGTCTTAAACGTGGCTTTCACATTTTAGGCTTAAAGAAATTGGCTTGTCTTTTATGACTTCTGGTTCTTTCATTTTAATTGGATATCATTTTTTACGAGCACCGATAAAATATAAAATTTAGCTACAAAGTAAGAAAACCGATAAACCGACTGATTAATGTCTGAGGCAGCCGTTAGAACTTAAATATCATGAATTTTTTACGACTTTGGCATATTTTTGCTGACTTGGCTTGACTATAAAACTAAAAAGATATCAGCATAAAGCTGATCGCTTTGGAACCTGTATTCTAATTTAAGAAAGATTCTAAATAATTTTTGAGGAAATCAACTGTGTTCCATTTGATTGCCATAATTTATAAATTTATTGTGTTTGTGTTTAGTTTTTTTTTGTATTTTAAATGATTTAATTAATTTAATTAAAACGTTTGTGAGTTTCTAAAATTAAAACAAGTTTCTGAACTGAAAAGATGAACAAAAGCGTCGCAAACATCAACTAAAAATCACGCCAGAAATATAAACAGTTGAAAGTATGGGGAGTTATGGGGTATACAGAGAGAGAGAGAGAGAGATCTGAGAACTGGGAACAGCTTTTCTGTTATATAAAGACGAATTGAGCGTATCGTATACAACTTTTATTTATTTATAAAGAACATGCGGACGACCTTGAGGCGATGACTGTCAACAGCAACAACAACAAGTTGAAACAAATTATAAATAAATAGCCCGAGGGAACTGTTTGTGAAAGAGAACGGCTGTGTGTGTGGTGTGTGTGGTTGTGTGTGTGCTCCAACTGATACTGATATGCGTACTCCCTCCGTCTGGCTGGAGCTTTCTGGCCTGGTTATCATTTGTTGATATTGATAGCAATTTGCTGGAGTTTGACTTCCAGGAAGGGTGCAGAAGCAACCTGATAAAGCCTCCTTCACTTCGTATCAAAAAGTGAGAGAGAATAGTCCAATATCGGCCAGATTCTTTATAGTTATACATATAGTGTACTTAGGGGTTACACTTTTTGGTCTAGAGGGAGTGCCACATATTTTGCAGTCTTCATCAAGTCATAAAAAATGTAAAACGGCGCAAGCGTAACATTTCCTGTTTGTCTTACGGTAAATTGTAATTGTTATGCAGACGCGACTTGCAACTTTGCAACTTTTGCAACATTGCAACGCCCCAAAAATATGCGGGTTCTTCGACACTCAAACAACAACAACAGCAGCAGCAACTGAGGCGCGCCTCTCCTCTGTGCGTTTTATTTTGTTGCACTGTGAGTGCAACTTGCAACTTTGACAAAGTTACCAGTCTTTGTGGCAAAACTTGTCCAACTTTTCTGGCTACCTGTAGAATACACTGAGAGAAATTTATGAATCAAATCTAAAGATAAAGAAAGACTTTTATATAAAGAATCAACTTCTGTTGAGAGATAAAATTCGATGGAAATTTTTAGATTCGAGTTTACGTACGAAAAAAAAGTGAACATATGGAAAGTAGTTAACAGTTCCAATCAAAGTGTATTATAATATGTCATATCATAATTGTATATGTATGGTACTATATAATCCTATATTATTCTGGACTTTAACACGATTTCTGATTTCAAAAGTTTAAGATAAAGCCATAAATTTATTTTAAAGTCAGCAAGAAATCAGTTTTGATTGAATTCCTGTATCTTCTTAGTTCGTTTTTAAGTGTAAGTCTTGTAAATGATTTCTCTCAGTGCACTTTGAGCAGTTCTTGCAATACCTTACCGGTTTTTTGCAGTTTAGCTATTACGAACCGTACAAACCGTGGCCATATTTATGTCGATTGTATCGACCAGACGACGACGACGACGCACCTGTTGAAAATCAAGTTCTGCAGACGTCGCGTCGATTCGCATAGATGTTTATGTGGATTTATAAGTACTTGGCAGACACACACACACACACACACACACACATGCATATATAAACTCGAGCTCGCGCAGACATAGAGCAAATTACTGAAAATGGCAATAGGAAATTCTATGGACGACCACGCACAGTTTTTTTTTCTTTATTCCAGAGTTCGAGGGTTTCAGCGGAGTGTGGTGGGGTTGGGGGCATAGAGAGAGGGGACAGGTCCGTCTGGTAACATGTCTAACCTAACCTGTTGGCTCTTAAACAATTTTTGCTGTTGCGCTTGTGCTGCCTGCAATTTGTTTGCCATTTTCCATAGGCAACAGAAGTTGTTGCACATTATGCTAATGACGTGCCAGCTCTAAGCTCACAGCACTCCGATCCAATCCGATCCGTAACAGAAACAGAAACAGAAACACTCTGCACAGCTGCATGCTTCGATGATTAATCAAAAGCCAACACACACACACACACACACACACACATCGCACACACAACACACATTGAAATATGTGGCCCGTTGCCAGGCAATGTAATTGCAATTTGCAATGGTTGTTGCTGCTGTTGCAGTTGCATATTGTTGTTGTTGCATATTCTTTGTCTGGACTAGCCCCAAACATGGTCCGTATGGCTGGGTTTAGGCCAAAGTCTGTACCTATTTTGTTTGGAATTGGCGAAAGGTGTTGTTGGAGGTGTGTGCGTTGTTCGTTGGGGTGTAAAGCGTGTGTTAAGACACAATGCAACACCACTCGCACTCTGGCACTCTTTTTGGCCAAGTTATGTAAACTCCTTGCACAGATTATGGCCAGCCGGCACAAAAGTTGTGTAGTAAGCCCTTTGATGCTTGTTTTGGCCCTTTCACTGCAGATCGACTGGCTTGAAACTAGTATGGAAAGAAGCTCTTTAGGAAACGATAAACGTTTCCTGTAGGGCTGGGAAACATGGCATTAGAAGTTGTAAATCTTAACCAGCTTTAATTTAGGCCCAATATATATACCATGTTTTACCAACTCCAATTTCTCCATTAAGCCCATGAACTTTTCAACACCCACAAGTTAACAACATTATCTACTTTCCCCCCTTTCCATGTAAAACGACGTAAACGACTCTCTCCCTTTCTCTTTCTCTCGATTTGTCCATTATATTTGCCCACATCAACCCCAAACAATGGTTACTGCAAGGGTAATGGGGGGTAGTTGATGGGTTCGCTTTTCCCAATTAGAACACCCTACAGTCTGAACCCCATGAGAACTCCCCAAATGCGCTTTACGCTTTCATGTTACGCATAATTGAAACCAACTTCCCATTCAGTGGGCACGCGGACTTCAGTTTCAGCTCCAACTCCAACAAAAAAAAAAGCGCACACAAATCCACCACCGATTGACGGCGTACCGTGGACTCAACCCCCAAGGATACAGCGACAGCCGGGTCCTTTGCCCCACAAAGCATGTCAATGTCATGAATATTATTGACATGGATTTACCACACAAACGACGAGCGAGACAGGACGAACTCGGATGGGATACGGCAGTTGGGTGGTTATCGGATGGGCACGTCGCCATTTTGGTTAGGCAACGGCAACGGTATATCCGCATTTTAAGCTAACAAACTGCGAAAGCTGTCGAGAGGGAGCGGGTGGCATAAAACTTCATAACAAAAGAAGGAATGAAGGAAAAAAAGAATATATAACCACTCTGAAATGTGAAGGTCAACCCCTTTTGTCAGTCAGCAGTTTGACGTACGTAGCAAGTTGAAGTAGCGTTTTCTGTTTTTTGTTTCTTGCCTGTCAAAGTCAAAAGCATTTGTGGCTCTGATAAAAAAATCGATAAGCGGCAGACACAAGTCACCCGCAGCGTGCAGCTTACAGCTCAGGGGCAAACGGTTGCCCAACCCGTTGCTGCAACACATTCATTGCTAACAGACGATTCTCGGTCAAAAGCAACAACTGCAACAGCAACAGCAGCTCCAACTTCACTTCATTCCAATGCACCCCTTCCTCTCCCTCTCCCTCTCTTATCCACTATTCTTTCATCTCCAACTAGACTTTGGTATGCGATTTTGGTTTATGGCTTTTCAGGGGCTTGTCAAATTGCATTGGCATGCAGTCGCCGGCGGTGCGAGTGCTCGCACTCGTACCTCGTACTCGTAATACCCATGCCATGTCATGGTTACAAATCTCCTAGTAACCGTACATTGTATGGTTCAGGTAGTAATACGAGATACATACATACATATTCCGACTTAATTGCAAGGCATTTGCAGTCTTAGATAACCATAATATGTATTTAATAAGCGTAATTAGATCATGACTTCAATATATATGTATACATGCAACTTGGGCCAATGCCAGCTAGAATCGAAAGGTAGCACGTTGGGGGCGTTTACCTGTAAAAGGTGTGGACCATAATTGATTAGTTGCACTTTGTCAGCAGACTGTGTGGAATGTTGTATAGAGATGTGCAATACACAGCTTGAAATAAGGGATGGAATCTGGCTGCTTGAGGATTCCTTCAAGATGCTAAGCAAAAGTGAAGGTTAAATGGATCAGAGCTTGATCCGAACTCATTTATCAACTGTTAAACGAAATACTTCCGCCTTATCGGTGCCACCTTCGTACTATAACAAGGTACAGTTCTAACAGAAAGTACGTATGTATGTGTATATCCAGAAAGAAATCGGTTGGCTGCATTTGTCGGCTCCCAAATATATGCATACATGTGTATATTCATATCTACGCTTTTATTTCCCTAAACAAAAATACAAATAAACATAGAGGCAACGGCTGACCGCTTCGTTCTTTCTCCCACACACACTCTATCTCTCTCTAACATTCTATTCCATTCTTACATTCTTACACTCTCTGCTTGGTCAGCATTTTCATTGCCCACTCTCACGCTTGCCTCTCTCACTCTCTCTCTCTCTCTCTCTCCACTCTCTTAGTGTGACCTCTCGTCACCCACACAACTTTAAACAATGAGAATTATTCTTGATTGCTGCCTGCGCTGCGGCACTCGCTCTTGATATCAAAATTTTTGTTTATTTTCTTTTGTGCTACACACACACACAGACGCAGACACAGACACAACACACCCTCGTCTGCTGCTGTTTGGCTGCCTATGAATTATTTTATTTTCTTTCTTTTGCGCTCTCCGCTCTTTACGGCATTGCTTCTCACCCGCAGTGGCGTCGCTGCCCGCGCATGTGTTGCGTCTTCTCTATCTACGACTGAGTGTGTGAGTGAGCAGTGCGGCTGCCCTGCTTCGTTTTCGCTGTCGTCGTTGTCGTTGCCGTCGCCGTCGCTACGTCTTCTTCGTGGTTGCTTCGTCGTCGTCGTCTCTCATTGTTGTTGTATGCAAGGTCGTTTGCGTACAAATTTCAACATTATTTGAAGGTCGTCCTTTGCCCATTCTGCGTTTTGCTCTCTCGCTTGTTTGCGCGCGCTCTCTTTTTTTATACTGTAGTTGCCGGTTGGCGTCTTAGCCGCTGCGTTTCGGGTTGTTGTACCGGCTAAACACAAATATGCTCCATTAAGAGAGCTCATGTACTAGAGGTCGCGTCAGCTGCCACACACACACACACACACACACACATACTGCACTTAACCAAATAAAGTGAAAAGCATTTTGCAATTTACTTAACCTTTCCCCCCACGCGCTTCTAACCTTTCACCTATAGCCTTTGGTGCCCTTTGATGACCTGCCCAGCCGCGCCCTACTCATATCATCATAAACATGTCCAAACAAAACATTCCCATCTGCCAGCCCTGGGTTAATGTACCTTAAATTTATTATATTATATTCCTCTTCCATCGGTTTTAACGCCTCATTCTCTTTTTCTTCTGTTCGGGTCGTTGACATTTTTCGTTTTTCGCTCTATTGTTGTCGTTGTTGTTGTTGCTGTTGCTGCTGTTATTGTTTTATGCTATTGTTCGTGCTTGCCGCGCGCTGATAATAATAAAATTCGCCGCTTGCTGGACAGTGTAATGGGTGCCAATGCTCGCGTTAGTGTGCGTGTGCGTGTGCTTGTGTGTGTCTGTGTGTGTGACACATGTCATGGGCCTATTTTAGCACTCAATTAGCATAACACGCCTCATCTCCTCATCTACGCGAGTCGGACCTCTCGACTCGTTCCGTTCATCGTGCAGAGGCCAAGGTCGTTGGCTTGGAGCTGTCGGGGCTGGGGACTTGGGTAAAAGATGTTGCTAAGCCGTTTAGGGGAATGTATCTATGTATCTTTTTGTTATTGTTCTATCTCATTCTGCAGGCACATGCGTAATAATACACATTTTGTGGAAAATTTGCTTAGTAATCAAATTAGTATTCAAAGTTGGCAGCGAATGAAAAAAGAAACTGTCTGAAAAAAGTCTTTATTAATGGGAATTCTCTACATATGTGTGAAGCGGAGGGTCTAAATATACATATGTATGCATTACACATTTAGTAGGAAGAAAAGTGACTCAAGATTAGCTCACAGGAAATAAATTGGCATAACTTTAAATAAGGTAAATATTTAAGAAAAACCTCAAGTTTTGTTCTTTTAAATTCAAATAACTCAACTAGAAACTAATTTGATAGCAAAACTTACCCTTACTTCATTCATATTATAGAAACCTTAGAAATTCCATTGATTATTTCTAAACAAAGAACTCAATTCAGCGGCTATAATCACATTCAGCAATGGATTTATCCATATGCTTTTCCTTTGGAATTGAAACTAAGTTTAATGTGAAATCTAATTAGAGAACAAAAAACTTTAATATGTGTATTAAAGGTATTTTTATTTGTAATCTGAAAAAGATAAAGGTGAAGATATCTTTCTTTGTATTTTTGCTTGAAATTTCTCAAGACTTCATTCTAATTAAGCAAATATCTTTTAATTGGATTGACTTGCAGTAACAATTGCGAGTTTATTGCTCCCTTATGTATCCATCCCTTATGGCAAAAACATATTTCTTTTTTCTTTCTTCTGTTTGTGTGTGTTCTGGATACATATAAATATAAAGATAGTATAGAAAATAGATGAGCAGATGCGGGTTTGATTCACAGAGTTAAAGGCCTCGAGGTCGAAATAGGTGACTGCCATTAGCTAATTCTTACTCCGGTTTGGTAGATGTGTGGAATATTGCAGCTAATTTATACCTAATCCGAATCTATTAGAATTGCAATCAATCTTTATTTTTTATGCATTATACTAAAACTGTTCCTTATTCTTTATTTTCGTTTCTTATAGATATACAACACAATGGAACTGCATCAACGACATCTATCAAATTTCTACAAATTGCACAAATAAATTAGAGACAGAGTGAGAGAGACAGAGAGTGAAAGGGAGATATATATTTAATGAAGGAAGAGGAGGCGGAATTGCATATAAGGATTGCAATTGATTAATAACCAACTGACAACAGTCACAACTCACACACACATACACATAATATACACACGCAGCACACAGACACAAACGCACACACAGAGAGCTAAATCTCTGGAGGAAGAACGCCTAAAATGTCCAGCATTAAGACTGAACAAAGTGTTTCCCCTGGGATTGCCTGTGGAAGCTATCAGCTGCCGGTGAACATGTCCACGGCGACAGGCACGACGACAATGACGGCGACTGTGGGAGCCACTGTGCGTCACAATGTGTCCGTGACGAACATAAAATGCGAACTGGACGAGCTGCCAGGCACACCGAATGGCAACCTGGTGCCGGTCATAGCCAGCTACAATAGTAACCATCATAATCATAATCACAATCACAATCATGGGAGCAGTCTGCGTATACCGCTGAGCGGTAAGACGCACAATGAGGAGGAGTCCGATTCGGAGGCGGAGGCCGAACTGGCGAATATTGAGAATCTGAAGGTGCGACGAAGGGCGGCGGATAAGAATGGACCGCGACCCATGTCCTGGGAGGGTGAACTAAGTGAGTCCGAGACAGCGCCGGGTGCGGATGAGGAGCTCATGGAAACGGAGACGGTGATCAAGTGTGAGGCAATAAGCAGCAGCGTTGGCAACAACCAAGTGGTTACCATGTTGCAACCCATCAAGACGGAGCTGGAGCACATCGCTGGCGAGTTGCAGCTACAGAATCAACAGCAACAGCAGCAACAGCACCAACTGCAACAGCAACAGCTGCTGCAGCCCATCAAGCAAAGCTTTGGCCCCAACAAACTGAAGCTGGCGCCGACCCAGAGTGATCCCATCAACTTAAAATATGAACCAACTTCGTCCTCCCTCTGCGATCGCAGCAAGTCGAATAGTGGTGGACACTTGCCATTGCTGCCGGCCAATCCCAGTCCGGATTCTGCCATACATTCCGTCTATACGCATAGTAGTCCTTCGCAGTCGCCTCTCACATCGCGCCACGCCCCCTATACGCCTTCTCTGAGCCGGAACAACAGCGATGCATCGCATAGCAGTTGCTACAGCTACAGCTCCGAGTTTAGTCCAACTCATTCGCCCATCCAGGCGCGTCATGCGCCGCCGGCTGGAGCTGCTCTGTTCCCTGGCAGTGCCAATGGTGCTGCACTGCATCATCATAGTGTAATATACCGGCCACTGAATGTGGATGCAACTGTTACCGGCCAGGAGGCAGCACAAAATCTCAGCATGGATGCGGATGCCACAGCCACGTTGCCAGCCTCACCGGCGGGCATCTCGCGGCAGCAGCTCATCAATTCGCCGTGTCCCATTTGTGGTGATAAAATCAGTGGATTTCATTATGGCATCTTCTCCTGCGAGTCCTGCAAGGGCTTCTTCAAGCGCACCGTACAGAATCGCAAGAACTATGTCTGCGTGCGCGGTGGTCCCTGCCAGGTGAGCATCTCCACGCGAAAGAAGTGCCCCGCCTGCCGCTTTGAGAAGTGCCTACAGAAGGGCATGAAGCTGGAAGCCATACGCGAGGATCGCACACGTGGCGGTCGCTCCACCTACCAATGCTCCTACACGCTGCCCAACTCAATGCTCAGTCCGCTCCTCAGTCCCGATCAGGCAGCAGCTGCCGCAGCAGCCGCCGCTGTCGTCAACCAACAGCAGCAACACCAGCACCAACAACAGCAACAGCGTCTCCAACAGCATCAGCAACAACACCAACAGCAACATGGTGCAGTCAATGGATTCAGTGGTGGTGGTGGCTCCAACTCATTACCGGCCAGTCCCAGCCTGGGTGCATCCATCAAGACGGAGCAAACGGAACCGCTTAATCATCACACAACGCGAGCCTCAAGCATTCCAGCCCTGTTACAGGTACGTTCATGTTAATTAACAGTCTGTTAACAGGAACATTGAAAATCCATTTGAAATCCATTTTCTAACGCTTCATATATCTTTTGCTTTTACCAACAGGAAATCATGGATGTTGAACATCTTTGGCAATACACCGATGCGGAATTGGCACGCATCAATCAACCGCTGTCTTCCTTTGCATCTGGCGGCGGCGGCTCATCATCATCATCATCGAGCACAGCGGGCGGCGGCACGGGTTCAGGTGGGCACAACACAGCGAATGCACAACAGATGACCAATCCACTGCTGGCCAGTGCTGGTCTTGCGTCCAATGGCGAAAATGCCAATCCCGATCTAATTGCACATCTCTGCAATGTGGCCGATCATCGACTCTACAAGATTGTCAAATGGTGCAAGAGTCTGCCGCTCTTCAAGAATATCTCGGTTCGTACGATCTGTTCTTTATCTTCTCTGTTCAGAACGTGTTCATTAATCATCTTTTTTTTGTATCTCTTAGATTGACGATCAGATCTGCCTGCTCATCAACTCGTGGTGTGAACTGTTGCTCTTCTCCTGCTGTTTTCGTTCCATTGATACGCCCGGCGAAATCAAGATGTCACAGGGCAGAAAGATTACGTTGGCACAGGCCAAAACCAATGGCTTACAGGTGGGCTAAGAACCAAGTTTTCCGAAAGGGCATACAACATCCTTTCTTTGATAACATTCATTCGATTATAATTCCTTTATGAAAACCTTTCTAAATGGCCATAACATATTTTAATTATGTTAATAACAGTAGCTTAACATTTGCAACAAAAGAGTCTTCTATTTTGATTTACTGCTCTATATTACGTTAGCTCTTATACTACAGCCTTATGTTCCGAGCAGCGCTTATTACAGCTCTTATACATTACTTAAGCTACTCTTATACAAACACTTATACAATTGCCCAACACAAACATAACGAAAGACTCCAATTTCTGCACTTTTCTCTGTTCTATCTTTCTGCCAACTCTTATAAAAACTCTTATACTTATACTCTTTTACAGGCCTGCATTGAGCGCATGTTGAATCTGACAGATCATTTGAGACGTTTACGCGTGGATCGCTATGAATATGTTGCCATGAAGGTAATCGTGCTGCTGCAGTCCGGTAAGTGATTGAGATTCTAACTGAAGCGATTGAAATAATAATTATTTAATTCCTTACAGACACCACAGAGCTTCATGAGGCGGTCAAGGTGCGCGAGTGCCAGGAGAAGGCGCTGCAAGGTCTGCAAGCGTATACGCTGGCCCATTATCCCGACACGCCGTCCAAATTTGGTGAGCTGCTGCTGCGCATACCGGATCTGCAGCGCACGTGTCAGGTTAGTGTGGGAAATGTCATATATTGTATAAGATAACTATGACTAAACTCTTATACTCTGTCCTCTTTTAGCTGGGAAAAGAGATGCTGACAATAAAGACGCGCGATGGTGCCGACTTTAATCTTCTAATGGAACTGCTACGCGGAGAACATTGACAAATGTTGTGGCAAGTGCAACAACGCAGCCGTCGCGCCAGGGGCTAAGTGGAAATAGGGGTAGCGCCTACAATTTTTAATATGATTAGTATTAGCATTAGTATATCTATGCCTAGTGTTAAGTGCTCTATGTGTAAGCTCTGGAAACATGTGCCTAAAAATGAACACACAGCCGAAACAAACAGCAGCAACAACAACAGCAAAACAAAAAAAAAAATGTAACAAAATTGAGAAGAAAACTGATAGAAATTAGCTGAAGAATTCATTTGAAGTGCAAGAGTTTGCCAAATCTTTATATAATGTTTATATACATATATATATGTATATGTTGTGCACTGTTGTTGTTGTTTTTGTTGTTGTTCGGCTGAAGTTTATTAAATTATATAACGTTTTTTGCTATGAAATACATATATGAAATTATGTATAGAAACTAAAGCACACATGGAAAATGAAAAGACTAAGAAAATTTATCGATAATTTTTAATTATAAACGAAACAAAACAAAAAAAAGGAAATCAAATTCATATATTTAGTTCAAGTAATCCAAGAAGAGAAAGGAGAAAGGGACGTAAAGAAATGCGGCTAACAACAACAAGAACAAAAAGAAAGAGAGAGAGAAAAAAGAGAATTTTTTAAATAAATTGCCAAAACCGTTAGATTGGTTTTAACTGAAAGAGAGCTGCTAAAATAATAAGAAGAGAATAATTTTCTACCTAAAATATATATATATATATATATATATGTATATATATAGTAATACTTATATATGTATAAATATATATAGAAAGTGAATCGAGAAATCCATTTTTAAATGTTGTAGCATTTAGTTTTAGTGCAATTTCACACATATTGTATGTCTACTTATATATTTAAATATATATATACATACGTATATAGCCTGATACAAACTACATATATATATTGTACAAGAAAACAAAAAGACCACTCGATTCAACTTGACGCACCCTGTAATTCGGGACAGGGTGTCTCAAGGATAAACAAATAAAACTATAAAAAAACTATTCCAGTGATGCGACTTGTTGCATAAAAAAAGAAACAACATAAACTAAAACTACATAAATCAAATTTATTCTTTGATTTTAAACGTATATGAATATATATATTTTCCAAATGTATTCGTATTTTTTCAATTGTATTTTTGTATTTTTTAATTAATGTTTTAATATTATGCATATATATATAATATATATATTTATATATATATATTATTTGTTTTATTGTAATTTTTTACTTAAATAGCTGAAGCAAATCCTGTAACAGGATTTAAAACATTTATACATATAATTTTTTGTCAACTAACTAGATTTATATATATATGTATGTATATAGACTGCATATGTATATGTATATGTGTGTATATGTGTGTATGTTAACTGTAAAACCCACCAGAAAACCGCAAGCCGAAAACAAACATAAAAACAATTGAAACTCCATTATATTCAGATGAGACCCCAATCAATACTTGCTCCAAGAACTAGAACCAAGGAGAGGCAGGGACAGCATTGTTTTTGTATAGATTATTGAGAAGCAAGGACTGAGATTAGGACTCTTATTGAGTCTGTCCATACTATATTGAGAGAGAGAGAGAGAGAGAGAGAGGTTGTCTTTACCATATGCCATCAAAGCTCTGATTCATCTGTCTGTCGCCTCGCCTCGTCTGGTTCCTTGGAGTGAAGAATATCATAAAATTGTATCCTTAAAGTAAACGCGAAATAGTTAAATGTTAATTTTATGAAAATGCTCTTAACTAAACTAAACTAAATATCGATATATGTATACCTTATATATATATATATATAAATACGATAGTTAAATGCAATTGTAAACTGAAAATCAAATCAAAATTAATTTATAGTCCTGTTTTCTGTTCAACAATCGCAAAAAGTAGCAACTGAAAGCGCAGAAATTATATTTGTTAAATTTTTAAAAATATTTGATACAATTGTGCTTTTAATTTTCTACTTAAGTTCATTTGCTTAAATAGTTAAAATTTGCGCCATAAAAATTTGTTTATTATTTATTCAAAATCTTTAAGTTGAATCTGTGCTTCAAATTTGTTGCTACTTTTGTTTAACAATAAAAACAACAACAACTCATCCATAGAAAATATCTAATTTCATTTTTATATAAATATATATATATATATATTAAATGTAATTATTGAAATTAAAACGATAAAACAACAATTAAACAATTAATTGTCAATGCAATATTTTGTAATAAACATTTTTTCAAAACAAATTACAATCTATTTCTTATTATATATTTATTTCAGCCTCAGCTCTTGGTAATAAAAGAGCTCTTGACTTGATTAGCTTTCTGTCGAAACGCCATCAAAGTGTCACCTTGTCAGCTGAGCCAAAATGGAAGATTTAGCACCAAACAGAGGCAATTTATGGCCCTAACCATAAAATTTCTATGTTGTTGAGTGTAGCAAAAAAATCAAATCAAAGTTGGCAGGCGCAGAGGTGCCCAAAAAAAAAGAACGATAAATTTATGAAAATTTATGCAGATGCCGCAGGAAGTCTACGCTTTTTATTATTGACTGTCAGGGGCGTGGCCAGCGGGGTGTCAAAGGATAGCAGACCTGCCCCCACCCAAAAGCTGTCTACGCCCCTGTTGGCTCTGTATGCTGATTGAATGACTAGGAAATGAGCCACAGCCAGGCCAGAGCCAGAGCTAGTGAAATGCATAGAATAAAAGATTTGCCACATAGTAAAACCGCATTTGATTTGCCTTTGAGAAGGATACGCTTTATATATATATATATAAAGTATATATATATCTATTATATATGCTAAACTTGTTATAAAAGTGAATAGTTTAAAGGCTGCTTTAAATGATTCGGACCCACCAAGGACCTACTTGCTCCATGGCTATCCCTCTTCCAATATAATTTCAATTCTCAAACCCTATTTAAGCCATTTTTATAGACAATACTTTGTTTTTGTGGCTAAATAGCCAAGTTTTATTATGTATTTTGAATGATATTATATTCAAGCATTGAATACGCGACTTGCTTCAGTTTTTTTTGCACTCTTCCAAGTCATTTACGGCTTGGATGCTTCATTGGTTAATGCTACTGACAGGCTGTAAGGGAGGGGCCTTAGCATAGACTGGATGTGGGGCAACTGTACTTACAGGATGAATTACTGAGATTGCAGCTGGTTGCCTCTGATATAACATTGCAACCTGGCGCTGACATGCAGCAGGATGCCATTGGCATTTCGTAGGGACAGCCGGCGCAGCAGGTCATGGGGCAGGACATAGGGCAGGTTATGGGTATATGCGTGGGGTTAGACATGGGGCAGGTCATGGGGCTAGTCATGGGGCAGGCGGAGCCACAGCAGGCGCCTTGTTGCATCATGCAAGGCGCAGGACATGACATCTCATAGCCACATCCAGGCGGCGGCATCATGCAACAGCCAGCTGGTCCAGGTACGCTAGAATAAGGACAATAGCCAGGACTAAAAGCAATCGATTAATTATATACAAAATTGATAGAACGCGTTGGGCCACCTACCACATTGGTGGCATGCTTCTGCCGCATGCATCACTGCCACAGCCCAGACGAGCTGGATTCTCTCCGCCAGCGGGAAAGTGATTAAAGTTGTTTCCATTGCCACAGTATGGCTGGTAATCGGTATTGTAAACGGTTTGAGACTGCAACGTGTCATTGATATAGCAGCTGGGCTTCATTTCGAATGGGCCAGGCGGACTGGGGGGTGGTGGGTGGCAGCTTAGAATGGGTGACGTCGTCGTTAGGTAGCTGTGATAACAGGCCCGTTGAGTAGCTCGCACTTTTTGCATGAAGCTCTCAATGTCCAGACAGTTGCCAGGACAGAGATGACTATTGTAAGGACCTGTGCCCATGGGCAATTGAATGGATTCTGGGTTAGGCAGTACGTATCCACCTGCGGGAGACATGCTCCCACTGGACACGCTGCCCCCGCTGCCACCACTCGAGCCACTACTCGGCATGCAATTGCATCCCTCCCTTCCTCCTCTCATTCCAACGCCCTGTTCCATGCCATAGTACTCCATGGGCGGTGCATGCTGAGCTGCTTGCATAATTGATTGGTGTAGCATGTTGCAGGCATTGCAACTTGGATCAGCCAGGCTGTGCCCCACTTGACACTGAGGCACATTCATTGATGCTGGCATTTGGAAGCCACGGTCCTGGCTTCGATCCGCAAATCTCTGTCTGTCATCCGCAGTGTTTGCGCTGGGAGTATAGTTGCACGAATTCTGGGGTCCATTTATGTACGAGACAGCCCCTCCCTCAGCTCCCTCTATCGTTATACTGCCATCTGAGTAGTAACAAGCTACAGGACCGGATTGCCCCTCGCAGGAGCCTGTGTTCGTCTGAGTCTTTGACTCACTGTAGCTGCAATAGCCTCCTTCCGCCATCGGTGGCAACTGGCCATAGTTAAAATATTCTGTGTCCGATGACTGAAACTGATACGGGGAGCCAGACCCTGAGGTCTGAGGCTGCACATAGCTACAATAGCTATAGTTATTATCGCTCAGACCCGATACCGCACTCTTTAATCCCATCTGTTGGGCATAGTATTCAGCGGCTTCCATTGGCTCCTCACAGCATTGTGGTTCCGCAAAGGTGACGTTGTTCTTCGATGTTGATGACGATTTCTGATCATTGCTTATATTGCTAGCAGAAGCTATTAAAAGATAAGGTATATAAAAGAAGGTGGAGTTAAGCTGTATATCTGTTATAGGGGAGATTTCTCTGATATTCCTCAAATTAAAAACAGTTTAAAATTTATCCGTAAGGGGATCAATGTTGGTTGAAATTCCTCAGACTAATTAACAGAGGTTGGCTTAAATCTGATTAAATATATTTCAATATTATATTTAAAGCAGTTTTTCGGTTCATCATTTATAAGTTCCTTATATGTAGGATTAGTTATAACCTGGGTAATCATAGCCTAGATATCATATATGGTAGACTTAATCTATTGCAGCTAAATATTTTGTTGTAAAAAGGATAACCAAAAGATAAACAATATCTATCCTAGTCTACTGCTCTACAGTTGGATAATTATATATTTTATATAGAGAGTAAAAATTCAAGATTATATAGATATATATATACTCACCTTCATCGACAGTATAATCGTAACATTTACAGGTTGAACTCTGATTGTTTAACATTTCACCGGAAGCAATTCGATAATGAGCGCTAAATATAAATAACAAATTATAAAGCTACAGTCGACTGTGACCGACTACAATATACCCTTAACCCACGTTGCAATTAGTGAGCTTACTTCGCACACCAATCAACCGATAAATACACACAAGTTATATATAATAATGAGAAGATCCTTGCGATAAATTGTGATACACTTTTTTCTGAAGTTCTGTTTGACTCCTAATGAAAGTTGCAACACGGATCAGGACTATAAGAATATATAGCTATAGCTTGAAAAATGTGTTTATAAACTGGGCGATATTCCAAAATTGAAGATAAACTTTATCCGCGTATTAATCATAGACGGACGGACAGTTGTGCAGGACACAATCTACTAGGGTAATCCTTGAACAAGAATATATATAGTTTTGTTGCTTGAGGTTGGGTTTTGACCCATTTGCGATGGGTTAAGTGTATATAAGAGATAATTACATAGTATAATATTGAAGAAACTTACTAATGAGCCTTTATACGATCTTTGGAACTGTTTTCTTTGTTGTGCCTTATGGTGTCTGCAGAAGGATTCGTTTTTAATTCAACGGCCACAATATTTTTCTCCTTTTCGATTTTTTTATAGTCTAAGGTATCGGCTATGGATAATACTTTTTTCTGATTTGTTGTAGCTGTTTTTGTAGCTGTTTTTGTAGCTGTTTCTGTAGCTGTTTCTGTAGCTGTTTCTGTAGCAGTTGTTGCAGTTGTTGTTGCAGCTGTTGGTTTATCCTTTGTATTATCGTCTTCACCTTCGCACTTTAGAGTCGATGTAGCTGAAGTACTTAATACGAGTTCATTTGGTCTATAGGTTTTATAGATCTCATCGAAGCTTTCAATGGCAGCCAAGTGCCTTTCAGTCTCTGCGCGCTGCTGCGAGGTGAGCGATGTGAAGTCATCAATGTGTTGGACGAGTCCATTCTTATCGAAAGTTAAACTTAGTTAATCCTAGGCTTGAATCTTCAACCGTTTCCTGTTTCCTTAAGCCTACCCATAACAAGGGCAAGTTAGTGTTTATACCATTAATTTTGATGCCCTTAGGCCAGTAATTGCTTTAAATATACTTAAATTATTTCACATTGTTTTAATAAAACTCTACAAACATATTTAGCGGCTTACTTTGTTCTAAAATACTTGAAGAGATTTAAAAAAATTCAAAGTTTTCGGGTTTTACAGTTTTCTTTTCACCTTTTGAATAAAGTATATATCCGTTTATATAAAAGTTGGTCGTTAACAGTTAGTTGGTAGTTAGTCCATCTACTATCCAAAAAAACCCTTCAAAAAACTTTCGGTCGAGAAGATAATTAACTTAGATAAAGTCACTTGAAACTTGAAAGGATTTTGTCTGCCGAGGAAAACAAAATCTTTGGCAGCTCTCAAAGGACACTTCGAGTATTTATAGCTTGTTTGGGTTTTAGCATACGTAAAAATAAAATTTAATTTCCGTTCTGACTGTAACTGTGAGACTCTCAGCTGTAAGAAGTCCAGAGAAGTGCTCGAAGGAGCCGGCAATGTTATTTTCTTGCAAATTTCCTTGCGGCAGTTTTACTGACACACAAATCTGTTGCCTACATTTAGGCGGCGCGTTTAAAAATAAACTGCCATTGCCTACACCTTATTACGCACACACACAGATGGTGTTTGTGTATTCAAAGTTGAATCGTTTTATTATACTCTTTAAAAGAGCAATACAAGATATTTATTAAATATGATAAAATTAAATTGTTATGAATGAAATTGCTATATAAAACGTTCCTATACACTTTCTTTTGTTAAAGAAATCCGACTAATCACAGTTATCAGACAATGAATATTTGACTTTATTATAATCAAAGTCATTTAATGTGTGTTAAACGTTTTGTGGCTTAAACGAGCTTATCACTAAATGACTGCGGTAGTAGGAATATAACTAACATTATCAACAAGGGCTTTAGGGTATTATCTTATCAGCTTTGTTTCAGCTTGGTTTTATTAATTGCCGGCAGGTGTTTGATGCACAGCGATTTTAATTGAATTTCCGGTGCTTAGGGTGGATTGGCGCTCAGCGCTTGGCGCTTGGCAGCTTCTGCTGCTTAACGCCAGGTAATTATTGTGCAATTAAAAGCAATTGTTTTGCGGCTTGTTAGGAGCAGAAACCTAACTTACGAGAAATCGAATTAAAAATTTAAACAACTGTTTGACCTTTTAAAGATAAATGTTTATTAAATATTGTTGCTAATTAATTTGTACACTCTCAATGCTCAAAAACAGCTGTCTAGTTGGACACATTTCATGTCTCCTAATCTGTTGTTTACCTGGGATCTTAGTTAGTTAAGTGGCCACTAACCAGAACCAGTCATCATTATCGTCACCAGCTTTCAGCTCTCAGCTCTTGGAAAGAGATTTGCATGCCAGTGGGCACTTTGGCGTGCGATTGAAATGTTAAGTTGCAAAAAGTTTGCCGAGCAATTGATTGATTGATTGGCTTTGCTGGGGAATGTACATGGTACATGGGTACAGGACAAGCCAATGGGTACATAGACAAAGGCGCTGGAGTCGGAGGAGATGTAGGAAATGCAGACTAATGATATATCAACATGAACTTGGACTTGACGCGGCGTTGCAGGTTGGTTGCTACAAGCTGCTGTTATTATGTTCAATTAGACACGTTGGAATTTAAAGCCATATGATTGATGCTGTAATTACTGCCTCTGTTCTTACAATCGTTTGCTTTTTCGTGACTGTTGCACGCAAATCGAAAACGAGTTGCTAAACTGTGGCATCAAATTATATGGCGGCTGCTTGACCACAATTCAATTCATAAAACATTCATATAGAGCAATCTTAACAATGCAAAATAATCTTTTGTTGTGAGACTTTTAAAAAACGCAAGAGCAACGTATTATCTATTCCAGAAAATTTAAATATAATTAATGTAAAGCTGCTGCTCTGCCAACAGTAAAGAGAGGCTAACACTCTGGCAACGCCAAAATTAACAGACCTAATTATGATTTTTTAGAAGCCGGTTCTTTTGAATTCAGCATAAAATACATTAAAAACTCATATATTTTCATATTGAAGTGAGTTTTTCGTTCAGTTTTATTATTAATTTTCATAATTAAATTAAATTTAAGTTATTTGTAATCTATTCTCACATAAATAACACATTTAAGAGCTTCCATATGTATGCTGGCCATCAGCTGCGCTCTCTGAGAGAAACTTCAATAACAGTAGCACTAAAAAATACCAACAAGAAAAAATACCACAAGTATCAGCTGCTGTTAAATGCTAAATTGTCTGGCTAACAGCTAAATGTAAACAGTCTGTAAAGTAATTTCGAAGCGTGCGGGTGGCTACGCGCGTGCCAATCAGAACTCAAACAAGAAATTGGAAGCTAACAATGAGATTTTCGCAAAATAACACATAAAACATAATAAACAAAAAAAAGCGTGCCAAGCAGTCGGTGTGCAAGGTGTGTAAAAGTCAAGTGGTAAAAATGCAATTCAAGTTGCACCCAGCATAAGTCAAATACATGTGACAAATCGCAATCACAGCAATAAAAACAAGTGTAACACACCAAAAATTAATGTACGAAGCGTGCGGCCTGCCATCCTATCAGTGTGTGTGTGCTTGTCTGTGTTGTGTGTGTTTGAGTGTTTGTGTTTGCTTGTGTTTGCTTGCGTTTGCATGCATTGCATTTGCTATTGGTGTGTGTTTGGCTATGTGTGAGCGCGCGTCACCTAAATAAACCAATTCTAATTGGCAAGCAGAAAGCACAAGAAACATTTTTTAGCAATTGCTGCCAAAAATCAGCTGTCTGCAGTGTGCCTCTTGTATGACTGTTCGCTTGTATGTAAAGCGTGTGTGTGTCTATGCACTTTGCGGGTGTATAAATGTATAGGCCTATGTATTCTTATTGTTATTATTATTGTTGTTGATGTTGTTGCTTCGGTAAGTTTTAACATTTTGGTGTTAAATTTTAAAGCCTGCGTTCATTTCTTTTCCTTTCGCCTATATTCTGCGTTTATCTCTTTTTTCAAAGCCAAAGCCACAAAACTCGTTTTATAATTTAGTTGCTGTTGCTGTTGTTGTTGTTGCTGTTGTTGTTGCTGTTGCTGCTGTGGATGCTGCTGTTGTTGTTGTGCGACGCGTCACGCCTTTTGTGTTTTTAATCGCGCAATTCATTCATGAGGCCCACAGCAGTAGCCGCAGCAGCCGCATCCACAACAACAATAGCGATCGTCTCCCCGATTTGGGCCGCGCGTTTTTACACAAAATTTCTTTTATTTATCTCCCCCCGAAAATAACAAATAAAAACTAAAGAAGGAAGCAAAATATCAAACAAAAGCAAAATCAAAAGAAATCAAATTTCAACAACAAAAATAATCAACAAATTTCAGTCACAGCAGCCGCAACCAAATTGCATTTGCCGTTGTTGTTTCTGTTGTTGTTGTTTCAGTGACTTGTGAGTTGTCAATGTGATGTAAGTTTTATATATTATTTTAGGTATTAGTATTTTACAATTTAACCGAAATGTTTTTTAGTTTTTTGTCTAGTATTACGACAATATCATTGTTCAGTTTCCGTTTGTTGTTGCTGTTAATTTGCGTCTTTCTTGTGGCGTTTGTTGATTTTGATTTGATTTTTACTTGCTGACCGGCTTTTTATTGACGTATCTACATTACAGCAACAACAATATCAACAATTACAACAACTACAACAACAACAACATTTCCCGTTTATGGTTGCCCACACTTATTGGAATCTTGATATTGGTTTTGATTTTAAACTCTTTTAAGCCGTACCCAAATACGTGAATCAAAGACATAAAAGTTTTATACATTTTTATCGCTATGATTATATGATTATAATGACCCGATTCTTGTACGTATTTTATTACCATATAAGTAGTTGTGTTCTAACAGAACAATATACTTTATTAACGACTATAAACAAATCACCCCCAATCCTTAGAAACCTATTGAACTCGGCGACTATAAGAACCAGTCATACCTTATATGGTATGTAGGTTGTCTACGTAGAACTAGTTTCTTACACTGTATTTCAATATACAATTAACGTGTGGACAGCATAGTTACTTTTCCTGATTTCTTAATCCAGTCTAACTATTTGAAAAATGACTCATAAATAAACATTTTTTGCCCTGAAGTTTGTTTTGTTACGAATGTAGGAAAGAGTTTTTAGTTTGTTTGAGGAAGCAGCATGGAAATTTCATTATGTATTTCCTTGTCTTTTTTTCGGGGATTCAGCATGAAAATTGCAAATCGAATTATGAATTATTATGAATATAAGTCCGGACTTGAAGATTTGCTTGTAGAATTGTTGTCTATATTTGTTAAGGTTCAGACTACAATTCATGTTAATTAACTTGCTATTAAATGTAATTAAAAGTGTGCCTAACTACGCAGTAGTAGAAAACAGAAGCTTTGAAATTGTAGCTTAATAGTCATAAAATTTTTATTAATAGGAATTGAAAGTTGAATCTCAATGTATATTTACATACTATAGATGCAATATTATAGATACTTATTTGGTTTTATAAAGCCAAAGTTGTCCCTACCTAAGTTCTTCACTATATTTTAGGAGCTATTTATAACTGTTGTGCGTATCTAGATACAATATCTCAAACTAGAATCTTATTTAACAGTTTCTACTCTGAAGTAGCTTCAGCAAGCGTTGATCTTCATCGCAATCTTGTTTACTACAAAGAACGCAGTTGGTGAAAATAGTCTTAGCATATGCAAATCTTAAGCACTATTTACCGCAACTTCAACAAGTTTTTCTTTACAGGGAAACTTCTTAACAGTTTTTAATACAAGCACATTAATTCCCCTCCCTCAGAGGCAAAGAGTTCAAGCTGCGTCTCGGTTGCAAAAATATATTTATTGGCGGCACGTGTTGCTTTGCCACATTAATGATAAATCTTTTATTCAAATTTATCAGATGATCAGTTGATCAGGTAATCAGTTTTCATGACCCATCGCCAGCAGTCTAAAATTAAATTAATCGGATTCGATGAATAAAAAACATTCCAAGATTATCAAGTACATTAATTATTCAGTTTTTTTTGCTAGTTTTATTGGTTTTTTAAGCTCTTTCGATACTTGTACTCATCTGCAGCTTACAATATATCTTCATAATTTACCATTCAATTTGGCTGATCTTCTACACATGTTTCCACACTTTTGTTAACACTTTGATTACCTTTTAATAAGCCGATTAATTCCCTATAAAAAAAACACATTCTTCTGTTGAAAAAAAACAATGTCAAAAAATATTTATTGGTTGGCTAATTTGTATTTAATTTATGCGTGGGCATTTAAAAATAGCAACTGACTCGACTCGGACAAAAGACTAAGAATGATATATGTAAAAATAGGTATATAGTATCAAGCGATCTGTAGTATACGCCGTATTCAAGCGACATAACAATTAGCGGAAGCCTCAATAAAATGATACGGAAAGGTTTCCTTTTGATATGCCGACACTTTAATACACTAACATTCATTTCTCTTGTGAGATAGTTTCTAACATTTATGAGTGCTATAAAATCTTTGTAATTGCTAAAGTTTACAACACCCACTGGAGAGTTTAAAACCGTTTTGGAGAGTTCCCACCCTCATGTCATGCATCGGTTCTATTTCCGTGCGATCTCCAGCGGAAAATTATTGCGTGTTTACACTTCAACGCGCAGAAATTGCATCGTTTAACGAGCACCCTATAATTTTTTATTTTTCACTTTTATATATATTTTTCTGTAGAAATATGTATACCTTTACTATATAGATAGTAAAGGGGAGTTTATATCTACATATAAAAACTTTAGAACATTTCCTGCCCATAAAGATAGCAAAATATTTGTTTGTTTAATCTAGAGTCGACTACAAGCAGTCGACTAGACGATACAAATTTAATTATAAAAGATAAAGTATAGTGTATTTAATAATATATATTTAAATATAAAAAACAAATGAAAAAAGTAATGTAGAAATATAAGAAGATAAAAAGTGTGTATTATGAATCAGACTTCATATTTAAAGTTAAATTGATGCTACATTTGTTGCAAGATTTGGGGTAAGATTAGAACAACACAATCTGAACAATAAGTATTAGTATTAGTAGTAAATATATAGGAAAAGAATAGGGAATGTAGGATAAAGCATAAAGGCAGAGGAATTGAGTATCTATCAGGTCTACAAAGAGTTTAAATGTACTTCAGTCTATTGCGAGATCTCGTAAATAATGTAATAAAACCTTATGAGAATTTTAAATCTATCATCAAAATAAAACAGAAAATAAACATTTTCTTGTGGGAAATCTTCTGCCAAATAAAGTCTGCGATTAATAGGATCATATTTAAAATTGGATATGAGTCTTATATTGCTTATCATAATATTTACACATTATTCGGATTCACTTTGATACTTAATACATTTCGATTACGCATATCTCATAATCCACTGCTCAGATATCCGACGGGTATTCAATAACAGTTAATTGTTTAACTAATACAAATGTTTATCAACTTCCTTCATTCAATATTTACGCAGAACTCGAATGTCTATCAGAAACCGAAAATGAGTCTCCCACCTCGCTTCCTCCCAGTTGGAGCTCTGAGGTCTGATAAGCTGCCGCATTCGCAGCTGGACAGCGGTCAGGGAATTGGGGATAGGGGTTAGGGGTTAGGAAGGATGCAGTCTGGAGGTTGCTTAGTGGATAAGCTTCACATAATTCTATAGCTTGTTGCGACATAAACCAAACCAAACAGCGAAACGGAAGTCGTAATATCCACAGTCGTATAAATATTCAAAATATACAGAAAAAAATCTTTAAGAAAATGTTTCAGTTTGGATAAGCTGCATGTTTATTTTTTGTACTTAAAATGAATCTACATCAACATATGTATAAAACGTATAAAAAGAGAAACCAAAGTAAATGAAATGGAATCTTAAAATAGATTCCGAGTATGTCGAAAGGCCGCAATGTTCTGCAATATTTTCCCGTCAGAGAATTATAATTCTGCATGCAAATATAATGGTTATTAAATAATAGTAATTGCAATTGTATTTTACGATCTTTGTTGTTGCGAAATTACTATGTATATAATTAAAAATTTTATGCTTTTCAAGAAGATAAAACTAGAAACAATGGAACGATAGCCAAATGATAAGAAGAAGGTTTTCTATGTGGAAACTTACCAAGTATTTCGCAGATAAGAGATATCGCGATATTATTATTTTTTTTGAACATTGTCGAGCCAAAAATCGAACGAGATTATACAGGGTACAGTTTAATATCTTATCGCAAGCCTAAGATCAGAAATAATCAGATGGGAGTGTTAGTTATTGATAGCTTGAATGGAATCGCGACAGACACACAAAATGTTGTGAACACTATGATAACAGCATAACATAGTTCTTCACAATCGAAGAATGTTAAACAACAGTTGGTACAAATGTACCAATCATTGGTACATTAAAAAAACGTTAACAAATTGAAAACAGTTGTAAAAGAAGTAATAAAGTAATTGTGAATTATATATAGAGATTGTTCTTTTATGTTGAAGTGTATAAAAGCTGAGATAAGTTTATGTTAAGCCTCTGTTATGTTATAATGTTATAGTCCTAGGAGCGGCATTGTTTATAATTCCCAACCTGTTTTAACATCGACTTAATGAGCCTCTGCTTTGTTGCTGAATTTCCGTCGCAAAGTTCATCCTGTTAGTGAGTTTTTCATTTATTTTCCCGTGCTGACTGCATTATCATGCATTATTTATTATTTTATTTCATTCTGATTTATGATACTCGCATGTGTATTCTTTTTTTTATAAGTTTACGTATCAATCATCTTTTTTAATGTTGATGTATTAAATATGCAACTGCAAACGCCACACAAGTTAACGTTGCAATTAATAAAAACGAGCAGACAATCCATAATGAGGAAAAAGACAGTTCTCCCCTCTGACCCAGAGAGACACGAAGTTGCCTGGTTACTTTAAAAGACTAATGAGCCGAGCACATTTGTATGTGTGTATAATATTTTACACATAATTTGTTTGCGGGAAGGTGTCATGGCAACAACTACAACAACAGCGAAAGGGGGGTTGAAATCCAAAGGGGGTCGCATGTTGTGTCAGGGTTCAGCAGGTCAACGTTTTCTGGTTATGTTTTTTGTAAATTTTAACTGCCGCATTAATTTGAAGTTTGGTGTCTCCATATGTTTATCTTACCCATCTCAACTGGGTTAAGGGTATGCAAAACTTGCTCTGAAAATCTTTGTAAATAATTACTTTGACTCTCATTTTCCACTGGTAATAAGCAGCTTTACTGTGTCATTCGCCGCACTAACGAAACTCAATCAACCGAACTCAGAGAGCTTCCATGCAATTAACGACCCAACTCACTTTCAATTTCATCGATCAAAGTCTGCTCAAATACAGTTCGAATGAATGAATGAAGGGAACTTCACCTTGACACAATTAATTATCAGTTGAGTTTTAGCATATTTACAGCAAGTTACAATGCAATTTACACTTGAATTAATCAAAAGTTCAACCCTCGTCCTTGGTCAGCAGAGCTCTCGGTTCTCATCAAATGTAAACCAAGTCAACTTGAAGTCCTTTCAAATCAGCAGTTGGGTTAATACCTCTCTCACTCTTCGTTTCCCTCTAAGCCCCTACCATATGACGACAAAATTCTGGTCAGTATTAGTTTACAGTCTTGTAGTTAACCGCAAATACTCGTAACCATTTTGTGAATTTTGCTTTCGTTTCGCTTGGA
Organism: Hirtodrosophila trivittata; assembly: GCA_035045065.1. NCBI lineage: Eukaryota > Metazoa > Arthropoda > Insecta > Diptera > Drosophilidae > Hirtodrosophila > Hirtodrosophila trivittata. The sequence goes on from JAWNNK010000022.1 coordinate 7,082,038, forward strand.
CTCGGCTGGGACTCTGACTCTGACTCTGTTTCCTAACTCAAATACAGGAAATTGTATGGGTTGAACTTGAGCAAAGTGGGTGTTGTTTGGGTTTCGTTATGGAAATTGCTGCTTACTTGCTTGGATGCTCCAGCTACAGCTTCCCATTGCCCATCGCCCATTGCCCCTAATCAATATAATTTGTTCATTTTCCCTTTTTTTAATACAAACAAATCTTACATTTTCCTGGGTCTCCTTCAGTTTGCGAGGGTTGTCCTTTTTTTTTGCTGTGCACCACATAATGAAAAACACCAGTAATTTTTCATTGAAAATGACTTTATTGTTTTTTTTTTAATATTCTCCTCGTTGTAGATCAATGTACAAAACGAGCTGCTTAAAGACTTCTTCAACTTTAAGTTCCCAATTTATATTTGATGTGCGGCATCCAAAAAGGATTTCATGGGGTGCGAAGTGAGGCGGTTGACCCATCAATTCGATTGACACCCACAAATTTATGACCTGATTCAAAGGTTTCCCATTAAACATCAACCAGGCAGACGCTTGTTCTACGCTTCCTGTAATTTACCTATAACTTTTAATTTGACCCCATGGGCTTTTGGGTCACATAAGTTAGGATGCCTCGGGCACTCGTTGTTGTCGTTGTCGTTGTCGTTGTCGTTGTCTTTCCTGTTGAAAGAAGGTAGCTAACTGTCATGGCAACCTACCCACAAAGCACCCATCCACACCCACCCAATGGCAGGAAAAATATTTTCCTTACTTGTCTAACAATTAGGCACGCAACCGTTGTGGGCGGCCCGTCGGGTGGCGCAGCTCTGCCGCTGCCTCAACGCGTGTGATGCTCCCTGACACCTCGGGTAGAGGGCGTGTTCCGGGGGCAGGTTTATGTCCATACGAGCATGACAAGCACCTGGGGCAAGGTGCGGCGAGCCGAGTCGAGGAGGACTCCTGTTAATGGTTGATTGAATTGAAATGGGTACCATGTGGCGTCGCTTCAACTATCCTAGAGCTCGACTTCAAACTGGCATTTAAGGGTGATTCATGTGGTATTCCATGAAGCATTTTAACCAGCTAGACGGGTAATATTCTAACTAATGTTCAGTACGTTGTTCGTTTTTTAAACGTTGCACTCTAATGGCGTTTTAAAGGCCGCATTGAAATGCAGTTTTCAATTGAATTTCTTACACGAATTCAAAAGAAGCGTCAACTTGCTGGAGAAGAGAAGATCGCAGAAAGACATTATAAAGTTGTTTTATTTGAGAAGGAAGATCTCGATTAGGCAGCTCCTTTTATATTTTAACATCCTCGAATATGTTGGTGGAAGAGGAGAATTGTTTGCGACTGTTCAAGCTCCAGTTCCATCTGATATTGTATAAAGTAATGCTTAAGCCGGCAACTTTTATTCAGTTAATGGAAGCTTACCATAAGCTTAACAATTGAACAGCATTTTCTTATTTCTAGTTGCTTCACAATAGGAACCATATTTTATCTTTTTGACCAAATATTACTTTATTTTTGTCGATTTAATGATTGTTATAGAACGCTTTCTGATCTAAATTTAAATGAAAGTTTGCTTCTTATTAAACATATTCTGAAAGTAGCTATTAACTGTAACATACAGCCTATTCATTCTTTTATGCCTATACATAGAAAGCAAAGCAAATCAGAGAATTAAGATGATGATCCCAGGTTTCTATTATATTCAAACAAGTTATCCCAATGGAATTGATGTCAGCAGCTCTTTATAAAGACCCAAATTAGCTATTTAAAACTTCAGTTTAATCTTTATTTTAAAGCTCGTCTTTTATTGAATAAATTCTTTATTTAAATTTTATGTGTCTGGCATTTGTTTCATTTAAATATATTCTATCAATTTTATGTTATCCACGTTGACTAATTCCTAAACAATTTCAAAGCAACTTCCGTTGCCCGCAGAGATTTATCAATTTTATGTGAGTTTTTGGTAGGGTTCAGATTTTTTATATGTAAAGTCTGCTGTGAACTGCAACCAATTACCAACCAATCCTTTCAATTCAGCAAATCGTTTCTATTATTTAATATATTAAAACACACAACATTTTACCTTCAAATTCATTTAATTTGTCGAAAAATTATATTCTAATTTATTTGAATGAGGAAGCATACTTATTATATCATAATCTGTGTCATTCGATTATTCAAATTATATAGATTTATATTTTACAGGCTCTAATTCAATTTATTATACCAATTTCGAGAGTTTAACAGAGCATAAAAATATGGTTAAATTGGCTAACGACATTGTATATGGTGCCAGGCAGAATTATCTATGCTGGTCAATTCAGTTAATAGTTAGTTATGTGATATGTTTAATGACCAATTATATTAGAATAGATTATATAATGACAAATGATATAGAATATATAAGCTGGGGCTTAGCTAGTCACATTTTTCGCTTGTCAGCTGCGAATGGAGCTTCTTCTTGCAGCTTGCTAACCCCATAAAATCCTTCAAAACTTTAAGCTAACTTGCAATATTCACACAAAACTCAACGAACCATACAAATTGACTTCCGTTGTCTCGATGGGAAGTGGATTCGGTTGGCCTCTGGTGCTCTGCCCAGATTGCACTTGTTCTGCATCAGTTCAGTTCAGTTGATATCGAGGGATAAGAGTTGAGCTGGGGCTATACTGTCTCCATGAGTAAGTCAGACCTTTAGCTAATTATGTTTATGGCAAATTTGCCGATAAAGTTTTTTATGTCGAGTAGTTTGTTGAAAAGTCATTTCGATAATGGCCCCAGGATATACCAGGATTATTTTCGCCGGACTAACAGCAACTTTTATCCTAATTACAACACTCTTCACTCCATTGAAATTAAAAACTTAATTAAAGTGTTGGAATTTCAACTCAATTTTAAGTTTCTCCTGTTTAACTCTTGAAATAGTTCATCAACAACATGTTTTTATGCAATTAGCCAACTTTTGAGCCCTTCGATCTATTTGTTAAACTTGTTCTAATAGCATTTATTTCTTATCATTTCGCAGATACCCCAACATTAGCACTAAAGCTGCGACAATCGCACTCGATTTTGGATAAGGTAAGTGCCAAAAAATCCCATTCAATTGACTCAAATCATTTCTGTTATCAGTTTGCTGAGTATCCCTTATCTATGCGTAAGAATATCAATTATATAAGCCTGATAATAGTTAGTATGTTGAGCACAGGTGTGACTAAAAGCCAGGTGCAGCTAACACCTGTCCGCTATTCAGCGGCAAATCGCAATCTTAAACAGAGAAAATCTATAAATTTATATATATTATATATCAAATTTCGTATATCCAACTTAATTGTGCAGTTTTTACATTCGATACAGACAAACTTGATATAAATATGCAGAGCTCTTATGACCTCAAAGAGCGGAAATCTCGGCTAAAATTAGTTGCAGAATACTAAATATTTTATAGTATATTGTTGTTAATTCAGAAATTGAACACAAAATCTCTTTTCTGCAATTGATGTAAACACATTTTTTATTATTTTTAATTTCCCTGCAGAATTTAAAATAAATTTAATATCATTCCTGTGAGTGTTAATACATAAAAAATTACAACTTTTTTTATTATAAAATCAAAGCTATTTGCTATAAAATATGTGTGAAGCATTAATAATCTGTGTAATGGGGCTTAAGGTCTCACGAGACCCTTCTCCCCCTCTTCTAGTTTAAAGAAAGATTATAATCATAGAGAGGTTATAATCCATGTCAGAGTCTGTGAATTAATTATCCACAAAGCAAATTAAATATTAAATGATTCTTGCGTCTCGATTGATGCATAATTGATTAAGCTAAGACAGTGCTTAGAGCCGTTGGCATAACCATTTTCCATATAACATTCCAACATTCTTTTTAATAAAGATGCCTCAGAAAATGGAACACCGTTAATGAGCAGCTAAACGCTCGTCTTAAATGTGCTTAAATCATTTCTCTTGCTTTCTATCTGCATAAGTAGCATATATATATATATATATATAAATATATATATAAGAATCTGCGATAATTAGGTGGCACTTACTGGCATATTGATTGGCCACAAGCTGCCATTGATTACGAGCATAACAAAGCCGTTTTCAATGACAGTCAACAAGCTGCGCTGCTGAGACACTTGGCAAGAACTGAGAATATTGTAGTCAGCTTTTAGGATTCCGGGCATAATTAATCTTGCCGGCACTTGTGCAACAACAACAACAACTACAACAACAACAACTACAACAACAACTACTACAATAACAATAGCATCTGCGTGCTTTGTTGTAATTAATATGCAAATGAACAAGTCTGAGTCTGAGAATGTGGCAGGCAGACAAAGCGACGTCAAAAGCATTTGCACAAATCATCGGTTAAAGTGTCTTGGAGAGAAGTTAGGGAACTCAACAGAAGCTAGTGAAGCTATAGTTAGGAGTTAACTGAACCTAATTGTTATGCAAACGGGCAGACTAAGTACCGAAGTAGCACTACGCAATCACTTTTACTTCTTGTTGTTGTTTTTGTTTTTGTAATTGCAGCGATTTGTACCCTAGGGTAAAGTTTATTCAAGACTTATTAAAGTACGTTTATGCCATGGTCGTTTTGTGAAAAAGAAGCTTAAAGTGCGTGCAGCGTTTTCTTGCAACTTTGATTATGAAATTCAGGTAATGAGCCGCAACCAACTTAACCACGTAACATTGGGTCTCTCTGGAGTTTAAATTTTGAAATAACAAAGTATTGGGTACACGGCATGAACTCAGCACAAATTGTTAAGCCTACTTAATAGCTTAAGTGGTGCTCGGCGTGCATCATTAATTGAATTTGCCGAGTGTGTAACATCATGAGTTTCATCGCATAAACGCAATAACTGCTGATCTGCTCACACCAAATAGGCCGCGCATAGAAATTTAATTATTTCTTATATCGTTTGCTGCATTGGCCCCCAAGCACCTTGGCATCCAGCCAAATGCCATCGATGCAGTCCCTCTCTCTCTCTCTCGCTCTCTCTATCGCTCTCAGTATCCGTCCAAGGCACAGGATGAGGATGGGCAGCAGCTTCAGTGGACGAAGCTATTCAAACTTGACATCGGCACAGGCTGCCCCGTTGGTCCTGACTGAGGCAGAAGGCCAAGAAGCAACCACAGTACGTAGTATACAGTTTACTACACACTTAATAGCATCTCTGCCACACACTCAGACACACACACACACACAAGCACACACATACAATGCAATTGCCTTGGCCAAGTTTGAGGCTAAGGCTGAATATCCTTTTAAATGAATTAGTTTAAGCTACATTATATCTTTTAGCTGCATGCGCGTTGTGCAGTTTGTTGATAACTTAAAAGCTTCCATACACACACACACACACATGTACATATACATGTATGCCTTTAGATATTTATCGATGGCATAAATGGACTCAGTGTGGTCTTTCAGGAGTTCTCTATGAATATGTGTGGTCTGGCAGCAGATGGCGGTTTATTTTATTGATGAGAATGCAAATTGCTTTCGAATTTCTGTAAATAGCTAAGATCAATTTGTTGATGACTCGACAGAGTCTTTAGGAGTATTATTCTATGTGGAGCAAGACTGTAAATTGTGTGTTTTAAGGCAGTGTTAATTCAATATAAAAGTTGATAATTTAATTACCAGATGTGCAAAGTAAACAGAAGAGACACCTGCAAGGAGTTTACTATTTGAATAGAGTTTTATATTTTCATCAAGGATGAAATCTCTCTTCCGTTAAGTGCCCACATCTGGTATAGTTTGAGTAGTTTCTATAGCTACAGTTGGGGAGCTTCTATTTGGCTTTTGGCTACTGCTTGGAAACTCATTAAAAACTTGAAGTAAGCCCCCAAAAAGTCGACACATGTACAGGCTGTGTCATCGGGATGACAGAATTCTAGCCTAGCAGCACTTGGCAAGACAACAGGGACTTAACATTCGCCGCTGACAGGACAAGCCACAGGACGAGACATTATGACAGCAAATTAAAAACGCGCTTTAGAGGCGAACAACAACAAAAAATGTGAAAATGGGGAAAGTGAAAGATGCTGGGAAAGCTGTACACGTTGCGGAAATGAAAATAGATATACATGTGTTAGTCACAAGTACTTTTACAGCTTCGCTTTTGTTTTCGTTAAGAAAACTGCAGTTTGGGTATGAAAAAAAACGGAGAACAACAAAATTTCCAAAAAACTTTTCAACTTGCAACGCGGAAAACGCTGTTATTGCTGTTCTTGTCTTAATTTATGCCAGCGAGAGACGCCAGTCGACAAAAGGACGACAGAACCTACAAGTACAAACAACTTATATTATGCATTGTACGGGTCCTCGTACTTTCGGTAGGTGCGGGCAAAGCTGCCTAAAAGGATTAGCATGCAGGCAGGCACTGGGAGAGAGAGAGAGAGAGAGAGAGAGAGAGTCCTTGACCAAAATTCGCACAGACAGAAAGTCCCTTAGAAATGGGCACACTCTGCTTTGTTTTCACTTAAATACTTAATGTATTTTTCTACACGCAGGCAAATTCAATTTTGCAGCCAGAAAAATATAACAGAAAATACTCGAGAAAATAAATTTGTTAAAAGGATTTTAGGATTTGGTGAGTTTACCTTATAAATAATGCCTGAAGATCTAAGCTGATAGTGTATAAGAACTATTTAGATTTCATTAAAGATGAGCTTGACCATATTTACTATAATTTATATATCTTTGATCCACATATGAAATCATTACATATGTTGGCAGCTACGCGCCTGGAACTGGGCCTCTGCCTGAACCTAAACCTCTGCCTGTGTCTCAACCTGAGCCAGGGCCTAGGCCTGAATATATCACAAGCCTTTCATTATAAATGCTAAAGTAAAGTCCTAAATCGTTTTCTATTTCGACCAACTATTGAGTTCGTAACAAACTACGGCTAAGACCTGTTCATATGCTCCTTACTTTATAGCAGAGCTAAACATTATAATCCCATGTGTGTACCACAATTTTATTGAGTAAGTACTTGACTTTAATCATCGCTTGCTTCTGGGAGCAATTAACGAATAAAGTTGGCTAATTTGGACTAAGTATTTGTGTGTTGGCCTCAGTTTAGCTTCATATCTAATAGGTTGATGAGGTACTTTGGAATGGGCTTTTCATCAACGTAAATATGTGAGCTGTATTCGAAAAAGTGAACATAAAAAGTATCAAAAATTCTACAATTACTCAATCATAATCAACTATAATATATGGTATATATTATACTCGTATATAAAACAGAGAATCCTTTTTTTTAACTCATTTTAAGTTATTTTTTTGTTTTCTAAGAAAACCTTTGCATAGCAAATTCAAAGAATATCAATTGCGAATGATGCGTAGAACTTTTAAATTCAAAAATCAACATATTATATAGATTATCGAGCAATCCGTTAAAACTGTTTTCATGCTCAACTTGTAACATAATGTAAGGAACATAGAAAACAGAAACTTAGAAAGTTTCCAAACCAAAGCTGAAAATAAACAAACAAACAGCATTTAAATCCTTTATTACACCACTTTGCTGGCCCGAAAAGTCGATAAGTTCAACAATGTTATGGAAATTTGAATAAAAGCAACTTGTTCCTTGTGGAGAGACTTGTGGGCAGGCAAAGTTGAGTTTGAGCAAAGCTAAAGTTATCCTGGCAATGTTTAATTAAAGTGCTTTAAGTTTTGCGAAATCTATCAGGATTTGTTCATTATCCTTATGCGTTCTCTTGTTATTGTTACTTCTGGAATTAGTAGCACAATCTTAATCATTTGGTCCTTTTGCGTGTTTGACTTGGTTGTATCCTTTTTATTTTCCCTTCTTGGCCAAATCATTTGCTCAGCGCTTTCACATCCTTGTTCCCAGGACGAACCGCATTGTGTTTGTGTTTTCCTTGTTGTTTCTTGGCTAACCCATTGTGATTGTTGTAGTTCTGTTTGGTTGGCTTTTCCCTTGTATTCCTTTCGGGTTCTGTTTGATTCAAGTTTTTACAGATGCTCTCAACGTTTTGGTAATTGAACTTTCTTTCTTTCTCCTTCTTTTTTGTCTACTTTTCTTTTATGATTTGCAAAAATAATGATTGGAAATTGGAAATTTTCTTTAAAGACTGTGTGAATGAGGTGGCTCAAAGCGGTATTTGCTTGAAAGGATACGAAATTGTAAGCTGATTGGAAAATTCAACTCATTTTCGATTGAGATCACAAGAATAGTACTGAGTGAGCATGAACATGAGTTGATAGCAGGGAATCAAAAGGAAAAGCAACTCCGCTTATCAAAGTCAGAGTCCTTTCCCCCTTAAGTGGACACAATTCCAAAGAAATAAGTATAAGCAAAGAAATATTTATTGATACTTTACTTAACTTGCAACACAAATAAAACTGCCTCTTGCCCCTGCCCCAAGCACCCTTCACACATCACAAGATACGCACAATAAGCTCCATTATCATATGAGTAAACACACAATGCTTGAAACTTTGGCTGGGGGCACTGAATGTCTCGACGGGATGCGAGCAGAGCCCGTCTCATACCTGCCGCCAGCTACTGACCTCTACCACAACCGTAAATCAGAACACAATTTCGCATCCCTCACACACAGACAGACACACAGAGAGAGAGAGAAAGAGACAGCTGCACATAATATCATTAAAAACAAATTGAGCACATTAATAAATATGAATTATGATTGTTAATAAAAAATGATGGTCCATGGCGCGACGGCGTGACCAAAAACCATATCAAAAACCATACCAGAGACCCGGATCCGGAAATATAGCGAACCTCAGGGGAGAGTGCGGAAGTGGACGCTGTCGAGCGCCAGTGAGTGTTGCATTTGCTGACAGGCAAATTGCCACGCCCACGTTTCGTGTGGAGTCGTTGGCTATGGAAAAATATGGCAACACACACCCACACACACTCACAGGACATACACTTACCACACACAATACAGGCTGTACTGTAGCAGGCGGCAAAACATTTTCCTTTCGTTTTGTTGCATAACTTTTGGCGCTTAAAACTGCGGCAGACATCATAAATCAATTCATTGCTTTAGGATTCAGACACCAGGCACACAGAGCACGAGATCGAGATAGTCTCTATGGAAAAGACAGAGACAGAGAGAGAGAGAGAGAGGGATAATAGACACGCTTCCTACTGTACCTCCTCCATCTGTGGATCTCTGTGCGAGCTGCCTTCCCAGGATTTAAGTGGTTTCAGTTGTTTTTGGGGTGCCGTCGACAACAGTTACAAAGAATAAAGTGGAAATATGAATTCAGGAATCTTGGGAACATTGCAAACGAGGTGAGAACTTACATTCGCCAGTTCAAAGTAAATGACAATAGAAACTGACTTGACAATTTATACCCACAGAGAAGATGCCATGCGAGCACTTAAAATTCTCAAACAGTTCAAGTAGGCAACTTAATGGGCCCCGAGTAGGAGGATGGGCGCAAATTGATGACAATTTCTGTTAAGTTGCTGCCCCAAGCAGCTTCTTGGTACATGTTTTAGTTGTTGCTGCCTCTCAAGTACAAGTTTGCTTTGCAAAGACCAAGAAAACAATAGGAATAATAAAAGAGAATTCTTATATAATGCCTAATATGCATTTGCTTGAGTTTATCAAATGGTTCGAGTTCGTTCTTAAATATAATAAAGATGACAGAATAGAATATGTTAATAGATAAATGCATTAAGAACTCGTTTAATTAGGTTCTATTATACTAAACTAATAAGTGTTATTGTATAAGAAAAACAGTTAATGTTGTCTTTAGAATTGTGAAATAGAAAAGAAATGGCTAAGAATGTGAGTTTATTGAAATTTTGCATGAATAGAAAGTCATTTAAGACAAGTTTAAGATAGTTAAATTTGAATTAAAATGTCACACGGCTTGTTTCTTATTACGTAACTCTGATTTTGATAGATTATATCAGTATTACCTGTGTTAGCTATGTATCTTTAATCTATTTATATATCAGATTTATGTATCTCTTAGTGAAGGAGTGAATCAGCTGGAAGTATGGCATATAAGTTTTAATAGGAAACAAGGGAAGATCTATTTGATAATCTGATTAGTTAGTTGTGCTGGGATTTGGGTGAATTCCTAGCTTGTTTTTCATCCTGATTGGTTTAGTCAGCATTCGATGATATATCTTAGTAGGTGCCAGGGATATCCATTACTTTTTCACTTTTTACAAAAAATATTTCATATATAAATCTCTGAACAACAAACATACTATACACATACCTACGCTCTTTATGATTATACTACTTCACACCTTAAATGTGATTTATATGTATGATCCATAGCTTACTTACACGTCATAATATTTATATATATAGACCTGTATATTTCGAACCCTTATACCTCAAGCGATTGCGTCAGTTAGGCATTTCGTCAAGCGACTCGACGTCTGATAAGATTATCTGAGAAATTCGCTGATTTTTATATGTTTTCTGTTTTATCAGAGTTGCTAACAGAATGGAATGAAAAGAAAAACAAGTGACGACATGGCCTATAAGCAGGCCGGCAATTTAACGGAAACATGCCAGCGGTTGAACCGTTAATCTGACAGAGCACCGCCATTTTGTTTATATTAAATTTAGCGTGAGGCCACAAAGTCCGCAAGTTTGTTAGGTGTTAAGGTCGAAATGACGACTACAAGTATAATAAAATATCTTAAGGCTTATCCGGCCAGTGATAGAGATTAGACAGAGGAAGCGACTGATAAACTGTGGAGCAGCCACTGGCTGGGCGTGAATTCTCCACTCCCAGCACAAAATCTACATACATATTTATACATATATATGTATATGTATCTATGTATATTCATTTGACTCGTTTGCACACAATTGCGCTCTGCATAGATAGCCTTAGATTGACAGTTATTTTTCTTGGAGAAACTGACAGCAAGCTATTCTTGGAGTCAGAGTGTAGCCAAAGCCATCAATTGGAATTTTGTGGAGGCCATCAGTGAGATTGGAAGAACCTAGGAAACCAATGAAAATGCACCCATCCTTTGCGATTTTTCACATTTCTGTTTTCTGTTTTGTCAAGTCTATTTTTTCACACTTTGTAATTCGAGTTTCAACCTGAGTTGTGTGTTGGTCTCTCTCTGTGTGTGTGTCAGTGTGTCAGCATCGTATCATGTCAGTCTTTTTTTTAGCACCATCATCATCATTATTATTATCAGCTTCATCATCATCGCCATCTGGCGTTTTCCTTTTCATTGCCTTTGACATAACTCACAAGTGCCGTAGGCATTTTTTTTCCCATTGACTCGTAATCTACTTTCATTAGCTTCTTGTGTTACTTTCTTCTTTTCAATTTCAGTGGGTGTGCACATACGTATGTGTGTGTGTGTGTGTGTGTATAGGCTTCAATCTTTTGATAAGATTTAATGTGCTTAACGTGATGTAAAATGTAGCTAATTAAGTGCTAAACAAACTCAGGTTCCATGGCTCGAAGAAAGTCGACAAGGTCTGAAAAACTTCAGATGAAACCGCAGCAGACCTCGCAGTGGGTGTGTAAATTATTCACTGGAACCACCGATTGATGCGTGGCATAGTGTAGTTAAACTAGTGAAGTCTATATAAGAGTATGCTTTCTACGAAAATAGTATACAAGGCAGTAAACTTACTTAAATATGCGTATAATAATTAGATTTAAGCTGCTTATGAGTAGATTTTCATTACATTTTCTTGGCTTAAAAGTATCTTTAAGCTTTAAACAACTTCAAATAGTTTTTACTACAATTCGCTTAACTTTATGTGTATATTAGCTGCCCACCTCACACCCAGTTGATATATTTACATTTACTTTCATTACAGACATGTCTACTCATTACTTAAACTACCTTTTCTTGTTATCAAATCTCATCAAATCAACCCTTCTACCCGCTTCTTAACTTAATTAGAAATTCAAGATTGCAAATTATGCAAACGTTTTAAAAACTGTTCCTTTATTTCTGGTCTGTAGCCTGCGGAAATGCTAATGAAATTGATGAAATTAGCTTTTGCAGATACTTTAGAGACAAATGCAAATGATGTTATCCTCCTCCCAAAACGAGTGAATAAATTTATGTATTGTATTGTATATCTGAGTACTTGAGGCGGCTTTACCTTTTGTATTCATATTCAGAAGAGACCGTGGTGTTTGGTGGCTGTTTGAGTGATTGTTTATCATATATTATTGGCCATAGACAGAGTACTCTCTCATCTGCTGATGTTTTCTGGCTTGTTGATCTATGACAGAGTAACTGTAAACGCTGTCGCTTTTGACGGATTGACGCTTCGGGCCAAGTGCGTGAGTGCAATTTGTTTTGTCATATACTCAAATTTGCATATTTATGTTCAAGGATTGAAGCTAGGCGCCTAGTTACTCGAATACCCTACACAAGGCACAGGCAAAGTCTGTACTATATATCTTTAAGCCAGCAAATGTCTAGTTAATTATTCCATAAGCAATTTAGTAAATTCGGTTTCCTGTATTTAAATAACTGAAATTTAATTGGGCAGTTTGTGTTAACTCATTTTCATTTTTCATTCAATGCATTCAGCAAAAACAAATCAGCCAGAGTTGATTTCTGCTCAATGAATCCGCTGGAAGAGTCGCTTTGAAAACATCATTTAAATATATATTTCCTAGAATTATAATTTGTGCAGCACGAAAACATAATTTGGCTTTAAGGCTGAAAATATTCATTTGCATTTCACAGAATATTCGATTGTATTCTGGCTGATTAACTTAATTTACTCTTATACACATATTTAAGCCTGAAGCTCAGCATCTATGATAGAAATTTATAGCAGGTATTCCCTAGTGTAACACTCACGACGTGAATATTTCTGTTGACGCTTTTTATAGCCATACACATATGAGTATTAACATGTTTACGAGTATTTGATATAATCTGCCAGTCATCGGGTTATTTTGCTTGATTTATTCGATGTGCGTTCTAACAATTGAACGAGTCTCTTGAGAATTGCACTTGAATGCTCAAAACATTTAATTGACACATGTATCTTAACCTTTAAATGACGTAATTCCCAGTAGCTGAAGCTGTGGCTGTCTCTTGTTAACAACTTTATATCGCAAACGTTTCAAGCAACTCATTTCATGACAAATGTTTGCTGATTTCCAATCCATTACACTGCGACCTCCAGCTAACAGCTGACAAAGTACTTACTGGCTTTTCAACTATTCGCAAATATCTCAAACTATTTAATAATTTTTGAGCTGCTGTTTAACTTAGCAATTGTATTTTCATATAATTAAATAACTAACAATATTATATGATTATTAGCTGCCATTTTAAAGCTGCGCCTTTGCAGACTATCAACAATTTTATTCTCTCCCAAAAGTCTGCTTCAAGAATCGAAATTTGAGCTTTCTCCATTTCTTTTTCACTCCGGCAAATGCAGCCCAAGTATATAATTATAAATGTATTGCTAATTGATTAGCACTCTGTGTACTTTACTTATGTACATTCAATAATGTCCCTTAGGTAATACAAACATGTAAGAGCCAACTCAGATTTTGCTCAGCTTGAATTTTGGTATAAAATTTGAAGACGCTCTTCAGATTTTATCACTTGCATCTGCGATGAAGACGTTTCCACTTGTATTCGCGTTTCTGTTATTCACCCTGATTGCTGTTCAGGCAGCTCCAGCAGTGGAAACACCACAGGATAGAAACGATCGCGATGGCCAGTCTGAGTCCAACACGGGTGTTCATGTCCAATCCAACTCCTCCGGAGTTGAAACCTCATCAGCTGCTCTCGCTGTGACTGCCAACCCAAGAGAAGGCAAAAGCCACGACGGACACTGGCATGGACACTGCCACGGATACGATCATGGACACGGACACGGACACGATTACGACCATGGACACGGGCACGGACATGATCACGATGACTATCATCATCACCATGATCATTTAGATTAAGTCATAATGAACTTGATCATTATAAACCATATGCTTTCTTCTGTTGAATAAACTTTGGTGTTTCATGCATAATAGAACGTTTTATGTCTTATACTTTTTCATGCTTTCACAATAATAGTAGTTATAGTGCTATTATTATAAACTATACTGTACTATACTGGTAGAATCATTGTATATTATGGTTGGAATAGAACTAACTTAATCCATATATTCATATAAGTTATATGAAAGTTGTGTTAGGGTCTGTGACAGGAATCTTCTATGTGTCTATGTTCTCGACCAGAATCTATAGTCAAATCGATTTAGCTATATCAGTATATAGGTAACTGTAGAAGCTAAAGACAAGATCAAGCTTATAAGCACTACTTATAAGCACTTGAACTACGCTGAGAGAATTTGAAAACAATCGAACAATAAACACAGAAGATATTCAGGAAACAATTAACTATTAGCAGGGGTGTTCAGCAGTATGTGTGTCCATATAGTTCAGTATCTGCCTCGATTGTAGCATTCTATTAGTTCGCTTACTCAATGTTTGCAGCAGTTTTTATCAAGCAAAGATAACTGCTGATATATTATGCCTACGTTTTGTTTATGTCTAACTACTATTTCTACGTTTTCTATCAGCGAAAGAGAAATAGAAACAAAGCAGAAAGCTAAGCTAATATTATTTACACCGTTGAGACACAAAGTATCTGGGTTTTCTCCTCCTAACTTTGAAGCATCTATTTCTTTGTCTCTGTTGTTGTTGTTGTTGTTGTTGTACCATTGTTTGGAGCAGTTGTTGCAGTGTCATTGAGAGGCGTCTCTTCTGTATATTGTTATTATTTGTTGAGTTCACTTTTATTTTACTGCAGTTTTCTGGCACTCCATGTAACAAGTTGTATCTGCAAGGTGGCAGTTGTACTTAAATTTCGTGACTTTTCTGCAAATGTTTTATCTTTTATTCGTGCTTTTATTTGTTTCGTTTTTGGAATTAATTAAATATTTGTATGACATGCGCGTTTTTCCTATATCGGGTATTACCTAAGCTGGCAGCTACTTAACTTTGGCTTAATGTTGTGAAATAAATATAAAAATAAATATCAGTCAATGTTATTACGTCTAATTATCACTCGAATAACCTTTAAAGAGACCAGGTGAACGAATACAAACTAGTGAATCATATTTATCGTTATGTTTAGATAAGGCCATTCAGTTCTCTTTACAAATAAATTCACATACCCTTATAAATTGTTATAATGTGTTCGCTTGTTCTACAATATAAAGAAAAAATTCCACTGATGATAATTGGAATTCGTGCTAAGGCAGTTTCTCATACAACAAAGAGAATGCATTTCGAGACGTGAATCAAAAAATCGAATGAAAAACAGCAACTGCAGCAGCAATTCGCTTTCACTTGCGCATCTGTGAGATACATCAAAATCAGTGAAAGATACTTATTGAAATTGCCAGTTCGACCTCATCTAGAAAATTGCTTTGCTCTCTGATTAATGCGTGCAATCAGTGAAAATGAATAATTTTCACAAAAAATGCCAAGAACAGTTGCTTTGTTTCATATTGAAGACTTTTCAAGGCAGCTGATAACATGTCTATAACATATTATAATAATATATAATACGCATATTTCGACTTGAGTAGGGTCTATTCACATTTGAATCTGTTATCAACCAAAGTTCGAATTTCTGGCAGAGATATTTGGAGGATTGTGTCGCAATTTTTGAGATGAATTCCTCAGTTTTGCATTGTTGCTCAATCGCATCGGTATAAAGTCGCTTTCGTGGAATCATAATGAGATTTATTTACGCTGGATTTCTCGTCTCAATTCTTGCCCTGCAAGGAAGCTGTTCGGTAAATTTAAGATTCAAAACACCTTAGAACCTATTATAAAGTGTGTGCTTACCTTTAACAGAGCTGCGGAGACACGAGGAAACAGGACTTCAATTGTGGTGCTTATTGCCTTACGGTCCTGCGACCTATACTACAGAATATAAAGAATTCGCAGAGCGCAGTCAGTGGCAATAATGGGAATCGGGAGTCGGAAAATATTTCAGAAATTCTGAATAATGTTCGTCAGACACAGGAAAAGTTAGATCGATTTGAAAAAAACGGGTTAGATACTATAAATAATAAGTTGCAGGAAAAATTTAGTGCACTTGAAAATAATTTAGGAAAACTACTGAAAAAGCTTGAAAGAGCTGAAGAAATGCAACAGGCAAAGTTTAGCATTCTAGACAAAACGCTGACAGGTCTTGCGGAGCATCTTAAGGAAATGTCGGTACTTGTAAATAAAAACTTAGGAACAGAAACCGAGTTGCAGAATTTTGAGAAAATTGGATCAAAACATTATTATATTGAAAAGACAAATGCAGTCAATTGGTTCGCAGCGGCACACAGATGCCGCGACTTGGGTGGAAATTTGGTGAATCTGCAAAATCTGGAGGAATTCAATGCTGTAGTAGCCAAGCTGAAGCCCGGGTCCAACTATTGGTTGGCCCTCAATGATCTGAGTAAAAAGGACGAATTTCTATCAATTGCCAATGGTCGCAAGGTCTGGTATTTCAATTGGCACAAGGATCAACCAAATAACCTGAAAGGTAACCAGCGATGCGGTCAACTGTTGTACCGAGATAATAAGTATCTTATGGATGATGCATTCTGCTACGACTCTAACTACTTTGTATGTGAATTTAGTACCATAAATGAATAACATTTGTAAGCATCAATACTCAAATAAAGTAACCGATACACGATTTGTGCTTGTTAAAGCTTTACAGATAAGAATTCTATTTTGGGGGAAAGACTTTAGTATATAAGTATCACACATAAACTTATTTTTATTATATTATTTAAGGTACTTGTTTGAAACTGATAAGAAGAACAATAAGAAAATTCACTTGTTAACAGCAGTTCAGGCTATCAGTACATAAGGTTATATATATATATATATATATAATGTGCCAAAACATCAAAGCTTTGCTCTCAAAATCGTTGCTAAATATATGTTATATTACAATTATATTTGAAAATGTATTTTAGTCGTGGGTTTAGGGTATCTAAAAGTCGCCAAACACTCTCGTCTGTAGCTTTCTTTCACTTTCTTGTTTTAAGTATTATATATACAGTAAAATCTTTTTTTACACGGTCTTTTTTTACACGATTTTGAAATAACAAGAAGAAATTCGTCAAGAAGAAATTTAAACATTTTTTTACACTTAATTTTTGATTAAACACGAATTCCAAAAAAAATTCTATAATTTTTTACATGATTTTCTGCAGTGTTAGATATCATCCAAGTGGCAACTCTACTTCACGGTTTGTTTACTTTTTACCCGCTAGACATCCCTGGCAACTTTATTTGGAACCAAAAAAAAGGAAAAATCCTTTTTTATTTAATATATCAGCTGGTTAATGACGAAATATATAATTTCAATAAAGTTCTTAAAGTTAATGTTTAAGTTAGTTTTTTTTTGCACGGTTTTTTAAGAAAATATTTGAATTTTTTTCATTTTACACGATTTTTATAGGTTGTGGAACAGATCCTCAAATTTACATATGAATCGTGTATTCTTTACACGGTTTGGATTAACACGGTTTTCTTGGGCACGTACCTACCGTGTAAAAAAGATTTTACTGTATACATATATATATATATTTATATATACACTATGAGATAAGATAATTATTATAGTAGCTAAAAGTTGTGTTGTATTTTTATTCAATGCCTCAAATCAAAATAGAGTTAAGTATGCTTTTAATCGAATCATACATATACTACTCAAAGGTGTCAACAAAACTGACTGGTTCAACTATTGGTATAAAGTTCCCTCTATAATCTGTCTCAAGTTGGATTTTTCTTCCACTCAATCTTCCCAGATTAAGCAGCAGCAACTGTTTACAGCCAATAAAGACTAAAGATGGCTATCATATAAGATATCGTAGTGGTCAGATAGGTGCTTAAGTGTCATCGTATATATAATTTACTTTCAGAGTGAAAGAATAGGATTGCCAGCTCATTTTTATTGATTTTTATTAGACGTCTGTCATTGGAAATATTCTATTTGCTTTATACAATGCTCAGTAGGTCGTGTGGCGGCATTAGCTGATAGCTGTCATAACCTATCCCAAAGATACACATTGCATTTGTATATATGTAGATAAGCTTCTGATTGAGTATTAACAATTGTGACTGGCTGTTTCCATTTGAAAGTGAAACTGTTCGCATAATGCGCACTTTGGTGCCAACAGCGACAGCTGCAATTAAAAAAGAAAAGGAGGAAAACGGAAAACGGGAAAAGTATCACGCCCTGTGCCAAGGTCCCAGCAAGCCACTTAATGACTCCCTCGAATTGTCCTCGATTACCCGCGCTGCACCCACACAGGCAACCCAGAGGGACTTTCCCCTTTCAGAAGCACTTTTCTCTTTTATGTGCACTCCGTTTGTGGCGAAATGTGACATTTTTTATACTCTCAGATAGCTGTAAAATGCAAGTACGCATTGGGTACATTGGCCGGAAGGTAAAACCGTTTTCTTACTTATGAATATGATTAAAGATAACTCAAAGTTGTCATCTCTTGCGATTTAATGTTTCTTCGTAATATTATTTTTACGCTTCTTTTGCTTATTAAGATAAAAAAGTTATTACTCCACTTATTAATGCTATTAAATATTTGGGTCAGGTTTATGGCGGATCTCATATTATCGATGGTTTCTTATTTGGGCTTAATGTTTCAATCATATTTCGTTTAAATAAAATGTATAAGTTGTCGTTATTTAAAGGGTAGAAACACACGTTTTGTCTTATAAACTAATTTAGTCTTATACCTTTTTATGCTGAATTTATACCTGAAAAAGTACAAAGTTTTATTCCCACTTTTATCGTTTTGCACCAACTTTTTACAATATTAGACATTCTAATCTAAAATAGTTTCAAAGTGTTTATAATACTCTTTCTTTGATTGCGTGGATCATAAATGAAATGAGTGTAGTTATACCTTATAGGATCGAAAAGAGCAGGGGAATAGGACAGGCAATAAGTGCTATAAAGTGGGTAAAGTGGGTTGGTTAAACCTTTTTCTCTCTGTTTCATATCTGGATAACAATTACAAATAAATTTATAATCTTGTTTACTTCTAAATTTATTTAAATAAAATGTTGATTTAGTTCTCTGTAATCAGAAGTATAATTTCAATCAATTTAAGAGCAGTTCTGACTGGTTTCTATTCAAAACGGTATATCAATATTATTATGGAATGATGGGGAAAGTGTTGCCATATTTATTAAAATTAAAATATATATGTAAATAATCAATGTGTACTGCCAATTCATGGTAAGAGTTCAAGTTAAGGTATGTGGCGCTTTGTGGGAATGATTCAATCTGCAAGGTCGGCATATTTCGACTAAGAACGGTCATTAGCATATTGCCCTCGAGATTGGGCCCAAGAGTTGAGCTGATCATATTACACATATATATATCTTATTTTGTAATATAAAAAAGAGCTGTGTAGGCACATAGTTCAAGCTGAATGGTGAATCGATTCAAATGATTGCGAATCTAGCTATTGGAAATATCTTTTCCAGTTGAAGAGTTTCTGGTTTGCTCAAAGTGGATATTTCAGCATATTAGAAGCGAATGAATCCCTGGCAGTTGCCTAGCCGAGCGAACCCGAGGAATGTAAACGCCTTGTGGAGTGCTGCTTCGTACTCTTGACTTGCTCCTCTTCCACTTCACATCATTCCATTGGCAGAGTCGACAGAGTCCCACATAAAGTACAATACACACACACACAGGCATACAGAGTGGAGCTTATTAATTTTGCAGCCAAGGGTAGGTGTAAGGAGAAGGGTCTGACTGCCTGGAAATTCAATTAATTTCAAATGCAGTTTAAGTGCACTTCTCTGAAGGATTCACTTAGTAGTCACTTCCGCTCTGGTGGGCTTGGTTCTTCCGCTCAGCTTCGTGCTGGTTTCCGTTTCGTTTTTTAGGTTAGGTTCTCTGTCGCCTTTTTGTCCCCAAAAAAGTTGATTAATTATGCAAATTTTAATTAGCTGCGCCTGTGGCAACTTCGGTTTGTCTGTCCAATTTCATTTGACAATTCAATTTCCTTCTGTGTTTGCGCCACGTTTGAGCAAATTTTGCCTCTCCACAAATTGTTTGACCATTCAGGGCGTGGCGTTATCTATGGGTCTGCTTGCGTCTATATAACATTGTGGTTGGACAGATAGACAGATGGACGGATGGACGGATGGACAGTGGGACAACTTGATGGTTTCTCTATGCCTTCATTCAATTAGTCAAGTGGTTCCCCTTGGGAGCTTTTGCCTCTGCTTGACGTAGTCGCTAGCGTTTGAGCGATTTATTTGCGTATTTAATTAAATTTACGTTATTTGCATTTGTCCAACAATTTGAATGAGAGCCACAAACACACACACACACACACAGTTGATGAATGTGCACAACTAGAGAGTTTCAGAGACTTGCATTGTGAGTCTCACAATGCGAACGAACTGCTATTTTGTGGACCAATTATGCAAGGAATTCATCTAGAGATGTGCATAGATTGGCTCATTCAGCATAAAGGATAATTGATTTGATCCAAATGAATCGAATCTCAAATTAAGGCCAAGTTTTCTATTCATTGCAAATGTTTTGAATAATTTTGATACAATTTGTTTTCAGCTTCATTTGAAATAAGTTCAGACATAAAAGTATAGATAGATTCTGGTGAATAGATGATAGTTTTTATTCAATTTACTATTTAACTAATCTCTTTTTTACTTCTCTTGCAGGTAAGCTACTTAACTTGTTATCCAGCTGATCCATTGAGTAAGTAATCAAACTTTAAGCCAGTTTAACCAATCGATAGTTTGGCCAAATTGCATCTTAACAAACTTTTTGAATAAGGCCATGTACTCAGTCATTCACTCGCTGGTAGCATGAATTAGTCAAAGCTGTGGCATGCCACAGTCGTAGATCGTTTTACTTTCGAGCGAGTGTTGCCAACAATTTCCAGTTGCCAAAATGGAAAAGAAGGAATGAAAAAAGAACGAAATAGATGGGAAAATCAGCCCAGACACAAGGTAAACAGTTTATATTGCGGTCGGCCGGGCTGGCATTTAAGGATATCAGTAGCAGCACTCGCATTGTGCTCTGGCCAAGGGATAGCAGCACAATCCTTCTCAATACGCTGAAACTCGTGTGCATGCAGAAATCTAGGCTGCTCAGGTTTTTATGGGCTCAAGTCGTGCCAGAGAGCAGCAAAAAAGTAGGCAACAAAATTGCGATTTGCCTGCAGTTGTTGTCCTTTCGTCCTTTCTATACCCTGCCAGAGGGTACAACAAAAGGTTCATGAAATATGAAATGCATTAGGTAAGCTCTTTCCGAGCACGTAACGTATGTATATTAATATCCGTGGAGTCAAACGAAGCATTGAACGTGATTGAATATTCAGATAAATAATGCTGAAGCTATTCAGGAAACTGTGACTCATAATACAGACCTGTTTGTAGGGTATATCTAGTCGTCGAACCCTGACAACAGCATTTTTACTCTGTTTTTTTGTTATACTTGATGTACAGCGGCCTTTTGCCAAAACTAATAAATTTTGCATTGTGCAGGGCGCCCGCTCGAACGCCACATTTACCTTTTACCTGTATATTGCCTTCGGGGCATGCCACGTGCCACAGTTGCAGCAACCAGCAAGTGTTTGGGTTACTGCAGTAGCTGCTGCGGCTGCTGTTGGTTGGCCGACCCGGCGTATGCGCGTTACTTTATGCCAAATATTTTATGTTTTATTGGCAGCTTGTGTTGTTTTATTGTCATTTTCTCTCTGTACCAGAACACTAGTAACAGCTGCAGTTAAAGCCAGTTAGTGCTGCAGTTATCCTCTTAAACTTAAAGTAACTACCCAGACGTACAAACTGTGTGGTGTTGATTTCATTAATATGATGGCTACTTGGCACATTTAACTCAACAATTTGTTGTGCCAGGTGCTATTACAGAAAACTTGAGGCAGCCTCTTAGCCAGTGCCTATTCACACCCACTTCATTCTCTGCTGCTTCCTTCGCCGGATATCCGTATATTTCTACCCGTGTACTTTACGTGCTTTTCTTAGGATGAGACTCAGATCCCTCCGTCCATCTCCCTCCGACGACGTAGGAAATTGCAGAGAATAAACTTGAAGGATTTACACATGATTACACCTGAATTTATCTAGATGCTTCAGTATTTTCGGGTTGATTTAGTTGTGTTGGCCGTATATTTGAGCAACTGTCACACACACTTTCGTTTTTATGACACGGCAAAGTTTTGTTACACTCGCATAAAGTTGTTCAGCAATGCAAAAATGACAACACCAACAAAATATGCCAAAAGTTTTACCGAACAACCGAACAACACAGCAACACAACAACAGAGCAACAATAACCATCAAAACTAAAAACAACATCAGCAGCTGTCCTAAGCGCGTTGGGGCTGAAAGAAAAGGTTATGATAGAGCCACATCTTGGGAATAGATTGAGACTTGAATGGAGCTTTAAGCCACGTTTATGCTACATTAAATAATTCAACACATTTCTCACTTTTTTTGACAGCTGCAATTTTCTTTTATTTCCTTTTTTCACTTGTTTATTTCTCCTTTAAATATTTCATCAGACGAACATCCTTTCAATTGTTATATCGTATTTATATATATTCTATTTTATATATGAATTCATGTGAAAATTGCCAAGCGATGCGCATAAAGCTGTTTGCAAAACTTTGATTGGATTTCCATCAGCCAGATTAAAGCTTAAATATGAGCAGTATGAATACTAAGCACTGGCTTAAAGGGTATTAAGAAATACAGGAAGTGAAAATAATCTTTCATAAGCCACTTTCAACGCAAATACACGAGCAGCAAGGACTGCCGAGCAGGACTCTTAGGTGGGGCATCAAGCAAGAATAATAATTTGTTTTGATGAAAATAGAATATTCTATGCTAAACACTTCAAAGCTACTTATCCGACGGAAAATATGTTGAAGGGAAGTATAATATATATATATACAGGATATATTAGAGTAAATTTTGAATAGGTAAAACTGAAATAGGAAACTCTTTTGAGGCTCAAGAAAACAATCATCAATTAGGCAGAACTTTCATGAGCTGCAATTAATCCAGTTTAAATCGAAAATATGTTGAAAGATGCATATAATATCCTCGATACCTTTGAGTATCCTTTGAATTGAATAGGTATAAAAAGCGTTGCCTTCTTTAAAACTGCTTTCAAAGCTCAAAGAAACAATCATCAATTAGGCAGAGCTTTCATGAGCTGCAATTAATCCAGTTATAAAGAGGATATCCTTTAAATTGAATAGATATAAAAGGCGTTCCCTTCTTTAAAATTGCTTTCAAAGCTCAAGAAAACAATCATCAATTAGGCAGAACTTCAATGAGCTGCAATTGATCCAGTTATAAAAAGGATATCCTTTAAATTGAATAGGTATAAGAAGCGTTGCCTTCTTTAAAACTGCTTTCAAAGCTCAAGAAAACAATCATCAATTAGGCAGAGCTTTCATGAGCTGCAATTAATCCAGTCTTAATGGCATAAAGCTCCTCGAACAGGCGTCAATTTTTCACGAAATGTGGAAACTTGTGGAAGGAACGAGTACATGCAAATACTCGTATGTTTACACGATTGCTTTGTGTTTGTGCGTTGTGTTTCCTGATTTATTAGGGGAGTGACCTTTTGTGTTTGGGCCGTCGTATGTACACATGCTCGTATTTATCTACTAATTTATGTCCGGCCCCAAAAAGGACCCGCCCATCGGGTTTGGAGGGGGGGGGGTTGGCTTCTGAAATATTCATGTAATTTCATGTTAAATATTTGTGAAATAGAAACAAATAAATGTCAAGCTATTGCATAAATGAGAAACGTGAGCTGAAAGTGACAAAACCCAACACAACTGACAGGACATTCCATTACATGTGTCCTGTCAGTTGCCAGCGAATGTCCTTCAATTTGTCTCTGCCTCTAACCCTATCTCTCTCTCTCTCCCCTCTCTCTCTGATTGTTTAGCCTGTGGATTTATGTGAAACGTTTTGCTTGTTGGCTTTCATGTAATTATATATTTATTTTACTTTAATTACAACGCATCAATTATTATAACACACAATTTTCACAGTTTAAGCCCTAAATATCAAATGGCCAAATGAATTGATAGCCATTCATTTGGCTGCTGCAAAATTCATTCGATATACTTGAGATTCCTATGATATTAATTATGTGAAATTTCAACAATTCATTTGCCAACGAAAGGTGAGAGGAATCTGTTAAGTCACCTGTAAATAAGCTGGAAATTGAATGCTGTTCAAACTGCTTTGTTTTGATAATTTACTCTTATATTAAATACTTGATAGATAATAGGATAAGATGAAGTATGAAACAGGAAAAGAGTTTTTATTATTAGCGTGTTTATTAATAACTTTTTCCAAAGTTTTCCTTTCTGATTGCCTTTGCTATTAGCTGATACTTTTACATCGATAAGCTTCCTTTGGTCTGGTTGGAAAACCTGACAGAGCATTCATATAATACAATAATAAGACAGCTAATTGCTTTGAGCAACTAGTCGAAGCTTGAGTACTTTTAATAGATAAAACAAATAACACGTATACGCCAGGTTAGCCAGAGTTTTTAGTCAAAAAGCTATTAAAAGTTTCGGCTCAACCAAAATTTATACAGCTTCTAAAGTTAATTATAAAATGCTCAGATGAAACCTCTTAAGGACTATCTGCTTCTATATTGTCTTAAAAATAAATAGAAAAACAATTTTCATTTATTTTTATTTCATATTTGCATATTAACTTGGCTTAGAAATGTTTATTTTTGCATTGTGATCAATTAATATGTTTTTGTGGGTTTTGTAAGGAATTTCATTTGTAGCCTAATTGAATATGAATGCAAACACAATATTTGCTTGTTTTAATTATGTGCATTGCTCAATTAAAACACAATATGAATTCGGCAAACAAATTGGAAGCTTCGTTAAACAAATTTGAATCAATTAGCGCAGTGTTTCAACTAATTGAAATATAATACAAAGTGCAAAAGGCGAAGGCAAACAAACTAACTGAGCATTTAATTTGACTCGCTTTAAATTTTTCTGTTGTTCTTCTGCCATAATTTGATAAGCAATTTGTTCATCCTTTGAATATCCTTAAGGATAACATGTTCTTTTCCTCTTAATTGCCGCATTAGCTTCTACTTCACAGCTGTCATATTTTCTTTTCTTTTCCTTGTTTTCCTTCTTTTTGTTGTGTACACACAATTTCATTAGGTCGCAACAAGAACTGATAAAATTTAAGCATCGTCAGGAACTGGAAATGCTGTTAAATGACTTTGTAAGCCCTCGCAAGTTGGGTCCACACGTCGTATGAGTAACATTTAATATCATTTACTTCAAACGTTGCCTCGCCCCATGCAGCAGCTTGTGGCACTTCGCCTCTGTATCTGTGTGTAGCTTTCTCTGTATTGTATACAAAACAAACAGACAATATTATACGAGTGTGTGACAGCAGCCAAAATCCCTCTGAGCCCCAGCTGCCTTCCCCCTTTTTGTTGGGAAAACCACCTGCGACGTTAAATGCTTATTTTATTACGCTTCATTGGCGCCATTTAAATGAAAATGAAAATGAAAATGAATTTATATTAATTTATAAAATATTCAATTTTAGACTTGCGTAAACGTAATCGCTCATTGTGTCAAGTGCAATTCCAATTACTGTCAGATTTTCCAATCTATTAGTCAATATTTCTAGCAGACAACTCGCACAAATAGCCGAGTCATTGAGGCAGCCGAACAAGTAGGGATTATGCTGTTTAAGCCAAGGGCTAAGAGTAAATTCCATTGTTTAATAGTTGAATAATGATTGGAATAGCAACAGCCAAGCAATTAGTTTAAATTGGTCATCGAGTAAGTCCTTTATCCTGTGTTTACAGTCACATTAAGCGACATTCTGTCAATTTCATCACAAAATGGCGAGCACATAATCGATTCTGATTAGATTCCAATTACCGATATTGGCTAACAAGCGGTTTTAAAACACAGTTTCAAACTATTCAGTTGATTACACGTAGTTTATGTGACACCCGCTTGTTAAGCCTGTGAACTACACACACACACACACACACACACATCCACACGCAGACAGGAGTATCCTTCTTGGTCGCAAAAACTGTAGCATACATTTTGGGGCGCTGACAAATTTTTGCACACAGTTTGCTACATGACATAACGCAAAATACTTTCAACGAACACTTACTGAGCACACACACACACAGAGAGGGAGCAACACACACACACACCCATGTTGCACACTTCCTTGGGAAGTTCCTCTGTATCTCTGTGTGTGTATCGCATATAGACGTCGAGAGCTTTGCCAAAATTTTAACAACATGCCGCCGCACACATTTGTTTGCCGTCAAAGGACCTCAATGCTCCTATGGTACTCGCTGTGACCGCAAAGGAGTCAGCCCCCTTGTTGTTGTTGTTGTTCTTGTTGCTCTTTGGGGAAACAAATACCGTGGCCATTAATTTAGTTTAGTTCTAATTAAATTGCATACGTTACGATAAACACCCACACACACACACATATACTTACATATACTTACAGGCGTAGCGACACTGGCTCATTTATAAGCACAAGCGACAGCCAGAGCCAAAGTAGCCACGCCCATTTTTGTGGGTCCTTGAGGCTTCTTTTTTCTGTTGTTGTTGTTCTTGCTTTAAATTTCATGGCATGCACACAAAACCTTCTTTTTAGCCAAATGCAAACTTTTCCTTGCTTTGCACTGCTTTCGTTTTAGCGCTATTCACGTGTGTGTGTGTGTGTGTGTGTGTGTGCTGCTTCTTATATACCATATACCTCTTGTATGTCTAAGAAGGGTGTAATAACTTTATGAGGAAACCAATAAAACAGTTCCTTGAAATCAAAGCGATTCAGTCACGTTTTGGCTGTCTGTGAATCTGTTTTCTTAAACTTCTGTCTGATAAGAAACATATTTCATATGTTGCTTCCTATAAATATTATCTATCTATATTATCAATCTATATTTAAAAATATTGAAATATATATCTAAGACTGTTATATAATGTTTGTAAGTGTTGAAATCTTTATTAAGATTGTACTACAGATATTATATGAATCACAGATGAGGAAAGAGGATGCTTGAAATATGCCTTTGTATTGCTTAGACTTATAAATAACTTTATATATCTATCTATGCCCGATTCTGGCATACCTCAAAGTTGTTTATAGGGTATCTTATAGTCTAACCAATTGCACTTCAACTTGCCTTCCTTTTTGCTTAAATGATGCGTGTTTTTGTCGCTTGTTTTTTTTTTGGCGGTACAAGAGTTTTAAATATTTAATGAGCCCACCCATAATTCTGTGTGTGTGTGTGCGAGTGTGTGTGGGCTTGTGTGTGAAGGCTGTTGCAGTTATTTCTTTTTCGGATTTTTGCTGTCGCATTTGACATTTATCTTCAGCTTATAAAAAGAGTTGGCATTTCTGGCAGTTGTCCTTTAAGTGGCCAAAACTGGAAGAGGATTTTGTTTGCCATATAAAACTTTGGCTAACCAGAAGAGAGGATTGTGGTGAGCTCTGAGTTCCGACGTTATATGTTAACATTAAATAATAATAATATGCCGATTAAATCTATCTATAAATATAAATTCTAGACTAGCCAGAGACACATAAAAGTTAAATCAATATGGAAAGCTAATCAGATAAATGAAATTGTTGTTTTCCAATGAAAATGAGTTGCATTTATGGCTTAAGAGTTAATTTTCAGCTTGATAACTATATTTGATAATTGTCTTGTGTGTTGCTGTTCATTAAGGTGATAAACCAACAACTTGCAATACAATCTAATGGTGTTTACCCAACTGCATTTGCTGTGTGCTCAAGGACACACACACATAAATATCAAGCAGCTTCTTCTATGGCTTCTGTCACTCCAACAAAATCTTATTATTCAGCGTTATTGCTCTTGACCCAACAGACCCTTCCCGATAGCAGTTCAGTCAGAACTCAGAGCCTTTCTCCTCATACTCCTATGCCAAACAAATGACTGTGTTTGCTTTTGCCCGGCGTTCGCCGTATCCTTCAGGTCTGCCCCGCAGTGTCCTGCGCCGCTCCTAATGCGTCGCATTCTCTGCCACTTGAAAAGTCAAGTGGAAGCCAAGCAAAAGCAGAGCTGAGCTAAACAGCCTCATCGGGGACTTTGCGCCAACGGCTAAGAACTCAGACGACGGATAAAGCTACGGCGATGGCGACGGAGATTGCGACTAGTCGGTCACCAGGCGCTCAGCGGGTTCAACTTGTAGAAGAAAATGTTCATGAATGAATGAAATTGCTGCACAATTTAAAAACTTCCGCATCAAGCAGCAACAACAAAGCAACTGCAAAGAAAATAAATGCGTTCCCATCTGTCGTCAGAAACCTCCAATGCGCAGGTTGGCGTGCCCATTTACTACAATATAGTACTTATTATACCCTACATCTAATGGAAATGAAAAGATTGTATGGTTTTTCTGCAGAAATGTATCTTAGAGATATTTCGAAGCATTTCAGATACTTTAAGATACAGAACAGATACTTTAGATACATTTTAAATGCTTTGTCACAGTTATCTTAAATAGGTATAAGTTATACCTAAACAACGCAGACATATGTTAAGAGCAGGGTAGGGGTCGTCAGCAATGGCATCAGACAGATTTCGTACATTCAGACAGCACTTAAGCATATTCCTCGACTGGCTGCAGGGTATCTCGTAAGTTATCCTTAGACTTCATATTGTATTTTTGTATTTTCCTTAGTGTTTTCTTTTTGTTTTCTTATTGTTCTCTTGTTGTTTTCTTGTTGTTTTCCTTTTTCCTTTTTGCTTGCTGCATTTTGCGCATTTTTCCCTCTTTTTTTTGGGTTGAAGTAAAAATGGTTTGCGGATGTGTTTAGTATGCGCTTTATTTATATTGACAGTCACGGAAACTTTGCTATTTTTTCAAACGGAAGTTGCCAGACATGAAAAGACCAAAATAATTGCAAGCCACCATATACAGATGCTATATAACCGCAGAGAATAATAATTTATAATCTTCCTAAGGCTTCAATCTTCATAATGATGATGATATATAATCATATACTGTTCTCCCTTTAAAACAAATATTAAAGTTCTCAGTTTCTCCCTTGAATAATTCCATAAGGCTTCAGACCACAAGCATCAGCTCCCAGCTTTATTCATTTAACTTTCAGGAATCCGTATACGGACTTCCTTTGCTGTACTCGGTTCCTGGCTCGCCTTGGGCTAGTTCAGTCCACTTTTTGCCTACATTTTGCACATGCTGCACATTTTCCCTGTTTACTTCACAAAGAGTGTGTCCTGTGGGCATCCTGTAGTAGTAGTAGAGCCACTCATCCCGTCCACACGTTTTTCCTTGGCGTGGCTCTACTCGGGTTTTACGTTTCTTTTAGCGCATTAATTTTTGAACAGTGCAAATGCTGCTACAACTCGCACACACTTTCATCTTTACTTTAGTGCACATTTTAGTCAACAGAATCCTACTTAGATTTTATAGAAAAAGGAATAACTTTCTGCATTTCATAGTAGAACGCACAGCTGGGTGTGTTTCAGCTGTTGTTGTTCTGATTTGCCATGACTCTAGCTTAGGTCTGCTTTCTATATATATATCTAAAAGAGGTTACTTAAGAGGGTTGCCTAGCATCTAAGCAAGTTGGAGATATCAAAGATACATTCAGTTTTAAGTACTTTCCAGCTTTCAGCAGAGAAAGTGTAGGGCTCCTTCGAGCTGTTAGTTAATCTTTAACCCTTTAAACTAACTTTGAATATATTACTTAAAAAAAAAGATGAATTTCTCAAGTTACCTGTCAGTGTTAATGTTAGTTAATTACAGTTTTATGTGACGTTTCGTTTATATTTTCAATTGTTTCGTCAACATTATGTTAAAGCCGTGGCAACACCTCTTCCATAATTTTCACAGTTTTATCTTCCTGTCAAATACTTAACCACCTGCCACATTTTGACAGGCAGCGAAAACAGGAAAACCAATTTGAATGTGTCATGTTGCAATACGAGTAGTTGCAACTTTTGGCAGCAACATGTGAAAATGTTAACCCTAGTTTGAAAACTTTAATCTGGCAACAATTGTAATTCATTTCTGATCATTTTCTTCTCTTTTTCCAGCAAACAATTTGCAAGCCAAATCAGGTAAGTGAATAAACTCGATAAACGCTGACTTCGCCGAACTGCCAATCCCTCTTAAGGCCCATGAATTTAATTGTCTTAAATATGTCTTCCCTTCTGTTTGAGCTCTAATTAGGCAGCGCGTTATTTGATTTTCGCAACAAACTTCAAAGAAAAACCCGCACAACCCGCTCCCATTGTGCCCAGCTCCTAAAGGTAAATGACTCATTTAGTGCTGACGGTGCGATGAGGAAAAGAGATGCTGACAGGGTAACCAACAGCCACAGTGGATTACTTGCTCCACCAGGAGCAGCCGAAGCACTTCTAGGCGTGTAAAAACATCAGGCGCCGACAACTTGACAGGCAGCATGTGGTGAAAATGAACCCGCAGCTGCCCCCTCGACCTGCCCCCCACCTCCGCCACTATGCAAATAAAACAACGCCACAGAAGGCAAAGCTGGTCATAACTAACAAACACACACACACACACACACACACACACACATACACACATGTGTGTGTATATTTGGATATACAATTAGTTTGTATTCACACATGTGTTTATAATGTTAGTTGTTTGCCCAAATCTCGCCTGCTGCTCGTTGCTGCTTTTGGCCGATGTCCTCGTTAATCAATGTCTCGCGGGCGTCGCATAGCTTGCACTTTATGAGCATTCATTTTTAATACTCTATACCCCTTGAATAATGCATAACCGAAAGGGCATGATAAGCTACTTGAGACGTATGTTACGTATAGAAGCAGGCAGCTCTGAAATAGATTTCTATATTGAAAGCTTCTATAGGCAGTTTCTTAGACATATTTACTTCTACAGGGTATCTGCTAGTCGCGCATACTTTCAGTCCTTGGTTAGCTCTGTTTGTATTGTAATTTTGATTAACCTTAATTAGCGTGCCGTTGACATTCGTCCGCAAATGAGTTGCACATGCAACTGGCCAACCACTTGCTGAGTTGCCTCAATCCGCTTTGTCGCTTGCCACTTGCCACTTGCCAGTCGCCAGTTGCCAGTTGCCAGTTGCCAGTTGCCAGTTGCCGCTTTCCACTTGCTATCTGCAACTTGCCACTTGCTGCATGTAGTTTAAATGAGAGTGACATTTTGTGGCACACGTTTTGGTCACCGTCAACCGTATTGGCCACCAGACCTGACTCTGATGCTTATTGCCAGCGCAGCACCCGCTGCTACCTTTCGTCTCCTCCGCTGGCCACAGGCAACTACTGATAACTGCAACTGCAACTCTAGCTGCCTGCAGTTCGGTGTCAATTGCAAATGAGTTTCTGTGCAGTAGCCGTCTGGAAGCTATAGAAACCAGCTAATCACATAGACGACTTTCAAATGCGCTTTTTATGCAAAACAAAAGTTCATTTGCCGAAATTGGAATAGAAAGAGCGGATGAAAGTGCTTAAGGACAGATTGTATAAAGGATAATTCTAGTGATTTGCTAAAAGGATCATAATATATAGAATATATAGTATATATATAAGACTATATATACACCCTTACTTACTGTAGTGTATTCTAGTTAAAGCGATGCCTCAGCGAAGTGTTTTGACATGCAAAACCAATTGCAGTTCTGTTGAAGTAAGCTGCTTCTCCCCCCCGTCTCAACCTCTCTGCCTCTCCCTCTCTCATCTTCTCTCTCTCTCGCTCTCTGTCTATCTTTGGTTTACTCTTTATGCACATTAATTATGCTCCATGTAAGCTGAGTCTCTGCTTTATGACTGTTTGCTATTACTTATTTGCTTTGCTCTATTTACTGCTTGCCAATGACAGTGACTGCTAAAAGTGTGTCGACCTCTCGCTGCCCACCAGCACATGAGCCGAACTAGTTCGCATTGTTGTTGAGCGCAATTCACTTGACTTTGATCTCAATAAGTGCTAATTACTTCGCTTGCGATTATGCAGCCGAGTGTTTCCTCTGTTTGCCCCTAGGCCCCATGCTCAATATTATTGTCCGAGCCGGAGTCCAAGTCCAAGTCGGAGTCCAAGTCGGAGTCGGAGTAGGAGTCGCTGCCCTGTGCTTGTGTCCATTCGCCTGGAGGGAGGGTTCGGTTGTGTAAAACTTTCACGTTGTTCATTTGTCAATGTAAAAATATTTTACGCTTTTGTCATCATGCATTTGTTATTGTTGGGTGTGTGTCTCTCTCTCTCTCTGTGTGTGTGTGTGTGTGTGTGTGTGTTCATTGTTGTGGCATGTCCATTGTTGTTGCTGCCGCTTATTGCTATTAGGACAAGCAACGTTTGCTGCCTGTCACGTTTTCAGTTTGTTTTGTTTCGTTCTCCCTCGACTCCCTGCACTGGAGCTGTCTGTCCGTCTTCGAGTATTTTTCTTGCTCTTTTTTGTTGCACAGTGTAAAGTTTATATTTTTTGCCAGTTTTATGTTCTGTTTACCAGTCGGCTTGAGGCCTGTCAATAAAGTTCTTGACACCTTTACTTCATTTGACCAGATTTCTTTCCGCCGACATGACTTTTTCTTCTATTTCTTCGAACAGACAATATGCAAATTTCTTTCCTAACTCGGCTTTGACTCGCATTCAATGACTTTTTGTACCTTTTGCCGACTGCTCTTTAAGTATATTAAGTATACGTATGACTATAGAAATTAAGAGCTGACCGTCTGTGGGCGTGACAGTAGCCGGTAGACGCCTACATTTTTGCATAATGTCTGTTCATTTGAGGTAGCAAAAGAAGTCTCGAAGATCGCACAAGTGAAATCTCCAAGACAGAGAAAAGAATAATTACCAACGTGCGTGGTAATTATACGATATTTCAGTTGTTTTTTCTTCTTTCTTTTCGGTTTTTTTGACATGCTACTCATATGTGTGCGGCGTTTCAAGATTATTGTCTGAGCTGTTATTATAAAGATAATGGTCTAAAAGAGACAAGGTGCCAGCCATCATAACCTTGAGAGATCAAAAGTTCACACAGCCAACACGAGGAAGCCAAAGCACAGCAGAAGAAGAAAACCAGCTACCAAACAAGCCAACAAGCAAAACACGGCCAAAAGCAATTAACCGTATATAACCGAAGAATCCAACTTGAAAAATGAGTTGATTTTGCTGGACAGCTTGGCACCTGGGCTGCCGCCGCAGCTCTGCAGCAATGTCCATTGGCCACTGTGCCACATTTTCCAGCACTTATTTGTTTTATCTCCACAATGAAAATGTCGGAAAATGACCAAAAAACAACTAAAGCCGAAGGAGACCCAAAATGAAAAATAAAATAAACATTTGCTGTAAAGGTCGCAGCTGGCGTTAAGAGTGCCACAAGATTTGCAATTAGTTGCAACAAATTGACAGCCATGATTTAACTATAGTTACTTTTGTTGTTATATAACAAATATTTGTGGCCTTCTTTGCTGCTCCTGGGGAATGGAAAGAAATTTCAGTTGCTAATTGAAGTGGAAAGCAAAACACAGAACAAACAAAAGAAAGCATAAGGAAAATCATATTAAAAATGAATTTTATTTGTCGAAACTCTATCTCAAAGTTGTTATTACAATCTTTAATTGATGTTCTCTGAACTCAATTGAATATTTAATTTGAAAAGTTGAAAATAATATAAAACTGCATTGCTTTGGCTTTAATTAATAAAATTTTATTATCGTTACTTTTAAATAGTTTTCCTCGCAGAAATTTAAATCCGAAATCTGAAATCTTGCTGAAAGAGGAAAATCTGTGTATTTTCTTTCAATATAAGCAAAAATGTTTCTTTGGCAAACTCAATTTGCCGCCGCTTTGTTATTTGTTTAAAGTTTGCCGCATGCCTTCTTATCAAGGGGGCATGTCTGCCTCTCTGCCTCTCTGCCCCTCTGCCTCTCTGTCTGTCTGTCTCTGTGTCTTTCGTTCTTGAATGTGCACAATATAAAATACAAGTCTATAGCATATAGATGGTTTCTGCGTTGATTCTCCCCGCTTTCTCGTCCACACTTTGAATGAATTTCATGATGCGAATGACGTGCAGTTATTTGCTCTTAAATCTCGTCTAGCACACATCGTGATGTTACACTTTTCATATGAAAACTAAGCCAAAAAATGTGGCTAAAAATAGTTGGGGCATTATCAAAATGAAATGGAATTTGTTATTGTTTATAAATATACTAAGTATTAAACGGAAACAATTGTCTTGAAAGCATAGAAAATCACTCGACCAGCACAACAATGCCGAATAAAATATATATAAAATAATTTTAGGTACATCTAAATTGTTTGCCAGAATTTCGCAATGTTACTTAGAAATAAATAGAAACAATTTGAACACAATTAAATAGATTTTGTTGTTAGATTTCTATAGAATTGATTTCGAATAACTTGTTAAGTGTAGGCCTCAAATCACAGCAGCAACTTCTTTCACAAGAAATCCGATAAACATCTCTGGCTAAGTATTATTATTTTGTTACGGGCCAAGGAAGATAACCAATCGGGTGGGAACCAGCAAAGCGCCAAAAGCACCTATTCCATATAATCTTCATGCTGATTTCGGCCTTCGTTTCGTCGTTTTGTAGTTGTGTTGCTAATTGCAATGAAATTTTAGCTTCCATACTTAAAATTGCCTTGTGGTGGGAGCTGCGGCAGCAGTTTACAAAATCTTGTGCCACCGCCCCGAAAGGCGTGTGGAAGTGGTGCCTCTGGAGGCTGGAGGCTGGGCAGGAATGAAGAATCCAGAAACGAGCAGCAAGTCGTATTAAGAAGCCACCGAAAAAAACGGGTTTCACTTAGCTGTACTCGTACATGCCGAAAGAGAGGGAAAGAGAGAGAGAGAGAGAGAGAACTGAAACCTCTTTTGTGGGCCAACGATGCGGCGCCATTAATGACAGCCTGCCAAGAGTGACCCCCGTCGTCCATGGGCATTCGATTCATTGTACGACTGTTCCTCATAGTCTCTGAGTATGAGTAGCTGGCTATTTATAAGTAGATATTTGCCATGGACAGGGCATGGGGACGGCTGGACCCAGCCAGGACAGACACACACCCAATGAGTGTCCATTTAGGGTGTGCATTTTATAAATACCCGATACTTTTTGCTATCGGAGCAACGAGTACTTTGTGGCTATCTGTGTGTAATCGATAGCATTGCAACGCCTGTCACGCGCAAGAATTTCATCTGATACCAGCTATGTATATATATATATATACTTATTATCTATGATGGCATCTACTATATGTCGATTATCAGCATTGGATACGAGTATCCTACATATTTGGCCTAAGTGGCCTGTTGCGTGTCGCAGCAAACGCCTATCTAAACGATCTTTCATATCTCATACGAGTTAGTCTCCCATTCTGTTCTGTCAATAACTTCAACTCTTTCATTTACTGCTGTGCTGCACCGTGTTGCATAGTGTAACTGTGTGACCCAAACCGCCTCTCTGCTGTTAGCACACTTGACTGCCTGCCTCCGACTGAGTGTCTCCTGTATGATACCCTGTGCTCCATATATAAGTGGGTAGCTTGTACCTTACAGGTGGAAGAATATACCTGACGTAATATATTATTATTGTTTACCTTGAATTTCTTGCTTCATGTGAACATACATCTATCTTGTGCTGATGACATTATATCATACACGTTTAATCTTATCTTATCGTTTATTATTGTTTATGTGGTAAAACATCGCATATTTCTATGATGTATATTTCAGTCATTCGACAAGTGCAGAATTATCTTCTGTTTAGTTATCATTGACATCATTCTCTCCAGATAGTTTAGATATACCCCGCTGGAGTATTTCCTTATTCCCGAAATCCAAGTTCCTTAGCTCAACTTATACCAAAACTCTATCAATATAAGAAATATTTGCTTGCTTTCCTCTAGCTATTTACAGGGCATCTCATAGCTCATCAGGTTGCTTCTAACTGCAGGCAGTGCTCGTAAAAATAAAAGGCTAAATGTGGTCTTGAGTTGCGCTACTTCAGTGAAATGTGACAATTTCTGTGTTCGTTTCTATCTCATTAAAGTTTATATCTCGTGTCACTTTGAGCCCATTTTAGTCTGCTTATCCAGCGCCTGCATGTACGAGTACTCTCACATGTTGGCCAGACGATTGCGTGGATCCTCATCATCAACTCTGGAGTGCGCCATGTGTGCTTAACATGACTCTGAAACAGACTGGGACTCGGAGTCTGGCTTTTGGCAAGGTCTTTGCATTTGCGCCTCAATAAATCAAATTGCGCTGATATGAGAAATAATGTGGAAATTGTAAATCTGCGTTTTCTATGCTTAAAGTAATTCTGGGAAATGCTTTCGGCATTTAATGTCAGCTGCTTTGCAGGTGTTCCCTGCTGAAAAGGAGAAAGAGATCTTCCACCTTTTAATAGCTTTTAAAGCTGAGCACTGATCATAAATAAATTCTAGTAATGTTCAGCACTTAAAGTATTTTGTGACTAATCCAACATACACTAGGAGTACTCGCTTGGTGCTAGTCGACTACCAGATACCCTGAAGCAAATTGTAAATGAATTGAAGAGTAAATCAATCGATAGAACTAATTTATAGTATTATTTAAGCTTGATACTTACAACTGTTGATTTGAGTATATATATTATAATCTGAAATAGGTCTAACTTATCCGTTTTATCCGTCAGAGTATAAAATGTTATTAAGCACATTAAATGCCTTTCATTAGATAGAAATTACTTTTAAGTTTAATCTTCTTCAGACCCCATCTTAATGTTAATCTAAATTATTATATTAACAGCGTTTACTGAACGTTTTTTAGATCGTTTCTTATACGTGAGTCGACTAAAAGTATTCAGAGATTGAGGAACCAAAGTTCATTCAACGATCTTTTCTGCTTTTATATTCATTTATAGTTATTGCCTTTCTACGAGCATCGTGTACAATATCTGTTTGGTTAGTCGTATAACACATTTTGTGGCTTTCAATTAAGTTCCCTGTAATTTTTTCTGATTGGTCCCACCCAAAGAATTTTACAACTTGCAATTACACATCAGCTTGTTCCACGTTCCACGTTCTATGAGCACATTAACTTAGGTCCAACTATTTATGGCGCTAACATAACTTGGCTCGTACACCGCACTCGCAATCGGACGTTGTTGTACTTGAAGCCACAACAACAACAACAACAACATTTATTACAACAACCTTGGCTTTGGCTTTGGTTTTGGCTCCGACTCTGTGTGTGTGTCTGTGGTTGGGGCCACAACTTGTGGCTCTCTTTTGACATTGCGTGTTGCGCATGCGCATTGCGTTGATGTTTTTTTCTTTCAGTGTCGACGTCTGCGCCGGCGGCTACTAATGTTGCCCACTTCAATTTGCCATATTTATTTTGTCTTTTGCGTGTACGTTTATTGAAAATAATGACGGACTGACCGTCTGACTGAGTGACTGACTGACTGACTAACTTGACCACTTGTTGGCCCCTTTTGACTTGTTTGTTCGGCTTTCATTATTTTGCCGTCGATTTTGTAACTTTATCATGCAGAGAAAGGTCCCAAAACAGTCTAGAAAGATGTTACATAAATGTTTTATAACTTTTCTTGCAGTTGTGGCAGACTTTAGTCTCTCCTTTAGTCAGACATCCTTAGGCGTTATGTAATTCTTTTAAGACTCTGTTAAGAAGCCTTTGCTGTGGATTGATGTTGGCCTTCAGCTTTATTCAAAATGCTTTTCTTAGCAATTAAGCAGAAATTTGTATATTTGTTTATTTGGTGCTGTTTTGTCTTGTTGCTGCATGATTTATGACTTGTGTGATTACTTATTTTAGGCAAATGGTTAGTTTATTTAGTTACTGAGCCTTGAAGGTCTCTGCGGAGGGTTTACGCTTAATGGCAGCGTTTAATGAGGAAGCCTCCCCAATGACCTCTGATAAGCAGACGGACGGTTCGTTAATTTGTTCATTGAGAGGGAACTGTGGATGATCATTTGTTTTTCTTTCAAATATGCAAATTAGCCGCATGAATTGCCGTAGTATGATGCAATTGAATAATCGTTTAGCTGAAGTTATTTATGAAAATTAAATAAAATATTTATTATCGACCTCAGTCAAACAGTCAAATGGACTCGGACTCGCTTTGCTGCAGTCGCAATTCTGTTGGGCTTCAATGTTGTGAATTGCATTGAAGTTTCTTCTGGTAAAGGCAACCAGTTTTGTGGGATGAGCTCAGGGCCTGTTGTAACCTCCGGTTACCTCTCAGGGGTCTTGCCCTCAGCTCAGCAGCTAATTTATGCTGTTCAGCCTGTCCGTAGCATAAAAATTAATTAAAAAGCCTTGACGATTGAATACATATTCTGAAGAAGAAAAAAATGTATTGATGAATTGCTGTATATTTTTTTGCGTATGCGTCATAAATTCACCAAATGGTTCTTTAACCCAAAAGCTGAAGCTGCGATAATTAATTAACATTTATTGTTTATTAAAAAAATCAAATTAAGCCTGCGTCGCGCTATTAGTCACAGTTTTTATATATTTTCCATGGGAAACGCAATTTAAAGAACATTTAAGGGAAAATCCGACATGTATCTTTATTGAAGGTTCCTTTTCGCACAATCATCTGGGTTTCTTTTTATACTGAAAGGGTTACAACTTTACTTCCTTTTGGCACTGATTTCAGCTTAATCATGCTAAGAGTTTTTTCTATCAAGCTTCTGCGCTATCAGAGAGTCCTTCTAGTTCCATTAATGACTATTGTGACGTGTATTTTATCACGTAGGAGCAGTCGGAGTACAACAAAAGAATCGCCTTAATAAATGATTGGCCTGCGACTTGAAGTGGTGCCACAATTTGAGGTCTTATCACACTCTCAGCAGCAGCAAAGCAGC
Source organism: Hirtodrosophila trivittata (assembly GCA_035045065.1). Taxonomy (NCBI): domain Eukaryota; kingdom Metazoa; phylum Arthropoda; class Insecta; order Diptera; family Drosophilidae; genus Hirtodrosophila; species Hirtodrosophila trivittata. The sequence continues at coordinate 7,121,023 of JAWNNK010000022.1, forward strand.
TTGCAACTTACAGCCACACATTTCACTAGGGGAAACACACAATGCCAGCAGATAAATTTAGTGTGGTGTGTGTTGGTCTGGTGCTTTGGTGCACTGGACTGTGAAATGAAAGTAGTGAGAAAGACAAACTTTTCGACTGACAGCCAGAGAGATGGACAACAATGCAATAGAAACTGCGACTCGTCGCCGCAGCTGCCATGCAACAGTCAAGAAGTCTAAGAAGTCTGAGGAGTCTCTGAATTCTGCGGTTTATCATTGAATGGGAGGGGGGGCAGGCAACGTGACGAGCACATCGAAATGTTTCCTTTAGCAAATTTCAATTTAGTGAATTTAACTATCACATTTCCTGTTACACGCCAAACTTTTGTGCTCAAATTTATTGCAACAAGTTAATTGTTTATTGTTGTAACTTATGTAATTGCTAAACGGGCAGACACTAGACCACAGCTGGGCAGGTAGGCAGCTAGGCGGCAACTGTCTTATGATTCTGGTTTCCAAGGTGAAGGCAGCAGCACAAAAGAACCAGCTGGAGTCGGCGTCGGCTCTCGACTGGAGGCCACTCTCCTTGACTACAGTCTGATGCACACGCGGATTAGATGACAGATTAGTTAAATGCCCATGAAATGAGCAGCCGTCTTGGCGTTTCTTCCTACTTGGCTTTATAGCCATATTGAGGCACAAGACACAAGGCACAAGGCACTAGGCACTAGGCACATGGCTTTCGCTTTGGCTATGCCACAAGCAGATCCAGAGTTGAAGCTCTCCCTCGCTCTCTCTTGAGGCGTTGCCATAATGTCTTCATTTAATAATCAGGCGTTGCAATTACTCTGCCCCAGCTGAGATGAAGGCTTAAATGCTTTTTAAACACGCGCAAATTGCTTCTATTAATAGGCGTGCTGTAATTGTCAGTTGCATGCAGCTGATTAACTGCTGTCCAGTTCAAAGGTCAACTGCGAGTGGATACACTGTGAGATTTTGAGCTACTCATAATCAAATCACACGAGAAATGACAGACGTGTAATTTAGTGAGTTGCTTCTAGGCCAAGTATAACCAGAAATGAACCCTCTCCCAACCTTATTATAGCACTCTCATAAATGAGTTAATTCAGTCAACTCACTTAATGGCCATTAATTCAGCGAGTGTCTCTTTAACCAGGTCACAACATTAAAATTTAAGCGCCTTTTTGAAGCAAACCCTATTCAGTACACTCAAAAGCATTAGAGCTAAAACTGCTAAGATATTGCTGGAAATGCTTGGCAAAGACAGAAGAACTTACAATAATTGGTAATAAAGAATTTGGCCATAATTACATCATTATGTAACCAAGTGTAAGTTTTCTCTTGTGGCTAATGAAAAGTTTGCGAATCGATAGGAAACATTTTCCAACAGCAAATGAGAATCGATAAACTGACTGAACATGTACATATATATATATATATATATATATGTATATTCCTGTTAACCAGCAATCTGATAGACACATCATTGGTAAATTTGCGAATGATATTTAATATGAATTTTATTTATATGAATGCAAATTCTTTTATAATGTCCAACGATTTTGTGGTTATTCCAGCACATCGAATTACGCTGTAGCTGTACTCGTGCCCTTGTACATTTCCGTAATGACCCCAGAGTATTTATTATAATGGCACACCCATTATTGGTCAACACTCGCCACAGTTCCCGGTTCACCCACACCTTTCCCAGACTCGTTAATCGAGTAGCCAGCGCTGGGTTAACCTGGGACAGGAAGAATTCTTTTCCGCATGGCGAACCGCAAGGAACGCAGCTGTAAATAGACTTTCAGGTTGGAGCTATGGGAATCTCTGAGGCAAATTCAAAGAGAGAACAAGTTGCAGTCGAATGTGATTGACTAAGAGATACCCTTAACACGGGCTTGAAACTGCTCAAAGTCGAAGATTATTTCTAACTTAAGAATCTCATTATATGATATGAGATAATGTTTACAGCTCATTTAACCAAAAACATAACTTCTCTAATTGGGTTGTAAAAATTAAAAACGAATGATATTAATAATAATAATAATAGATTCATTTGTTTTTAACAGACGCGTAAAACTGCTAAATGCATTTTCAGCGTTTAGTTTGAGGCATTAAAATTTTACGCTAAAAAAGCTATAAAAATATAATTTTGTTTTTGAATGAAATTTTGTGTGTTTTGTGCTTTGCATGGGAAGAATTCTATTTCAAGTTTGAACTTATAATAATGGGAAATCTATTAAATCTCAACTTTGTTCTCTTCGTGGGTATCAAAAGAAACTGATTCCCTCTCAACTACTTGTGAATTTGATCAAAGTGGAAATTTACAAGCATATACTTACGATTTTCACAACTATGCCACAAATAGATGTGGCAACTGGATGCCAATGCAACATGCACGTCTACCACGAATTCCGTACACAAAATGTCTGAGTTCGCAATGCGTTTGATGCGGCACAAGCAGCGCCTCCCCAGCACCTCCAGCTGGCATATTAATTGGAATGCTCATTGCGGAGGTTGTAAATGAGATCCATGTTATTGGAGCTGCTATTATTGGCCTTGGTTATGAGCTGCCCTATTACAGTGGCTGCCAATTGCTTCTGGTTTCATTGGAACTCTTGAATTATGTGTCTATTTCCACCTCCATACCCCCCATCCCTTTTCCTGCTGTTCCCCTTGTTTACTCGCTATACTCGTTTCGAATTGCACTGACCATTGCGTTCTCCTATAGATCCCATGGGTTAATCAATACGGTTTCTAATTTTCTTTATACGGAGTGAACTAAGGGTAGTCATTAAACAATCTTTGGCAGACTAAACCTATAATTTTGCACTAATCCAAATGCTTTTAGTATCAATCAATGTGCTCTTAACTGCTCTCAACACTTCTTTATTTACTGTAGAGCAGTAGAAGTTCTTATAATATGATTCGTTTACATATCATTGAGCTCGAATGAGTATAAGACTCTCTCCTACTCTTGCCACACATGAAAATCAAATAAATATTTTTAGACATATTTGTGCAAATCTAAGGAAAAGCTCTTTCACAGACTTCCACTACATTGGGTTGCGCTACCATTTCCAATAGTCGTCTCCGTCGCCAAATTTATCTATGTCCTGTGTTGCACACTCAGTTACATTGAAATCCTTTCTGATACGATTAACAGCGAACACAAATACACACGTATTTGTACATTCTAATACAATGGCAGCGCAAACCAAGCCAAAGTAAGAGGAATATATAAATCGAGATTGCACGACTTGGATATATCCAGGAAATATAGATCTCAGATATACTTTTCTGATAACCAAATACTGTGTTTGCCTTCTCGAAAGTTAAGTTTAAGGATCCTTGTGGTATTCGTATATTATCAAAAAGCTTTCTTTGTTACATATCAATATGAAATCTATCACAAATCTCTGGAATCTGTATATAACTATATATAACCATCATTCGATTTGAAACGAGAGACGCTGCCTCAAACATTTCCCAGACCCACTCAGTCAACTCTTATCGTTGCTTGAAGCTAATCACTCTTATATATATCCTTTAGTATACACCTTCTAGCATCTATATACCCCTTTTTCACATATTTTATTGATAGAGGGTATAGAAAAAAGAAAGCAACACCGAAACACATAAAAGTTGCTGTTGTTGCGTTGCTTTTTGCATTCCCCTTGTTTTTGTGGGCAACACTCGTAGCCAGCGAACCGAGGAACCCCAAAGAACATAAGGATAAACAATGTGAACAAAATGTTATACAAATATTGTATAAAGCTTGTACATGAGTGTGTTTTGCTTAGTACGAGAGTATATTTTATTTGGTTATTTTGTTATTTAGTTTTTTTTTGTTGCATTGATACATTTTCGCTACTCTTACTTCGAATTGGAGTATATTTTTGAGCTTTAGTTTTTGGACACACTGGCAAATGACTGAGGGTAGAGAGGATTAAATGGGTATTTGTGAAATGTAAATGTTAACTTTGTGGATTGGTTTGCTTCTTTCATGATTGTATTTGCTCTCTTGCGTTAGTATATTGAATTTGTGTTTGAAGTAACAGAGGGAATTGCCCTTAAAGATTTAATAACAATACAAAATGTAGGAAAAATAATATAATTGGCCTAAGTAGTTGGGCTTAAATCTGTTCAATAATAAACACAGTTAATAGCTTATGGGATTCTCTCTATATTTTGCTATATATGCTTAGGCTTTAATCGATTCAATAGAGAACTAGCTAATAGTTTGTAGGATTCTCTAACTTATATACCAATATATATGTTTAGGCTTTAAACGGTTTGATATAGAAGTATTTTCTCTAATTTATATCCTGATATATATGCTTAGGCTTTAATCGACTCAATAGAGAACTAGTTAGTAGTTTGTAGAATTCACTAACTTATATCCTGATATATTTGTTTAGGCTTTAATCGATTCAATAGAGAACTACAATAGTTAGTAATTTGTAGGATTCTCTAACTTATATCCTGATATATATGCTTAGGCTTTAATCGATTCAGAGAACTAGTTGATAGTTTGTAGGATTCTCTAACCTTTGTCCTGATAAATATGCTTTTCTCTTTAGACGTTTTCCCTCCCAACCAAAGTTCTGTTTAAGCCAACATTTCATTTAAACAAACACTGTTAAAGTACCCTGGGTACGGCATATTCAAGAGATTGTCATTTTATTTAGCGTACTTTAAGTAATTTCCATGTTTTCATTACATTCAACACAGAAAGCACAACTTGAAAGCGTTTGGAGTGACCAACAAGTGATATTGGATGTGGTCGTTAAATGAAATGGTGCAAAATTTTAGCTCCGGCTCTCGGCTTCATTTCCATTGCCCATTTTATGCTCATCTCCGCTGGCTTAGCAGATGGCAGAAGTCAGAGGCAAATGCAGTCAGTCGGAGATGTTCAGTGAAAAGAAAGGAAAAGGAAGGAAAATGTAGGAAACTGGGGAAAAATGAGAGGAAATGAAGGCAGTTTGGAGCCAGCGAAATTTTGCGCGCATTTTGCACGTGTTGTTGCCATTTGCCTTTTGCATAAATAAATAAATATAAGTGTCTGTGTCTGTGTGTGTGTGTGTGTGTGTGTGTGTGTGTGTGTGTAGAGGTCGCTTTTAGTGCTTGCCGCTGTTAACTTTTAGCGCTTGTCTTTTGTTGCCTACCTCAAGGCGTCTTAGTCTTTGCAAGTTTCCCCCTCAACCACACATCAGCCACACACTCCTCTGCACGGATCCACCCCCCCCTCCACCCCTTGAGATACTTCTTTCCACCATCAGCTACATTGCGTCGAGCAAACGCACTCAATTTGTCTCTCATATTATATTCACATTGCGTGAGCGTAGCTCAAATTGTTTTCAGCACTTTAAGCAAGTAGTTGGATAAATACGAGCATGAGCTTAGACTTAGTTCATGTCGATTGTTTAAGACATTGAAGGCACCGTTAGTTATTACCATCTCCCATGTTATATATATATATATAGTAGCTATAATGGAATATTGCTAACGATATGCAAGCGAGTCGTTTTTTTAATATGAAACACGCATAAAAAATGAATAGGCGGCAAACTCGAATCCTGCCAAGGACATCTGGGATATTTTCACACAATGGGCTGCAGTGGTCCACAGCCAATCAATTATTTAGGAATTAGGAACGAGCCGCTCTGACTGGACCTATGCATTAATTTTTTATTAACTCGTTGCCAGGGCTTATTTTAAAGATAATGCTTAATAATGACAGCTGATTCAGTATTTAACTGCAGTCATGATAACTGCTTTAAGCTAAGTTATTGTTAAGAGTATAACAGTTATTTGCAATCGATTTGCTGTTCAACTAAACATTTTGCAACTTTCTTCTATCTTCTTGCAGGTATGTGCCTAAGAAGACCTTGAGGAACGAGTTCGTAATTGGTTACTTAGCAAGTAAGTCAATACACGTTCTGCCAAACCAAATTTCATTAGCCGGGAGTGTAGCCAAGACATAACATGGCTAATATGATAGACAATGTGCCATACAAGAAATCGTAAGTGTGCGAGTATGTCTGAATTTTGCATTCACGATTCGATTGCGTCATTTGTAACGCGACCAAAGAGCCAACCAATCAATTAACGAAATCACATAATGCATGTAAACGATAATGAAAATGACATTTGCCAGAGCGACAAACACAACAACAACAACAACAACAACAACAACAACAACAACAGCAACGAGACTAATAACAACAATGCGAACAACACGCGCTCTCCCTGTGCCGCGGATGCAGAAACTGAAACATTCCGCAGTGCCACAAGGGGCAACGCAGGAAAAAAAAGTTAATTAATGAAATTAAGCGTGCAAATTGCCAGTGAGTGCATGTGTGCTGTACGTGTGTATGCTCTGTCTCTCTGTGTGTGTGTGTGTTTGTTGTGTGTTTTTTGTGAAGTTCGAACTCATTTCCAGTAACTGGCTTCACATAATGCTCTTCATTTCTGTTTACTAGTGTTGTGCATGCTTATGGCACAAGATAATCGATTATAATCGCACCTGCACCCCGACACCTTTCGTTTGCCACACTAGTAGGCGGTGGGCGTGTCACCTAGTCACTGCGACTGGCTTCGCCGTGCCGCTCGACGACTGGCGCTCATTATGCGCCGAGCAGAAAGTCGCATTTTTTGGCTTTGACGTAGCCCAGAAAAGACTTCTTTGACATAATGATTGTTTCTGCGAAAAGAGTATTTCGTTTTGGCCTTTATTGTGATTGTTTTGGCACAAGCTTCAATTTATATCCAGTTCTGGGAAACGTAAACTTGCTGCTAAGCCGATAATCCCCAATTTACAGGAATTTATTTCGCTTTTCATTTGTATAAAGTGCTTTTAGGCTCTTCCGGTGTGCCAAGCGCTCCTGAGCTTCATTTAGCCCAAAATCCAATTCAACTTTACCCAAATAGTTCTATCTATGCGCTTTCATCATACGCTTTCCCTTTTTTTTCATGGGCGTTGTGCAAATTTATTGGCTTTTGCGGGCATTACTTCATTTTCTCGTATTTTCTCTGCCACCGGGCTTAGTTCGCGTGTCACATTCGCCTCTAAATAGGCAGCAAACGCTCAAAAAAACAACAAAATATAAAAGAAAATAAAATTAAAGCTGTCTGCCTGTGCTCTGTTCGCTCTGGGACTGGGAATAAGCCAGACACCTACGCCTCGGTATGGCGTGTTTGTTTGCTTTTCGCTTTTGCCTACTGGCGTGTGTCGTTTTAGTTCTTTTTTTTGCTTCATTAGTGCCAATGCACCCGTCGAGAATCGAGAAATGAGAACTGAGAAATAAGAAATGTGAAATGAGAAATGTGAAATAAGAAATGAGAAATGAAAACTGAGAATGAAGAATCGCTGGCCGACAGACGACAGCCGCCTAATGCCCCAACGCTCCAAATGTGTGCTACGAGTATGTTCCTATGAGGTCAAAAACAATCGATTTTCATTTCATTTTCTTTTTGCGACTTTTTCTATTCTCTGGCCTCTTTCGCTTTTGGCTCACGTGCTGCCACCAAATATATATTTATGAAACCAATTCAATCACTTTAAACAAAAACACCACAACTTTTTCTTTAGACCACGTTGCGTATGAGTAATGTTGTCGTCTCCCTCCAGTATTTTGTAATCATGTGGTTTTTAATTAGTTTTCTGTGTTGGGTGGGACTCAGCTGTGACATAACAGTATTAGAAATAAAGAATATTATTTTACATAGTCGCAGATTACATACTCTGTGATCCAATTGAAGTAAACTCGTTATTAAATTCCTTGTGAAAAGATTCAGAAAAGCATAACAAATCGTCAGCGGCAGCTGAGGCAGCTTTCCGACTTTTCATTCATTTTGTCCACATTCGCAAACAGTCTCCTCAAATATTTTCAACTACCATCCCAACAGCAGGGGAAAACTTTTAAATTAAAATTTCTGTTTCGTTTTTCCCAGGTTTTTCTTGTTTCAAATTTATGCAAAGGAAGTCTTAAATCATTCTCGGCACGTGCTTGTCACAAATTTAAGGGACGCCACAACATTCTATATACAATACATTAGCGGAGCTTCGTCATTATTTATTTGATGCCTTAAGTCGAAGGGAAGCGCCATTTCACAATAATATGTATAATATGAGTATAACATAAAACAAAAAAAGAACTGATATTATTTACTTTAGTTACATGGCAGAGCGCCCAAAATAGACAGGCAGCTTAATTAGATATTTCCGTGACCAATGTAATTATATTTATGCTCATAATAATTGCCATGCTATAAAAGTATAGGATTTGCCTTTGATGTAAATAGTATTGTATGAAGTATATAGTACATAAGTACATAGGTTTTTTTTCTTTTACATGCTCTGACATCTCTGGCAAATACTTAGTATATAGTACCTTTAATATAAGCTGCTTAGGTCAACTGCCTGGAGCTGTAGCCAGTTGTTTCTATATTTGCTGTCAGACGATAGATATGACTAGTTGAAGGTTCTCCTTACCTATGAGCTCACCTAATCATTCTAATGATAGTATTAAGTTATATAAAATTCTGAGAACATCTAATCAACAATGTTGCCTATCTTCGCTTTAATGTTGCGTGTTTGTTCTCAATTACACACAGCACTCGCATGTTGCCCTAATATACTCGTAGCTGTGTTTGGTCAGTACTTTTGCATTATTTATTAATGTCATTTAACAATTCAATTGCATTTGCTCAGCTGCTCCAGTGAGTAACACTTAATGCTCGTGTATATTTATGCAATTCTCCAATTACCTGAGTGCCTTTCAGTTACTTCTCTATCTATTAGTCAAAGGATTGAACGCATTTAACCTTGTCCGACTTACTATCGCATTGTATCTAAACTATATCAAGGTGGCGCCACCTTTTGTTGACAAATTGCGTTGGAAACATTCAGAGTTGATTTGATCTGAAATAGACTTTGTAATAAGTCATAAACTCTGTGATTGATCTACGACTTGGAAAGATTGGAGAAAATTGAAATTGAAACTAGGCTTAAAGATAGTCCACGCATTGGATTTGGATATGGAAAAAGATAATATATAGTTTATGAGGTTAAAGAGAACTGTCACATACTTCATTTAGACCTATTTCTTGCTGTGGCTGCAATTTGGGCTAAGTGTGAATATATAAGTAAACCTCTTGGGAACCTTATCAAAAGTATCTTAAGTATTTGTTATTATTGAGACACACCTCGTATATATATATATATATAGTAGATATCGTTGGGTATTGCAAGTGATTAATAACATATATTGACGACAATTGTCATTCTGTTCAATTGATTATATTTTCATTTATGAAAATAATTGTTTTTAATCAACTCTGAAAATCAATATGAATTTAAATTCTGTTTTTAAACACTGCAAGCCTGAGGCTGTTGATGAAACTCAATTCTATTCAATTTATGCTTGTCTCTTATATAATAAATACATATATACATATATATATGTACATCTTATTGGAATCATTTCAATTCAGTCACAATGTACCCTTAAAGATATGATATCGCCAAGTATGTGATATCATTATTATAAATATTTTGTGGCAGGAAAATCAATTTAAAAAAAAACCCGTCTAGCCTGACAATTTGATTCTTTTGATAAGCCATCAATATTTTTGACCACTTTAAAATTTTTGGGGAAAAAATATGAGATAACTGTAAAAAAATTGTCATTGGAAAAGTTTTTATTTCCTAAAACAAACTACTTCAGTTTTTTTAACTAATCTTAAGGTCAACAGACAGTTAAAGACTAATTGGATCGATTGGACTATATCTTAATCAAGATTATATATAAATTGATGGTTTCCTCGCAAGTCTTGGACACATTTGCACAGCAAACTTCAATCTTAAATATCTCAAAGATATTATATTGCTATTTTATAGATATTACAGTTGTGCTGTGAAAGTTTTTACTCAAACTATTTGTTTGTCATTTAAAGCTGGCTGAAGAATGCGTAAAATTTTACCACAGTTTGTGGCTTTTAGTAGTTGCAGGTTCCTTTTTAAGGAGGGTCTGGGCCAGGTAAAGGAGTTAGCCAAGTTGGCGGCTAACTTTGGCCAAGTGCCGTTAGCCGTTAGCTGTTAGCTGTTAGCTGTTAGCCGGCTAAAAGTGAACCCAGTTCTGCCAAAGGATGGGATCGAATAAATAAAACTTTTATGATGCCGCATAAATCTTTCGGGGCAGAGATGTCAGACATGTCGGGCCACCTTCGAAGCGACGCCTCTGGGCCACTCCCATAGCACTGTTGCTGTGGCAGCCCATTAAACAACTGTAACTCATGTGGCTGCCATTTCCGCTGTCTAACCAAATGAACCAATATAAATTCAATATTTTATGAGTATCTTTTCCGCTGGGCTTAATATTTTCTTCGTTCTCCTCGTTTACTTTTTGTTTGTGCCTTTTGCCACAGAACAAACAAACAAATAATGGGACATTCATCAATTACGCTGCCGACTTTTTGCTTTGAGGCATTACTTGTTTGAAATGTGTCGCTAATGTGTCTACGAGGTGTCCAGCAACCAGCCCAGCTCCACACACGCACACACACGTAATCCGTGGCACTCGGCCTATTTATAGTGTCCATTAGACAACCAACATGCCAAGGTATCATCATTAATGGCACATAAGACTCTTTGGTATCTTTTTTTTTGCTTTTACTGCTCGATTTGTGGACAATGTTGATATTTATTAATGTGCAATTACCGATAATTATCTGTTTATCTATTTATTATTACGAGCATTGTCTTCGTTCTGGACTCCATCCCTTGCCCCAAATTCATTACTGTTTGCCTTCACCAATTTGCCACAAAGAGCCGCTTATGGTCATCGTTTTTTTGGGCCCCACTTAAAGGAAGGGTTCCTAAAAAGAAGGACTACAAGGCGAGGGTACTTTCATATTCGAGTAAAGTATTGTTTGTCAAACTCTTCAATCACTTTGAAAGCTGAAGACGATCCTATAGACCTGGGTATAGGTTATGACGGGGATATCCTTAGTATATTTGAAAATGTCCAACATCAAATGCATTTCTTTTTCATAGAAAGTTTCTACTAGGTCTGCAGTTTTCACTTAAGTATTCATTCGCTTTCCGGAAGACCTTTTCCATCTTAATTTTATTGAGATGCTCCCACTTGAAGTATGCTTACATGAGGCTTTTGGTTTTATAGGGCTCTTGTCATAAAATTTCTGCTTTTAGTTAACAAGCTCTTTTATATCTGGTTTTACCTATTCAACAGCTAGAGGGCTTACATAACGTTGAAGCTTCTTTTTTAGTGGGTTCTCCTAAAGGGTTCGACAACGTTCCATATTCATGACGTTCTTCATTAGCAGTTTTATACGGGATTGTCTGTCCTCCAGCCTGGCATAATATGGTTTGCTCAACTTGTGGAACCAGTTGCCAAGCCCGAAACGGCCATGGCCCATCCACAACTGGTGCCTTGAATAACTCTAGTTATAGTTAAAACTCCTTTTTAGCCATCTATAATTCAATTTGTTCTTTAACTGGGTAAAAAATTGAACCTCGGAATGGGTCAGAGTTGTTCTGGTAAATGTTGTCAGCCTTCCACTCGGTTATCCATTTGTCCCAGAGACTTTTATTATGCTGAAATATAATGTTAATTTGAAAGTGTTAATAACTTGAAATAGTTCATTAATTAACTGAACTTAATTTATATGAAAGCCACGCTTGAGTTACAAAAATGAGCTGCAACAGGTTACATAAAAATGCAAATTTTGAGATCATATTTTCCGTTTATAAGTGCAGTCGCTGGTATCGCTTTAATGCTAATTGAACTGGTTTGTTTTCCATATTTCATATTATTAATCCAACTCTGCTGCAACTATAGCCTAAATAGTTATTCAAATCTGTTTCATTGGAATTAACTTGTTACCAGTTGAAAACAATTTTGAAAAGAACTAAATGTAAGCTCAGCTTTTGTATGAAAAGTCTGCATAAGCTGACTTAGTCTTCGGAAACTCATCATTTAAATTAGCTGGAGTCTTAAAAGTTGTACCTCTATATACATATATATAGTATAGTGTATAGTATAGTGCTACCTAGCTGAAATGTAGTGCAGACAAGTTGCAAGTTAGTTTTAATTCAACATGTAAAGTTTGCGGGTTTTCGGGCTGTCCGCCCATAGATTTATTTCTACACACAAATTGCCAGCAACTTTGCCGCCGTCTTGGCCAATGCTCGGGCCCATCAGGCAGGCAGTCACCCAGTCAGTCAGTCAGTCAGTCAGTCAGTCAGTTAGTCAGTCAGATAGGCAGTCAGCTGGCAAAAGTTGTGCCCCCGGGGTTTGAGAGCGCCTCTTGCTCAGCTCCAGTCATTTAGTATTGTGCAAACAATTTGCTGCGTTTCATGTTACGACTTTTCCAGCATAACACAACCAGAAAGCAGATGATGGCCAAGACGAACGTGCGATGACGATGAAGGCTCTCTTGGCCTGGCCAAGAAAAATTCATCGAAGAAATGCCAAACTGCAATTGACTTGCATGACCATAAAAATTAAGTTATATACACCAAAGCAGGGAATGGGAGCGGCACAGGGAGAGGAACCAGGGAGAGGAGCAGGCGCAGGCGGCAGAGGGACTGGGATTGGGATCGGGACTGGGACTGGGACTGGGACCGGGACTGGGACCAAAGCTTAAGTTGCCTACTGGACCCCGGTTAAAGCGCAAAAATAAAGTCAAGTGAAATTGCTGTTGTAATATATTTTAATAGCGTGGAGCATGCCCAGGCCAGGAAAACTCAGCGATCGAATGGAAGTCGCTTTGTTGTTTGGCCAGTAAACCAGGCATGGACTAAGTTGTTCTTCTCGTTGTTGTTGCTGTTGCTGTTGGTAACAAACAAACAGTTGACCAGACCAGACCTTTTGGCCAGCAAAATTTTACCTCTCAGTTGCTTGCTCATTATGTCTAATTACATTGTGCTGCCTCTGGACAGTTGAAGCTGCTGTTTTTTCACGGTTTTTTTTATTTTTGGGTACATTTCGTTGAAATTTCCTGAGAGAACAAAAAAGAGATACACAGGGAGAGAGAGAGAGGGCTCAGACTGGGGTTAAGCTAAGGTGGCACAATGAGTTAATTCCAGCTTGAAATCCAAAGTTAAAATTGAGCTTTTCACAAGAAACAGCGACTACAATGTTAGTCTGAGCGATTCAGTAGATTCTTTCAAGGTATTTTTTCATCAGCCAAAACATGTTTGCAAAACGCTAAGGGTTTCGGGTCTACACGTTAATGTTTCTTAGTTTCATCAAACAAACAGGTTGATTAAATTTATTCAGCTTCTAATAATAGATTTTTCGATTCATATTTATGGGAAGGTTCCTATTGTATAGAACATTAGCATTTTGATTGTGAGTCAAGAACATTTTTTTTTATTAAAATTTCATTTCAGCCAGGGGTTCATGAGATTTCGTCAACTTTGTGCCCGCAAGGCACACTTAACCTGTTTTTAAACGTGGCCTAATCAAATATTCATATTTCAATGATTCAATTGCCAAATCCCAGCCCAAGCCCAAGCCGAATCTCTTAAACCTTTCCCCATCAGTCATTGTCGCGATGCTGTTGCCAGCCATATGCCTGACACAAAAAAGGCAGAAATAATTAGAAAAAAGTTCCAATTAAAAAACAATTCATGGCGAACGTGTGTCGCACTTTGGGGCCACTTACGTCGGGCAATTGGCAAATTGAAAACTCATAAAAAGTCTCACGTTTTGCTCCAGATCTTTGTGTGTTTGGGCAGAACAGTTTTTGGGGCTTTGCATAATCACCTCAAAATAGACGAGTGGGCTGAGCTGAGCCGAGCTAAGCAGAGGTGAGCAGAGGAGAGGAGAGCTGAGCTCAGCAATGGGACCATAGAGCCGACGCCAGCTTAAGAACCCGCCAAGCAACCCACTGAACGAGTAGATATATAGACGTGGTGCTAGAGTCCCAGCCATTGAACTCTGCACACGATTATTATGATGGCAAATGTGACCATAAAAGAGAGGAACTCCAATACTCCAATACAAATGCGAAATGCCAACTGGAAACCTGAAGAGAAGCGACTTGTTGCGAAGCGCGGGCAAAAGATTTTTATCAAATTGGCCGGCGGGTAATGCGAAGCTTGACGAGATTCAGATGCTGATTTCTGGTTGGTTTCCTGTGCGTGTGGCGGTGCGGATTACTGCTTGGGGCGATCGGCTTCAATTGTCCCGTAGGCTATGCAAATTTATCAAGCAAACACACACAACACTTCAGACCCATAAACAGCGCTGTGTCCCAGAAACACAAAAAACTGGTGGCACTTTTTGTCTTCATTTTATTTTATTTTAAAACTTCCAAGAAGTTTCTGATAAAATCTCCTACCCCTGACCACCCTGCCCTGCCCCGCCCTGTGCCCAGTGCCACCCTCTGTGAGCCATCAGTCAAGCCGGTGCATTGAACTTGAAACAACTCACAGTTTTCACTTCAATCCATCAACGACAACGGCCGCGGGAGCGATTCAAATGACGCGTGTAAAATACTTAGACGCGTGTAGCCCCCGGGGAGCTCCTAATGAATGGAGCTGAGGTTCAGCTGGAGCTTGAGCTTTAGCTTGAGCTTGAAGGCAACTGTAGAATTTCTTTTCTTTTTCAATTTCTTTTCTTCTTCCCTAATGAGCACACGCAAGTGTCAAAATAATATTGAATGAAATCCACAAAGATTATAAGAAGAACTGCGAGTGGTTCCCGAATGCAGATGATGCCTCTTAATTGTTCTCATTACGCGTTTTCGAAAGTGTCCGACAATTTGCGTTAATTTATGAACCGTCACTTTTATTTACTTAACGGCATTTCAGTGTTACGGTATTAAGGTATTACGTGCTCGGCACAATATATTATTTGGTTCAATATTTTCTCTGGCCGCTCCGCTAATGATTTACATGTTTGGCACAGTTTCTATGATCTATTTTGACAGATGCTGCGTGATTTTCGAACTGTTCAAACAAGATATCATTTATAATTGTATTCTGACAGTAAATCATTCTTTTTATATATCTCATTGCTAGTTGTGTAGCAGCAAAAAGTTAAATTATATCCAGTTGTTTATGTCCACTGACATCAATCAACTCTCATACAATATATCCATAAACCTATAATCTAGATTGTATCAAATAAAAACGGATACCAATTTGCGAGAAGTCTATTAAAACCTTTTACTGATCTCGTCTTACTGGAATTCGGTTTATAGAACCTGTTCTACTGTCAACTGGCATCTGTTACTCACTGAAATAATGTCGTAACTCAGCAAAATGGGACTTTCCACACCACAATTCAAGAGCTCTGCATAAATTCTCAAGCAAAGAGAGAAAAAAAATAAACGTTTTAATCAAATTTCGCTCCGTTTATCTCATTTTTTAGGAACAACCGCCTGTGGCGTTAAGTGAGCAGCCTAATTAATGTGGGAAACGTAGCTAATTATTGTAATTAATTAAATTTTTGCCACTACTTTGAGCAACGTTACACCTCAAGAGAATGTCTAGAAAAAAGACGCAATAACAGGTGTCAGCTAATTTGGCACTTCCTCTTCTGTTTATGCTAATTTCCAGTCTGACTAATGCAGATGACATCTCCTCCAGAGAAGTCGTTGCACTCGCAAAACAAATCCAAAACTCGTTTTGCCTTAAAACGAGCGTCATTCGCAGTTAATCATAATATTAAGCTGACTATATAAGATCCAAAAATAAACGGTTAGGTCTATACAAACAGTAGCATTGCTGAGTTAAAATCAGCTGATAGCAGACAGAAACTGGAAGCAGGAAGCTGATAAGCGAACAAAATAATAAACTAAGTACCCTTAGCACACTAACTAGCGCAGTATTCTTGACGTATGATAAGAATAACAAGCGTCTATGTAAATACCGCAGAGTGTATGGATACGAGTCCGGAATTTATATCTTAAAAGCAAACTCAGTGACCACAAATGAATCAGTTCAAGAACTCATTCACTTGAACACGGTACGTTGCGAACGGTCCAATAATGATGGAACCGACAAAGAGGTAACATCACACTCGTATAATGTTAATTGGTGTTAACAAAATTGGTGTCAAAAAAACAAATTAAATCACAATTTATGCAGTGTTTAACAATTGTTATTATCCGTGTAGTTGGTGTTAATTGCAAGCTGCACGGGCCAACGCACAAAACCAGCAAGAACCAGTTTTTAGCCAAATCTTAATAATATTTTGCCAAATTGTTAAAAAGTGACAAAAAATTATGTTGTGTGTTGTATAAGGAAAGTTAAAGTCAACCAATTCGAACTAAGGCATCTCATGTTTATGGATAAAATTCTTTATAAATGTCCCTATCGAGCTTTAAGCCTTACTTCCGCTCTCTTATCTTGGCTTCATTTTGGCGACATTTTTGTGAATTCCCTAACAATAAAAGATAAAGCTTTATTTTTCCTAATTTCGCATAAAATGTGTTCTGAGATTACAAGCACTAATCAGAATGTGAATAAATGATTCCACTTCAATTTGATAAGTGAACCACTTATTAAAAAAGTTTCTTCTATATTATTATATTTACAAGGGCATTTCTATAAATTGATTAGCAGCCTTTTATCGTACTCTTGGCCTATTTATCAATATAAGAAATTTCAAACTAGTTCAATTAAACTTCTAGAATTTCTATATTTATCAGTTTACAATAGAAGAAACCTTCCTTGGTCTAACGACCTGGTTAGCAAGCAAAAAAAAACTTATTCAGCGATATTAAACATCAAATTAAGTAAAATAAATTTTAATTTTATAACAATAATTAAACAGATTCCTCAATATTGGAGGTACACGCAATAGAATTTATAATAATTCCAGTAATAATACTGCGGCTTAACTCATTTCTTGCTAAAGAAGCTCATGATGTTGCCTTGCTTGGTTTTAGGCGTTTCCTTTGATGCACTTTTGTTAGCTGCTGGCGGGGATTTTTTCTTTGTGGTTGATGCAGACGCAGACGCAGCTGGAGCTGTTGCTGTTGGAGAAGTCTTTTTCTTTGCCGCTTGCGTTTGTTTCTTGGGCCTTACAGTTATAACAAAGCCATCATCATCCAGGAACGTCTCACTTGTAGCAGCCTCCACATCCATTGGTTCCTCCTCCTGTTGCTGCTTTGGTTCCTCCTCCTGTTGCGGCTTTGATTCACTTGTTTTTTTCTGTGGCTGTTCCTCATCATCGGAGTCCACAATGCGGCGACGCTTGCTATTTGTTGGCTTTGCATCCGCCACGTCTGACTCATCGCCAGAGTCAATAATCTTTCTTCGCAGTTTGTCCAATTTCTCTTCCTCGTCGGAAGAAGCTTCGCTCTCCTCGTTAAACAACTGGACGGATGTATTGTTCGCAGCGGGAGATTCCTTTTTCAAGGTGCTTGCAGGCAATTCTTTCTTCACATTGCTCACGGGCGATTCTTTCTTCACGTTGCTCGCGGGCGATTCTTTCTTCACATTGCTCGCTGGCGATTTCATTGCCTGGTTGGCGCTGGACGCTGGTTGCTTCTTGAAGAAGCTGTCCATGCCGGCTGGTTTGGCTGCAGTTGGTTTAGTTTCCTTGGTCGACTGCGCTTTAGCCGCCGGAGCAGCGCTAAAAAAGCTGTTGATGCTTCCCTTTTTCGCGACGGCAGCTGTTGCTTTGCCTTTGCCTTTCTGGTCGGTCGGTGATGTTTTTTTCTGCTGCTCGGTGTGTGGTACAGCCTCAACCTTGCTGCTTGAGGGCTTTGCAGGCTCTACCTTTACGCTAGAAGGCTTTGGGGTATCTGCATGGCCATTTAAGGTTTTATGTTGACCATTGGTCAATGGTTTTGGAATGGCACCCGTACGTTGTTCCAACTTCGCCAGTTTCACCTCCACGTGCTGCATAGGCTTGAATATGGGCGCGGCGTTCTTAGATCCACCAGCCACCACGACTGAGTACAGATGTGATTGCGAGTCTTGCAATTTGCTTAGCCATTCCTTTAACTTGTCTTCTCCTTGCACAATGGTATACAGTTCGCCTTCTCCATCTGATTTGAAGCCATGGACGAGGAAGCGCTTTTCATATTTGTTAGCACTGGTGCTCTCCTGCTTTTTAATGTGTGCCTCCAGCACATCGTGCGCTTCTTTGTATGTTAATTTGTACTCTTCCAGCAAATCTGTAACCAGCACACGTCTATCGAAGTCGATTAAGCAATCATCCAGAGCTTGTTGCAAAGACATCTTTGTTCCTGCGAAAATAACAGTTAATTAATAACTATTTTGCAATTTACACTAACCATGTTAATACCTAACAATTTAACGCGCAGTCCTCAACAAAAACCCGCTCAAATGCCGACACGAACATATGTGTTTACTCAAATTGGTCGAATGGAGATGAGCGATAAGTTATCGCTCTGTTAACGTATAACAGAGAATTAACAGTAGTGAATTATGTTACTCCAAAGTGGCAACGCTGTGTCTGTTAATGGGAAACAATATTTTAGTACATTATTTAAAACATAGGTGTCGCTTTTATTAACAGTGACTGTTATTTATTTAAAATAAAACCGTGCTTTAATCTTCTTTTGCAGCTTCAACATGCGTTTCGAGCCGCTGGGTCAGAAAATGTTCACACGCCGCAACTGGCTTCTACGTTGCAGCATACTCATCAATGTGGCAGTACTACTCTACATAGGTAGCCATGTTATGATTGGTGGCGGCAACAATTTCACTAGCGGCGGTGGATTCCTGCTCCAGGAGCAACAACAGCCTTCGGTTTCGGCATTGCAGGCTTCCTCAATGCAACCTACGCCGAAAAATTTAAATGTACGTGTAGAGGTCCACAGATAAATAGTTAATATTGCTAATTGACAATTCTTGTTCCAATTAACAGTCGGAAGCGACATTTGCGGAGGACAAACAGCTTGCGGCAGCCACAGGCAATGCCATCTCAGAGTCTGCAGCAGCTGCAGTACCTCCGTCAGCACCGGTGAGCGACAGCGTCAGCTTGCCAGCCAGTATAGCTGATCCTTCCCAAGTAGTGGGCAACATTGGGCAACCGGGCAGCAGCAGCGTTGCGTCGGAGCTGAACAACACACAGTCCGATGGCTACATAGTCACCGGCGACGAGAAGGAGCTGGATGAGCGTGTTCGAACGCTCCTCAATTGCTTCGAGCACGACTACAGCCAGCAGACGCTCCAACGCGGCGACTTCTGGGTACTGCAGAACTATGCGCGAGCCGAGCATGGAGAGCTCCGTGCGCCACGAGTCAATTACCTACACAACGCACGCGGATTACACATTTCTGGATAATCTGGTGCCACTACTGGAACGGTAAGCAAACCATTATTCGATTACTTTCCAAATAATCATTGATCTCCCCTTCTGCAGATGGAACGCACCCATTAGCATAGCAATGCACGCTCCTGGAACGGACTTCCAACCCACGCTGGACTCCATCAAGTATCTGCGTGACTGTGTGCCTGGGAATCAACTAGTGCGCGCCTTTGCCACCTTCCACATCTACTTTGGCACCAAGCACATACCCAAATCTGTGCCTAAGGCACATGATGCACTCAAGACCGGCTACAACTGCTCGCTGCCAGCGCCATATTTCAATGTCAGTTCTGGGCATCTGTACAAGGCCCAGAAGAAGCTCCTCTACCCAGTCAATGTGGGCCGCAACATCGCACGCGACGCGGCCCTAACCCACTTTATACTCGCCTCGGATATTGAACTGTATCCGAATCCCGGATTGGTTAAGAAATTCCTCGAGATGATTGCTCGCAACGAGCAGTATCTGCGGCGAAAAGCGCCAAGGTAAGTTATCCTATAGATTGATCCTAAAATTAGTCCAAACAGTTCAAAGTCAATCGGGGAACACAAGAAAATGGAAAAGATTTTAATTAGATTAAGAATTCAATTTCAAGAACTATTTCAAGAACTTTTCTTTTATAGTAAGTATAAATAATAAGAAAAGGAGATTATAATTAACATAATTCTCGTTTATCTGTTCCACAGAGTCTTCCCGCTTAGCATATTCGAGGTGGATGAAAATTCACCTGTGCCACACGATAAGACGGAGCTGCAGGAGTTCCTGCGCAGTGGCAAGGCCATACCCTTCCATAAACGAGTATGCGCCAGTTGCCATGGTGTGCCCAAGTCCAAGGAGTGGATGGCGGCGAATGAAACGGACGAGCTGAGTGTGTTCCACATAGGCAAACGCACCGGCTACTACGTGCACTGGGAGCCCATCTATATAGGAACCCATGCGGATCCGCACTACGATGAGCGGCTCAGCTGGGAGGGTAAAAGCGACAAAATGACGCAGGTGAGTATCTTAGGATACAATTACTGGGATTCCCAACTAATCTGGTAATCTTCCTTTTATAGGGTTACTCGCTTTGCGTGCTGGACTATGAGTTCCACATACTGGACAATGCGTTTCTGGTCCACAAACCGGGCATCAAAGTGCTGAAAAAGGATAATCGGCGCGCGATGCTGGCGGGCAAAACGAACCAGCTGATACGCAAGATCATCTATCCGGAATTGAAGATCATGTACGGCATGCGCAAGGGATGTGCAATATAGTAACTAATTCTGAAGCGCAGTTGAGCACGGACTTCAGACATTAGCGGGACAGCGAAAAGACTAAAATATGAAACCACACTATTAATATTCGCAATTCTATAGAAGCCAATGCCGGATATGGATATGGATATGGATAAGGATGCGGAGGCCAATGCCAGTGCCATTGCAGTTATCAATTAACAATATAAATGCTAGATCCTTCCATATGGCATTGGTGTGTGCGTGCGTGTTACAGTTAGTTAGGATTAGTTAGTTAGTCTTTAGGAGCTAGGATTAGAGCATTATGTAGGTATAGGTATAGTCGAGACAGTTCGGAGCGGGTGTTTTTCTACTCTTTGGATAAGTGAAGCCTTAGGGAGCACGGCTTAAGTACGTTAAACGTAGTTAGTTGTTGTTTTATATAGTTAGGTTACGATATCTAGGAGCTGCCATACAGCTGGAATGGGTTCGACCTCTCCACCAGAACAAAAGCTATATAGCCAGAAGCTCCAAGTCTGAGCCATAAGCGTTTAAGCCCTCTTCTGGTACTCTCCAATTGGATACGAACTTTGATTGCCTGTTCCGGCCTAAAGAATTCCTCTGCAGTCCGCCAGTTGCATTGTTTTGTGTACTCATAGGGCAGTCATTATGATTTAGGTTAAACATACTCAATTCAATATGATTTAAGCCATTTTATTTATATATTGTATTATGTCATATACAATTAGCTAGCTGAATTTTGATGAAACAAAGTTGACTCTAGAAAATTGAGGTTATTTTTTGTACTTCTCCTGGGTTTTAGAGGACTTATGTGGGATATGAGTACACTACTCCAATTTCTCCTATAAAATGATAATATAAAACATACCGACTTTTTATATATATCAGCATCCATTGAATGGTTGATTAGACCTTTAAGACAGCGATTCCTAGCCACAAGCCACAAGCCACAAACAGTCTAACCATTTTGTGTTTCTGTATTGGCCTAGTTCTCATAGGCCACAAATCGAACTTCCCCTAGAGTTGAAGTTTTCAAGCCAACAAAACTGGGCAACAAATAGATTTAAAGACAAAAGAAAGTAGGTTAAAAACAAATGCTAGGAAAGCAACAATTGAAAACTATTATGAATGCATTACATAGACTTACGTGTAACTAAATAGAACGCTGAAGAAATTGATATGATACATATATATATAGTAGATATAAAGATATTATACGGAATTACGAGTACTATAACATAACGAATTACACATACAAATCTTGAGTAGAAACGAGAAGAAGGAGAAGGAGTTCAAGTAAATGCCTATAATTGAACAATTAATGAGAATTACTCGTAATTGAAAATTACGTTTTCAAATCGTAATGCGTAAATGCAAACCGTGATATTTGTACTAGTAAAGGCGACTTCGATGAGTTCAATTAATTATAATATTATAATTAATTAGATTTATAAGAAGACAAAGATGAAGTTGAAATGGAAAGAACAGAAACAAAATGAATTCAAAAATATAAATCAAATCAATTCATATTTGCATTAAACTAGTTTTGTATATGCTTTTTTTTGTTTAAGTGTTAAACTTAAAGTCAAACTTGTGCACATATAAATGTTTAAAACATAACTAAAAAACAAAAAAAAATGAATGAAAAGAAATCCTGTTGTAGAGGCGTGTTATATGCTATATACATTCATATTCAGGCCTTAACAAAAGAACTAATTAGAGATTTATGTGGCGCTTTTTTTTGGAGCTGACAGTTGAAATGTGGATTTGAAAGCATAATAAAAAATCAAATTTATCAAGCTTATTGTATGAGAATTGTCGATATCGAATTATGATCGCATTGAATATTGAATATTGAATATACGAGTCTAGAATATTTGAGAGTGTCTTGGGAACAACATATGTATGTCTATTTATAAGTCTAAGTCTTTGGAATTCGCCAAACAGTTTTATGCGCTCAACTGTTACAGTTTCAATCATTCAATTTGCCAGACTATAGAGAAAACAATAAAATTTAAAAGAGAATATCAATGAAAAATAAATCAAAATATAATGTTAACAACTGTTACGGATGAAGCTAAAATAGATCCAAAAAGTGTTACAACAAAGTTTAAACTAAAATTATAAAATACAAAAAAACTATTGATAAAGAAGTATTAAAGTGCCTTAGAAGAGAAAAAAAAAGAAAGAAAAAGAAAAAAGAAAAGAGAAAAAAACACATATAAGAACAAATATTTGTTAATGCGGCAGTGAATTGTGTTTTCCCTTAAGTTTTCGATTAATTTTTATAAATATTTTCCCCCTGAGACACCTTTTGTTGTGTTGGCTTAGCGGCATTTCGTTTAGGCCAAGTTACATAAATTGAACACACAGAGAATTATTTTTGTATGTAAATAATAATAATATATAAATGGTATATCTGTGTATATATATACATGTATTGTGAATGTATTAAGCTATTTGTATATATGTGTATGTGTATGAGATTTAAGCACATTATTTACCTAAAAAAACAAAAAACCATTTTTAAATAGTTTTCAGAAACGACTTAAAAAGTATAAGCTGCAGTTAATCGAAGTCATGTCCTTTTGAATGAGTCTTCTTATAGCTAGCGTATCAACTATTTTTGATTAAAAACCAATTATAATTAATACTTATTAATGTTTATCTTGTTTAGGCCATAATTAACAATTACAAACCCAACTCTAATCTAAGGCCTTTTTAGTTCATTTTGAGCGCAGCAAGCAATATTTCAATTAATTTTATGATTTCTTGCGTGAATTACGCTCAAAACTGCTGAGCATGGACTATTAGCTGAAATATAAGGAAATTCACAAACTGAACAGAACTATATATATCTATGCATAAGAATTGTATAAATAAAAAACAAAAACAATTTAAAATGGAATCTGAAAACTGTATTTTTATTAACTCAATATATACACGTTAAACGCTTGGGATATCCGTGGACAAACCGCTGAGCAAAAGGAATGTCATATAACTCTTAATAGCTCGGAATTGACAAATCCGATTGGGATATCCTTTTGACAGTTAATTGTCCTTTCATAAGAGCTTCGTTTGACATAGGTTATGTCAGGATACACAAGAAATCGGCTGAGATATCGCTAGTTTAAAGTATACAAAAAGGTCCTTATAACTCCTGAATTTAAAGGACTTTCGTCCTTTGAGTTTTATTTTCGGAATAAGTTGAAAAAGGACTATCCAAATGCCAAAGCGCATCAAAATATCTCTAAAAATGGCTGAGTTAGAGCCTATTCTATGTTTGAAGTATTTTCCCCTCAGCAAAAATTTAACGGAAATTTTCAAATTTGAAGTTTTCGCTTTTCTGCATTTCTGTTCGCCTGGTACTCGGCTCAGATTTTCATCGCAAATTTGGGCACTTTAAGCCAGTTTTGCGAAGTTTGTTGTTGTTGGATGTTGCAGCAGAGCTTAACGAGAATTCCAGACTTAACGTTTCGTTCAGTTTCGTTGAGTCTTGTCAGATTCGTTCAGATTCTGTACACTGCACAGCCACAGAAACTGTTGCATACTTTTAGGGGCTTCGTTTATCAGCAGAACAGCTCTATTTAAGCCAAATGTTGGCAGATTTCGCCAGGACATGGTTCATTAGAAACCCAAAGAAAATCTCAATCGATTGTAAATTTATATATTCATATATTTCTATATTTATTATATAATATGTATTATATTATACATTTTATTATTATCTTATTAAGTGTATGACTACTTTGAGGTTTTTAAAAAATGGTTTTTCAGCAGTTTTCTTTGAAGAGTTTGCAATGTTTTCGTGGATTTCTGTGTGAGCTGCATCGTCCTACGGAATCAGTTTATCAATATATGTCATGGAAAAGGCAGATCGGTCAGATTCGTCTTCAGCTATTTATTGACTGCTGATGATGTTCTGGTATTGGCACCCTTTGCTACTCTTTCCTTCTTCCAGGTATTAGGCTGCCTACAGTTGAAAAGAATGCAAGAAAATAAAATTGCTTATTAATATTTGGCTGCACATGTTTCTTTTTATAGATATATTTAATTTTATGAGGAATGCAGTGAAATACCAGTAATACCAGTAAAATAATATGGTTAAACCGAGTCGGCTATTGATCCTGCTTCTAATGGTCGTAGCTTATGACACTTCAGTAACTCTTTAATAGTTCCTTTGAAATATTTATTATACGCATTTTTTATTATTATATTATACAAATAATATGTATTATATTGATCGATGTTTAGTGCTCTGTTACAAACTAACTTTCAACATAAACTAAACTAAATTTAACCTGAGCTAAAAAGCAAAAACAAAACGAAGAAATGTCTATGAGGCTGCAACATCAGAGTAAAGCTAGCTTAGACTTACAATTTTGTTATGAAAGATCATTATTAATTAATTAATGTCAAGAGCCGATACAGAAGGTCTTGAGTGTGATTATTTCCTACACTTAAATACTTGCCTCATATTGTTTGTCTATAAAGTTTACACATTTTAAATGTATGATACTAGTTTTCAACTAGTTTTTATTATATATTATTTTTATTAACGTCTAAGCCTAAAATACAAGTTATGTTCCCATCAACTTTTAAATATATTTCAAATGATCTCAGAACTAAAAGAGCTATGACGAAAGCAGAGGCTAATTTAAGGTAATAAAAGTCAGAATTAAGAAGAATCTGAATTCCTATTAAAATATTTACGCGTTCGGCACAATAATATTTTGTCGTTAATGTGATGGGATTCAATTTGAAATATATGAAGACAAGTTGTCTGAAATCGATGAAAACAACTCCCGCAGTTGCTTATGGGCTAAATTCAAGACCAGATTGGCCAAGACAATGGTGTAGCCCCGGACTTGGCACAGCTACCGCAAATCTGAGTACCAGTATAGGCTCGCATGGGCGCAGCTCGTCCCCGTCCTTGACTTTAAAGTGTTGCGTTGATATTTTCTGGTTTTATTTTCTGATTTTTTGTTTGGTTTTCTTGTTTTTTGACTAATTTTTTGTTTTCATTGGGCTTCAACGAAAATAAAAGTGGCAAAAATGCAAATTCAGCCGCTGGCATTTACTTCAAAGCATTTGCTTAACATAAATTAAATACTAATTTTGATTAATACCAAGACACTTGCTAGCTGATAGCCAATGCTAACCGAAATAACTTGTTACTAGCTCAGCTTCATCTCATTCAACTGAGTCATCGGGCGAGTTGAGAGACGTGATGAATCCGCTCGACTGTTGCTAGAAGCTACCGGCTCGACTCGGCTCAGTCTGGAGCTCTGCTGGTGCTTTGTTTTTTCTTTATGCGCTTTGGTTATTTATTAACATGTTTGGCTTTTATTGCAACAGCGTTGCCAGAGCCAACGACAGCAATTGAGGCGACAAAAGCTGTCGCCGTCGCACACGTAACAAAAGTAGAAGAAGATCAGCAACTACGTCAGCCGCAGCCTCAGTCGCAGTCCCAGCCTCAGTTTCAGTTTCAGTTATAGCTTCAGGTTCGGTTTTAGCTGTTTTTGTCGCTTGCCATTTTACCAGTTAAGATCTGGGTTCCGTATCTATCGCAAAACAGTCGAAATTGTCTGCTCGTTGCTTGCACATCGCGTTCGCTGCCCGCAACTAAACGAAACGTAGTGCCTACAGGACTACACTCGAAGGATACCCATCCATCCACACACACACACACACACACAGACTTAACATGGCTAAGACCATAATCAGTGCTTTATTGTGCATAGCCATGTTTGGCTCAATGGGTTAGTACAAATTGATTTACCATATATAAAACTCATGCCAAAACGAAAGACTTAAGCAACGAACTTGTGCAAATACTATACGTTTTTATATATATATTTTCCTATTTAAATTGGTTGTGGGTACACCTAAAATTCGCGTTGCAAACTGCGTTTTTATTGTCATGTCAAAGGCTAAAGAAAACGTATTTATATAATATATATTCATACTATATACAGATATATGTGATATAGATAATTAAAGTTTATTTTCCTTTAAAGCAAATCAAGTTAAATAAATTATTTTAATTATTGCACGTTTTACCTTTAGCTTAAATATATATTAAATATTAATTATATATATATTTGAGTTTATTCTCTTTTTAATAAATATTAAAATGCAAAGTGATTTTATTGAAATAAATAAATTATTCAGTTAATTCTTTTATTCAATATTTTTTTGGATTATTCAACTTATATTTTGTGTTTGAGTTCTTTAAAGATTTCTAAAAAGTATTAAACACTTTGTTAATTTCTCTCAATTATTCATAATTAACACCCCAAAACCTAAACTCGATTTAGTTAGATTATATTTGGGAAACAATAAAGAAAGATTTTTATTTGCTTGTAAATTTCGCAAGAACTGGTCTAAGGCAAACGTTTCTAATATGTTTTCTGGTTTAATTCTTAGCACATAAGCTAAAAGATTTCTGTATAAGCTAATAGATAATCAATTTATAATGAACATATATTAGATGTATAGGATTATGAGGTCCTTCGAAATATAAATTTGTGATTTAACTCAGCTTTTTAAACTTAATCGAATTTGTATTTCCCAATGATAGTTTGTGTTTTCCTTTGCTCCAAGCCGCTTTTAACTTTAATGACTTCCCCAGCAAATCTCTACAAAACGTTTTACTATATTCGTTTCTTGATCCCACGATTTTATAGTAATGATATAATGGAAATTACGCCAATTAGAGGCGCCACAATTAAAACTTCAAGCTGGCTGCACCCGTTTTTAAGTGTTCGTCTTTAAGAGAAACAAAAGCTGCTCTCACCTGCCACAGGTATTCGCTTCAATTTAGTATTCCCAATGGTAATTTCGTTGATCGAGCAACGTCATCGCGCAATTAGACAAACTGGGTGGCATCTCGACATGACGAAAGATTTCCCAACAAAATACCAGGAAATCGCATGAGAAAAACTGTCAACTAATCAACGCAGAGTTGGGCAAGAAATTTCCGCCATTTATTTGAGAAAAATGCTGCACTTAATTCGAATACGAATATATTCAATCGTTGTGCGTCTTCTTCGGATTTCAAGGTCGAACGGCAGCAGCAGCTCTTTCAAAATTAATTCACACGCTGCCAGCAGGTCGCATAAATAAATTAGTATCCAAAAATCAATATTACATAACACTTGCTGTGGCTGAAGCTGTTGCCTTACTGTTATTGTTGTTGCTGGTTATTGATATGGCCAGAAACTCGTTTGCTGACCAGGCCGCAAGCTGCTGCCTCAATCTCAATCTTGATGCGTGCTCAGCCGGTTGACGTGACCTTTGAGAGCTTTTGCATTTAGCAGCACTTTTTTGTTTTCCTTTTCGTTTTTTTTTCTTGTTGTTGTTGAGTAGCTCATTGAAATCAATTTATAAAGATGATGATGTCCATTTTTGGTGCACAGAATTGAAGGGAAATATATGTATATATATATATTTGAATGTGCAGATCCAAGTGAACGTGTGGGAAAAGATTTTGTGAGCACCGACGAAACTAGACTTGCACTTGTACTTGTCTCAATAAAAACGATTTAAGATGTGCTTAAATGCTCTTCAGATCAACATAGAGTATTGCTTAACTCAGATAGGCTGCACTAGTTTATCTCTTTATAAATTTATCTTAGATCTAAACTGAACTCGTTATACGAAGTGTTCCCCATAGAACACTGTTCCATATTTAAGAGACTATTTCAAATGGGAAAGTTAAGATTCAATTTGCGTATATTTTTAGACTATAAATAAATTATGAATACAATTAATAAATGAAATATATCATGGGTTACTGGTCTGGGGTTTTACCCAATTTGCATTGTTGTCAAGAAATTAAAATTGTAATTCACATTCCAAGAGACAATGAGGAGCCCACGCGGGTTCAACAAACGGGGTGTGTGTACGACTTTACCGAGTCGTATAACCGTATAGATAGACACGTAATACTCGTACCCGTAAAAACCCATTAAGATTTCAAGCGCCACAAAAAGTGCCGCTAAGAAGACGAAGAAGACAACATCTTCAGACAGACAGACCCAGAGATATAACCATATACGAGTACACGTCTCGTCAATTTATTACTAATGGGCTCTCGTCTGGGTCTCAGACTTAAGGCACGCTTATTAGGCAAGCTTTAGTCATAAATCAGCTACGTTTTTAACACTCGTATACCCTATAATGTGGTTAGGTTGAGCTGATGCAAAGAGATAACTACTATTCTATAATATATGAAAGTTATGTAGAAATGAACCTCAGAAGCCATTTTACTTCTCATAGATTTAGATGCTATCATTAAGATTTCATAACTTTATAATATTCTGTATTAATCACATTAAAAGTAGTTTATTAGACATCTGCATACAAAGTGTGTACATTATTTTATACCAGACCTATGGATTAACCTTATAGCTAGCCTTTAAAGCCACTTTTCCTGAATAAAGCCGTAAATTTGGCCACAAAAGATGTCTTAAACTAATTCAAGCTCCCAATATATTAGCCATAACTCGTTTAACTTGATAAACCACGTCGTGTTTCTTTATAAGACAAAACATAGCCATCAGGTCTTAACTTTATGTGTTACTTTTAAAACGTGTTCACGGAAATTATCCAATCGAATCTTGATAAGAAGAATTTATACTCGAAAGTATAACTATATTCTATATCCTCGGGATTCAAGTATTTCGTGTGCTTGTTAAAAATAATCAATGAAAATAAACCATTAATATAAAAAGTGAGAGAAATATTTGTAAAATTCATTTCAATCATAAAGAAAGTCAACTTCATCGAAGATCCAATTTAAAGCTTAACCCATTAAATCAATAATAAAAATAATAAATTAGAAATAAAAAAAACATTTTGTGATTAGATTCAACATAGATATTTATATTAAAAAAGAACAAAAAAGATTGTACCAAAAAAAGTTTCTTGTTTCTGCCAAAATCTGAACTCAATTTGAGAATTTAATAAAAAATAGAAGAAAGAAATATTTTGTAAGCTTGTTGAATCGTTCGATCATTTTGCATAGAGTATTGAGGAGCGAGCATCAGTTCTCATCTTATAAATCATTAGAGGTAAGCGCGAACCACTCCCATACCCGACCCTATTAACCCCCACTTATCCGCCTCTCTTGCAGCCCAAGCAGCAGCCGGCGGCTGCCGCGAGGCCAATGGCACTGCGCCCGTCTCCGGATCCTGCGATGCCTACATTGAGTGCAAGAACGGCGTGGCTGAGGAGAAGCTCTGCCCGGATGGGCTCTTGTACAATGAGAAGTCCACTGGCTATCCCTGTGGCTATCCCATCGATGTGGAGTGCTCTCAGGGACAGGCGCGTCTGCAGTCTGCCCAACCCACCGATGATTGTCCACATCAGTTTGGCTACTACCGCATGGGCGACAATAGCCACTGTGGCCAGTTCATGAACTGTGCGGCGGGACGTGGTTTCGTTTTCGACTGCCCCGTGGGCTTGGCCTGGAACCCGGCCACCTACAAGTGCGACTGGCCCGATCAGGTTGAGGACTGCGATGCCGAGGCTTTCCTGGGCTTCAGCTGCCCTGCCCCAGCACTCAAATCGGAACTGCTTGGCGAACAGGAGGCAGACTACACCTTCCATGCCTCTGACTCTGATTGCCAGGTGTACTTCATCTGCATTGAGGGACGCCCACGCCGCATTGGCTGTGGCGAGGATCAAGCCTTCAACCAGGAGACCAAACAGTGCGACGACATCGAGAATGTGCCCAACTGCAGCAGCGACGTCAAGGCAAAGGGAGCTGAGATCAAAGCAGCACGTGCCTCGGCCAAAGCCGCTCGTCTTAGCGCAAAGAACCACTAAGAACCATGAGACAAAACGAGGATGATAAAGTCGAAGATGATGTTGAATCAGATTTTGGATATGCAAAGCACGCAAGGAGTTGCTCGAGTTTTCTAGTCTGTAGTTAAAAGAGGGCGTTCCGCCCAATTTATTGTATAACTTTTACTCTGTCACAAAATAAAAACGAAACTGCGTATATTGTAACAAGTTTGTGTCTTAAGTCTTTCGTTTTGCCCAGCACCAAAAAATCCCTAAAGAAATTGTATAATCCATTAATAATTTTGCTTAAACTCTGCTTGCAGCTCTTGCCTCGCCCGAGTGTCCCACACCCAACGGACGCTTCGCAGCTGGAGATCAGTGCGATGCCTACACCGAATGCTTCGACGACGTGCCCATTGCCAAGCTTTGCCCAGATGGTAAGTACTCTATGGAATGCCTCTTCGATCGTTTGCTATAATCCACATCTGCTATCAACAGGTCTACTCTTCCATCAGCGCACCAAGTCGGCGGGTGAATGCACCTATGCCCCCTACTCCAGCTGCAAGGAGCGCACTCGCCTCCAGCCAGCCAACGGCACAGAGGAATGTCCACGCCAGTTTGGCTTCTACCCGAACGGCGATCAGACCAAGTGCGGTGTCTATAGGAACTGTGCCCATGGTGTGGCCAGTCTGACCAAGTGCCCAGAGGGCTTGGCCTTCAACGAGGAGACCTACCAGTGCGACTGGCCCGATCTAGTGGCCAACTGCAATGCTGAGGCCTTCCTCGGCTTCAACTGTCCCGCACCCGAGCTGGTCGATGGCGTTTCCCCCGAGGTCGATGTCAGCCCCGAGGGTGAGCTGCGCTACTACCGCCATCCCCAGACCTGCAAGAAGTACTTCGTCTGCGTCAACGGACACCCACGCCTCTACAACTGTGGCAAGTATCTGGCATTCAATGCCGAGTCAAAGCTCTGCGACTTCTACAGCAAAGTGCCCGAATGCTATGCCCTGCTGAAGGAGAAGCAGAAGCAGAAGGCCGAACGGAAGCTACCTGTCCTGGCACAGCCCCTGGCATAGGACGCTGTTGGACTTGACTTAACCAGCACTTAACCCTAGAGGCTCGCACTGGAAGGCTTCACTTATATACGAGTAGGCTACAGATTTCTATTGTAAATATATACAACTGTTCGAACTGTTTGCGTATTGTCTGTTAAATAAATATATCACTATTTACTTATATTAAAATAAACTCTGGATGAGTGTCAATAATAGTAAATGTATCTTGAGGATACGAAAGTTCTGATAAGATTTATAAGATACAAAGATGTGGAGAAGGGAAGTTTAATGATAACTTTAGTAGTAGCTAACCATAGATTATGATTATTCAAAGCGATTCGATCGGTTTAATACTTCAATTTGGCTAACAAAAGAGAGTTACTTTAGGTCATGGCTTCAGACTTACCATATTTATCGTATTTATAGCTTATAACTATTGTTTCAATTCAGTTTTCAATATGAAAGGATATTTATATTAGTTGAATCTGACGACCTTGACAATTTGTTTTAAGTTTTAAAAGGTTTAGCTCTGAGCAGTGCGAAAAGGTTAAACTTGTCACAAACTGTTGAATAAACATCAGTTACAAAACTCAGTTAAAGTTGAAGTCCGAGTATATCAAACTATAAGGGCAAATAAATAATCGATTGAGGCGTTGAAGGTTTGTAAGAGTTAAGATTTTATTTGTTATCATCATTTTGTCGATTTTGTTTTGTTTAGAGTTAGTTTATATTTGTGGCTTACTCGTATTATTATAATTTATTGGTTGATTAATTCGAGTTTGTATATCAAATTTACATATATGAATGCCAACCATTTCCACACAATTGAATGCATTTTCATTTATCATCCTAATTGAACGTTACTTTCAACTTGACCTCAACTGCTGCTGCTGCTATACAACTTGGCTTAAGCAATTCCAGTTAAGAGTTAGAGAGAGAGAGAACAAAATTATAAATGAATTTTGTTTTTCTTTCCAATTTTGTTTTTTTGAAATAAACATTAAGCTCGAATTTGTTTTGTTCTTCTTCTAGTTCTAATTACCAATTGATTTTTGTAAAATTTTATTGGAGTTGCTTAAACTTAACGATCCAAAGATCCAACTAGCATTCCACGTTCTCCTTATGCTTTCTTTCTTTTTGTTTTTGGCTATAAAAATTAAGTTACATTTTACGAGTTGCATTTCTTTTTTTGTTTTTGTTTTCTTTTTTAACTTTTGCACTATTTTTGCTGCATTTGTGTGTGTGTTTTGGGTGTGTGTGATTGTTCTTTAAATTACAACAAATAATGAATATTTAAGTTTAGGTATTTTTGTTTTAGTTATTTTAGAGTTTCTTTTTTTTTGTTTGCTTTTACAAATTTTTTCCTCTTCGTTTCGTTTATGGTGCTTGGCTAAGGCGACTTTTGTTTGGTTGTTTTCACTTTGTTTCTTTGTTTGTTTTTTGTTTTGTTTGTTTGTTTGTTTCTCTTTGTGTTTTACATTTTGCAATATAGTATATTCAACATTTGTAGCTTTGTCTGTCTGTCCGTTGTCTGTCTGTCTGTCTGTTGTCTGTCTGTCTGTCTGTTTGTTTGTCTGTTTGTTACATTTTCCCATTCTCATTTAACATACAAAAAATAAACGAATTATTTGCATTTAGAATTGAAGGAAAAACCCAGAATTGAAAATGAAATAAGAGTAAAATCAAATATAATAAAAATAATTATCCATTTTAGTTGTTTACAATTTGTGCTAGAAATTCGGCTATTAAAATTATTTTAAGTTCCATACGACGCCTCACAATATTATTTTATTTTTGCTTGAGAAAAGTTTTCTTTCATACTTAGTTTTCCGTATCGTTTTTCGTATTCGTTTTTTGGGTTTTTTTTTCGTTTTCGTTTACGTATCGTTTCCTTTTTTTTTCATTTAACATATTCAGTCTTTCAGCTTTCAACATAAATAAATTAATTAAATTAATTTATTTAATCGCATTACAAAATGTTCAATGTTTCAATGCTGTGTTTGCCTGTAAATAATTTCGTGTTCTATTGCATTTATGTGGAAATTTCCGATGTCTGCCTTACGTTTGCGTTTTAAAGTTTATAGCCAAAAAGTTTCGTTTATGTCTCAAATGATGATAATGATGATAGTCAATCATCGATTATCATCAAACTTGAAGAAAATTTTGAAAAAATTTCAATCCTTAGTCAAAGTTGTTGGTTGTAAAAGCCGAAAAGTTTGCTTGCTTTTTTTATATATAATTTATATATATATATATATGTATAGAGTACTTAACTTAGTTTCTAACTTGTTTCCTTTCGGGGTTTATCATTTTTTACATTTACTCGTAGTAGTAATAATAATTAATATATATATATAGTATATATATTTATATATATATGCTTGTAATATTTTCTTCTTCAATTCATATACTAACCTCTCCCCTCACTTCTCACTTCTTTCTTCTTTCATATGCGCTTCTGTTCTTCTTTAACTGCTTTTAGTTTTCTTTATATTCGCAATTTCAATTTTAAAAACTTTTCAAAGTGGACGTTTGCTTCCTTTTCCTTTTCCTTTTCCCTTTCCTTTTCCTTTTTGTTTTCTCTGGGTATACTCAAAAATTCTCGCTTAAATTTAGTTAATCTTTATATGTAGTATGTATAGTAAATATATAAAATTTTGTGTCTAAATTCAGTTGTTTTTAGGAGTTTGTTTATAAGTAAATCAATCATCTGGCCTGAAACATATATATACTTGTAGTTAGTAACGCTCCAGGCATAACCATCATATTGGAGTTAGTTCTTTTGGTTTTCTGATCATTTTCCTTCTCGTTTATAATTAAGTACATATATAATTTTTTGTTTCGGGTGGGGCTTACGTTTATCATATGCTATATATCATCTCTTAATGATTTTCCTATGCCAACATAAAAAATTTGTTGTCAAATCTTTTTTCTTTTAGATTTTCTCTTAGTTTGTGCTCATCTTTTCTTACTGTAAGTATAACCGGTCTCTTGTGATTTTTATATTCTGTTAAGGCAACTGTTTTTTGTGTTTGTTTCTAAATTTGTATTTTTGTTTTGTATATTTTTGTTTTGTTTCTTGAAACTGCATTTTGAATTTGGAATTTTGTTCGCTTTTCTGGATTTCTATATTTAAACTCAACTTGTCTTAAAGCATATCATAAGCAGCCGAAAAAGTTATTTTTGTTTGACTCCTAAAAACAACGAAACGTTTTTTTTTGTTTAAGTATTTTTGCTGTGCCTTAAGAAGTAATTTTTATAATGGAAATTTCGTTTATCATAAATACTAGAATCGTAATATAATTTTGAATTTTGTTTTAATTTCTTCCGCCTTTCCTTTATTAAATTCTAAATACTTTCTTTTTAATCGACTTTTACGCGTTTTTCTCAAGGAAATAATTAAGAATAAAGTGCTTAATTTCGTGGCCTAAATTTTAATGCAGTTTACAATGCGCATATACATGATATATATATATATATATATATATATATATATATACTCTATATAGTTATATATTGTTTATGTTTTATAGTTTCTCTTGTTCTTCTTAATGTTTACGCACATCTCTAGGAAGTTCTCTTATTATCCTTCCATCTACGAGTTGCTGTAAGCTTTTAACAATTGAAATTGAAAAAGGAAATAAAACGAAATTAAATTTTATAAAATGTAAAGTTTTTAATGTGGGAGAAATAATTAATGTAAATTTAATTATAAATGGGGATAAACTTAACGTCAATTCAAAATTTAATAGTAAAGCAATAAATCAGGTTTCTTAACCAAGAAACCAGAGGAGAAACACAAACAGGGAGTAAATCGTAAAAAAACAATGGAAAACTTGAATGAAAATTGAATTTAAACTGATGTAAAGAAAAACTATTATAAATGAACTTGGAACACATTGGATTAATTGAACTTTCGCTTTTTGCCGCCACGCTTCTTGCCTTTTCCCTTGGATTTGGCCAATTTGCGTTTTTTGCTCGCGCCATCGCCGCGCAGCTTCGATTCGCGGCTAATCTCGCCCAGGATTTCATCACCAAGAGTGCCTGCAAGGGGAGTTGAGGGGGAGTTTAAGATTTGTTGAGGTCTTCCATGTGGGAAGGACTTACCCAATGTGGTGAGCTTGCGCTGACGATGCTTCTCTGCTTTGGTGACTGGCAGACGCATCAAGTAGGTCTCCTCGTATTCCTGTTTCTCCTTCTGAGCCTGTGAGAGCAGCTGCTGGGCACGTGAGCCCGATGAGAGCTCAGTGGGCGCATCCAAGTACTCCTCCTTCAAATCTTCCAGCATGGAGGAACTAAATGGTTAACAAAGAAATTTAGTGGCTGGACTTTGGAGGAGTTGCTGCAACTTACGTTATGGCACGCTTCTTGGCGCGATCCAGAGCCTTCTTCTCCTTGTCCGCGTCGCGCTCATCCCCATCGTAGTAGACGGGCTTGATGCGTGGTGGCACATAGACACCCGATTTGCCGGCTGTGGCTGCCTTGCGCGGCTTCTTTGCGGCACCAGCCTCATCATCCTCATCCTCATCCTCATCCTCCTCATCATCATCATCGCTGCCTGCCTGCTCGCCGTCATCAGCATCATCGTCTTCAGCGCCAGCAGCGCTCAGCATGCCCTCCGGATTGGGCTTGTAGAGTATGGGATCTGTGCTGCTCGCGACGCCAGTGGTGGCTGTCTTCACCAACTTGTCAATCTGATACCGTAGCTTGTAGTCTATGGGACGAATCTTCTCCAGCACGGTGCGTATCTCAATCAGACGCTCAATGGAGGGATCACCCTCAATGGTCTCCCCGGAGCATTTGCGTAGAACCACATATGTCAGATTGATCAAATAGTCCAGGAGCATGTGGTACTTGACCTCCAGGAAGCTGAGTCCATACTCTGTGCTCAGCTCGCCACGCTTGACGCGCTGCAGCATGCCCTCGACCAGATCTGTCACCTGCTTCACATTGCTGTTCATCTCGCCCAGCAGCTGTATGGCCTGCGGTATGTCCTGCTGGCCCTGCACCTCGCAGTCGTAATCCAAAGCCTGTTCAAGGAGTAAACGAAAGGAAAACTTCAATCAATTTGAGTTCTATGTGAATTGTTAAGGGAGGAAAAGTTGAGAGTGAGTTGAAGATGACCTTTAGGTCTTTTAGAAACCTTTTCTATATCTATCTATAGTTAAGCATTAGCTTTACCATTAGATCTCTTACCTGTGCCATTTCTAAGCTCTGTTGCCAAACACATCTGCCTGATCCTAGGCTGACCTGGCTTATGTACCTCTACTATAATCACTGGCAGCGACTATTCGCACACCTGCCATATACACACACACACACACAAAATATTCTATATAAAGTTAATAATTATGCTGGCCAATCGTTAGTCACCACCAGCTGTCTGTCTCGCTCGCTCTGCTGTTGCTGTTTCCAGTGTTGTTTTTATTTATATTGGCCATTATCAAATTTAACAAAATTTCGTGTAGGAGGAAATTAAATTTGTTACGCAAATACACGAATCGCTTGTTTAGCATATGAATTGTGAGTGCAAACAGACAGGACGAGTGCCAGGATATACTCCCCATGTGCTGCAGCATATCGCCCATCGTTTATCTCCCACACAATGGCCGCAACGCACACGCGAACCGCAGATGTCCTCCATGCTGCATCCTGCGCAGCTGCATCCTGTCCCTCTGCATATGTATTAAGTGTGTGTGTGTGTGTGTTTGAGTGTGAGTGTGCACAGCTCATTTGCATATTTTATTGGTTGCCTTTTAATTATTTGCATTTTACACGATTTTTGGCCACGGCCGACTACAGTCGCTGCCTCCCAGCCTCCCAACCACCCACTCAACCACCCAGTCGACTGCCTTTTGACCGCCGCATCAATTTTCAATTAATATTAATAAAGCAATCGGGGTCCGAGGGGGCATTGCGAGGGCCGGAAAGGGCCTCTGTCAGCATCACATTTATTTTAGAGATTAATTGCAAATTGCAAATTGCATAAAGTATTTTTAGTTATTATTGTAAAAATTTGATTACTGCAGTTGCCAGTTTGTTCGACTTTGTCATACCCTGAAAACAGATCGGAGATATATGTAGTATATCCTATATATATACATATCTATACTATATATTATATCTTATATACTATAAGTAAACATCTAGAGCACAAATCGAAATCAAATTTTGTATCTCCAGCTCTTTCAGTCGCAGACCTTCTCGCTTACTTATCCAGATCAGGTTTATATATACCTATTACATATTATATATATAATTTTCTGTCTGTTACATAACTACACACAACTTTGTCATACCCCTTTTTAGTTATTTGTAATGCGTACAGGGTATAATTATAATTCCGATTTTCAGTTTATGTTGTTTTTCTTTTTTTTTTGGTAACTTTGCGGTGAAAAACGCAATTTTCCATATAATTATTATGATAACAAATTTGTCGTATTTGCTTGTTGTTGTTTGGCTCGTTGATTTTATGAATTTTTGACAAATTTGCATAAAATTATTTGCCAAATTAATTTTAATTGCATTTTGCGGACAGACACAAAAAAGAACAAAGTATTTAGACTGTCTGGCTGGAAAAAGTGAGAGGGGGAAATGCATTATCATGCCGACTGATTCAAATGTAACTAAATGTGAATATAACAGAGCACATTTAGCTACAAAGTACAGCAACATCAAAAGGTTTATATGACTGGCATAATGTATATAGAAAGTCTTTCAATAGCAGAGAGAAAAGTGTGTGAAAACTTTGTTAAGCGAAATTTCGAGAAGTTTCAAATTGTTGAAAGTTTGTTGCAGTTTCAAATCAATGAAAAATAGTTACAAAGTGAAGTTTTACATAGAGATTAAATATATAGAACTGTGTATCTTTAATTAGCTTAGCACTAAGTTAACTTCTTATAAGATATTGGGAGGTTGTTTGAAAGAAGCGACAAAAATGTAATAGAAAAAATGGCAACGTTCTGACTGAAACCCAAAATGATAGTTTGCATATAATAAACTTACTTCAAACACAACAAAAGCTGTTACATAGTCTAACATTCAGTATATATACACTATATAGGGTTAAGCTCAAACTATCTTAACCCTATACAGGCTTAAACTTACACTCTCTTAACCCTATAGAGTCTAACTTTGAAAAGCTACTCAAAAGGTTTTTCATTATAAACAGATATTTTACAATTTAAGCATACCTAAAATACGTTTTCTTAAGTTCTATTCCAATAGTTATGCTAACACATAGTAGTTATCTATATTCTCTGTCAAATTGGAAAAGGTTTCAAGTTCTAAATCCTGTGAAGCGTTATCAATAGATCGTTGGGTAACTGGCATTGTAAGCTCCGTTTGCCATAGTTGGATACAAATGTTATTGACGCGTTATAAGCCAGGCAATGCGAGTTACCAATTAAGCCTCTGACACGCACACAACTAGCCAGGCGTTGGGGGAGTGGGTTTCGATGGGTTATTTTGGGGGGTGGGGGTGGGACAAAGGGGCCTGTGGGGTGGACAAAGGGTTGGTGAACCAATAAACACGTTAAATAAAATGCGCGCATATTTTAGAGGACAGCCAATGCAAAAACTGACAGCCTGGCAACAGCTACACAACATACACAAGCAAGTGCAATAACAATACACACACACACACACACACACAAACACATAGATATGGGCACAACATATGATGGCAACTGCCCCAAACAAACCGCAAAGTCGCCTGCCTGCGTATAACGAGGGTCGATTGTAAACGTTGCCAACGACAGCAACAACAACCACAACGACAACAACAACAACAACGTATCATCCATAGAACTGCCAAAGGCAATTTACAACAAAATGGCAAACTAGCCCAACACACACCCACCCACCCACTCCGATATACCCTTCTTCCTAACACAAAGTGCCAAATGATTTAAAATTCGAGGGGCCTTTTTGTTTAATTTTCAAATGCAACGATTGCAACTGCAACTCAAACAACAACAACAACAACGACACAAACGACGACAACGGAAATGACAACGCGACAGTTGTTGTTGCATCCATTGTTGTGTTTGTTGTGTCGCTGCATTTGCATTAACCGTTATTTTACCAAATGCATTTTATGTGCAGTCTGTCGCCTGTAAGTAGGCAACGAATGGCGTTCAAATTGAATGCTAACTGCGATACCCTTTCCAAGGGCATAACTCAACCATAAGGAACTTTGCAACGTACTTAAAATTATAAGAATATAATTTAATATATATATAATAGAACAAAATTGATAAATATAT
Organism: Hirtodrosophila trivittata; assembly: GCA_035045065.1. NCBI lineage: Eukaryota > Metazoa > Arthropoda > Insecta > Diptera > Drosophilidae > Hirtodrosophila > Hirtodrosophila trivittata. The sequence continues at coordinate 7,160,698 of JAWNNK010000022.1, forward strand.
GATTATATATATGATTGAGCAGGGTCCAAAGTTGAGATCAAATGGAAATTTCTTAAGAGAACTTTGGAGTCTTTTTGTATATTATTCTGAAGAATAGTCTAAGGCTTAAGAAATATCTTTATTGACACATATCCTACCAGGATTACGATATATACACTATATATATATACTACCTGATACTGTTAAAGTTGGTTAACTATATATAATAACACTCAAACAAATAGTAGTGCTTTAACCTTTTCCTCTAACAACTCAAATTTTTATAAACTGCATCAACAGCACATCTAGAGATCAGATTTCTATATATAATATACCATTCATTAGGTTATCTTTCAATTAGAAAGTGTATTTATATCGTCTGTATACAGAGTATTTAGCTCCTAGGCTATTGTTTTCGCTGTGCTGTAAACAGATTTTGGGTACATTTTGTTTTTACTCAAAAGCTTCGCATTCGAATAAAATATGAAATGCAATTTCTGTTTTCACATGCGCCTCCCCCCGCTGCCACGCCCCTTCGCCTGGTTGTACCAAATTAAATGACAACCATTGAAACCGCTTCTCGTCCTCCAACCAACCCGTTGTGGTCTGGTCTGTGCTTGGTGCAGCTGCAATTATCATCAGGCAGAAATTTGCTGAATTTTATTTTTTAATTTTTTAATTATATTTTTTTATTTATTTCTTGTTGCTGTTTGGCATTAACATCATAAATAAATGCGTGCAACTCGGCGATAATTGCACCAAATGCATTGCATATTTATAGACGTTTTAAATTGCCATTTTATGTACCTCACACACACACGCACACACACATACACATACATATAAAGAGGGACCCCAATGGCATTACATATAAAACATTTGGAGAGGAGGCACCAAAAGCTGCGGGTTGAGTTGAGGGCGAGCCCAATTTCAGTCGCTGCTATTGGCCAACACACTTTTCGGCTATTTAAATATATAATATACATATATATATATATTTAATTTATTTCGGCATTTAAATGCAATTCAGTTCTGGTTATATATTACGGTTTATATGCGCCCAACATTTACATATAATATATAAGAAATTTTTCTGATTGCGCTTCGTGTCATAATGAATATATGAAGTACTCAAACAATTGCTGAGTGCTATAAAGCATACGATATATACAGAATTTATGATCGCATATAATTATGGGCTATATATTATTTACGATAATATATTATGGACAATGTATAAATTGAAATTGCCTACGAGAAACGGAAAGAAGGCGCCGAAGAGCTTAAACTTTTGATCAGAGTCTGAACTATGTTGCAATTACAGTTAAAGAAGGGTTAGATCGAGGGACTATATAAAGTTGGAACATATAGATTGAGTTGGTTCTTAGTTAGATCTTTAGTGAAACCATCAAAGTTAAGTTGCTGTTTATAATCATTGAAACAGCCGAAGAACAACAACTCAAAGAGAAAGTTTGACTGGAGTATCATTCAAATTCGAGTCGATTCCTTAAAGTTACTCTAGGATATTACAGTCCTGCATAGAAATAGTTAAAGAAAGATGATGATTAACCAGGATTTGAATCATTTTAGGTATTGTGTATTGGACTTGATGCCCCACTTAGCCAGATAAACAGTTGCCAGGTAGAGACTAGTCAGAGTACTCTCTAGTCCTTCAGAGATAGATGCAATGACATAGAGTCTGTTTAAGGATAAAATATGTAGCTACATATGCAATTTGGTATGTTTTTTTCTATAGCAGTCAATAAATCGGGATAATAGTCACAATTTCCGCATCACATTGAATAGATTTACATCAAGAACTTATGTTTAACGATTTGTGAATCAAATATTGCATAACATTCCATTGGCGCTTGAGTTTTGTTTGGCTACAGGCTTAAAGTAGTTAACTGTGAACCTGAATGCACTTTAACAGACACTCTGAGTTATCTGATCTGTTGGAGGACTATACACACACACACACACACACACATCAAAGCAGTCAGTCAACAGTAAATCCGCAACGTTTGACTCTTCGGTGTGGCAGGAACTGGGAAAGGAGCAGTCGAAACCCAAAGGAAACACTTGTTTCAATTATAAAACTACAAATTGTGTGCCCTCTCGCAACTCTTCTGTCTGCTCCTCCATGAAAAACCACGCCAATGGCTGTGTAATGGTGGAATTAAGAGGGGGGTGGGAGGAGGGTCTGGTGGGGCGGAGGATGGGAGAAGTCAAGTTGTATCAGAGCAACGCGACGCCCATTAGAAATCGATTGACATAACTCAAAAATGTTGTGCAAATTAACGTAAAACCAGCGAACCAGCGACAATATGGGCGGGGCAGTTACAGAGGCGTTAGGGAGGAGGGAGCTCAGTCAAAGGGGGGGGGAGCCTAGTCGCAAGCCTGTAAATAACGGGGCAACGTTTCCACGTTCCTGCGGAGTCCCAAAATATGGCTGGGCCAGAGGTTAGATGTGGGTGAAGACGGGCAGGGGGCAGCTGGTATTTCCGCATGCATGTGTACTATGCAGAAGTGCGAGTGTGCGAGTGTGTGTGTGTGCGTGTTGTTGCACAACGAGAAGGACAATGTTTGCCTGTTTGCCGGCCGCGTCGCTGAACGGCTGATGAAGAAATACGCGCGACTGTTGCGAACCGCAGCCAAACAAACTGGAACTGCCCCGCTCCAGCCCCACTCCTAACCACACTACACCACTCCCCCCGCGCCCTCTGCTCCACAGCTCTCTTTTACACTCCACGAAGTCAAAGGGGGAGCTCAAAATTTATGCAGCGTTTCGTGCAACGTGTCGTTGTTGTTCTTCTTCTACTTCTGGTTGTAGTTGCATTGCCAATAACCAAATTATTGATTAGAGCTCAGAGGCACACCCCTTACCCTCACACTCACACACTCTACACACCCACAAAAACACCGCGAATACGCTAACAAAATGCAAGTAAAGCAAATCTGTCGACAAGTGATTTTCTCTAATTGAATTTCTTCAATTTCGCTAAGAATCTCATTCAGTTCTCGACTCAAATCACATTTAAATTCGTTCCTGAAAACTGGTATCCCCACAACATATCCTTTCTTCTTTAGGTTCCCACCCTGTCGCACTCTAGCTTGACCTTATTAGGATTCTATTCATCTTCTTGTGGCAACTCAAGGTCGAACTCCCACTTATTCCTGACCCACTGTTGAAACATTGCCAAAATTGGCATCAGATTTTGACTACACATTCGTTTCCTTTTCAGTGTTGCCACCTTGTCTGATTGATATTAGACTGTGATGTTTCTCTCGTCTCTGTTCTTCTCTCTGCAGCTTCTACTAGCCACAGGCTGCCATTTTGTTTTGGTGAAATGTGGGCGTTTTAGTTTGTGGGAACACACAGCTGGGAACAGAAACTCCCGCATAATTATAGTTGCTCCTCGCGAAATGGTTGACATCTGATGCTGCTTATGTCATATAATTTGTTGTGTTTTGTTATGTGTGTTGTGTGTGTGCTGTGTGTGTTGTTTTAGGTGGCGTTTTTGGTGGTGTTTTTCACCGAACGGAAATGAAACTTTTGCGGTCACGACAACTACAATGCATACACATATACCCACAATACATATATACATATGTATTATACATATATATATATAAATGGTTATGTATTTATATATATATATATATATATATGTGTGCATGTGGCATGTATATAATCGTTTATATAGACAGTAGCATAGAAGTTGCATATTTCATGGCGTTGCACAGAACAAACAGCGCGTTTTGCCGCCTCAATTGGCATTTGGTAATTTTCGATTCGGTTTTAGCCAAAATGGAAATGGCCAAAACCAATATAGCCCCCACCCAGCAGCCCAGCAGCCCAGCAGCCCACCCATCGAGCCATTATTTATTTAAATAATTGGCTAACCATAAAAAATAATTATAAAATACCAAAAGCCCGTTCGAGGCAGACAAAGGACGAAAGGATAAAGGACGGGGGGAGGGGGAGGGGCAGGACTGTAGAATTGGTTTGAATGAATGAATAAATGAATTGCGCACATATTGAAAGAGATTACAATCACTAGAACCTAAAACAAATGTTTCGAATATCAAAAGAATTTCCCATTGTTTGTTGCATTATTAAGTTACACGTTATTCGGGTTAAGCTCAAAACTGAATCGACTTTTCTACAGCGAAAACTGAACGAGAATCTGAAAATGTATCAAACTTTTATCTTAACCTCAACTACTATATATAACTTTCATTTTAATGTGAACTTTAGTTTATTATGAATAAGATTTCAGCCTCTTTTAAGTACGCAAAGTTTTGGTGAAGTTTTCAGTTTAACGTTCAAAGTTATCTATGAACATATAGAAGCAATCGAATATGACAGTATAAAACTATGTAATATATCATTTATATGGAATTATAACCTATTTCGATCTAGTTTAGAGCTGGTTTAAGGAGATAGCTTCAAAATATCTCAGCTGAAATAAGTTTTCAAGGAATTGAATCTTGTCCCATTGGATTGATTCCCATTCAGCGTACTTCCTATAGTTTACTTTATGTATCTATATATCTATATATCTATATATCTATATATCTATATATCTATATATCTATATATATATATATCATCTGTACACCCGAGAGACTATTTCAATATCAAAGGGAAGATCCTGCAGCCTATAAGGCTCAACAACTAATCGTATTTCTGGAGGTATAACAAACACACAGAAGACGCCTCTCACTGCACACACACAACATATGTTGTTGTTGTTCTTGTTGTTGTTTTCATTCTGTTGATGGGGCGGACAAACAGACAAGTTGAGCAAACATAGAGAAACAACAACGAAAACAGAGAAAACAAGCAACAGAAAGCAAACAACGGCTGGAAAAAATATGCGCAAGAAAGAGTGAAACCAGAAAGAAAGGTCCGAAAAAAATATGAATGGTAAGAAAAAAAATGGAAATGATGAATTCAGATCAAGAGCTACAATGAGAGATGCAGGCTGTAACTCAGTCAAACACTCAAACACACACACACACACACACACACACACACGCACACACACTTGGATGGGGCCTGTTTTGAAACTGTTTATACATATGGCCCAAGCGAAGGTTTGAGGCAAACGTTGCGCATACGCCGCGTGGCCAGCGGCTGCAAACAATTTTTTTCTCGCTTTGCTGCTTTGCTTTCATTTACGAAGCAGATAAACATGAAAAAGGCAGCAGCAACAACACAAACAACAACAGAAACAACAACAAACAAAGTGTCAAAGTGACGCACATATTTGTAGGCGTCAACGGGCGTCGCCTTTGTAAAAGCAATTTCCATTTACAAAAGGGGCGCGCCCCAAAGGTCGCAAGGGGCGTAAGGGGCGTGTGAATACAAGGAAAAAAACTCAATTTGACTAGTCAAATAAATAAAAAAAAATTCAAAATTTGTGTACAAAAATGTGTGCGATAAAAAATCGCCAAAAAAAATGTCCTTAAATGGATTTTGTGTTGGCAGCCCAAAAAAAATAAGTAAAAATTTTATAAGTTAATTTTCGAGGTAAAAAAATCATTTTTAAATGGATTTTATACTAATTTAATTTGTTTGCTAAGTAAATGAATTGATTAAGGGTTAATTTTAGTTCAGTTTTTATAATACTTTTTAATAATTATTAAAATATTCTTTTAAAAACAACTTTATTAAATTGTGCGTTGCCTTTCGAAACTTAAAAAAATTCTTTATTTTCTGCCTCCTTTTTCCTTTTATGTTTTTCTGTTTTAGTTTTTAACTTTTGTGGCAATTTATTGAGTTTTTGTTGCAATTTTGTGCAATTTTATTCAATTGCGTTGAAAACTTTTTTAAATTTGCATATCTAAAGTGTTTTTCAATAGTGTCAAAAGAGTTATAAAAACTATCGTTAAAAATGAAAAAAAGGGAATTTCATTGTTAAGTGTGATGTGCCTAGATATACCCTGAATATAATATATATATTTATATATATACTCTATAATAATACAATTCCTAATTTCTACTTAAATTTAGCCGTTTTGCTAGATTATTGGGTTATTTATCCTGACTAAAAAGATGTTTCCAATAAACATTTCATTATACTTTTCTTTTTTTACATATTTTTATAAGTTTAGGCTACAAAATAAAGTAGAATCTTTGACCTTTCATTGAAATTAAGTAAAAAGGATTTAACAAAGAGACTTTACTTACACTCTGAAGGATATTTAATCTTGATTATTATCATCAACCAAGTCGATTTATAACTGTCTGTCCAACTGCTTCTAGGCACACCAATTCGACCAACTGGAGTGAGTTTTTCCTATGTTGTAAACAGCTCAACTTTCACTTTAAACAAGGATCAGACAACTTTGAGTGTATCCTTTATAACTTCGTTTAATGGCAACTTAAAGTAAATATAGTTCCATTAAATTCATACCTAAACCTCTTCTCTATATAAAGCTGGTTCGTTTTGCTGAAAGGATTAGCTATAAATAAAGGATTTAGTTTACGTTTTCGATTAGAGCGAGCTTTGTTTGTTGTTGGCTGGGTATGAAAATCAATCAAAAAAGGCGAAAAAACCGCATCAAATTTACAGACAGTTCCATATGGAAACTGTTTCCTTTTTACGCATCTGTTTTTTTTTCATAAGCTACACGGAAATATTTTTAAGAAAAAACTGCAGGCGAGTAACATAGAAAAAATCAGATATACAACTCTCGTATAGCCCCCTGAAAAAGGACACCAAAAATAGGCAAAAAAAAGGAAGCAGAATATTAGAGAAGAGAAGAGAGAGAAAGAGGGAGAGGAAGAAAAAAATACATCGCTATGAAATATTGCCAATCAGAAATGAAACCGAAAATAAATCGATTGTTTCAACAGAGCACAAAAAGCACGAGCAATACGGGCGACAGAGTTGCAGCCAAAATAACAGCAAACAAGGATAACAAGGACCTGCGGCTGTGGAGTAAAAGAGACAGCTGCCAGTTGGTTGTGCTGTGCTGCAACAGGAAGGGGATAACATGGGGCAGCAATGGGCTTGGACTCGGCTCAGTTCGCCAAAATGTTGCGTTACGCGAAAAAAAAAAACGTCGAGCGATGCGGGAAACAGCGTCAATTGTGGATTGTGTTTTTTGGTGGTTGGAGGGGGAGGGGAGGGGGAGGGGGTGGCTCGTTGCACGCTGAGTGATTGCTGCGTCTGTGTGGGTGCAAATTGAAACAGAGTTGAGAGTTGAGCTGAGCTGAGTGGAGCTGAGTAGACCGGACCAGGCTCGACTAGGCCTCGTCGTGTCGCACTGCCGCTGCTGGCCAGCCTCGCGGGCCCAACAAGCGCGCTGAGTGGATGCCAGGGGGCGATGGATTCAGCAGTATGAAGTGCAGTGGGGGGAGCTGGAATTCGAGGAGGAGGCAGGTTTGGGGTGGCGCCACAGCACACAACACACGTTGCATTTGCATGTGCGGGGCATAATTGGACAGCACCCAGTATGTCGCCTTTGCTGTGTGTGCACAGATAGATATACGTGTGTGTGTGTGTGTGTGTGTGTTGAGTGGGTTGATGGTGGGTGGCAGCATCTCCGGCAGTCGCACTGAATGGCAGCTACAATTTCATCATTTCTTTTTTCCGTATTTCGTTCGCTTGCCCCGTGTGGAGGCCTATGCATATTGATGACGATGATGCTCTGTCTCTTTCTCCCCCTCTCTCTCTGTCTATCTCCCTACGTGCACTTATATATACTCCACTCTCTCTCTCTCTCTTTTCCTCCATTTATCCTTTGGATAAACCCCCCCCCCATTGTATCCTGCTCTGGTATTTTTAAGCCTTGTCCAGTCAAAGGTGCCTGGGTGAGAAATCTGCATGCCAGCGTTCTACGCGAAGGAGCTTTAATATGGATGCTCCTGGAACTGGGACAACTTCAAAAAAGCAGAAAAAAGAGGCTCAGCTTTGGCAATGAAGTTACTGAAAAAGGGGATAATAGATCTGAGTTAAGTACGTGGAAATTTATGGGAAACAGAAAAGACTTTGCAAACGATTCTTCAGTTAATTTTAGCAATTTTCATTTCGTTCTTTTTGATTTGATTAGAGCTCCTTTCGATATTAAATATATTAATAATTTAAAGGATAATTGTTATATTATGAATTAAGAGGAAATTTATGTTAACTTTGGTTGCTAGAAACCCATTTTCCATCACTTTTCCAAGCCAATATTGAAATATCTTTGCATCTCCGCTGACATCCAACTGAGTTACTCATAAATTGCTATCAAGGATTTAAAAAGCTTACATAACCTCAAACTTTACACCTAGGAAGGATTCTTTTTCACCTAAGCCTTAAACTAAATGCACTTCAATATATCATTTATATTATTCCAACGGAAATGTGTTTATCTAGACATATTTCGCATTCTATTTAGTTTTCCTTTTATCTCATCTGAAAAATACCAGTAAAAGCTGTCAGTATTTATTTAAATGGACCTCCTCTAGTTTTATTATTCACGTTTCCTGTTATTTTGCATATTTCTCTCTATTTTGGGTATTTCATAATCAAAATGAAGTACCCATCAGATTCAGTTGCCATTCGACGAACGCGACTGTTCACCTGCCTCGTCCAGTCCAGGTCCTTTTGCCCCTTCCCCTGGAACAAACCTATCGACTCCAATCCGCGATGATATCAGCGACCCAACCCAAAACTGTATATAAATATATATATAAATTGTATATATATATATATATATATATATTTGAATATCTGACCAGTTTGGTTGATATTTCTGGGTGTGGCCGTTCTGCCGTGTTCGAAAAATTATTTATAAAATATACACAGAAAATACAACAAAATTTTATATATATATTTTGTGTGTGTTTCTGTGTGTGTGTGATATACAATAAATGCAGAAATGAAAAACCTGCAGCAGTTATAACTGAAACAACAACAACAACGAGCAGCTCCACATAAATTTACGTGCCAATAAAATAAACAAGCGTCGAGTTTTTGGTGACTCGCCAGTTGAAATACCAAACAACAACATGGCCAGGACTCATAGGGCGAGTGCTCATGGAGTTGGAAGCAGGCGGCGCAGGAAGAGACAGAGACACACACACACACATGGAGAAGGGGAGACAGAGAGAGTGTGGGAGAAAGAGAGAGACACTTCATGCATGCATAAATCGCGCGAATTTTTCACGTTTGCCGCGTTGATTGTATAGCAAAAATAACCACGTTTCGTGGCTGCTTGTTAAACCAGAATAGAGAATAGGATGGAAAAGAAGTGGGGAGGGGATGGGATGTGGACAGGCACACCAGTTACGCTGGGGCTGGGGTAGGTGTTGGTCTGGCGAGGACTAAACACAGACACATTGTCACAAAAGCAACAAATGCGACGCGCATTTTATATAAATTTTAAATACAATTTGCTATTGAGCCTCCCTGTGAAAACAACAGCCAAAAGACAACAACAACAACAGCAACGGATGTCATATTGGAGTCCTGGAGTCCTGCGGTCCTGGCGTCCTGGAGTTCGAGTTTGGACAGCGCAGAAACTGTCGAGTAATTGGAAATTGCGAATTGTTTTTAGATCGCAAATGTACTGAGTACCCCTGCTGCCTGCTGCTTCCACCTGTTCCAGGCTGCAGGTGGCTCTCTCTCTATATATATAGACACATTTATATACATACGAAATGACAGTTTTATATAGTTGGAATGCGCTATCAGCAGAACGGAAATTTGATATATGACGCCCGGAGTAAATATATGAAATTCCGAGAGGACAATGAATTCTTTTCCTCTTTTCAATTTAAGAGTTGTCAAGTGTCTAAATCAATAAGAGTTGTCGCATAAACAGCAAAGTTATTGGTTAAGTCTTTTATATTGGAATTAATGTTGATATAGATCGTAAAGACTCGAAAACTCTGCTGATTGTTAAATTAAAAATCGTTTTTTTTTAGGTATAAATTAATTTAATTTTTGTACAGAGAAGAGTTAATTGGTTTATTTAACTAATTTTGAAAAGGATTAATAGTAAATTCTATAGTAAATTAGTTTCTTAATTAGAATTCAGCTTCCAAGCTTTATGATCCTGTTTTAATCCCTGCCTGTTTTGTGCACCTTGTTAAAGGAAAGACTTGCTACTGCCTGTTATCCTTCACCTTTTCTGTTTCTTTGGAATCCATTTTGAATATAAGATTACATTGTTTATATTATATATATATATAGATTTGTATATAGATATATATATTACATATTATAGCATATATAGTATTTATTTTAAGAACAGTTTAAGCCTCCTTTAGCCGTCAAGCCCAATCGAACCTGTGTTTGAGTACAACATTCTTTACTTCTTCACTTCAGTTTTAACTACTCCAAAACTTGTTAGCAAAGTTGGTAAAACTATCAAAGATGATACTTAACACTATAGTTAGGATATAAACTATAGTTGATAAGTAAAATCTTACATGAAATAAAAGATTTTTCAATCTTATTTCAGTTTGCTCGAATTCTAAATTATAGATTGAACCCAAGAAAGATTCAACCCGATATCAAATGTCATCATAATATGAATTATAATAATATTTAATCAAAGTTAATTTACCTTTCTCACTTCTTAGAGCTCGCCTATGTTTAATGCAAGGACTCCCAGGATATTTGTAGTCCAGCAACCGTAATATAACTCCAACTACAGCTCGAGACGTGACATATTCTAAGGCTAAACAATCTATGCACAGTTAACCCTCTTCAGAGGAACAATTACATGTTAAATGCCCAGTGAGTGTAACCAGGCGTGTTTAAGTCCTAAGCCTCCTTTATGAACTGCCTGTTGGACATCCTCCCAACCACCCACTTTGGCCAATACTCCAACCCGGCCGAGAGTCGCGTCTAATCTATTAAAACCCACATGAGCGAAATTAACCAAAAACGGGCCATTCGAAACAAAAGGAACTTTTCGAGGGGGCAGGCAAAGCTTCCAGAGTGATGAATGCATTTCCACATTTCCACCATTTCCACAATATGGAATCAAAAATAGAAAAAAGAATAAAGCGAACCCTGTGTCCACGCCTCGATGCGAATCGCAGATAAATTTCATAAATTAAATAGACGTACCCGGGACCATATTACCGTAAAATTGCAGACGAGAAACCCTTTCTCGCTGGAGAAATCTCATTACAATTTCAACGCGATCAGACAAAGCAGCTGAAAGAAGAAGAATTAGCAGGAGCTGAAGCTGAAGCAGAAGCTGAAGGACGGCGACAGCGGAAACGCCGCTGATGAAATGGATTTTTATCCCAAAACAGGACACAACCTACAACCGAGCGAGAGAGAGAGAGGGAGAAACAACAGAGAAATGGGACTGTAAACAATAAGCGGAAGAGAGAGAGAGAGAGGGAGAAAATTGGAGTGGGACAGAGCAGAGAATTATGAAAAAAAAAAGGCAGGAAAACCCGTAGCAAAAACGTCAACAGCCCAAAAAAAATATAACAAAAAAATCACAACATCAGCAAAAGTGGTAACCATGCCCCAAAACCAGTGCCCCTGCCCCCAGCCGCTGCCCCACCCCCTGGTTGCATATGTATGAGGGTGACGGTCCACAACAGCGCGTAAAAAATGCAAATCCCAAGTCAAAGCTTAACGCTGCCGTAGCTCTCTGCACGTGGCAACCTGGCAACATGCCCCCACACACACACACACACCCCACCCATCCACACACACACACACACACAGTGACAGGCATTCATATATGAGTAATGGTAGAAAAAGAAGAAAGCAAGTCTACGCAGGAATGGAATTTGCAAAACGTATGTCCTGGCATAATGCAACGAGCTCCAGTTGTTGGCCCGGTCAGTCAGTCAGTTGATGTTGTTGGTAGTCGGAGGCGGGCAGCAAATTCAATAAAAACCACGCTCCGAAGGAGTTCCGGAATAGACAACAGCTCCTATTCCCTCTCTCTCTCTCTCTTTGCATGACTGTGTGTGCACTTGTGTGTGTGTGTGTGTGTGGGGGGGGGATTGCATAGTGCCATCGGATCAATGACGAAAGTGCGTTGAAGTGTAGTGCAAACAATGGCAAAAAGGCATAAGCAAATGTGAATATGTTGAATATATACATATGTGGAACATATTTCCGCATCCTTGTACAGTGAAGCCTCCCAAAAAGGCTCAACTCTCTCTTGGATGGTTGCTTCTTCTATAAACGAAAACAGTTTTCAATAGAAAACAAAGTTCCCTTTACAAACTGAAATCATGCGACTGTCGCTCAAACAGAGTGTTCACTGTACTTTCGTATGGTGCTTCAACTCGTGTTATGCTTTATACGTTTTAGCATATCTTTTTTCCTCTGTGGAAATACTCGCTTGAATGCATACAAACCCTGTAAAATGCTAAAATTTTAAAACCATTCTAAGCGGATTTCGGGCTACGATTCGATGAAAGGGGGAAAGATATATATATAGATATATATATATCAATCTGATAAGCTGCATAGTACTCCCGATCGAACAGACACACATTTTGCTAGCTATGAATAAAGTTTTAGTTTCTGTTCTGATCGAAGGGGTTTAATTTTTTCCTATATCAATCATATTTGGAGTTCCAATTGGAAAATTGCGATTCTTATTTGACTCCTGACTTCTTATACTGCAGCATAACTTAGTCTATACCTGCTCCTGGTTGAATGTAGTCTCTGTTTCCAAGCCGACGGAGTGCATAATTGGGTCCTTAAACAGAAGGCTGATCCCTATGTGAGATGTCAGCTTTCATTGCCAATTACACTCGCAGTGGCTGATTAAAAGACGCTGAGTTCCGTGAGGTTTTGATAACCTGCAAGCTGCAGATAGCAGATTCCAGGTCGTCGTGTAGCCCGTTGAGTAGCCCAACTGAAAACGACAAGTAGAACGACACGTAACCATTAGCTGCAGTGGCAGGCAAAGGACCAGAACAAGGACCGACGACCGCGCACCAAGGACCAGGACCAGGACTCGCTGTGCAGAGCCACTAAACAGCCGTCAAAATCATTGCCATTAAGCTGGGGGTCTGAGGCAACGGGTAACGGTCAACGACAAACAATGTAAAGACGACACAGCGAGAGAGGGAGACAGCGGGAGAAAGAGAGTGAGAGGAGGAGAGAGTCACCGCCTGTCCAACTGCGGTGGTGGTCAACTGGTGCGCCTTAACCCGTCAACCACATGCCCAGAGCCGAGCGCGGAAAAAAGAAATCCTGCAGACGTGGACTGGAGTGGTCCGTCGGAAAGTGCCTCTGCCTGGTCAGCTCAAGTAGCCTATGAGCCATTTTTTTTTTGCTTGTGTGTTGCCTGATGCTCTTCTTCCACTTGTTTTGTATTATGCGAGGGACGTCGGTTGGGGAAAACTTTGCTCTATTTCCGGCATAGCCGCCGCTGCTTGTCGTCTGTCTGATGTTTTAGCGGTTCGCTGGAGTAGTCGTTGCAGGCGGATCAGATGATGATGGCGCGGCCAAGTGGAGACTCCGAGTGCGGCTGTCAGTTGCTTTTATGCGAAATGACTCCCTGTTCGTCTTCCTCCGCTTCTCGCGGTTCATCCTGTGCGCCTTTTGCGCCTTTGTGCGCCAGCATTTTGCATGCAAAGCAAAAATGTTGTCGCTGTTTAATGTCAAACGTTGATTCTTTTTTTTTTTGGATGACCCACGACCATCCGTATATACCCATTCTCATCTTCCGGCTGACTACTTTGCTTGTTTGCCAAGCTAACTGCAGACATTTTCATGCCCATTGCCTATTGGATCACCATTTCGCGACTCCTTTCCACTTCTTCCTCTGGCGGCTGTCTGCCTCAGTTGACGCGATGTCTTGATGGATTTGTCTGGCTAAGTGTCGCTTCGTTGACTTATTGGAGTTGGAGTGCAGAATTAGAGTTGGGCCTTCAGCTGGTATTTGAAGGAATTGGCTTAAAACTGGCATCAAATTTAAAGAACTTTTGCTGTACTGCGGAATATACCCTGAACATAATCCAGTTCGACCTGTGCGTGTTTTCATTGATTTGGTTTGAGTCAAGCCACTTTTTCATAGCTATCGGAAACAGGCAGCTGACTGGATTAATGTACTCTGCGTGTATCCCTTTCGATACCCTTACCATAACACTCTGGGTGTGTACTCAGTGTGGACTTGTCGATACACACAACCAACCCAAATTTCTATATATTCTTATGCATGGAACACACCCCAGCAGCTACTAGGGGGATGCAGCTGACAAACGCCGCGAGCAGCGAAAAAATATAGAAATCACAAATAAAAATGGAAGAGTAAAGATATAGACTGGCAGATACTCTAAACATAAATCGGTTATATGAAAAAAGTATCTTTATCTATGAAATCTACTTCTGTTTTCTTGTGTTGATCCTATCTTTAAGCTTTACTTGAAAATCTTTTTTGTTTACGATATAAATTTCACACCAAGAATCAAGAACCCTGTTCCAACTCACAAAATTGATCTAATGTACAGAAACCCACAGGGTTTATCCAGCTCTTTAAGTATGTGATATCAAAGTTCTCTTCTCGACAAACAAACTGAGATGACTATATCGACTCGCTTTTTGATATATATACTTTCTATATATACCTTCTATACTCGCAGATCGTTCAGACAGCGCGTTACATTCTCCACAAGAGTTGGAGTAAACCCTTTTTGGCCATTTGGATGTAGAGTTTGGTACAAATGACAAGCTCAAATGGCTCAAATGTTTTTGTTTGCAATCATATTATATTTATGCAGTGTTCTCTCTTTCCCATTCTCTAAAGAATCTCCAGTTTCCTCTGCTGCTCCCGCCTGAATGTATGCTACGTTTTTTTCATTTCATTTTCCATTTTTTACTTTTTTGTTAACTGGACAAACAAAGCGCGGCTATTTGTGGGGCTGTTGTGTTTGTGTGTGCGGGTGTCTCTGGGTGTGTGTGAGTGTGTGGCACTTGGATACGGAATTTGGGTATCTGGAATTTGTGACCACTCTTCAGCTCGTGGACTAATGCTCGTTTGGGTTAATCAAGGCTCGAGATTTTAAAATTGTATTTATCATTTGCAGGGGGTTCCCCTGGAAAGGAGTTTGGGAGTTTTTCTGGCTGGTTTTCCGGCTGGATTTCGGTTTCCATTGCGTTTATTTGCTTTATTTACTTTTGCGGGCAGTCAAATTTTACCCCAAATTGCATATTTTGCAATGGGACACTTTTCCGTTGTTTTCCTCGTAAATATTTAAATATGTAATATGTTATATATATATATACATTTATATGTATATATGTATAGAAAGAGAGAGGTGTATGCAGCATGTATCAACGTTATATAGTCCGAGCCCAGTCTCCAGCAATGCGCTTCAACTTTATTATTACATTTTTTTTGGATTTTTTTTTTTTTTTTGGTCGCCGGGTGAGGGTTTAAAAGCTTGTTGGAGTGTGTGTGTGTGTGTGTGTGTGTGTGTGTTACGCCCTTTTTTCGGACAGTGCATTTTTAATATAATTTTTACAGCCCCTCCTCCTGCACCCCCTGCAACCCGTTGTCTCTCACACTGCTCAGCCGCGGCCGCAATTTTTTCCAGATTTTATTTTGGTTTCTTTTGCCCGCATCCCATGCAATCTCCCCCCTTCCCCTACCCCCAGCTCCCACTCACACAACCTTGTTTGCAATGGGCGTGTATACATTTTTTCTGTTGTGTGTGTGTGTGTTGTGGGTTGTCCTGGGGGTTGCTCGCCGCCGCCGCCGCCCATTGGCAACTGTCCGGTTTGCAGGTGGCCCCGTTGCATATGTGAAATGCTCGCAACGTTTTGTTATTTTTTTCTTATTTTATTATTTTACATTTTGCATTGAGACTGGGTGTGTGTGTGTGTGTGGTGGGCGTGTGAGTGGGTGGGCGTAATAAGCAGGCGGCGTTGTCACGCGTAGAGTACTAAGGGGGGGCGGGGCTGGTGTGCGTGTGTGTGTGTGTGTGTGTGTACCGCAACAAACAGGAGAGAAAATACATTTTTTTGCCACATAAGCATAAAAAGTATTTTTAATGAATTTTTACGCTGTGTGGAATATTGTTTTTTAGCGTTTTTTAATTAATTAAAAATATATATATATTATATTTTAAATTGCATAATATTTTAATTGAAATGGAGTAGGCAAAGGCAGTCAGAGATGAGGGTCCTGGCACAGGACATGCCACATACGAGTAGTTCGCCTTTAAGCAGCTCTACAACAAGCATAAAGATTTTAAAGTTCGGCCTTAAATGAATCCGAATATGAAGATGAATCCGAATATGAATATGAATATGAATATCAATATGAATATATGTGAATATATAGTAAGAATATGGTAAAGCAAAGTTTTATTGCTTCCTCAGGAATATTTCGATAAGCAAAGTTCACTTTCATTTCATTCTAAGATAGGATCTTTTATACCTCTCAGGATTATAGGTATAAATCTCCCTAAGATCCCATTTGAGAACACACGAAGAACTTCATATATCTCTATATATCTCCTATATATTTATATTATATATAACTTGATAAATATTTCAATTTCTATACACAAATCAACATAAATCACATCAAAAGCAGGCAGAACGCGTCAGCTTAGACTTAGATTCGGCTGCAAATGCAGTGGGACCAATAAGTCTACGTTCTTTTATAGAAAAACCCTTCTAAGAGAAGAATTACATATTAAAAGAACATATAGAAGATTTAATTAGATTTTTCAGATTTAATTTTCATTCATGAAATTCTTTAAAGAAGAACTTCAGTTAAAATATTTTTCAAATTACAAACTAAGAATCACAGAACAGCTGTTCGCAAATAAAAAAAGCTAAACTCTTCCATTCCAAATCCTAGCTTGGTCGCACTATAAGGTAGGGCTGCTTCTGGCTGGGACAAAGGAAACTCTGGAAAGCGTTTGGCAGCACATTGGGACGTGGTTTGAGCTCATCCGGCAGCAGCATACTATTCCAGAGGAGATTGGATACGATTGAGTGCATGCGCTGACTAAAGTGGAAGCAATCATGGGAGTACAGGCGCCAATCTGTCTCCCCATTGGGCAGCATGGGCGTCGTCAAATTGGTTACCAGGGGATGGGCGATGATAGCAAAGTCTTCACGCTGGAACTCAGCGAGACGGGCAACTTGTAGATCCACCTGCTGCCAGCGAAGGATTATGTCCAGACGCTGCTGCCGCTCTGCCCGGCTGAGGCGGTCGCTCATCAGGCAATGGCAGGCCAGGCGATGCACCATGTAGCACTGCCAGGGTATACGCTTCATGTCAGCCATGCTCTTTATAATGTTGGGCACAGCAATCAGATTGATGAGCAGCCGGGGCACATTGTCGCGGAGCAGGCGAAAGGCCTGGCGAAGATCACGTGCATGCTGGTCGAGCAGCAGCTGGGGATTGCTCCAGTGACAGATGTCCGAGCAGAGATCATTGTTGCCCACGAAGATTGTGAGGAGCTTCCAGTGGGCTTGCATATCCACATGTGGATCACGTTGCAGCAGATCGATGAGCACACGTGCCTGATAAAGCAGATCATGCGACATGATCATGGGCTCGGCTATGCTCAGCCGCGAGATTTGATGATTCACCACGAGACTGTTGCCCGTGGCATAGCCATACAGCTGCGGATTGAACACCTTCAGTATATTGGGCAGCGTCATGTACTCCCGCCAGCTGCCCATGCCGCCACCCGAGAAGGCCAATCCGCGGAACTCATTGATCAACTCGAACGCGCTGTTGGACATGATGCCATTGCCAGCCGAGAGTGAATCCCCTATGGCAGCGATAATATCGATATCACCCGGTCGCAGACGCTCCACCGATGTGGGTACGCTCCGAGAACGTGTATTATTCAGCGGACACGGAAATGGCACATCAGACGGCACCAGAGGCTGCATCTTTCCTTCGCGCGTATTGCGTCTGTTTAAGGCCTCAATATTTTGCAGAGCCCAGTTGAGGGATGTGCCGCGAGCACTGAGGAAAAGCTGCCGATAGTCCCGATCTATGTTCGTGTATTGTGACGTCTGACGAGGATTATAATCCTCAAGCTGCACACCGATGCTGGCCAGGAGTTGATCAGAACGATTCTTGCGACGCGTTTGGGCATCGGAAGAGGTCAAAAGCAGGAGAAGGAGCACAAGGAGGAGCATGGTGGAAGTCATTTATAGAACTCAGATCTTAGTTAACGTTTTCTACTTTGACTCCTTTTGCACACTTTCACATTTAATAAAAATCCGGCGAGAAGCTACCGCACGCTCGTTAACGACTTCTTAACGCGTTCTCATTCGAAATGCAAATGCCTCGAACCCCAAAACAACATCAGCTCGACTCAAATACTCAGACTATCTTCTATATATTAAAACAATAACAAAAAACACAGAAATCACAGTCACAGGCAGAGGCAGAGGCAGCGACAGAGGCAGAGGCAGCACAGGGAGTAGGCTAGAAGAACTTGACTTGAATGCGTTGACCGAGACATTAACTATCATAAAATGACAAAGCAGAGACAGACAAGCCAGGCCAAGATGGAACAGACAGCCGTGCCCCAACATTATGGGCTGAAAACGTATACTACAGTAGACACTCAGTAAGGTGAACATACGAATTCAAGCACAAACTTTACCATAAATACTACAAACTAGAAAAAAGGAAAGAGTTGAAAGTATAATTATATCTTTACATATTTTAAAAATGTAACTTTGTCTTAAAAAGTTCACTGTAAGCAGCGTTCACTGTACAAATACACATATGAGTAAGTGCGTTGGGTTCAAAGATATTGTCGAAAATTTATGATTATAACACAGAAACCCAAAACAAAATGAATTACCTTGGAGTAACCGCAAAAATGAACAGAAACATTGATGCTACTTCAACTTGACAGACAATGAAATAATATAATAATAATAAAGAAATAATGTTTATAAAATGTTGATACCAAAAATAGACACATAATTGTAAACAAATTGGAGCTACAGTGGAGTAGCTATAAAGATATAAGAGTAGCTATATAAAAAATATATAAATGTTGGGGAGTTTTTCTGTATAAATGTACGAGACAAAGTTAGCCAAAAAACCCTTTTAACCTTTTAAGGTCTAAAGGTTTGATTAAAGGCAGAGAAAGGCACAAGTATCGATATAAACGATAATACTAATCTATATCTAATAATCCCTTTGACAGTCGACGCCTCTGTTGACTTCCAGCTATGACCCTTAGATTCAATCCAAAGTATTTTCAGAGAGTTTGCCCAAGTGTCGGATACTCGTATATGGTCCAAAGCCAAAGCACAGCTACAAAAGATCTACAAATATTTATACATTAAGCTGAAACTTAATTTTTTGTACGTTTTGGTTGTTGCTGCGATTGTTTCCTAAGTTGTTTTTTAGCCACTTAAAATGTTAATAGCCAATTGTTTGCTTAGATTTTATTTGTTAAAGGAATTTATCTTGAGATTTAAGTGTCTCTACCCATAGCTTAGACTTTTGTCTTACCCGTACTTGATATCGGTTATTAAACCACATAAAAATATATTTATATTTTTGTATTCTTTTCTGTTTTGTTTATCTTATTTAAAAATGATCTAAAATTATCGTAAATAATGCTCTGCGAGTTAAGTTGAGTTGAGTTATAAGGGTGTGTCATGGAAAAGGTTCAAGATCAGCTACCAAGATCAGGCTGAGGCTGGGCCTACTACTTGCAACTTATTTCCGGTTAGCTTCCGACTTTATTCTAAGAAATTATAAACGCTTGAGTCACAGCAACTGAGGAAGGGGATTCCAGGGATTGCCAAGCCCGCGTTTTGGAGTACTCTTCGGATGATCTACAACAGTTCGTTTCACTTTCGTGAAGATTTGCTCATTTCTCAGGATAGTTTTGATACATTGCTCAAAGCAAGTGTCCTTTATATTGACCAGTAAAAACTGAAAAGCAGTTTTGGTTTATGGACAAGTTTAAAAGGGTTCCACCTCCATGTCTTTGAAGAAGATTCTTTTCTATCGATCAAATCTGCTATATGTGATCTCTATACTGAGTTTATCGGATTAATGCATGTGATAGTAACTACAATGTATCTTAAAACAAACTTATATGATAATTTGACTCTTATTAATATTCTTGATGAAAGTTAATTATTGGTAATGCAAAAGCATTTGCAAGTGTGCCTTGTTACGTAAGTGTGTCGCATGGGGAAGTAGTATAATTAAATGTTTTCTAAATTGTTCAGATAATTATAAGTATATACATATATTTGCATGGATTGTCCAGTTTGGCTGGAGTCACGGCCGGTCAAGTTAAAAACGTCAATAGATCTGCAACATTCCTCAAAGCATTCCCAGCAACAAATTCAAGCTAAATGGGACTCAATTAAATAAACGATTCAACGATTGAAGTTGTTGTCGTTGTTGTTGTTGTTGGTGGCTTGTGGCTCTGTCTGCGATGTTTATCAAAATGCCACAGCTTCATTTCATTTAAACTAATTGAGGCTCATTAAGTGGCAAACACTCTTATTTACTTGCAACATTGTTGCCAAGCTTTTTTTCCGTTGTTGCTCGATCGGTTGACGCAACTTGTTGCGATGTTATTTGAATTTGCTTTTTGCTGATGATTTTGTAAGCTAATTGGCTTTAATAAGCTGTTACCTGTTGCTAAGCCAAAATTGAGAGACACAGAGAGAAAAAGAGAGAGGAATTTATAGCAACTGTAAGCTTTGAAGAGTTTGCTGCAAACTTGGCTCAAATCAGCTGATCTGTTCAGTTTTTTTGTTTACCTAAGAGTATTTTGAACTGAGCTTTAAAGAGAGCCGCTGTTATTGAAAGAGAACTTTGAAAGCTTAAAAAGAGTTGTCAGGTGGCTGAAACACTGCGCACGCTTTGCATATTTTTAAATAAAAGGTGTGATTTGTGTGTTAATTGAAGATGATATTGCAGATATTTTAACTGACTTTTATAAATTGAACGTGAGTTATAATAAGTTGAAAGCTTATAAGTATTACAATAATACAGATTGTTATAAGTAAAAACATTTAATAGCTTGGCTGATCTTAAAAAGAGAGAAGATAAATTTATCTATAGCTATTACAGAAAATAAAATATTTTATTAATGAAAACTCTGTCTTCAACACGTTTCTATAACGCTAATTGTTAACCCAATTGAAGGCAACCTTGAACCGCAGTAGCCGCAGCAATCAGAAACAACCTTAAGAAATGCAGGCAACAAATTTGTGTAAGCAATTAAAAAAAAACGTTAGACGAAATAGATAACCTAAAAATACAGCGCAAAATGGCTATTAAAATATGTTTATTTACCAACAATTTTTTAATAACAATTTAATTGTTACAATGAAAACAATTGCTAAACAAGTTAGACACGAGTAGAACTTGTAAAGGAAGTCTGATGAATTAAACAAGATAAACATGAATGAAAAACATGTTTGTGTAATAAACGTATAATAATGCCAAAATAATTAATTATTCCAAAATAATAATTTAATATATTTATTTTCCGAACATTCAATTTCAAACCAAAAAGACTGCGACAGCACAATAAACTCATAAAATATTACAACATTTTATAACCTCGTTGCAATTGCCAAGACAGCAGACGAATAGGGAGAGAAAGAGACAGAGAGGCCAAAGAGCGACTAATAAAAAGATTGATATGAGAGCATGAGAGGCAGAGGCGTATAGGGAGCGGGAGAGAGAGAGCGCAGTACAGTTGCATTTTCATTTGTCCATATTTCGTTTATGCTAAAATTTCAGTAATTAAACATGAAGACAGAAGTGGAGGAGGAGCAGATCAAGCCGCACTGTGGATACTCTTTAAGCTAAATTTGATTTGATAACTTTACATAACTAAATTTGTATAAAACATATTGAAATTTAGACATAAGAAGTAGTTTGTTTAGAAATATGAAAAAGTAGTATTTTGTTATATAAATAGCAGCATATTTTTTATGGATAGTAGTAGCTGTGCTACAAGTAGAAGCACTAGTAGCATTACTTTTCTAGGGATGGATAATAGTAGTATTTTTTATAGGCAGCGGTAGTATAAGTATAGGCAGAAGTACTATTTGTAGTGATTCTTTTCAATGGATGGTATTGTAGTAGTATTAAACGAAGAAGAATAGTAGTAGAAGTAGGAGCTTTTAAGGAAGAGTAGTAGTAGTGGTAGTACCTTTCTAGGCTTAACCAAATCTATAATAAATTGAGTATATCCATTGCAAGGGCATAAAGAGGCTCAGTTATCCAAAGGCGGGTTAAGTTGCATAACGAAAAGCAACACACACAACACCAACAATAGCAACAACAACAACTTTGCGACATTTCTGTTTTCGGCGCTTAAACCTAAATTACAAGTCCGTCGGTCTAAACGTTGCTATTTGCTGGACTGCTGATCAATAAGACAGCCGACGGCCAGTTAAATACACAGACAGACGGACGGACGGATGGACAGACAAACAGGTGAGCTGAGACAAGCTGAGACAAGTCGATTCAAGTCGAGTCAAGCTCGCGCGTTCAACACACCCTAAGTGGGTTAATTTGTCGGTCGTCTTCGCTGTTAGCCGCCTCGGTTGTTGTTATTGTTGTTGGCTCTCTGATAACAGAGTGCAAACTATTACGGGCGAGGGGGCCGGTGCGAGAGCGTGGCGCTTGCGCAGTCGCCGTTGCCGTCGCGTCAAGGTCGGCTATTGTAAAAGAAAGAAAGCGCCAGCGTTGGCCTTGAACACAAAAAATACATGTTAAGGCGAACCCAAAGAAGAAGAAGAAGAAGCTGTGAAGACAGGCAAGAAAGTAATAGAAAAGTGGCCGCGACTAACCAATACCCTATAACCAGAAATTAATGTGTTCGTATCTAGTATAAAAGCTGTTGTTGTCGCTGCTCTTCAAGACTTTTAATTGTTCAATGACTTCATAGTTTATTACTGGATTATTATGAAACCTTAAGAAAACAAACAAAGATGATATTCACATATGCAAATATTGAGAGGGTACTTCAGGTAAGTACTTAAGAGTCAAGCAACCCTTGGAGTCTATAAATATAAAGTGCTTACAATTCAGAGTGTCTGTGTTACATATATATCAATCATTTTATAGTACCCTTTTCAAACATGGGAGAAGTACAGGGTATAACGAAGAAGTAAGCGAAGATGCTGCGTATGCGCGTCAGAAATGAAATGCAGAAATCATACGACTCTCAACAAGTTTCCCTCTCTCACTCATTCTCTTTCTCTCTCTATCCCTGAGTTAAATGTAAGTGTTTGTCTTGTTTTACATAGAAATGAATGTTTCAACTATTGCAATATATTCGAGTGTCATATCATTAAGTTTATGCTTGAGTAAGACAATCGCTGGGCGAAAATGTATTTCGAACCAATTTATTTTGCAAAATTGTGCAACATGTGGAAAAAATGGGGGAAAAAAATATATACAAAAACCATAACAATCCATTCAAAAAAGCCGCTGGCATCTTGAAATGTTTGCAGAAAACATAAATAAATAAAAAAGCGAATCCGAGACGAGTTGTGAAAAATTGGGGTTAAATGGGAAACAAATGGGTTCATTTGGCATATGCGCATATGAAACATAAACAAATTGGGTCAAAGTGCAGCAGAAACTGGAAAACGAATTATACCAGACTTATTATTATGGTAACTAAATCACATTAGATGGCATTAATGTCATAGTCAAGGCAAGTATATAGTATATATATATCTTGCAGCAATCTCTGCCTATTCGCATGTAAGCCAGCTGTAAACTATAGGAGTTATTATAGTCTACTTTGTGCAAAAGATAACTTTACGATCTGGAAAGTTAGTTGTGATTGATTGAATCTCCCTAGTCGGCACTATAAATCCTATTCTCCAATCAGTCGGATAATATATGTAGAGCACATTAAGATGGAATTTCAATTTACGATAAGTGCCACAAAAAATTCTCTAAATAAAGCAAAAACTTAAAGTATTTAGAGGGTAATACGAGTATAATTTGACTTGAACCTCAAAAATATTATCCGTACTACTCGTAATTCTTTATTGACATCAGAGTCATCTTAAATGATAGACACGAGTAGTTCGTAGAATATTCTATAGGCTCTGACAGCATTCAAGGCAAAGTTTCAACATTACATCGGAGCTTCCTATATACGTCTACTATATATATGCGTCTGGCTTTTGCTCCCATATCATCCAAAGGTGGCCACACGCCACAACAATTTAAGCCAAATTATTATTCAGTTGTTAGGGAGAATGTCACTGACTTTTAGAGCTAAATAATGACATAATGTACTTAAAAACATCATCATTATACAGATCATTTAGCCATAAAGAAAACTCTTTGCATGTGAATATTAATTATATTTACCGCTTAAATCCAGATATTAGAAATTGCGTGACAAAAGGAACTTCAAATTATTTACCGAACTGTGAAATCTCTGTAGGACAATGACTTATCCAGATATCGTATTCTTATGCCATATCCGTATTGACTTAGTCGATTTGACTAACATTTTATATAAAAATTCAGTACACACTTGAGACGTCGATCAGTAAACACACTCACCATATTTATTAGGATATTTACGTACCTGCGAAGAGACAAAGATAGGAAAAGGGTTTGTCAGTTAAATATGTGCATATTAATTAAGAACATTTTATTACATATATTAGCACAATTAGCATAGATATTTTAAACTAGGGCTAAATCTGGAAAAGGTGCTACCTAAAGAGACGAGACGCAAGATTGCTTAAATAGGGATGTTCGACTGCGGAATACCCTAAAGACAGACAGACTACAAGCTTGATCCAAAGACTTACAGTACTCCATCCACTCGGCTCAACTGATCGATGCTGAATCAATGTTTATATATACTTTTGACTAAGTTTATTAAGCCGCTGTTATTGGGCGTAGTTAGGGCTTAACTTGCTTACACACGGATTGAAAAATTTATCAATTCATTATCTAAATCCATTATAGAGAAGCAAAAGGTTGTCTATATACAAATTAATTACTTTTCTACGGCGCATTAACAATATTATACCAAATGATCTATCAGCTTCAACTTTTTTCCTTATTTTGTTAAAAAGGAAACAGCAAAAACAAAATTCGCATTTGAATGAACTTTTTTGTTGGCGTTTTTATTGAAACAAAAAAAAAGCGCCGCGAAGCGCTACGAAAGCTGCGCGGTTACAAGTCCAAGTCGAAGTCTAAGTTAATGCTTTTGGCGTGTTTCAATGGGACTGAGCTTGCGAGCGGGCCAGAGTCGGGCTTGGACGCTCAGTCGATAAACGGAGCTTGGCCGCGACACTTGGGGTAAGCGGAAGCGTTCAAAAACGTTAACGGTAGAAGTCAGCTGAAACGGTGCGCGAAGCCGCCAAACTTGGTCGTCAGTCGTCGGCGAAAAGCCAAAAAAGAAAAATATACGAGCTAAAGAAAATTGCAACACTCGCAGCAGCGAGCACTCAAGAGGAAGAAGTTGTTGATTATTCAGAAGGGCGTTGAATGGTACGAAAACAAAACTGAAATATTTCAAATAAAACATATATAAAATCAACTTCAAATATAATCAAATACGATTCTTAAGTATTTGAAAAGTGAGTGAAAAATCAAGATATAGTTAAAAAATGTTTTACAAAAAATTAAACTTCAGTGAATGAAAATATTGAAAGTTTCCGTATTTGGTATAATTTTGTGAATTTTCATTGGCCACAAAAAAAAAAATAAACTTTTTCAAAAATATTAAAAAAAAAAACAGAAGAAAAACAAAAAACTTAAGACACAAACTTGCGCGGGTTTGCAGCGTGTGCGCAAATGCATGAAGCGGCAGCTGGTGAAGTGCGCACCCATGGGTGTGTGTTTTTTGTGTGTGATTGTGTGTGTGTGTTGTTTATTGTCCAAACAAATACCGAAACTTAAGCAAAAGAAAACCCAATTAGCTGTCTATATATAAGAAGTAACTAAAAACGATTTTCAACTGAGTTTCTTATAGATCATATAGGGTCCTATCCTATATTCAACAGACACTCGAGTGTTTTTCTTTGATTGCCACTGTGCACTGTGTGATGTTAACTGCTTTTCTTTCTGTTTGTTTTTCCATACAACATGTGGAATTGAAGCCAAGTAGCTGGTAGCTGATTCATGGTAGATGGTTTTCGTATACGTCTGGGAATTGGCATAGTTGAGGTGCAAGCGCAGCCGGACTCTGAGATTGGGATGGGGATGGGGATGGGGACTGAGATTCGAATTGGAACTGGGATTGGGCAATGCAAATTATTGCAACAGACAATTGACTGACGAACCAAGTTGTTTTTTATCTTATTTTTCGATTAGTTTAATGAGGTCTCGTCTGGAAATATGAGTGGGCAATTGAGTCGCATCAGAGTTGAAATCAGTTAAGAGATCATCAATTATAAGACCGGTCTGTAAGCAGTTGGATATTGAAGTTTCCTTAAGATTATCATAATCTTTTAATTAATCTTCAGCTCTGGTACAATTTTCCATTGATTTCTTCATCTCTTGAATGTGCTACTCACAGTGTAACCCACTTTAAGATGATAATCATCGTCTGATCTTTTGCCCGATCATTGCTTTCTACATATGCTGGTACTTATATCTTTCACAACAAATTATAATATATGTATATATATATATATATAGATATATATATAAAAGTTAACAAAATTGTTACATGTTTATAATGCACTGGTGCGAAATGACACAGAAAAAAAATAGCAGCAAAACGGCAAAAAAGTAACACAGAAAAAAATTAACTTAAACAAAAGAAAGAAAGAAAAAATGAAAGAAACAAACAAAATGTTAAAGAAAATGCAAAACGAAAAGGCACAAATTATAATCATAGAAAGAAAATTACATGTGCAGACAATGAGCCAAAGAAATTGATAAATGGACTTGATAACAAGCTTTAAATCATTCACAACTGGAATATATAAAATAAGTTAATGAAAGTAAACCAAATATTTATTTGGTATTTAATTTATCCAGTTAATCCAAGCTTTAACTTTGACGTGTGGCAAACTCCACTTAAAGTTGAATATTTCAAGCTCATTCGATGTGTAAATGATATAAACAGTACATACAACTAAACAGCTGTTGTTGATTGCTGTTGGTGTTGCAGCTTGGCCGAAATGATTGTTGCTGGATTATATAAGAAGTGGCCATGCCACCTAACCGAAACTGTAAACTGTAAGCTGTAGATTGTAGAGTGTGGACTGTAGACTGTAGCTGTAGACTGTAGACTGTAGACAGAGCGAGAGAAGTGCGGCTTGTGCAGTTGGCAACAGGCAACAGGCAACTGGTGACAAACGAGAAGGAAGCAACTGTCGTTCAACGTCGCGTTGCACGATCTCTGGAGCTTTTTGTGGCGGGTGCTGCTTCGGCTGTAGCTGCTGCTGCTGCTGCATGTTGCACGAACTAAATACCCACTAACACTGGAACTGCAACAAGCGAGTTTCAATCCGATCGATTGCGAATTTAATTTTTTTTTCTTATTTTCTTATGTGACTCTGTTTTACCGTTAAATAAGCTGTTAAACTGCATCAAGGTAGCTGCTGCTACGGAAGGGGGGCGTGGCAGTGGCAACACATAATCAAGTTCTTTCCGCTGAGAAGGCAACTTATGAGGGGCCAAGGGGGCGGGCTGGCCAGCGTCAATATATCAGAGCTCAGGGCCTCTTGACTCGGTGCAAGCATTGCAAAAGATTTGCAAATTTGCAAATTAAATTCGTTGCATATGAAAAACAAAATGCACACACACACACACACACCGCACACACATCAATAAACCATAGCGTGTATATAAACAAACAAATTTGGGAAGCGTCGCAACGTCAATTGACGTCGACGTCGACTGCAGCAGCGACGTCCACTGTTAACCAGTTGGCAACCTTGGCGTTGTTTGTTTTTGGCGCTGCGTTTTGCGCTGTGTTTTTCTCGGCTCTTTTTTAGTTGATTATTTTGGGTTTTTTCTCTCCATTTTTTATTATTATTTTACCTTACACTTGCACATAGGGTATTAACAGCCTGCTATGCATTTTGCAATGTAATGCAATCAAATGGGGCTTACAAAGATTACAGGCTTAAAGACTCGGCTTAATGAGGCAGCACAACATAATTTTCAATATATTTTTTTATATCTTTTATACCCAATTTGTGGTTAATAAGGAAAATTCCAATCAAAGTTTTGATGTTAAGAGAATTCTAATGATCGAAGCTTCAATCTGCTCTTAAGGCAAATACAGAAATGATTATGGTTGAAGGAAAAATGCAGAAGATTTCAAATTAGTTTTAATAAAGTTCAGTTATTTTTTAATATCTTTTGTGCATAAATACTATCTTTTACTTGTGACAGTTGTATCTTTAGCTAGAAATAAACATTTGATATAAAAATTTATATCATAATAATATATTGTTGTAGAGCAATACGAAAGGAAAGCAAATTCTTAGTTTAAGCTTGAAACTCATTACTTTTTATTCATTAACTTTTAAGTATAGTTTTATTCTATCCTTAAATGACTTTCAACTATAGAAATAAAACACAATTTAAACAAAATTGTGATAATTTACTTATCAGTTCATTATAATCATCATTGTAAAGTAAAATTGTGAAAAGCTGCGAGGAGAGATAAAAGAAGGGAACTTCGACCCCATAGAGTGTATTTTATAGTCAAGGTTATTTTCAATATATATTTTTAAGTGTTAAGAAAATGCACAAAATGTTGTTTGATCTCTGACGCATTTGCGTTGTTGTCTGTAAGTATTTAAGGTTGTTGTTTTAAGTGAATCTTTACAAAGTGAGACGCAATTTGTTCGCGCCTCTCTTTTCAGTTAAGACACAAAATCAAGTTAAAATCGTTGTCCTTTGCGTCATTCACAGCAATGTTAAGCAAACAACAGCAACAATAACCAGCGATACGTCAATTTATGACCACGAAAATGTGTTACTAACCTTACTCAATTTTTGTGTTGTTGTTTATTTTGTTTTTTTGGGCAATTTTTTATTGTTTTTGTATATTTTTTTATGTTTATTTTCGAGTTTGACTTTCGAACGTTTTATGGTCATTTTGTGTGTGTGCGTTACTTTTTTCGCTGCTCTTTTAACAGTTGTTGTTGCTGCTGCTGTTTATCTAGTTAGCCGGCTCATTTGATTATGTATCTTAGAGATGCAAAAGATATAAGACAGCTTGCTATACGTCTACGTCTAGTCACATACAGCTTATTAGCCCATGGGCAATACTTTACGCATTCCAGTCAAAATGAGCTGGCAGTGTAAGTGGGTCAATGTCTAACGACGAGGTTGATCACATTTGAACAGGAGCTGTCTTGGCGTGCCAGAAACAACATAAATTAATTACAAGGATTGAATAAATGTTTATAATTAATTATTTAAAATATTAACGACAAATTTGGGAAATTTTCGTTTACAAATTATGGTAAATAACAAATGATTCACGCCTGAGCGTGAGTTAACAGGAAAAATAAAAGCTGCTGTTAAAACTAACATTGACGAAGTAGAACACAAGATGAAAAACAGTTAACAGAGAAGTAAGTGACTGTTATTAACAGAGAGGAAGAGATGGAAACTAACTAACAGGAGTAAAGTGCAACTTGGGAAATGCTAACATTAATCTCAACTGTTATTAACATATCTGTGGCAAATGTGAGCTAACTTATGGGATATCGCTGTCTGAACTAACATAGGCTTGAAAATAAGTCACTGTTATTAACAGAGCAGGTCTAAAACTGAAAAAAGAGAGTGATTGAATGTTGCTAACTAACAGATATTTGGGAATATCAAACATTAATATTGTTTGAAAGAACTTAAAAGTAACTGTTATTAACAGACAAATACTTAAGTGGAATAAATGAAAAGGAAGGAAATTGCTTATTAAATACATATTTTTTAACATATTAATCTTGTCTATGCTTCATTATTTAAACATCTGGCTGTAAAATTACCTACCTTTTAGAACTAACATAGTTAAGAAAGGAGTGACTATTATTAACAGAGTGAATCAACACATAGAATGCTGTTAGAATGGTAAATGTAGGACTTGACTGTAACTAACATTTGGCATATAAAATATAAAAACTGTTTTATTATGACAGATTAAAAATCGCAATTAGCGCAAATTTAAAAGCTATTTGCCAATGTGTTCGGTGTACAAATTACCCAAATTAATTACACTTTTAAATTTTCTAAATCTTACTAAATATTAGATCTTATGAACGCTTTGGCTGATTCATGTTTATGACACAGTTAAACGTAAAATGAATTAGCTTCAGAATGAAGCACAAATATTTGTCGTTTATGAAAAGTCATTACCTTTTTTTAATGTTTCCTGTAAGTTGTTTTTTCGTCACAGTTTCTCCATATGTGTGTATATAATACATAAAACCAATTAGCCTTTGTGATATTCTTTTCAACGCTTTTAGTTCTAACAATTATCAGACCCTAATGAAAGTCACAAGATATACAATACCTCCCCAAGACCCCCTCCATATCCCTTTGCAGTCTGTTCTGTTTATCTTTGCATTTTACAGTCCATTTCCCAACGCTTTATACGTATTTGCTTATTCCGAATGCATTTTTTCTTTGACGTTGATGAATACATCGACAGATGTATATATACTATGTACCTAGCTACTATATATTAGGTACATATATATGTAGATAAGTTTTCAAAAATTGTTATTCAAGACGTTTTGTCTTCTCTCATGCACAACCGTCATATCATTTCCCCGTGTACGAGTATTATTCCTATTGTCCGAGTGCTCCTCACGTTCTGAGCACAATTTGTAATTTACATTTACAGAAAGACATGCATAAATAATGTGAATACGAGTAAGCAAAGTGAATTTCACTTGAACAAAAACACTTCTTTCCACTATATACACTTTATATATATACTCATACGTATCGTATCTAATAGTTGCTGTCAATATTTGCTGAATTTGTGGGTGACTTTAGTAAAATTTCAATAAACCCTGGCGAAGGTTTCCTTTTAGAAACCTCGTTTCGCTTTGTTTCATTGTTAATTTCTTGAGTTGTTACTGCTAATTCTTATTGCTAAATATGGCACTACATATACGACCTTCATAGTAGTTATTGAGTTGTTAAGTAAACGTTGTGTCTTTCGTTCTACTTGAATAAGTATGTCATTCACCATGTGCTCGATACTTCGAGTTCACGATCAGTTCTAGACACTATAATATATTTTGGCTATACTAAACTTGAAGCTACCTCATCTACTTTCAACTCACTTAAAGGCAAAAGTTCAATCTTTAAGGGCTGCCAATTTCACAGTTGCCAAAAGTTATTTCATTCTCTACGCTTAACTTTATTAACTTTTGTTTTGTGAGCTAATTTCATAAGAAATTCGTATCGGGTTGCACTCTGAATAATCATAAAGCTATATTAGGTGTATTTACACTGACTTTCTGAGTGTTAATCAAAGGTTAATGAAGCGTTTAACGCTTTAGAATATTACATTATCATTATATATAATTATACGTAAAATGAAACACAAGCTCAAGGGCTAATTACACACATGACACATGATAAAGATGATTTATGCAGATGATTTTGAATTTCAAGTTAAAGTTTAAGTTAAATTCGAAGTCAGAGTTAAAGTTAAAGTGTGTGAAGGTGAAGTTTGTGACATTTCGATGGTCGCTGAACTCTCGTGCAGAATTCGCAAGTTGCTGTTAGATTTTGCTAGTTGTTTTCGATTGCAATTTCAGTTACTATTCTTGAATGAATTGTAGACGAAGTTGGTTACTAAGCAGGTGCTGAGAATTAGCGCCAAGTTTAGACCCTGGCCAGACGATTTTTGGCCAGCAGATCGCTTTGTGTGCCTTGGCACGTGTTTGTCATAAAGCAGCCCCAATCAATAAAACACATAACCGTATAAAGATTTATTGACGCAAGTGATTACTCTATACTCTAGCACATCTAGCAGCCTGCCAAAGACAGAGACAGAGAACGACAGAGAGAGAGCGAGCGAGAGAGAGAGGAGTGTGCACAACAATTTTGAGGAGCGTCCATACACACACACACACACACACACACACAGCAAGATGGCAGCCGTTGAAGTGCGCAATGGTTATAAGTACTATGGCTCCAAATCGAATCCCAAGATTGTGCTCAACCAGCTCAATATGAACGTCATGCGTGGGTCCATGTGAGTGGCATTCATAATGTGGTTGCGATTGATTCCTCGATAACACCGCTTCCCCTTCCCCCTCTGCCGCTCTTGTCCCTTCCTTAGATATGGCCTACTAGGCGCCTCGGGCTGCGGCAAGACTACTCTGCTCTCCTGCATTGTGGGCCAGCGTTGCCTCAATGGTGGCGAAGTCTCCGTCCTGGGCGTCAAACCCGGCGAGCCAGGCAGCGGTGTACCCGGCTCACGTGTGGGTTTCATGCCGCAGGAGATCGCTCTGGTCGAGGAGATGACCGTCAAGGAGACGATCTTCTATTTTGGACGCATTTATGGACTGACAGACCAGCGCATACGCGAGAAGTTTAAGCTGCTCAAGGAGCTGCTGCAGTTGCCGCCAGCACGACAAATGATGAAAGAATGCAGTGGTGGGCAGCAGCGGCGTCTGTCCTTTGCCTGCGCCATGATACACGATCCCGAGCTCTTGATACTGGACGAGCCAACAGTGGGGCTGGATCCCATGCTGCGCGAAAAGTAAGCATTGAAACCAGAGCCAAGAAACTTAATCTCTTAGACGAACTTTGTATTCTCTTTAGGATCTGGGATTTCCTTGTAGAAACGACTAGAAATAGCAAATTGGCTGTGATCATAACCACACATTATATAGAGGAGGCAAAGCAGGCAAATTGCGTAAGTTTCCACACCTAAAAACTATCTTCAGATCTCGATATATCCATATATAACCCTATTCCAGATCGGTCTCATGCGCAATGGCGTTCTGCTGGCCGAGGATACGCCCACCAATATTATGATCAAATTTGGCACACAATCCATTGAGGATGCCTTCCTTATACTCAGTCAGCGACAGGGCAATGAGGATGAGCTGACGCAGATATTGGATCATAATAGAAATAATCAAGTCCTGCCCGCTGCAGTGCTCCCAACCGATGTCATAGATGCACACGAGCCGGCGGATGAGAAGCCTCCGATAGCACACGAGGAGCCACCGAACGAGAACCGCAAAAAGATTTTCTTTACGACCAAAGGACGCGTCAAGGCGCTGATGACAAAGAACTTTGTGCAACTCTTTAGGCAACCCTCGTAAGTTGTGGCAAGAATTAGGTAGAAATGATTGATGATAATTTCCATGTTTTCGTTTTAGTGGCATCATTTTCATGCTGCTTTTCCCCATCATTCAATTATCCTGCTTCTATCTGGCAATTGGCAAAACGCCCAAAAATCTCGAGCTGGGCGTCTACTCCGGCGAGGTGAACAACTACTCGGAATGCTTTGATGATAATCTTCGCACCATTTACACAGCCAATGATAGCTGTCACTTCAATAAGCTCTCGTGTCGCTATATACGTGAACTGGGTGACGATGTGGCTACCAGAAAGTATTATTCCACCGAAGCGGCTGCCCTGAAGGATGCGAAACGTACCCTAACCGTGGGGTATATACACTTTGCCCACAATTTCAGCGAATCGGTTCACGAGCTAATTGAGGAAGGCATCCATGCCTCGGATGGGGCTGTTGACAATGCCGAGCTGAGTATCCACATCGATATGACGGGTGAGTAGGCGCAGTTTATAACCCCCCTTAAGATATCTTTTCGAGATCCATTCCTTTAGATCAACAAGTTGCGTATTTTATGCAACGCAAGCTGCGCGAAAGGTTCAGCGATTTCATGAATGGCGTTGTCCAAGATTGCAATGTCTCTGCGGCTCTGGTCAAGTTACCCGTTCAGTTCCAGGACCCCATCTACGGCAGCACGGATATCGAGTTCCAGCAGTACTGTGCACCCGGTGTGGTCATGACGTAAGTAATGATTATATCTATTTCGGATGCAATTATATCATATAGATTGTAGATATAATCGATAGACAACTAAAACATTTTCTTTCCCTTTCAGTATGGTATTCTTCCTGGCAACTTTGATGACAGCAGCTGTATTCATATCGGAGCGGATGGATGGCATCTGGGATCGCACCTTATTAGCTGGTGTTTCGGCAACGGAAATGCTCTGGGCCCATCTGCTCACCCAATTGATAATTATGACCTTGCAATCCTTTGAGGTTATTATGTACATTGGCATCGTATTCGATACATATAATAATGGAGAAACGACCACGTTGATTGGACTTCTAACACTTACAGCCTTCTGTGGCATGTTATTTGGTAAGTGGTTGCAGCTTCCAAAGAACTTGAAGAAACTTTAGCTAATTGAACATATTTTATAGGTCTTTTTATATCTGTTTTCTGCAAATCTCATACTGAGGCTAATTTTGTAGCCACTGGCGCCTTCTATCCCATGATTATACTCTGCGGTGAGTATACAAATATCTTTGAGTATTTGTATCTTTGTTAAGCTGTGTGTGTGTATCTTTTAGGTCTGCTGTGGCCATTGGAGAGTATGCCACGCATCCTACAGGATCTGGTAATGATATTACCCTTTACCATACCCTCCATATCTGCGCGAAATGTCATCGAGAAGGGTTGGAGCATTACCCATGAAAAGGTCTACAACGGTTTTCTTGTCATGGCCGGATGGACGATCATCTTCTTTGTCCTGTGTCTAATAGGGATTAGACGCAAGGCGTAGGTTTAGGTTGATATTCATGGCTAGTGCATTTCCCTATAGGCGATTTTATATATATATATATATATAACATATATGTATCTATATTTGTCATAGTATCTACGTATACTTAATTTAATAATCTATCCGAAAGCAATTCACTCGCATATCGCAGACTCTCATCATAAAAACTCATCCAAACACGCATTATTATTATTAGCCAGTTAACATGGAATATATATATAAACTTGATCCATTGATCCTGTTTATCTGATGTTCGTGGGCTGTACTAAACGATAAGGTTTCAGGGGTGTCTCACAAATATTTATATAACACAGAACAGCAAAACATTTGCGAAGCTAAAGCAATATTAAAGTTCCCATTGTACTTAATATATAGTATACCTTATAATCTAGATATTATATAATCACAACTTATGTAAATAGCGCAAAAAACAAACGAAAAATCATATATTTTATATTCTAATTTTTGTTATTCAAATTAATTTGAACGAAATTTAAGAACAACCAAATATAAAATCTGAATAAATTTCATAACATTGTTAGGTAATTGAACTTCAAATTATGTTTTTATTCAAGAGAAAGGAATTAAAAGGAACTTTGAAGAAGCTTTTTAAAGATTTGTACTAATGCTTTATTCAGGGAGAAGTTTGCAGGAGTATTTCAATCGATAGAATATTGATTCAGGAGATACTTTGCCAACCTTTAGACTAACACTTTAAACTGGAGAAACCAATATCTTCAGCTTTAAGTCTAGTCTTAGACTGGATCTTTAACCCATATACATAATAGTCTAGCGAAAATGAAGTCTGACTATCTTAAAGATGCTTTAATTGACACCCAGAAGTTCATTTACTTAGCTGAAGTTGCTTAAATTAAACTATTACTTGTTTAAGATACAAATGTATCTCAAAGTGCATCAGTCCCCTTTAAAACATCTGCAGGCTAAAGAGAAGAGTAAAGTTGTCTTGATTATACATTTCACTCTACTCAACAGACACTGTATAAAAACACGTTGTAAAGTTCCCAGTTTAAGGTTAAATAATGCCTGTAATTAAAAGCCATCAAATGAAAGCAGAATTTAAATAACTGTCAACAAGTTTCTCAATGTTCGCCTTAATATAAAATGCAAAAAGCAGCGCAAAACTAAAGCGAAAGTTCAGCTACCTCCCTACTATCGTCCTAATGTACATATAAATATATGCATATACATATATATTTTTATATATATATATAAAAATCTGAAAGTGTGTGTCTGAGTGGCGGCCAAGGACAAGGACACGTTCACGACGACGACGACGACGACGACAACCAGAATAAAGTCGACGTCGAGGCAGCGGAAGAGGAAGTCGAGGACGTGGCAAAGTTGCTCTGACACACTTCTGGCTTGGAAATTCCTAGACAGAATGTCTGCCTGGTTTGGCCTGCTCCTCCTGCACTCTAACCCTCCCTTCATCTCCTGCTGAGCAGACTGTCTGCCGGTGTCTACCACCAGACATTTTTATTACAAAACTTTATCTTTGCCAAATACGAAAACGACGACGACGACGATGACGAGGAGAAAAATACAAAAAGGCCAAAGCTCGGGTAGCTGTGGGCGATAGACGGTGGGCGGTTCGTTTGTGGATTGTGGGCTGCTGTGGGTGTGTGGGCGGATAACGGGACAAAGTGTCGCTTGGCATTTATATAAGTTGCATAAAATGTGCAAAAAAAGGAAACAAAATTAAAAATAAAATGGAAAATAAACTTTTGCTACTGAGTTTGTGTGCTTGGAAAACTTGTTGCTTAGTTGCCGGCTGCCGACAGTGCAGGAAAGGTGGGAAAACTATTTGAATAGTTGAAATATCTATATACAATAATAAGAAATTAGGTTAGGCAGCTGTCAAAGTTTTGCTTAAGGTCAAGCGCTTGGTGAAAGTGTAAATGATACAGTAGAAACTCTGAGGGTGAACAGCTGCTTTAGGCTGAGGGAAGGCTTAACTAAATGTTTATTAATCATTTTCTCAATAGAAATAAGGGGAAGAAGCTTTAAGCACTCACTTTATGTATATAGATATATATTATATATATATAAGAAAAGTTAGTTAGTCAAAAGTCAGTTAGTTTCTTAAACTGAATCTTAAGCAGAACATTGTTTATGGTAAGGTGAAGGTGAAGGCTTATGCCATGGAATATCCCATTTCTTTCTTAACATTCTAACAGTAAATTTTGATTTAATCTTATTTCCAATATTTAATGACTTCATCAACTCAATATTTTTACTCCTATTTATACCAAAGCCAAAAGCTGCATACCTTGCCTGAGTATATATTTTCCTTGTTAAATTGCTCCACTTTTTACTCAACTCTTTCTGCATATGTGAAGGAAATTTATCTGAGTTTAACACACAATCACACACAGCTTTTAAACACAACAAAAAGTGTGCAGATGTTTGTCTTGACAAGAACATCCTTTAATATCCTGTGAGTGTGAAATTAAATTCAAGAAAGAAAATATCATCGGCGTTGCGTGCAAAACAAAATGAATTGCGAACAAGCTGTCAGTAGGTCAAGTCGCCTGGGTGTAAGGCCAAACACACACTCACACACACACGCATCATGCACACAAAAGTTTATCGAGTGTCACAATAAAAACACACACACACACACACAGACAAAGTCTGGCGTCCTTCAAAACTTCCTGCCCAAATGTGCAACACACACAGACTCACACACACGTCTCACTCTTTCTGTTTTTGTGTGTAGGCAAAGTTTATTTGCAACTTTTGGTCCATTTAATATATACATAGTATATATCCTGGCTAACTGGCAAATAATTGTGGGTGATTTCGTAATTTGACCTTCAAAACAAATAGAAAAAACACACACAAAACACACACACACAGACATAAGTTGAGTTCTTATACATAGATAAAGGGAAAGCGTCTAGTATTTATACGTAAAATTTAATGACGGTAAAACAAGTTTTGTTTACGTTTCGTCTTTACTTTGCGGTCAACGTTACATGTAGATTTCTCTGTGTATGTGTGTGTGTGTTTGTGTGTGCACACTCTTCTATACGTATGTGAGTGTGTATTGTGTTGCCTCTTGGCAGCCCTATTGTTTGTGCTATCTATCTATCGCCTGCTGTTTTGGCCTAGCTTAAACCAAAAATTCCTGGCCAAATTTCACACACTAAAACTGTATGTAACCCAGGACAAAGGGCTGTCAAGAGAGTTGGCCAACAACTTGGGAACAATCGAAACAAAGAGCAAATCTTTATCAAGTGTTTAACTCAGCTTTCCAGCTACGTACTATGAAAATTGTGTAATGCATCGTACAAAGGACACAAGCTGCAAAAATGAGCAGAAAATTACCCATTTTAAGGACGAAAATGTGCAAATTAAAGCTGATATTCGATTTAGCTTTAACGTCAAGTATTCTTATCGGAATTTTCCTGATTAGTTGAGTAACAATTGTTACAGCATGAACATAGATTTGCTGAAGGTGTGACAACTAGTTCAGGATTAATAAATATATAAGAAAAGGAAAACATCTAAAACTTCAGAGTTTATATATACAAAATCTTAAGAAAAGTCATTCCAAAGGATGCCGACTGCTGTTTAGAGGGGCTGACTATATCTGACTATATATATATATATATAGTATATTGTTTAACTTAAGCTATGATATCAGTTCCAACAAGAAATGGATTAACGTGTAAATAAGCTGCACTTTTTAGGAAGTATTTAAGAGACAGACAACACACGTTGCTATTAGAGTAAATATATCTATACAGAACAAAGATATATATAGAAAAATGATAAGGAGAAGGATATAAGCGCTTAAAATGGGAAAAGCATAAAAAAAAGATATAAAAAAAGCTAGATCTCACTTAAGCCTGGCTCAAATACTTCTGATTTCAGCAAACTAACAACGCCTAAGTCTAGTCTGTTGCCATAATTTGAGTTTTAAGAAGAGAAACTTACAGCTTACAGATATCTCGATCGACTCAGATATAACTTACTTATATCCAACTAATCTATAGTAGATTCTTTTATAATCAAACGCTATACTTATACCAACATAATGTTCCACAAAAGATCTTAAATCGATTCATTTTTTCAGCTTTTGCAATCAAAGAACCACAGCAAGTTTCCTAATCAAATAAAGAAGTATAAAAGTTCTATTTGAATGGCCCAGATTGTAAGAGAGTTGGAAATGAAATGAAATGAAATGTTACCACAGTTCGGAGGTCAATAAAAAGTAGAAAACTTGTAGATTGACCATTGGCCAATAGTAGAAAATATATTTTTGCAACTAAATCAAAGCCAATATTCGTATTCGAGTAACTCCACAAGGAATGCGGCAATAAATATGAACAAAACTGGGTCCTGGTCATACAAAATAAAGGCACAAAGAGGAGGGAATTCATTTGAAAGGAGCTCAACCAAAACTAAAAACGGCCAAGCAATCAATGAAGGACGTAGGACGAAGGACTCTCGGATATGGGCATATGACATACGAGATGGATAGGACGTCGATATGGATGAGAAGCTGGCATAGCCTTTTGCATTTCATTGACCCTTTAAATGGCAAAGATGGACACACACACACACACGCACACACACACCCACGCACACACATTGAAGGTGTGTGTATGGACCAGCAGCTGGCAGTCATGTCAGTTGAGCAAAAGTGGTGAAAAATTTGATTTGGGAGTTTATTCAATTTGCTGCATGTTTACATATGTGTGTTTTTGTGTATGTGTGTGTGTGTGTGTGTGGGTGACTTGCGTTGTTCTTGCTTGTGGCTGCCTGAAGGGAGGACAAGTATTTAAGTGCATACTGTTCAAAGGATTGGGAAAGAGCGAGAAAGACTGCGAGAGAGAGCGAGCGAGAGGGAAACTCTTCTGCCAATATAATACAATCAACATTCGACTACGGCTCGATACGCATTCAATGCGTTTGCGTTTGCGTTTGAGGTAAAGCCGAAGCTCCGCAACAGCAGCTAACGGAGAATAGCTACCGTTGCGTAGGCTCAAACGCACACACACACACACACATGCACTCGCACTCACACTCACACATGCCCATCGAGAGATGGTCACTCACACAACTGCATTGGTTTTTCTGCTCATATGCGACGCCATTTTATGTATAGGCTTGTCATTCACTCACTCACTCTTTCGCTCCCTTTCTCTTTCACTCTCACTCCTTTTTTGCTATCTGCATTTCACTCTCTCACCGTTGTTATATACAGTGCATAACGTGGGGCGCACTGCTGGGCACTGCGCCTGTGGGGGAGCAGCAGGGAGAGGGGATAGCTGACAGGGTCGACTGAGCACACATGCGTTTGGCCTTTTGCCTGGCACACATAACGAGCGACTGCGGCATTTGCGACTGCAGCAGAAGCAGAAGGAGCAGAGGCGGCAGCAGAAGCGGCAGCGACAGCGGCACCAGCAGCAGTGGCAGTGGCAGTGGCAGCGACAGCGTCGCGTTTCGTTCGCTTTTGCTGATTGGACTCGCACATTGGGACGAAACCCATTTGAAATTGTTCTATTGTCATTTTTGACAAATTTTACAAAGAAAAAATGATTTAAGAAATATAATATGGATTTTAGTTCCAGAAAAAGTAATTTTCGGTGTGCTGTTAATGGGTAAATATATTTTTAAATATATAAAATTATAGAATTAATATTTATTGAATTTCAAATATATATTATATATAATTAATTGATTATTTTGCTTATATTTTCTCATTATTATTATTTTTTCAATCAACTAATTCAATAAATTATCAATAATAAAAAGTTAATATAATTTTTTTAAGCAATTTAGATATTTCATATTGAAAAATAACTCCTAATTTAATATAGTATATATGTATTTATTTTAGATTTATATTATAAATTATTATAATATAATTTATTGTTTACTTATTATTAACATGCACCACATTTAACAATAGAAATTCAATTAAAAATTTTGATTGTTATATTTTCAAAAGTTTGCCCCACTGTGGACAAAGCCAACGCAAAAATTGAGGCTCCGATGCAATGGCCGAAAAACAACAAAAAGAGGCACAGCAGAGGCGTGGGTCACTCACAGCAGAACGTTGGAAGAGTCGCGACGACGACGTGAAAAAAAGCCGTGGCAGAGGCAGAGGCAAAGCTGGAGGTAGATGTGGGGACAGAGGCAGAGGATGAGGTAGATATAGAGGTGGAGGCAGAGCGAGAGAAGCTAAAACGCAGCGACATCCACGCAATGAGACCCACGCGGCACGCACACCAGTAAACAGACGCACAATATCGCAATATACATATGGAGGCGCAGGGCAGAGTGGGAGATGCCCAACACCCAAAAGACAATGGACAGGCACACTAAAATGCAGCCAGAGAACACACACAATACACACGCACACGCACACACACACACACTCGCACACATATCAAACGCAGTGCTATGTACGAGAATCGGATGGCCATGTATTGCCATTGACCAGGCACCTCTTTTGGCTCTCCCCACAGTACTCGTCCTTTCTGGTGCGCTCTCTCTCTCTCACTCTGTCTCTTTGTTTGGATCACAGTCCTTGTCACACTTGTGCAGCCCTCTGGCCGCCTCGCTTGTTTACCAATTTATTTTGCGCACAAAACGAAACACGGAAAATGCATGAGGCCCAAAAAGAGCGTGGAGAAAAAGCAAGCAAGCAATGCAATGGCACAGCCGCATCCACATCCACATCCACAGTCACAGGACCCAGGCACAGGCTCAGGCACAGGACACAGCCATAATAACAACAACAACAGGAACTACAACAACTACAACAACAAGGCTCAGTGGCAGAGGCAGAAACAGCAAAAAAATTGCACAAATTTCAGTTCGATTTTTGGTCCATAACGCAAAAGAGCCTTCTGCCGCCTCGCAGTCGGCTTCTTCCTCTCTCTCTATCTATCAGTACAGTAGCTCTCTTGCGTCTCGCTCTTTCTGCATGCGTCTCTTTCATTTTGCGGCTGTTTCAGCTGATATCTTTTGTTGTTGTTGCCGCTGCTCTTCTACGTTTTTAGCCGTTTGCGACTTTGTGCGTAGATTCTGTTTTAGCCTTAGCTTTTTTCCACAATTTTTTCCTTCATTCTTTATTATCGCGACTTGCGCTTTGATAGAATGACCGGGAACTTCTTTTTCATTTTCTTTTGTTTTGGGGGGGATGGGGGGAAAGCTCTTACGTCGTAGTACTACGTAGACACACATTGTTAGTTATTTCTCGTAGTATGCAGCTGAAAAAAGTCACCATGGAAAAGAGAATCCACGCTGAGGACTACAAAATGTGGCACAAAGGACATGGAAATGCCTAAAAGCCAAACCAAGGAAACAGGAAGAGTTGGCAAAACATTGACGTAACGTGTACGAAATACGCTAGCAAAAGGATATATGGCATGGAATCCATAGATTTATTTGAATAGCTCTCCTATATCTTAAGACATCAGGCTCTATATTTCTTGGTATAGTTCCGGAATTTAACTTTAATCTGAACTAAATCAATCTTTGAGTTCCAAGAACTCCACATATTTATATATATCCCCTTCACAAAAACCTACTCCTTTGGAGAGTTTGTGTGTCAGTCGCCTTGGGTTTCCGGAAGGGTAGCTCAGATTAGGTTAGGTTGGTTTTGGGTGGGATGGGTTGAAATCCTGTCATAAACTCTTAAGGAAAGGATAACCACAATTTGTTGTAACCCATTAAAAACATTTTTATATGAAACACAAGCTCATAGATTAATTGGGATCTAGATTTATGTTTATCAAATTCACCTCTGACTTTTATTATGAATATATATATATCTCAAGTTAACATGTGGCATTACTATTTCAATACGTAGGCAACACCTTCGCACTAACTTGACAGAATGCAAATAAAATCTGTTTTTCGAGTTAGCAGCCAACGTCAGGATAACAGTTCCTTCCAAGGGGAAAGGGAGACGCTTCCATAGATACACTTCAGATGTGAGCAACCTAGATTTAAGTTTCTGAAAAGTGAATTTTGCAACCGGAAAATGTTTTTATTATTCATGCTTTGTTTATTGGTGAGCAACTGTTCATGTGGAGCACTCTCAGAGCAGGTGGTCACGTACTTGCAAGTGGATGAAACGATTGTGCGGGATGCCCAGACAATGCTGCAGACGTTATACTGGAGGAACAATGTACAGGTCTATTGCCGGCAAGATGAACCGCTGGAGTTTGGGAACATCTTCCAGACCAATCGACTGCGTCTGATGACGCAGGAGCCCAATATGCAGTACAAGCAGTACAGGGCAAGGACGGCAGCAGGTGTCTACAACTTGCATATAATGGGACATGAAATTCTTGAGGGGATGCGGTTGTGCAGTAGGACGAGGCAGGTGCATTATATCACACTGCCGGCTCATTCAGGTACTTGTTACGGCATCTTTACGGATCAGGCATATAACCTGACGTTGCTGCAGCTGCGCTGCGATGAGGAGCGTGTGGCACGCTTTGTGCTGGGTGTTATGATCTGGGCAACATCGAGCATACTCTGCGAATACTTCATATTTTGCTATTTTATTGCCATTTTTCTGGGTCTCCATGTGGCCAGCATCTGCGTGGTCTGTATAGCGCTGCTCAGTGCTGGAGACTTCCAGTTGAAGGGATTGCTACCGCTGGGTGAAAATTTCAAGCAGGTGCTGCTGCTGTATCCGTCAGCGGCGGTCCTGGCATTGATAGCTGGTGTCTGGTTGCTACTCAGGACGTGTCAGCGTCTTAGTACCTTGTGGCGCCACCAGTGGGTGCGTCATGCTTATTATCGTTTCTTGAAGCTGCTGTCATATGTGCTTATCCTTGGTGCCTCGGATCACGCTTACTTTAGCTGGACTTGTGTATCCGTGCTATTGCCCTGGCCAGAGCTTTGGTGGCTGTTCTGCTGGTTAAGGAGGCAGTGCATCAAGTTGCGACGAAACATTCTGCCACCGCGTGGAAGGCGCTTGCTCAACGAGACTCAGTTTCAAGTTCAATCGGCCTACGAAACGCAACGTGCCTTAAAGGATCTACGCCAGCGTCTGCTAGCCTCGTCGCCAAACTGGGAGGAACTGGCTCACTTGGATGCCCCCCAGCAGTTTGTACAGTTCATCAATAGTGGCCACTACGACCCCAACATATCCTATAGACGTGGCACAAGCACTAGCAGACATGTACAAACCGAAGATTCAGTCAATGGAATATTGGAGCAGCTGTGCTCCATTGTAAGCGGAGCCCCCCGTGCTAGATCCTCTGCCGAAAACCTCTTTCGCAATCTACAATATACAGGCTCCACGCGTAGCCTGCGGCAGGATTCACGACACAAGTAAAAGCATTTAGATAATTGAAAAGTAAAACGCACAAATGCCACACTCATCAGCTCCAAGAAAGACGCCTCCTAGAGGAGCACCCATTCGGCCAGAGCACAAAGGACGAAAATGGGAAATTGCCTCGAGGCTAACAACACAAATCGAATCGAAGCAAACCAACAAAACCAAAAATCCTTGACAGCCAGCAAATGTATAGTGGGCGTTCTACCTCTGATGCATTGATAGGGGGCTGAGCTCGACTCGAATGTTGGGGCAGTCAAATAGTTGACTGGCTGACAGAACGGGCCATGCAAGTAGAAACACGACTTAGTAATTAAAACTTTGCTTTAGACTTTATAAAAACGTTTCTCCTTATGAAAGAACTTGCTAAAGTTACTCTTAATGCTAGAAGATATATCTTAATGTAATCTCTTCCAAGTACACTAAGTAGATCTTTGAATTGTTGCATTATATTTGATCCTAGAAGATATTATCTCAACGTCTGTGCGAATTCTGAATTAGATTCTCTTGTTCTGGGGGACGGTTCTACTACCTAAGCCCCAGCATTTATGGGCTCGGTAATGCATTGTGGAAGGGACAACCAAAATGCAGTTAAGGAATCAAATTATGGTCCCATTAATATTGGTTCACCATAAATAGAATTGCAACAGGAAGAGCGAGAGAGCGAGAGAGAGAGAGAAGGAGCTATAGAAAGCATTCGAAAGTCTCTGAAACGTGTGCAGGAAACTGGTTAAAAGT
Source organism: Hirtodrosophila trivittata (assembly GCA_035045065.1). Classification (NCBI taxonomy): domain Eukaryota; kingdom Metazoa; phylum Arthropoda; class Insecta; order Diptera; family Drosophilidae; genus Hirtodrosophila; species Hirtodrosophila trivittata. The sequence continues at coordinate 7,205,476 of JAWNNK010000022.1, forward strand.
GCGTGAAAAGCGTTACAAATAAGAGACTTAAGCAATGTACCACTGCAGGTTGTTGCACACAGATAGAGGCCTATTACCCGTTTACGCACACAAGCACACACACACACGCACACACACACTCACTCGCTATTAACAGCAGTCAGAAATAGCAGCAAAGTTCAGTCAAACATCAGCAACGTTCGAGTGCAGCCACAATTTAACCCACCCAACCCCAACCCCTACCGCCCACAGCTCCACCCACTGACGAGGGTTAGGCAACATGCAAATGTGGAAAATGCGCTTTGACATAACTGTATGTGGCTGCATGTGTGTGCGTGTGCGTGTGTGTGCGTATGAGGACAGTAGCAAAACGCATTTCAAATCGAAAAGTGGAACTTCAATCATTTGGCGGGGCAGGTTGGTCGACTCGGGAGTGTTTTCAGTGTTTTGTATACCCTCTAAACATAATTGATTAAGTAGGGTATGCTTAAGTTAAAGCGAGAGGGGGACAAATGCAGAACCTGCTGATAGTCACGCTGTTAGAAGGTAATCGATATCATTGATCAAAATAATGTCTCGATTCTAATTAGTAATATAATATTTGATATGTTAATCATATAATCATCGTCATAAACATATATATAACCCTCTTTATAAACACCTTTTCTACAGATTTACTATATACAAAAGAGTTGACTATATAAGCAGGATTATAACACGATTTTGTTGAGACGTAACTTAGCCCCAAATCGAAAGGATAAACCATTATCCATTATCAAGTAAACTAAAACCATATTAGTTAAGAGGCAGCAGCTATACCTAACTTTAGTACAGGGTATCTTGCAGTCTAACTCAATAGCAGTTAAAGAAAATACATTTTTTTTTGTTGTCTAGCTGCCTATAGTTCTGGGCTCGCTCATTGATGGTGGTTGGAAAATTGACTAAATGCAACGTTTCGAGTTCATTACGGGGAGCCCATGTCACAGACAAATGGGCCAATTTTCCCAGTCCTACATCCTGTGCTGTACCATTTTGCTGTGTGTCCGTCTCGCTGTCCATATCCTGCCCATAGCCAAAAACGAGTCCAATTGGATTTTTCCAAAGTGAACAAATTTTTGGTGTCGCTGCCTCGCTGATTTCGGTGCTTCGATGGTTCGGTGGTTGTTGTGCTGATTCCCGTTTGGGACAGGGTACGACGGCGGGAGGAAGCGATGAGCAGCAAGCGGGGTGGTTGGGAAAAACTGCATAGCCCGTCGATTTTTCCTATTTTCCCATTTCTACACGGTTTTTTTTTATTTGATGTCCCGTGCAAGGATTTTTCATTGGGGGGGTTGTAAGCTGTTGTCCTTGTTGTTTTTGTTGTTGCATAAAGTTACGTCAAAGGTCAGGAAGCGAATGAGCAGTTCGTAGGGGGGTGAAAAAAAGTGAAAAGTTTTCAAGTCCTCGCTGAGTAACTTGACTTTTAAGGGGTTTTATTATGGAAACCCTAAGCTCGAAACAAAAAAAAATGAAACTGGTTTAGCCCTTGTAAATGGGTGTTTAAAGTTGATATTAAGATGATATAATTGTTATTAAAGCTAGAAGTGAAAAAGGAAACCAGAATAGGTAGTACTAAGAACTCTTTACTATATGAAAATGTTTCTCTTCTAAAGGTAATAGTAGCTCTTTTCCATTATTCACAACTTAATCTGCAAAGTTTTGATCTTGACGAAGGATTTATTTGCGCTTTGACTGGCAAGGATTCTTTGGTGTAAAAGTCTACTTTAAGTTATCTCAGGAAATTATATGATTATAAGAAAAAACCTTAAGCCAAAGGTTCCATAATATCAGAGTGCCATTTAGAAGTTTCTCGTCTAATATCCACAACCAAAAGTAACTCATAAATTTAAAACAAGAAATTCTCAGGATTAAATATTCATGTTCCTTTTTGAATAAAAGCATATATCATATTTCATACTTAAAATTCTCGCTTAAACAAAAAACATTCAGAAGTTTTGTTTTATTTAAATATCATTCACAAAAGTTTTGTTGTTTTCGAATAGTTCTGAATGAGCTCTCTCCACTTAATTTAACACATAACGCTAAGCCGACATTAAATAAAATTATAATTTCTCACTTACCTGAACCATTTTTGTTTATTTGTTTGTTCTGTTTTGCTTTTTGAAGCAATTAATCCAAAGGCAAATCAAATGCCTGGTTTAAAATTGACGCCGGCAGCGACGGAGACAGCGTCAGCGTTGGAAGCGAGTTCAAAACAAAATGTTAGAAGTAACTGGAACAATAATAATTCAACAACCCACGAACCCGACGATGATGATTGAACGCACGTGTTAATTTCACTTTTGTTTTGCTTGCAGTATTTGTAATTGTGTTTTAATTCATTTGGCCGGATGGAATATGCTTTTAATTTTGCAATTGTATTGAATATTAAATGTTAAATGCAGTTCACGAGGGAAATTTAAAGGAAACGCGTGCGGTTGGCGTCGCGGCTTGTGCAGTTGTTGTTACAGTTATGTTAATTATATTTTTGTGTGCGCTTTACGTTGATTTTATTTGTACTTGGAACGCGTTGTCGGATTTCCATGCGCAAAAACCAAACAATGAACCGCACGCAACAAGAACATAGAGAACAATGTTATGTTATCGTTATCTCGTATTGCACGTGCATCTGCCGCGAACTCGAACTAGCTCGATTTATTTGGTCTGATTGGGTGAACTGAACTACAGTTCTGTTCGTTCTGCTTATGTTAGAATAACAGAAGCGGTTTAATAATCAGATGTTTAACTTATGTGGCACCATAAGCTTCGCGATTTAGTTTTCTTTTAACATTTGCATAACGTGCTCTTAATAACAACACCCTGCCAACAAGAAATTTGTATTTTAATAGGAGCTACTTACTTCAATAGCTAAGGCGCCAAATAGTAGAAGTTGCTTTAGCTAATCATTCTGTTAAACTCATATTGGCAATGTTGGCATTCTGTAGTACTCAAAATGGCACCCTTATTAAAACGAGAAGTCAATGATCTAAGTATTATCAGATATAGTAACTGCATTTATTAAACTTAACAAAGTAACTTAACACAGATGGAAGTAAAGTAAAATATTAAAATAATTTTATTTTAATCATTCAGTTAAAAATAGTAAATCGTATAACATACCGGGCAGCTGACAAACAATGGCGCCAAACGAAAGAAATTTTTATGTAAGCCTAACATTTGGTTAAACTCAAAATGGCACTGCTGTTGAAACACTTATGTTAAACATAACAGACTCTATTAAATGCCGGCATGTAAGGCTAACAGCTATGTTAATTGGAGTAAACAGCTGTTTGTGCAACAAATCGCATTACCTAACACTGCTCACACTGCTACTAGAGTCGTTTTCGCAAATGTGGTGATAAAAAGTAAATAAACTAAGAATTGAAATCGATGCAATTAATATGTGTACCAATTTGGGAAGTTATTTCCATTATCTGGTAATTGTTACCGTAACTGTGCTGTGATTTGATAAAATAAAAAAAACAATTTTAACCCACGCCTTGCAACACTAATCGCGAATTGTTAAACGTTTTTGTTTGTTGGTATTAAATTACTTAGTGCGATTTTTAAAGAGAATTAAACATGTCGGACAATGAGTACGAACGTTTTGAAATCACAGACTATGATCTGGACAACGAATTCAACATCAACAGGCCGCGAAAACGTCATACAAAACACCAGCAAATTTATGGTAAGTAATTGCTGCAAGCGACACACAAAATTCTTACATTCTGTGACTTTTCAGGCATTTGGGCGGATGACAGCGACAATGAAAGTGAAGGCGAGGGTACTGGTCGACGTAGACGCCGTGGATTGGGCGGCGGCGGTGCCAGCAAGTCCAAGGATTACACCGCACCCGTTAGTTTTGTAGCCGGCGGCATACAGCAAGCCGGCAAAAAGCCGCCCAAGAAGAATGAAGAAAACGCGGGAACCGAAGAAGAGGACAGCGATGCGAATGATAGCGATGAGGCGCGTCCATCATTTGGTCGCAAACAACCGCAGTTGACGAACAACAGCGATGCAAACAGCTCAGATACTTCCATGGAGCCAGAGGACCAGTCCCGTCAAGGATCTATGACGGCAAGAAACACGGCAGGACTCAGGCACAACTCCCACATAACAGGCCCACGAAATGTGGGCGCATGGGAGCAACATACGCGTGGCATAGGCGCTAAGCTGCTGCTGCAAATGGGCTACAAGCCTGGCAAGGGTCTGGGCAAAGATCTACAGGGTATCTCGCAGCCAGTGCAGGCACATGTTCGCAAAGGACGCGGTGCCATTGGCGCCTACGGACCAGAAACAGCAGCCAGCATAGGCGGGCAAGCAAAAGCCATCAAGGTAGATGAGGATGTCAAGGAGGCCAAGGAGTTCAAGGAGCAACTAAACAAATGGAAGAAAGGCGGCAACGAACCCCGTGAAAAGTCGGGCAAACGTTACTATTATAAATCCGTAGAGGAGGTCATTGCCAAGGGCAAAAAATCCGATCACTTGCTTTCCGAACAGCTTAGCAAACGCTTGGGCAACGTTCCAGTAATAGATATGACCGGACCTGAGAAACGTGTGCTAAGCGGTTACCATGCGATCGCTCAGAGCAAAATAACACCCGAGGAGACGCTCTACGATGCACAGGGATCAGAGGAAACGGGAGAGAAGAGTGCACCCATTTCCGTTTTTAGTATGCCAGAACTTACCCACAATCTAAACTTGCTTGTAAGCCAATGCGAGCAGGACATCATTGCCATAGACAAGGTGGAGCGTGAGTGCTCAGATCGCCAGGCAGCACTGGAGCACGAGCACCAGCAGCTGCAGGAACTTGTCCAGCTGGAACGGGATCACATGACGACGCTGCAAGGGGCACTCCTACGCCTCGAGCAGCTCAGCGAAAACCCAGACGTTACCCTGGAGCAGGCGGAGCAGTTGTTTCTGCAGCTGCAGCATGATTTTACGGCCGAGTACAAAGAGTTTGGACTCGCAGATCTGGCTGCTGGAGTTATTGCTCCACTTCTGAAACGTGAACTAGAGGATTGGCAGCCAGTGGAACACCCAACGCAGCCGCTGCAGCTCATCAAGCGTTGGCATGACATTTTGCAGGCAGACGAACAGGAAGTGTCAGAGCAGCACTCAAGGAATGTCTTCGATCCATACTCTTCGCTTATTTGGGCAGGTGTGATGCCTTCCTTTAGAGCCTGCGCCATTAGCTGGCAGCCAAAAGAATACGCGCCAATGGCAGCACTGCTGGACGTTTGGGCGCCGCTGTTGCCCACCTGGGTACTGGATTCAGTGCTGGAACAGCTGGTGCTGCCGCGCCTGCAAGCGGGCGTGCGCGAATGGGATCCCTTGACTGATACGGTGCCCATACACAGCTGGATATTGCCCTGGCATGGTATATTGGGCGCCAAACTGGAGGAGTCTATATACCCGCAGATACGCAGCAAACTGGGCGCTGCGCTGCAGTCCTGGTCGCCGCAGGATCGCTCAGCACGCGCCATGCTGACGCCCTGGAAGACGGCGTTTCCCGAGGAGCAGTTGGTCCAGTTTCTCTTACACCACATTATACCCAAGCTGCAGGCTGTGCTTGATGACTTTGTGATCAATCCCTTGCAACAGAATCTGGAACTCTGGCATCAGGTGTGGGAGTGGAATGAGCTGATACCCGCCTACTACATGGCACAGCTGTTGGACAAGCATTTCTTTCCACGCTGGATGCAGGTGCTCGTCATGTGGCTCAATCAGTCGCCGGACTTTGTCGAAATCTCGCGCTGGTATGCCGGCTGGAAGAGCATGCTCAGTGAGCCGCTGCTACACGAGCCCTGCATCAAGGAGCATTTGCGTCGCGCTTTGGATATGCTGCACCGTGCTACGGATGCAGTACTCCAGCCAGCACCTGCTCCGCCGCCACCCATTATACCAGCACCTGCGCCTGTACTGCTAACACCTGTGATGCTCGTCGACTTGGTGCCGCAGGCTCAGTTGGAGTTCAAGGAGCTCGTCTCACAGAAATGCGCCGAACTGGGCATTATATTCGCGCCCCTGCCAGGCCGACGAGAACTAGGCAAACAGGTGAGCTTGAAGATTCTTCACATCATTTGCTTCCTATACCCAATCCTTACACTCATCCTTTATGATCTAGATCTATCGCGTGGGCAAACTCTTCTGTTATATCGATCGCAATGTCTGCATGCTGAGTGATAGCAGCTTAACGAAATGGCAACCTGTGGCTCTCAATCAAATCCTGGAACGTGCCCAAACTGGCGTCCTCTAGATGGAAGATCGTTGAGGTGTATCAATTAATCGTAGGTTATGCTTTAAATCGAAAGTACTTGGAGTGAGCGGCCACAAGCCCAAAATGGACAACGACTTTGTAGTTAAATTAATTATAATATAATTATAGATTTAATATTTATAAGATATATTATGTTCAAATCAAAGAAAGTCTTTATAATTGTAACTATAACTAACTCTTCCAGTTAGACTAATCTATAATACAGTCTAAGAAGCCGGACAACATTGGAGATTGTGTATCATACAGTGCAGGTCATCAATCTAAGGCTAATATTAAATAAAACACACACTGCTTTTGTATATAAACTCAACTTGCAAATAGTTGTGAAAACAATATATCAAAGCGAACCATATTAAATATTAGGTATAAAATATTTAATTATAGGATATAGCATTTACATAATATAAAAAATTATACTTGGTTTACTTTTTAAACAGACAAGATTTGGGCTAAAACAACAACTATCTTTATCTTATTATAAGGTATTTAAGTATAGTTTATATAAAGATTTGGAAAGTTTTTATTGAAATTTATGGATTAGGTTTTAAATTATAGTTACACATGTGGGTTTATCTCTTATCTTTTGATTATATTCGCATTAGTTAACACCTTTCTTATCAACTTGCTTAGTTCCCGCTTTCGAAAGGTTTTTGAAATTGAAATTTGCGATAAGGTGAAAGAAAGATTTGATTCAGTCAAATTTAGTTCTTTAGGGAAACAGCAGGTCGAATACATTTAGGCAGCACTCTTGTTACTTTAAGATTAAAAAGCAAAACAATGACTCAACATAGGTTCGATTTATCTGCTATTGGTATAATACTCTAGTACTTTGAAGACTTCGAGGTTTCAGTTGGATTTTATTCTCTGAGGCGTGCGGTTGTTTCGTGTTAATCTCTCAAAAGTGCTTTTAAATAATCTCAAAAGATTAAAAATTTGTGGATTGTTGTGAGACAGAATATGAAATATATACAGTTCCGATAAAGCTTAGTTATTTGTCTTATCGCGAATCAATCTTATGGATATAACATAATTTCTTAACGCTTTCGTCAAAGCCACGTGTGTCTTACCCCTTCAGCAACCTTAAGAAATAGTTTCAGCCAACCGACTTGCCGACCCTTCCTCAGTCATTTATCCTATATTAAGTTGAATATTTAAAATTCACTATAATATTAGTTACTCTTAACAGTAACAGTAGGCTACAAAATAATAATAAAAAATATAAAAAAAATATAAATAAAAATATAAAAAAAATATTAATTAATGAAGAAATAGTAAACTTTTACCACGTGAATAATAGAGCAATCGCTCTATAACCAACACCAAGAAATCAGATGAGTTTTAGCGTTGAAGTGGAGCACGTAGTAAGTGGAACGTGGACTAGTTGTTGCGTCTATGTTGAAATGGGATATGCCTGCAAGTGGGAGTAATCTTTGAGAGCGTGACAATTGCCGGGAGTAAACATTAGTATTGAATTATTAGAACAACATTTAAGTTATACCCAGACCTCCGGAAACATTGTCAATTCCAAAATTAACTCAAGTGATCACACACCCATGGCTCTCCAGGTCTACAGACACAGTTTGCGGGTTCTCCTGCTTTTTTTTATTTTCGTACTGGTTATGCTCCTCCTACCTAGCAGTCTGCGACAAGCACGAGTCCTGGAAGACAGACTCATCTCGGAGGAATTGGTCAATCAGCCGGTTCCGGTCCGTTTGGAATCAGCCACATTGGTTCTTACACCCACCAAAAAAACTAAATATGTATCCCTGCGCACTCAGAAGCTACAGAGACTATTGAAGTGTCGGAATCGTCGATTGGAGCTACAGAAACTACAACATGGCAGTTATTGGGTAGTGCGGAATCTGGTCGTAGGACGAAAGTCTCGGGAAATGGACTGCACCGAGTCCATTACATACACTACAAATGGCGATTTCACATTCTCTGATAATCTGGAAAAACTCGCTGAACGGTAAGTTCCATGTAATCACTTGAGTTCAATCTAAGATAACAACTTGATAGGTTCCAGAAGCGATAACTATAACTACATAGCTGATAATTACATATGTTTTGGTAAATACTTAAGACTTAACATTTTGATAGGACATTAATATATGCTGATCGCTTATATTCCCTAGAAGGGATTAGTAATATGTTCCAACCTAGCCACAGCAAGAAATAGGTCTAAATGAAGTATGTAAAGGCCATACACAGTTCTTTTTAACCTCATAAACTATATATTATCTTGTTCCATATCCAAATCCAATGCGTGGAATATCTTTAAGCCTACTTTCAATTTCAATTTTCTCCAATCTTTCCAAGTCGTAAATCAATCACAGAGCTTATGACTGGGTTACTGCAAAAAGCGTTTAGGGACTTACAAATTATTGCAACTAATTACTCTTCTCTAATCTTTTCAAAATGCTTTCAAAACAAACGTATTTAAAAAAGTTAAATATTATCCTAACTACGGGATAGCCTTAACTTCTCTTGTGAATAACTGAAACCATTTATACCAATTTTTAATAGGCTCAAAAACCATTTCTACTTTGGATTTTGTGCTAGTATCAAACATTTTGTACCTAAGCTGGCATTACCTTGTTTATGCGATAGCTTAAACCGATTTAAACTCAATGCAGTTATTTAAGAGTCTTTATTAATTATTATAACTATATTACAAGATGTGTTTTATAATACTAAAGCACTTAGAAAACAAGTCTTATGATTATAGAAAGGTAACTCTGGGAGGAGGTAATAGCTAGAACAATAATCTAGTCGATTTTCTGAGCTATTCTTCCTACAGTTTCTATAACTATCATTAAATCTAAATATATATCTTTCAATGAAATTTTCAGTTGGCTGGCGCCGATCAGCTTTGCCATACACACACCTGGCTATGATCTGAACCACACACTGGATGCCATTCAATATGTGAGGAACTGTTTGCCTGGCAGTCAGCTTATAAGAGATTTTGTGAGCTTTCATATCTACTTCCCGAATGATCACATGCCCGATTATGTGCCCCAGGATGAGCAGGAGGCGTTGAGGTGGCCAATTAAATGTTTGTCCCCAAATGGAACAGTTTTGCCTCCGCCTTATGTACGACCCCGCAGTGGCATGTACAAGGTTAAGGCCAATATGACGTATCCCATAAACGTGGGTCGCAATATTGCGCGGCAGGCGGTGAATACGCATTTCATCTTCGCCTGTGACATTGAGCTGAATCCGAGTCTGGGCTTGGTGGATCAGTTCTTGGATATGGTGCATCATAATAAGAGTGTTCTGATTTTGAACTCAGAACAATCGCCTCGGGTTTATCCTCTGCCTGTATTTGAGATATATGAGAATGAGACTTTACCCGGGGAAAAAACCGAATTGTTGGCACTGTTGAAAAGAAACCGAGCTCGGCTCTTCCACTTCGACGTCTGTCCCCTTTGCCACAGAGTTCCTGGTTACGACAACTGGATAAGTAAGGCTTCCAACGCAACGGATGGCCTGGAATTGTTTAGCATGGGACACCGCCAGGGGTTATACAGATACTGGGAGCCCTTCTATGTGAGCGACAACAGGGAACCCCTGTTCGATGAGCGCGTCACCTGGGAGGGACAGTCCAACAAGCGCATACAGGTGAGAACGATTGGAAATCATCAGACAACCAATTCTTATGCTCCTCTCTCTGCTATTTCAGGGCTATGCCATGTGCCTGTTGAACTACGAGTATCACGTCCTGCATCCCGCCTTCCTGGTGCATAATCCTGGCATAAAGAACTCACTCATAGACACAACACGGCTCCAGTACGCCCAGAAAATGACGAAGTTCATTCGAACGCAGATCGAACCCGAGTATCAGATGATCTATGGACAGAATAAGTTGTGCCAGACGTGATATGAAAAGACCGAACATAGAATTTAAACAGACGATTGCTATTGCAATCAAGTGATATTTGAATAAGTTTATTGATATTTGAAAAAGCTTTCTTTATTTTAATAAATACGTAGAAGTCTTACACTTCCGAACGGATTTTGCACTAGATAAGTTTTCTATATCAATTAAGTACTAAGAAAATCTACTTTATAGGCTAAGAACTGACAGCTATTAACCCTTTAGGTTGTTTACTATAAATTTAATTTATATTATAAGTCAGCTCTCAAAACAGTGAAGAAATATCTGAGAAGAAATCAAAAGCACTTTGAGTATTATCTATCAATAATAAAAACAAGGCAATTTATTGATATTGTTAACAATAAACACATAAATAAACAGTTTCAGACAAAAGATAAGAAGAATTCGTGGATTTGGTGCTTCCATTCGGTTTACTGACTTAATAAATTGATAAAACTGAAAACATTCTGACTCAATAATATATATATATAATATATAATATATAATATATAATCTTATCATTTGCAGAAAGCAGATTTATACCTATATTTCAGTAGTCAATGAAATTATGACGAGAATAAATATTGATAGTGAAATCTACAATATATCAAAATATAGTTTAGTGTAATATAAAGTGGATTCTAATTAGAGTAAAAGTTGGATAACATTTAAAGTCAATGTCAAGTTTGCCGTTTGTAAAGGTTTTTAATTGATAAGGAGTTGATATCATCATAATAATAACAGTATTATAATTCCCGTAGCTTAAGCAAGTTATTGTCTACGCTGAAACCGTTTATTTCGCCATGGGTCACTCTGGGGAGTTAGGCTCACAAAGTTATTATAGAATTGATGCCAGGTTAGCCACAGGTGAAGATTGGTCTTTTTCGTAGACTTTTTTATATGCTTCCAGGTGTCCAGAGTGCGTCGTATGAGGAAAGCTCCATCCAAGGTGACAAAGGTATAATTCAAGCTGACGAGTACTTTACCCTGAAGGAGATTGAAACGGATATAAAAATGCATTTGGCAACGTCGATATAATCGTTTATACCTTTAAGTTGGTACCACGCTCATAGATGGACTCCATGGGGCATCTCTCATCGTAGAGGGGTTCCAGCTCATTAATGCTGACATAGGCCACACACATATTCATCTTCGTCAAGCGATTGAAGATCCGCAGCTGATCCTTTGGGTTGGAAGTGAGCAGCCACTGCTTCTGCATCTCATGATGATCATAGACCGGACTGGTTATATTATAGTCATGCAGCACCATTAGCAACTGATACTTGGTCTTGGCCAGTGGAGCATTTATCTTGTGGGCAAACGTTGGCAGACAGTAGACGCTGGTAAGGCATAAGTTATTATACCAAAATATACGAGATACTGTTTAAAACGATCTTACGTTGAGTAGGGCATAATAATCTTGGAGGCGCGCCATGATTGAAACCAGACAAAGGTTAGGAACTTCTTTGGGAAATTGGGAGGTGGCAGCAGAGGCATATCCAGCGCCATTATATAATAGGTGCGAGCATTGAGACGTGCCACGTTCCGAAGCAGGTTGACGGGATACACCAGATGTTTCTTGTGCCAGTAGGTGAGTTTCTGTTGACCCACCTCGTAGGGTGGCGGGGCCTTGCAGTCCTCTGGCGTGGATATGAATGCTATGCCAATAAGATCCAGGTTGGGGGGTATATGCTCACTGTGGAACACCAGATGGATGCTGACATAGCGACGCATTAGCTCGTTCAGCTGGAGGCAGCCATTAATGTATCTCAATGATTGAATTGTCTTGTAATAGTCAAAGCCACAGGCAAAGATTGAGAGGCTAATGGGTGCCTTCCATCTAAGGGATGGGACCAAGGACTAAGCTGAATGATGCACCTGACCAGCTGCTACTCACCTGACCAATAATGTGGGCAAGAGGCCAAGATCCATGTAGGTGCCGTGTGTGGTAATGGTAAGACTCTCGTTATCCTTGAAGTTCTCATAGCTACGCAGGTAATCGTGCCACACAAAGTACTCGCCGTGCTGCCGCAAGAGTCCATGTGGCTGTGTCTCATCGTTCTCCCAATCCACCCTCGTATAGCTAATGCTGTTCAGGATCAACGTCAGGAAACAGATGACTATCAAACAGCATAGAATCAATGTGATTTTAGCTAGAAACGGCGACATTTTCCTATAGCTTTTGTTGAGTATCTCAGTTTGAGGACTAAAAAATGTAATGAACATTGAAAAGCCAACTCTCTTACACAAACAGTTCGTTTTTTTATCGCAAGGTGGCAACGCTGTATTCAAGTTTTGAAACCAATAAAAGGACATGGAAGACCCAACTGTAAAAAGGAGCTGACTGCGGCAGAAGGTGGTAGTCCTTATAGTCCAGAACAGCCTTAAGCTTTTGCGCTGTGTTTGCTGGCAGTAAACGCTAGATGGCGTTCGTTCTAGACATGCTAATAGCTACCACTAGATGGCGCTTTGATTAAACCAGCTTTAATCTAGCTAATTTCTTGCATATTTCTTTGTTTTAAGTAAAAGACTTATAAAAATTACTTTTATTTATATATTTTATTCTCTATCTAAAATCCCTGCCTGCGCGTGTTGCCCAAATTGATGGCATTTTGTTGGAATTTATCAGGCAAAAGTTCTTGACGCTGGAAATACGTATACGCCTTGTCTGCCTCGTATTCATCTTTAGGTGTACTTTGTTCCAGGATCTCTGCATGCCACCATTTGCGCTGTGAGGATTGCGAATATTTTGACATAATATCCATATTTGTCGACTTGATTGATTCATATATTGCTCTTACTTTGAGCTGCGGATTAAGTGGATCCGTACCATAAACCTCTTGATATCGTTTGCTTTTTACTAAAGCTACAATTTGTTCAAAGGCCACCAGAGCCAAGAAGTCATAAGCAACTAGGACTATATAAAGATAGAATCTTATCTATAGTAAAGATTATTAGGTATAGGATATTATATTACTTGAATAAGCAGTCGCTACAAGCGTTAGTAATATGAGCTGGCCAAGGCTGACGAAATGTCTCAGGATTCTCAGGAAAAGTACAAAAGTCGTGACGATTTCGACAATATAAAGAAACTCAAAGAAAGCAAGAGGCAGCACCAGAAACCGTTTGATCTAAAGGGAAGAAAGAGAGTTAAGTATAATTATAATAATAATAGTTATACCTACCTTATAGGCACCATAAGCCGCAGTGAAACAGGACATAATGTGGCTTAAAGTAAACAGATGAAGTAGTATTAAAACCGTCTTGGGATCTGTAGGATATATGCATAGATTATATATACTCAAACAGATTTAGACTTTCACTGACATTGCTCCAGCCAGCAGACAGTATCTCTGACCAGATAGAAGCTGGCTCTATAGCTCATATTTATATCAAAGGCCGAAATGACCGACAGCATGAAACCAATGCCTCGAGTTGAGATGACGTACATGATAATAATGCATTTTGTCTGTAAGAAACAAGATATAGTTCTAGTACTTAAATAGAATATAATCTTTAGAGACCAAGGCAAAGACGCTTATGACCATAACGCCGAGACGCACAGAGGCGCAGAATAGGTACGACTCCATGAGCACCATCCTGGCCAGGCACTGAGCCAGACTTGAACTCGAAGCGGACTCCATGACGTGCGCCGTGTGAATGAATAATGTTCGACCATTTAAAGTGCATTACGACAATATCAGCATAAGCCATATGCAGATAGGAATCTTTGGAACAGGTTTTTGTCATTTGTTACCATTTATTATTAACTCTCACCCCCCCAGTTCTCGTTCCTGTGCGGTAATCGTTCCTTTCGACCTGGACACGGCTGCAAGTGGTCGTCAGTGAGGGTCCGGCATTTGGACTACGTAGTTGTTTCTGAGTTATGGACACAGATTAAAATAATAGAGCATTGAGTATGTTGTTTATGGAAAGCTATTTGTGCTATTGCTCGGTGCGCCTAGGTGTTCTCCTCGTAGCCGCTTTGAGCATTGTAAGTATCGAATATATATAGAGTCATATATCAATGAATCTCTTTCTCTCTGTTTTACTAATTGATTTTCCTTTTTAATAGCTACTCAATCTGACATTTAGCATCCTCTTCTTTATATGGAACATTCACATATTCGACGACCTTGTCAATTTACTCAAACATGACCCACAGTACAAGAGCAGTGGAATGATACACAGAGCCATCAACTGGGTCGAACATTGTGAGTATATTACTCTTTCATATCTATTCATTAATTATTATTGCATATCAATATTAAATAAAGCTTTCAACTCATTTCTACATAACATATTTTGCTTATAAAACTGTTTATTCTTTCGGTTATTCATGCATAGATTCATAGAGTATAGGAAACTTTTGATCGAACTTATAGTTAAAGGATAAAGATATGTTATGTATGAATCTTTCTGCCTTTTAGTAGCTTATTCAAATCGAAAATCAGCTATAAGCAGTCCACAAAAGGTTTCTCTTATATATTTTATACCTATATATAAATTTCAGTTTTGTTGACAAAATCGATGAAGCTAAGTTCTTCTGTCCGGCCAATTATCAGTTGGTTGTCATCCTTAAATCAACTCAAGCTCCTTTTATAGTAAATTTATCTTTTAATCTTTGTAATTCTTTCCTGGTTTTCCGTTTTTCCTCTGCAGCTCCCGACAATGTGATGATCTTTCTCCAAGTCATGTGTTACGCTCACATTGCGACTGCCATTGTGGGCATAATAGGAGCTATCAGGGTAAGTATAATGATTCCATATTATATAGAAACTATCTCACTTTTTGATATGTAAACATAATCCTTTAATATCAATCATCGTTAACATAGAAAGAATTGATTCAAAACTAACAAAGTTCGATTTCATCTATGAGATGTTCTGCTGCCCTTTTAAGTTCCATTTTTTGCTTCATTTGGAATTTCTTTTCTTTTATCCTTATCGATAGCTATCCTCAATCTCTCTGTTCCACATATTTATCTGTCTCTTCTTCTTATCAAAATTTCTATACTCTTTAAGCTACATAAATGGCTCCTCATTCCTTTGGCCTTCTTCGAGTTCATTTACTTTCTGGGCATTACCACGGGTCACATTGTGCTGATGATTGTGCTGAAGAAGCAGATCAATTTGGGGCTACTCATTGTGCTCACACTCGTCGGCAGCTTCTATTGCCGTAAGTAGATCCTATATATATGGAATATATATGACATATAATGCGATGCCATAGTCTTTGCTGGATATAACTGTGTGACCTGCATTGCCATGTTCCAAATCATCTGCCTGGTTAAGAGTCCCAGATATCGTCAGATCTATGGGGAGGATCCTTTCAATCCGGTTCTTATGGTGCCGAATCAGAGCAGCGGTGGCGAGGACGAGGTGCAACAGGTGCGCATGCAGGACACTGAAGAGGACACGGACATCGACGAGCAGAAGCGTCGGGCCAAGCTGGGCCTGCGGCCACGTCGTCATCTTCATCCTCAGGTGATTTCTGTCATTCCCGTTCAAGCGCCAGCTACTAATCTGAAGTGGTGGCAACAGCAGGCACTCGACAAGGACGACAAGCTCCAGGACTCCAGTGTCTATCGCAACTGGCAGCGGGACGAACTACTCCAAGGTGTGGGAGGCGAGGCAGAGCGCAAGAATGCACTGAACCGACACTATGCCCAGGATCAGAGGAATCGCTGGTATTGAACAAATTATTGAGCTGAAGTTGGGTAAATATGGAAAATGAATGCGGAAAATAAATTATAATAAAGAAAGTTCCTTCTCTTCTGTTTTTGTGTTAAGCCTTTGTGGTTTTGGCCAAGTTGAAAATGCAAAGCCGCATTAACAACTCGGTCGAAGCATTCAATCTCATAAAAGTGCTATAAAACTGTGGTACTGTGGCTGAATGATAATAAAACTAAAAGTAATGCCTTATCAACTTATTCAATAAAACTTCAATTTCTCTTTGGCACTGCACTTGTCGGAGCTTAACAATTCAAACACCTCTCAACATTATCCTGTGTCCTTTACCCCGTTTCCCTATACGACTTTTCTATTCTTTTTTCTTTTCCTTCTGTTTCCTTCTTCTTTTTTTGGGGCACTTTGCATAAACGGCAGTACAGATTATGCAACTGTCTGGGATTGTCAAGCGTCGAGTTGACAACACGCTGCACACTTTGCATATCCTGGAAGAAGGATATGCAGGGATGGGGAAGGTGTAACGACGACGACGACGCCTTACAAATGCTTTTTGCCTTTTGCATTCTCAGTCAAATGCACAGCGTTCAGATAAAAGGATAAGAGGAGGAGAGGAAAATGAGAAAATGTGGAAGGGGGGGAGAGGGGGAAAAGTTTCTGGACTATTGTGATGCCAAACGAAAAATCAAAGTGTCTAACAATTGTGCCAGGGCACTTGGCGATGTCTCCAATGGAGCAGAAATCAGAAGAGAGTTGGCAATAAACTGTTACAACGAGACAGTGAGAGAGACAGAGGTAGAGAGTGAAAGAGTTAGAAGATACAGTCAATTTTCAATGTCTGCCTGCTGTTCTTCCGCTGCCATTCTCAATGCCTTCGATTCAACCACACACACACACAGAACGCTGGTCACATTGTCGACCCTCAGGGGAGATTTCTGCGCTATGTTGACACTAGCAGTTACTCAGTTGCAGCTGGAGCAGTGCTGCAGCAGTGCTGCCAACTTGTGCACTAATTTAATTAAAACTTTTTGGCCCAAAAACAAAGCCCAATGAGTCGTGGGAGTTTTTCCCCAGTCAACTGAGATTTCAGACTGAATAAATTCATAAATATTTCATGATATTCATTTCAACAGTTAAACAAAATGATACTATTTAGGTATAAACTTATAATTAAGCACCTAACCAGTTAAAAGACTTCAACTTTAACTTCTTTTATTAGCCCAGAGTTGAAATCAAATCCAGTTTAAAGTCTTCAGGATCAGCTTTAAGTTGCTCAAGTGATTCTTCTTCTGATTTCAATATTTTCGCATATCAACAGTTGATTTCAATAATAACATTTGTTGGCATAATCGCTGCTATCAGAGGACATTACAGCATACTAACGGTACTTAAGGAGCGATTCTCTGGCCGTCTCTAGGTCCTGGACAGGGCACACGTAAAATTGTACGTGTCGTTGATTATCAACCGTGTGCTTAGCAGCGGATTAGCTTGCCAAAAAACGATTCTAGCCTTGGCAACACACCCGTCAACGTTGCAGTCACTGTCGACGTCGACGTCGACGTTGGCGCTGGCGTCGGCGTCGGCGTCGGCGTCGGCACGTGGCGAAGTGTGACGCTTAGTTGGGTTCAGAGCCAACAAGTGGATGTGGTTGTTGCTGCTTGTAGCCAAGTTAACGACATCTCGAAGTGGGTTAAGGTGAGCCAGAAGCTAAACGGGTGTCTATGTGTGTGTGTGTGTGTGTGTGTGTGTGTAGACCTGACAGTTGCTAAGTTCCAGCCTGGTTTTAATTCAGCGTGCGTGTATGTGCAATGCTCGACTGGATTAAGCTCTCAGCCAAAGGGGAAACGGAAGTATTTAAATTAGTCAACATTCAATCTACATTGATGAATCAGCATTATATACATATTATATACATATATAAGTATATATATATATGTATTATATATATTAAGCAACGAAGTATCTGCATCTGGCATTTCTTGGAATCATTCTGGCATCAGCAGAATCTTCCAAGGGAATTACTTTAATTTCAGATTGTTGCTTATTCAATAAAAGCTTCAGCCTAATTAAAATAATATCTGATATAATAATATTAAAGGTCCTTAATTAAAAGTCCTTGTAACATAATTTAAATATTTTAGCAATAAGAAAATAAATAAGAAAAATGATATCAAAATTTACTCCAATTTTTGCTTTCAAGTTCTCGTTTCTGACTTCTATTTTCGGTTCACCAAAAGCGAATTAGTTAATAAATATTACAAATTTTATACCTTTGTTTATATTTCAATGTGTTTGGTTAGTAAAATGATAAAGTTATACCTTCTTATGTTACTTAGTTTCCATTTCTGACTTTTATTTCAGATCTGAGACACATCGAAAACGGAATAAATAAATATATTTAAACCTATTTTTATGGGCAAGTTATCAATTCTCTTTATACTTCAGATTGGCGACTTACCAAAAACGACTCAAGTAAATATTTTATACTTATTTTTATACCCAAGCTTCCATTTCAGACTTCTATTACAGACTTTCTACTTACCGAAAATACAATCAATACATTTTATACCAATTTATATTTGTAAGTTGCCATTTCTAACTTCTGTTGGAGATTCATCAAAACCGACTTAAATGAATACTATAAGATTTATACACTTATTTAACATATTTTTGCTTCCCTTTCTGGCTTCTATTCAAGATTTGCGACTCGCCAAAAACAACATAAGTAAAACTGATATCTATTTATAATACTAAGCTTCCATTTCTGACTTTCATTTCCAATTTGCGATATAAATAAATATCATACTTTTTATACCTATTTTTATACCTATTTTTATACCCAAGTTTGCAGCTCGCACTACTATTTATATAGTTGATAATTAAATTGAAACATCTTTTACACACTTTACATTTATTTATCGAAGTAAACAAATAATATTTGAATGCAACTTTTACACATAAAAATCAAAATTATTCTTGATAAATACTAAAAATAGTTTTGACCCAACCCCAAAGACGATCGAAAATACTATTTAAATCTGAGTGCAGGGTATCCAGAGTACCCAGAGTACCCGGTGCACTTAAATGGTGGGCAGATGGTGCTCGGTGCGATGGAGCATGGCTGCGTTCTTGTTCAGAGGCTGAAGCTTCATGTAATCCTGATGTGTGTGATGATGATGATGCTGTGTGCTCGGCAGCAGCGGCAACGAGGTGTTTGAAGTCTGTCAAGGAGAAGACATATATTATATATAGAATCAGAGACAGATAGAGATTGTGCTTACCTTTGATTTATCACGCGCGGCGGCGATGGCCGCCGCCTGTGCCGCGCCCGTC